>AP025380.1:8928092-10128092 GCA_030295005.1 Cephonodes hylas | reverse complement strand
CTATTTATATCAACAATTTTGATTTTTTTTTTTTATTACAAAGGTTTTATCTCGTATTAGTTTATCTTACATTTGCCAGACAAAAGGAAATAGAATAATAAGTAACTTTCTTATGTTCCTAGTCCTACATTTTTTATTATTTTTTTTTTTTTATTAATTTATTAAGTAATGTTGCAACAAGAGAAAATCTATTGATGTGGTGTCGAATCATCGATAAAACGAATATTAAATTGATTAATCATTCATTTACTATTAAGTAGAAGCAACAGTACTGTTTTTTTAACTGTAAGCAACCCATGCCAGTGACTTCACAAGTGTAAAATGTTCAAGATTTATTTAATAGCTTTTGCCCGCGACTCCGTCCGCTCAGAGTACAGGGTTGAGTTTAGAAAGAGTTTAGATAGATAGTCTATTTTACTTCTTAGAGACCTATTTATGCACATACAAAAAAATCATTTAAATCGGTTTGGTAGATCCAGAAATACTCATTCCCACGGGAATACTTAATTTTTCGGGATAAAAACTATTCCATGTTAATTCTGTGAGCTCTACCTCTCTTATACCAAATTTCATTCAAATCGCTTTGGTAGATCTAGAAATACTCATTCCCACGGGAATACTACATTTTCCGGGATAAAAAGTATCCTATGTTTTATCCTGATGTATAAGCTATATTATTGTAAAGTTTCATTAAAATCCATTCAGTAGTTTTTACGTGAAAACGTAACAGACAGACAGACAGAGTTACTTTCGCATTTATGATATTTGAATAGACAACAGGATCTTGGCCTCTCCGAGTTCGGACGAGGCTAGAACGTTGTACAAATAATTAATCCTAAGTTTACGATTGCAGTTTTTTTTTTTTTTTTTTTTTTTTTTTTATTGTTTAAAGATTACGTTTATTTATTTGTATGCAATAATGAGAGTGGCGTTTTCATTTATGAAGAATGATTTATTTAAATGAAAGTAACCCATTCCTCTGCAAGGGTTGTGCCTTGGGTAGTATTTTGTTTTTACTTTCAACCTCAAACATTTTTCGGAAGAAGCATTTCACAGATGATGTTCATCACCGTGCTTATTTGCGACAATTACATCAATACTAAACGTCTAGTTATTATTATTATAAATTGATTTTTTTTTTTTTCTTTTTTTTTTTTTTTTTAGGAATGAAATTCATATACGCATCATTGTTATTGCTCAATGTGCAAACGCATGGTGGGTGTTGTGACCAAATAATGGCTGTTACTTAATGTTCAAGCTGGGGACGGTGTAATTATACGACGGTACAATTGAAGAATATTCTTATGAAGCATGAAATAATTATGTTAATTAAGTTTTGCATAGCGATACCAAGATCCATAGTTACTTGGGCATTTCCTTTTAATCAAAAATTGTTAATTGACGGAAAGTTATCTCATTTGGTTGGTAAGGAAATCTTAAAAAAAAAAGGACTTTAAAGTCATACCTGCGGTAACAGCATGCTGAACATTACCGTTACCCCAAGTAGTTCGATGTTTTTAAAACCTCATCGCCATGTGGTTTAGATATTACGATTAGCTTTCACTTGATCATCAGGCGGAACCAACGAACTAACCTTTAACGGTAAACAGTATTGGATAATGGGCATAGTTGTACTTATCCCAATTACGATGTAAGATAGGAGGTTAAGTCATAGTTGTGGACTACACTGTAGTAAGATGTGTAGTTTAGAATATATTGTGGTAATCGCACCGCATTGCAATGCGTACAGTAAAAACATTAAAACATACCTCGAGTTAAGGCGTTGATTGTCACGAGGGTACAGTTTTCTCTTGCCCATACGGTTACCTTTGCTAGTGTGTACTAGCGGTTGCTATTCCATTATTATCAGGTCACAGAGCGGAAGTGGCAGGTAATCCCACTTCTGATGTCGAAGGAAAAACCATGGAATTGTTTTAAAATGTGGTGACGTCATCATTACCGACGTCACAGTTGTTGGTTTTACAACAATTGCTTATAATTATGGGTTTTCCTCAAGAAAAACCCCATAAACTACAGGGGCAAACAGTCCTCAATTGTTAAGAACAGCAGTGACATGACTATTACGGGAGGACGTTATGAGAAGTAATTGAAACAATCGACTTCGATCACAAATCCTTATAATTTCCCAATAAACTAGATGTTTACTGTCCGCGCGTAGACTGAGGACTGCCCACTCTGCTGAGGCGGGCAGGCATTTTATAGACGTTGTAGTGGGGCGATCGCTGTAGTGGGGCGATCGCTCGTGATGAGTCATTGTTGTTTTTCTGCAGCGGTCATGGGACGTTTTACTGCAGTGGAGCATTCGTTCGATGTAAGACATCCTTGTTTTTGTAAACAAGAATATATGGAGTGATGACGTAGCGTACATATATGGTTATACGCCGATATATATTACTTATGGTATAAATCAAAAGCTGCCACATGCTCTTCATGTTATGATTAATAATCACCTGACAACGGTCATAGGGATTTTTAGAAATTTAATGTTCTTTAGACTTTTAGAGATCTTAATTTTCAAGCAATGATGCGAAATTCTCTGATTGAAATAGGTAAAAAGAAAACCTATTATTTAAACTGGTCATGAAATGATACCTATGTTACCTATATTAAAATTTGAATAGTTTCCTAAGCGTCATGATCTGTATGCGATGTTCATAAAAAAACGGTTAATAACAGGTAATTTCAACACTTCTGTTTACAAATTCCAGACTACTGCACAATCTGCTTATTGTCTAAATGCAAACAGAATATGACGATAAACATAAAATACTGTATCAAAAGGAATTCATTGGAATGATATCAAAGCGCATTCGTAATTTTTCGATGCTTTCCTAGGAAGGCGTCGGCAGTATGAAATTTATTGCGCTCAGTAAATCAGTTGTGTGGAATAAATCATACAGTTGCGTTGGATTATTCGATAAATGGGAATTCTTTTGTTTTTAACTAAGTTTTCATATATTCATGTAAAATTAACGCTTTTATTTCCGTTGAGGTAGGCATAGAAGTATTTTTTCGTATTAAGCCCGTATTAGGTTCATGTTATAGATCTGGGCGGCTGCGGAACCATTGTGGGCGTCTCTCACCCACGCACCGCGGTCGCCCTACCTGGCGCGAAGATGGCCACCGGGGGGTTTTGGTCGGTATGCCGGTGTAGGTTAGGGTAGGTTAGGGACCCAGCTCGGCACTAACATCTACCGGGCTGGATGGCCGGTGACCCCGACATACGCCTCCTGCCCCCCTCACTGAGGGCTGGCGGGAGGTAGAGCCATAAGCAGCTTTCCCCTCGAAAAAAAAAAAAAAGGTTCATGTTATAGATAGTGTATGGGTTTCACCGATTTTAATAGTAATAATTGCTGACTATTAATATGTCTGTTATGATAATGATTCATCATCATCATCATCATCATCATTATCAGCCTTTATTGCGTCCACTGTTGGACATAGGCCTCTCCTATGGCACGCCACTGGGCTCGATCTTCGGCTCTCTCTTGGATGATAATGATTGATCATAGTAATTCTAGAATAGATAGAATATGCATGCACAGTCAGTATCATGATACTGAAATAGAACCCGGTTCTTCTTGATTGATCTAAGATTTTATTGAATTACTACGAGAAATGGAAAAGCAGTGATGGCCTCGAGGTTTGGGTGCGCGGTCGAGAATCTCGACGGTCGCGGGTTCGAACCCTAGGCACACACCTCTGACTTTTCGAAGTTATGTGTGTATTCACATTGAATTATCACTTGCTTTAACGGTGAAGGAAAACATCGTGATGAAACCTGCACACCTAAGTGTTCTTAGGAATTTCTTAGGTGTGAAGTCCGCCAACCCGCACTAGGCCAGCGTGGTGGACTATGGCCTAAACCCTCTCAATGGTAGAGGAGACCCGTGCTCAGCAGTGGGCGAATATAGGTTGATGAAGAAGAAGAAGAAGACTACAAGAAAAAAAGGCTATCATACATTAAACTAGTTACACGCAATAGTCACATAGTATATATCCCTTATTGTGGGTATCAGAAACTACAAGAGACTTTTTATTGATCACTGAGACCCGAAAAAAAATTGTGGATCACACAAACCTTTGTCCCAGTGCGGGGATTGAACCCGCGGCCAGTTCTTTCGCTATCTAATCGCCCGGAGTTGTCAAAATATTATAGTCTTAGTTGTCAAAATGTATACGTCAACCGTTATGTTATAGGCGTAAATATATACATTGACAGCCCCGTGGCGCAGTTGGCTAGACACCAGCTTGCGAAACGAGTGGCCGCGGGTTCGATCCCCGCACCGAGACAAATGTTTGTGTCATCCACAAATATTTGTTTCGGGTCTGGGTGTTTGTGAGACCGAAAAGTCTCTCGTAGTTTCTGATACCCACGACACAAGACTCGTATCTTAGTGTGGGGTCAGGACTATGTATGTGACTGTTGGGTGTATTTATTTATTTACAAAAAGTGTATAAAATCAATACAATATGCAGTCAAGAGTAATGAGTTACTCGTAAAGCTCAACTTGGTGTGGTCGCAGCCTTATTCTGATCACCATAGCTTGATATTGCTAGTAAAGACAAGTTTATTATTTCTTACAAGTAGTGGGATCCAGGTTCATTTAAGCGCATACATACATACATAAAGGTATGGAACGGCAAACGGTAATAGGTTCGCTCCCCATTACGTGGCACTGATACGTACCTTCGGCAATGTGGGTGCAGAAATGCACCTCTGCCTATTATAAATATAGGCGTGAGGTTGTGTATGAAGGTATGAATTTAAGTGCACCATTGGTATTAAAAGTATGTGATTTATATAGAGGACGTAAGTTTTTTGTTTTTAACAATGGGTTAGCAATAACATAAGATTTTGCAAGCAGTGATGGCCTCGAGGTTTGGGCGCGCGGTCGAGAATCTTGACGGTCGTGGGTCGAACCCGAGGCACAAACCTCTGACTTTTCGAAGTTATGTGTGTATTCACATTGAATTATCACTTGCTTTAACGGTGAAGGAAAACATCGTGATGAAACCTGCACACCTAAGAGTTCTTAGGAATTTCTTAGGTGTGTAGTCCGCCAACCCGCACTAGGCCAGCGTGGTGGACTACGACCTAAACTCTCTCAATGGTAGAGGAGACCCGTGCTCAGCAGTGGGCGAATATGGGTTGATGAAGAAGAAGGTTTTACCTGTCTTAGTTTCCGATCACGGTCTGAATACAACCTGTATAACATTTATAAAGCCACAGCAAGACGCATTCAGAATAAGCATTCGGCTCGCAGGCGCCGGCGCATCTCTCTTTAATTTGTAAATTGAACCGCCCGATGCCACCTATTAGTGTCACTGACCATTTGCCCAAGATGAACTTGTGGCCACTGCACCTCCACACTTCGCGGTTTTAATATTACACAATAGTATATCGGACTTTATTAATTTAAAATTAAACCGTTTATTTGCATTGAAATCTCTGGGTTATGGCGAATTATAAAGGTTTAAATTATTTTGGTAAAAATTTTCTAGAACAAGTGTTTGAAGTCTGATATATAAAAATATGAAATGATATGTAACTTATTTAGCTGTTTTAGCGAGAAAAAAAATCTTGCATCGACAAAAGCGAATTTTATATTCAAATTAAATGTAATACACCCAAATACAATCCATACCTTCAAAATCGAATAAAACAAACTAAAAATCAATAAAATTGCAAACAGAAACAAATCAAAAATCATTACAGCGCGCAAAATTAAATCTATAAATCTGTATGTGTGAGAGGGATGGACATAGACTTTACAGTATGTTAGAAAGAGACAACAACGACGCCACATCTCCGTAAGACCAGTAGCGGTGATGATTGAATTGTGGTTATTTTGGTCGCAAGCAATTTCCTCGGAAGAACTTCCACTACCTCTAATTAGGTAGGGTTAGTAATCGAAATGCCGGCCCGCTGCTATTTCACATTATTTCACATTAATTTCTTTGTTTGTGATTGCCAATTTGAATAGCCCCCATTGTGATTTCGGTTGTTTAAACAAATTAGAGTTTGCAGTTTAGAATTGTTATGGGAACTGAGAGTAGTGATGACCTCGAGGTTTAGGCGCAAGGTCGAGAATCTCGGCGGTCGTAGGCTCAAAACCAAGACACACATCATCATTATCATCACTTACTTATGTTAAAAGGAATCTTGAGGAAACATACACATCCAAAAGGTCTTAAGAATATCTTGGGTGTGTAGTCCGCTAACCCGCACTAGGCTAGCGTGCCGGACTAAGGCCATAACCCTCTTAGTTGTTGAGAATGCCCGTGCCTATTCCTTATTATCATCATCAGCCTTTGTACGTCCCACTGCTGGGCACGAGCCTCCAGGTCGTCACTCTTTAAGAATGTTTTTACAAAAAGATTATTTAATTCAGAATAATGTTTATTGCATGTTAAATATTCTACGTGCAGATAAGAAGGCTGTGACCAAAAAAGTCTTCAGTCACCAACCTGCCACAGTCACGTTTCCGACAAAATGGATAAGGCTTGATACATGCTTGCAATTTTGTCACAATTTTTCTTGTATACTAAAATAATAAGATCACCATATGAAAAAATCTTCTGATCCTAAACCAAAACAAGACTTGTGTCTCGGGTTTCTTAAGGTACGAGAGACTTTTCGGTCTATAATGATAGATGGATATATACAAGTTTCGTCTATCTTTCGTGAATACATGTCTGAGAAGACATGTAACATATTTACAAAGTATTTATTTAAAAATAGCCATTATATCATTTTTGAATCATATCTTAGTTTAACTGTGAAGGAAAACATTGTGAATTTAGTTTAGTTAGAAGTTCTTAGGTGTATCCATCCACCAACCCACATTAGGCCCGTGTGATGGACTAAGACCTGAACCCTCTCAGCTATAAACGAGGGCTGTGCTTAACAGTGGGACGTATAAAGCCTGAAGATATTGATGAATGACTTTTCTAGATATTTTTTCGATACTTTCGACTGCATGCAGCAGAAATGCGAATGTTGCGATGGATGTGTGGGGTGACACGAATGGACAGAGTGAGGAATGACTATGTTAGAGGAAGTTTGAAAGTAGCTCCGGTGATAGATAAGTTGAAAGGAAACCGTCTGTCGTGGTATGGTCATATTATGAGGAGGGATGAAACGTATGTTGGAAAAAAAGTGATGAGTATGAGTGTCGAAGGATGGGCTAGCAGAGGAGGGCCAAAGAAAAGATGGATGGAATGCGTGAGAGGAGATATGAAAGAGAAAGGGGTGACTGAAGACATGACGGCTGACGGAGATATTTGGAAGGAAAAAACATGCTGCGCCGACCCCAAATAGACTTGGGAGAAGGGCAAGTGGATGATGATTTTTCGATACTTTTTTTTTATGGAAAAAGGAAGCAAACGAGTAAATGAGCCACCTGATGTTAAGTGGTCAACACCACCCATGAACACCCACAATACCAGAGGAATCATCGGTGTGTTTACATCATACTTCCTTTTAATCAGAATTAGAGAAAAATCTACTATAAAAAACTATGTTATTTTGTCGCATTACAGCACCCATACATCTAGCCTAAACGAAAAAAAAATCAGTTCCCTCAAGCTTTATTACCCCTCGCACACATCACGAAGACGAAATCTCGAATCTAAAACAATAACACGCGAGATGAACTCGAACGATAATGCATCATGGGGTATTTGGACGAAATTTATGTCTTATTTCTTGAAGTTCCCAGAATGTATTAATCGGTTATTATGAATTCTGTTCGTGTTTTTGTCACCTGGTCGGATGTCGTATTGGTAAAAAATAAGGCTATTTTTTTATATTTATTGCTGTGATTGATTTTATTGCTTTATTATGGAAAATAAATTTTAATACTGGTTTCATCATACGTCCGACTGCAGGGCACGGGTCTCCTCTATAACTAAAAGGGTTCAGGCCTTAGTCCTTAGTCTTTGTTAATACTGGTTTCACGTCTCATATGCATGTATTCCAAAAAGGTAGACAAAAGTAATTTCTTGTAAACTTTTTAGACTCCATATTGATACTGAGAATTTTCTAATGGAATTTCGAAATACCACTTTCTCCGACTCGGGAATCGAACCTCTATCTTAGATGAATGTGGTTATTTATAAAACAATTCTTCATATTAAAATCCTTTGTTAGTTCTATAAAGAAAACAATTATGAACATATCTCTATACAAACATTTGAATATAATTATTTCCCTTTGGTAAAGAATCCTGTGCTCATTTGTCAGACTATTTGTATTATTAATTTATTGTGGACCCAACACGACTGTGAAATACCTGGATATATTTCTCACTAGATGCACTTCGAGAAAAAGACCAACATTCTTATTGTATAGGGCATAAGAGCGAAATTAGAATAAAAATTGAAATCGTAGACGCAAAACAAAACTTTTTTATTGTGGCAACTTTTTTGATACAAGACAGACTACCTTTAGCAATGTAGAGCTAAAACCTACTTTAAACCAAAGACGGAAGGTTGATATTACCATGGCGTGGTAGTAAATATTTTCAATACATTTCATCAAAGGTAAATAAATTTTAAATCTATAAACGGGTCGAGTCGAAGCCACCGTTTTTGGGTGTTAATAGATAATGTATGGTTTTTGTTTTTTTATGGGTCATTTGCTTGTTGTTTTTTTTTATGGCCAGTTTGAAAAAAGGTCTTTTAAGTGTCGTCAGGTGTTTATTTTGAACGTTAAAGTTGTTTATTCAGCCACTGGACTAAAAAAGAGTTTATTACGTTACTCGAAAGGATCTTAGAATGGAATTTGGAATCTTATTTAATTGATAATATTATTGGCTGAATAGGTCACAAAATTGCGCATTGATAAGCCTTTGTAGGGAGAATTAATATTATATCTTAATACTCCTAACACTCACATACATAGTTCTAACGCCACACTAGGATGCAAGTTCTGTACCGTGGGTATCATACCCATACCCGAAACAAGATTTGTGGATCATGAAAACATTTATCTCTGTGCGGCGATCGAACCTGCAGCCTCTCGTTTCGCAAGCCAATTGCTTCACGGGTCCATAATATCTGCAGTGAATCAACCAATATCCTCATCGAAAACCTCCTATAGTTTTCCAATAAGACTAGAACCCTGTACTTATGATTCCGAGCCGTTCTCACCGCACCAAGCCGCACAAGATGGATGCGGCACTCGTGACAAGTTATTACTTACGCGCGGCCCCGCTCGGTACGTTCTAGGAACGCCGCCCACGCTTACATCCAGGGTGCAGCCAGATTACATATTAATGTGCTTCACGATGTATAGACGCTGGATGAGATCGGATACAAATAGACCTACGGTTTGTGTGTCATAAACCCATAGACAAGGCTGCAAATTAAAGCGGTTACGTTTGTTAAGCGTAGAAGATCGGTTTGCCTTTAAAAGCTTAAATATAAGTCTTTGTTTTACAAAAGCAAATTGACATGTAAATGAGAATATACTAACCTCAAAAAAACATTTATAAATTCTAGTTTGAGCAGTTTATATGCTCAAACTTAGTGCATAGGATAAGCAGTCAGAAATACGGCTTTAATGGCTAGAGGCCCAAAAGCTTAGCTTACCTTTGAAATACCGAATAATAATCTTTAAGCTAAAAGCAGTGATGGCCTCGAGGTTTAGACACGCGGTCGAGAATGTCGGCGGTCGCGGGTTCAAACCCCAGGCACACACCTCTGACTTTTCGAAGTTATGTGTGTATTCTGATTGAATTATCACTTGCTTTAACGGTGAAGGAAAACATCGTGATAAAACCTGCACACCTAACAGTTCTTAGGAATTTCTTAGGTGTGTGTCCGCCAACCCGCACTAGGCCAGCGTGGTGGACTATGGCCTAAACCCTCTCAAAGGTAGAGGAGACCCGTGCCCAGCAGTGGGACGTACCTATATGGGTTGATGAAGAAGAAGAAGAGAAGAAAGAATCTTTAAGCTATAAATATATCCTGACCAATAGACAATTATAAACTAGACAGAATATCCTGAACCCACAAAAAATATAAACTACACACTATACTATTTACGTGTAAAGCTTTTGGACTCCCCCCTAAAATTACCTTGTCGTTTCCATAAACAATAGCTCTACGTAACAAACTCTGTGGTCCGACCCCGTGGTCATAGAGCCCGCTTTATTCTTTGTCTATGCTTTATTGTCCACCATTACGTTGGCCTGTGTTGTACATTTATGCATTGATTAAGACCTTAAGATATTCCGTGCTTGCAAACACTAACAGATTGCTTGAATCTTTCTCAAGTTGGTTATGGTTTTCCATAGGTTTGTAGTTTTTGGGTGGTTTTGAAATAGATGACACGTTTTTGAAATTTGTAACATCTGTATTTCTGAAGGTACAGGCAGAGGTCAACCCGAGTTTCAAGATGGTCACACCCAAGATTCTATTAATTTTTTGAAACACTTAACCATACCAAGTAGCTGCTGACTTTTTACTAAATGAATATAACAATTTGAGTAATTACTGGAGCGTATTTACGAAGAAAACAAAAGCCTGTATTATTTAATGCATTTATAACTATTTCAATAATCTTCCTATATTCGAATAGTCAGAGGTGTGTGCATAGGGTTTAAACCCGGGACCCAACGTCATCTTTTGGGCATCTACGGAAAGACCTACCACTGCTGCCTACCTCTTCCAAGATACAGGCATGAATGTACAACATACGGTACAACCAGGATGTGAAGAACCACAGTTCACGAAAATAAAGATTATTACATTTGATGGATCAGTCGCCAACGTATGCATGATGTAAAGTAGCTTCTGGGAAACGAACCCACTGCCCGTGAGATGCTGGGCCGCGATAACAGCATCTCGATGTCACCCCTCGTGCGCACGAGCATGCACAGTTTTATTACATTATCGTTGGAAACAGTTTTAGAAATTTTTACTCGTAACATGCTTGGGAAGGTTGGTTAGCTGGAGCCTGACTGAATGACCGAAGGTGTAAAACTCTTAGTGGCCTACGAAAGGTGTTATGATTATTGATAAGACTGTGTTTGCCATCAAATTGTGTATTACAGAAGGACTTGGTAGAGCTATTATATTGCACCAAAATTTAGGAAAGGATATATGTACAATGAAAATATATACTCAGCTTATCGCCGACCACTGCTGGACGTAGGCCTCCCCAAGAAAGCGCCAACCATCCCGGTCTTGTGCAGCCCTCATCCATCCGTTACCCGCCACCTTTCTCAACTCATTAGACCATCGTGCTTAGGTCGTCCTACACTACGTCTGCCTAAGCTGGGAGCTGAAAAATGGCTTTGATAAAAGATTTAAATTCTTTTACATAAAACCCTAAGTTTTCCTCTTGATTACAACCTGCAACATTTTTGCTCGATCTGGTAATCGAAGCTGAGATCTCTCGTTTGCAAAGAGAATTGCAACAGGACCTATGTTGTAGCCGTCATTAGTCACTTGTCCATGTCAATATAAAAAAAACGTACCAATGTATATGTATTTTTTATTTGAATTCATCATCGGAATGTGTTACATCGATTCGATCTTTCCGATCGGCCGCGCAGTGCTACCGTGTGGATTGACAAACATATATTTACCGTTGTCAAAATCATTATCCAACCAAACTCCTTCGTCCATCAATACCCCCAGCAGAATGTATAACCTTGTCGATTCTGGTATGGTTGAACGCCCAACAGACATTCAAGTATTGAAACGCATCAATAGATTGATGTTTTAATACGATCGTATTGGTTTGACGGCGGTTTTCGATTGGGTCTCGATAATTTGGTTGATTTCGGCTACCGAACTTGTTTAAGTCAATCCTGCTACATTTCTAAACTTTGTTGTTAACACTTTTCAAATTTGAAATAAAGATTTTTGTCATTTACTTTTACACATTTTAATGTGTTAATTATTGGTATAACTATAAAGTTTTTGATCACTTATAGCATAAAACTAAATACCTAGAGGGTTTGTTAGGGAAAGTATCCATCTTTCTGCATACCGCGAACGAAATGCGACGTCTATACCCCAACTTGGTAACATTTGAGTCAGAACTTCAGGAAAAAGAATTCAATTTGTGACTCATTAGTTCTGGTTGATTCAAATTATATTTATACTGGCTATATAACTTCTGTACTATAAATGGTACGGTCTTTAAAGTGACTGCGCTATATAAATAAATACACCCAACAGCCACATACATAGTCCTGACCCCACACTAAGATACGAGTCTTGTGTCGTGGGTATCAGAAACTACGAAAGACTTTTCGGTCTCACAAACACCCGAAACAAAAATTTGTGGATCACACAAACATTTGTCTCAGTGCGGGGATCGAACCCGCGGCCGCTCGTTTCGCAAGCTGGTGTCTAGCCAACTGCGCCACGGGGCTGTCCCTACCTACTCTCTAAATAGATACTCTACTTGATACGAGGAAAACGATATTTTATCAGTTTCTACCGGGCTCAGTAGATGTTTTTAACTACTCGTCAACTCAAACCAGTTACTATTTATTCTCCGTACATTTAAAGGACACGAATGCAAAAATAATAAAATCAAAATCGGTATCCAATCGAGAGATGGTCGCGAAACAACTTGAAGCTCCAATACCTTCACAGCGGGTCGGCCATACATAAGGCATGTGACGTGGAAAAAATGGGGACACCCAATGCCTCCACTGACGAAGACATACGTTAAACGAGCAATAATTATAATTCAATGTGGACATTACCGTTTGGGAAGAGTATTTGCGACAGGAGTTAGAGGAGGATGCAGCGGAGGATGTAGCGGGTAATGTATGGAGCACTTATGAGATTACAAAGAAAATTAAACTAAAAAGAAAAAATAAAGATAGGCCAATTGGCTTCTAATAACTCCCAATAAGGTTAAATTTGATACATAATGAAAGGTTATATATTAATAAATGTGCATTGCAGATAAGGTTTGAAATTTATACATACCCTCTCTTCAATCCACGAAGAAATATGCAAAGCTTTTTAATCTATACCCACATTTTACTAGCCACGACCAAAGCATCGTGTAATAGTTATAGTAAACTAGTTAAGTCTTAATTTTCCAGCCTGTCCTTGTATTTCTAAATAAATAAATGCTTATATTATTTTCGGCTCAGGGATCAAAACTGAAATCTCTCTGCTGCACACTACAAATAAACATGATGTAGAACCATAAAGGCACTTTTATGTAGAGATTGTAACGTGGTATACTGTAGTAACTTTTGTTCTTAGATTTGAAATTATTTAAAACGACGTAAATCGAAACTCGCTGTTAGCTTATGCCTTAATTTATCGGCCATAAGGCCATTTACGCCACAAACTGACGATTATTGCCCGAATGCGATATTGATGTCGCGTGCAGTAATTTGTATATTGCAGTTTATTTTTTTTAAACGATTTTTAAAAGTTAAGTTAGTGCATTGTGGGCTCGCGACGCGATTTAGTATTATCGTGGCCATCTTTGAATATTTATTTTAATTAAACGTATTTATAGTTATTGAATCGTGGGTTATATCTGTATAATAATTTAATGATAAAGGAAAATATTAAATGTTATTTCTAAATATTATAAAACTTAGCTGTTGTTTGTCGTTTTAAAGGTCTTTTTTATTCATTTTTGGAGAGTGTAATTGTGCAAGCTGGCATAACTATTTTAACATTAACGAGTGATTATCGTGATTATGAGTACTCTGGTAATCCTCCATTTGGTTCGCTCTGTGGTGCGAGTGTTACCAAGTATCACGGTGTTTGTAATCATCGTGGTTATTGCCTGTCTTGGTATCCAATCACGGTCTTCATACATCTTATATATTATGTACTAGATATCTGCGTACTAAATTTAATTTAATTTAAGCAGTGATGGCCTCGAGGTTTAGGCGCGCGGCACACACCTCTGACTTTTCGAAGTTATGTGTGTATTCAAATTGAATTATCACTTGCTTTAACGGTGAAGGAAAACATCGTGATAAAACCTGCACACCTAAAAGTTCTTTGGAATTTCTTAGATGTGTAGTCCGCCAACCCGCGCTAGGCCAGCGTGGCGGACAATGGCCTAAACCCTCTCAATGGTAGAGGAGACCCGTGCTCAGCAGTGGGCGTACATGGGTTGATGAAGAAGAAGAAGAAGAAATTTAAAAGCAATCGATTTAATAGCTTGAGCAGTGAGTTCTCGACAATCGTATAAATTATCCCAGCTTTGCCATCAGTAACAATCCTTGTTCATGTAATAAATACATCATCAAATTTCTAATCAGAAAAATATTCGAAGTATATCAAATATAACGAAGCGCCAAAAGGGAGGAGGGAGAAAACGAATGATGGAAAATAGGGGGCTAAGGGGGGTTTGTGAGACATTTAAAAAAGTTTGATTGGCAACGACCAGAATTTTTGATTGTGTCTCTGCATCGGGAATAAAACGATACAAATATTTTTGAGTGATGTTATAGTTTGTAGGTTTTTATGTACATTCTTGTGTATAGAAGAGTCGAAGTAATATTTCAGATAGAGGCAAAGTATTTGATGTTGCCTATCTCTTGTTTTATTATGATAAACAAAATTAAAAGTGTAGTAAAAATAATTTATTTGAACTAAGGCCTATTTACGGCAGCTCTTTTGACACGCCCGCTTTTTAGTGTAATATCGATACTTTTATAAACGTGTGAAAACCAATAGCAGTCCTTCATTTTTGCTTGAATTTTTTATCATTGGTCGTGTGATAGTAGAATGAACAATTGACAGACAAATGACAACACTCGTCCACATAGAAAATACGGCCTATTCCCCTTCTAATCTTATTCAGCTGTTCTGTGGTACGTATAGATTTCTGATGACCCCTTCAGTGACAAAGGAATGAGACGATATGAAATTTATGTTATTAAATAAAAATCACGTGGACCAAGATGACACATTTGAAAATCCAAGCAAACACTCCAACCATTCACTAAATTATTCTTTTTGCTCGAGATCAACTCCGCCAAAGGATATTTCATTAAAAACTTAAAACAAGTTGTATTTGTGCGCTGTCGCGGGAGCGTGTAGTATTCGGGCTTTGAGTAATATTCCTAAATTAAGAAATAAGTTTACATGAAGTTTTCAGAGATATACTTTATCAAAAATTGTCTTTTGCGTGACCAGTTAAAAAAAAAAATAAAGGGGTAAAAGCTTGTATAAACAAATGACAATTTAAAAGCCACTGACCAATGATTCACTATGAAACTATATTGTGGCACGTTGAAGCCATAGTTACAGTTAATAAACTACCACAAAACCAGATTCATTTAAAAACGGAGTCTTTCAATTTCAAAATTCAATCTTTTTTTATTTAGATATGATTACAAACACAAAAAGATATCGTTAGGCGAAAAATTTCAAAACCAACACTTTTAAGGACGTCCCTAACTGAAGAAACGACACTATCGTTGTATCAAACAAAACAGACATTTAAAAAATATTATTCCAGACTTTAACTAAAACCCCTAAACACCCAGAGTGAACATAACTCGTGTAAATGCTATAAATGTGTTGCTACATCCCGACAAAGTTAGATTGGCTGCCATCGAATGATGCTTTCACTCTGACAGATCTGTCGTAAAAATACGACCAGCCCAGACGACTTGGTTTGATTAAACAAAATATTGAATGACTTGTTTGTCTATAGGAGAATTGAAGTGGAGTTTATTGCCGTGTTTACAAAGTTATTGTGTGATATGGTGATTGAATTGAGATTAGATGAAGAATAGTATCTATTAACAGCAGTGATGGCCTCGAGGTTTGGGCACGCGGTCGAGAATCTCGCCGGTCGCGGGTTCGAACCCCAGGCACACACCTCTGACTTTTCGAAGTTATGTGTGTATTCACATTGAATTATCACTTGCTTTAACGGTGAAGGAAAACATCGTGATGAAACCTGCACACCTAAGAGTTCTTAGGAATTTCTTAGGTGTGTAGTCCGCCAACTCGCACTAGGCCAGCATGGTGGACTATGGCCTAAAACCCTCTCAATGATAGAGGAGACCCGTGCTCAGCAGTGGGCGTATATGGGTTGATGAAGAAGAGAAGAAGAGTATCTATTAATATCTTTAATGTTGTTGTCATGACATAGATTAAATACAAAAAAAGTCTCGCGAAAATTTTTTGGGTTCAATTTACTGACCATGTATGATGTATGAAAGAGCTTTTGCTCTTATCCTTTTACTGGGTACAGGTCTCCTCTACAACTGTGAGGATTTAGGGATTAGACCACCATAATCGTATAGCGCGGGTTGGCGGACTACACACTTAAGAAATTAATATCAATTTTTAGGTGTATAGGTTTCCTCGTCACGTTTTCCTCCACCGCTAAAGTAAGCGATAATTCATTTTAAATACACCTATAACTACGGAATGTCAGCGGTATGTGGTTCGATCCTGCGACCTCTAATATTCTCGACCACGCCTCTAAACCTCAAAGCCATCACTACTTAAAAAAGTACATGAAGATATCTTGTAATGACCAACTCAACATACCAACCAATGGAATTCCTCTTAAAAATATTCAGCTACCCTCCAAAATGTAAATTTTCTAAAGTCCATTTACATGGCACGGTTAAAACTTGGCGGTTCATTCAAGCGTTATCTCAAAAAGCCAACAAACTCAGTTAAGTAAACAGCTTAAAGGTTTAAAATCGTAATTAATTGATCGTTTAATAACTGAGGTCCTATATCTACTTTGTCATCAAATTTCTTAGACCCCCGCCTTAATTAAGGACTCGATATTTTGATCGGTCATAGAGTATGAATTGTTACAGATGTGATGTGCCATAATTTACCTTAAATAATCCGTTAGATTCTATACATCATTATTTTTGACATTTTTAGATGACCGTTTTTTATAGTTAGGGTATCTTTCTCCCTTCTATTTTGCATCAAATATTTAACTAAACTACGTTTATCATTTTTTCAGAAGTTCTTATAAAAATATTGTTTTCGCCTGGAGAATATTCACTGTGGAGTATAAGTAAGTGTCCATAGAATTTTATGGAAACTTAGTAATCATGCCGTTTCATGTATGTATGTCCAAATATGTATATTTAGAAAGGACGTAAAGAATAGTCGTCTAGATACTGGTCATTGTCATAAGAAATGCAATTCGATATGAAATAGATAAATCATAAAATATTTTTTAAAGTTTAGAATTTAGATAAACATTTATTCTTAAATGTTTTTTTTTTTTTAATAAATCCTATAATAACTAGCATTTATAATACACTGTATTATTTACCAATTATTATATTTGAAATAAGAAACGAAGTAGTTGACTTTCTGCATACACCTACTCTTTGAAACTTTAAAGTTAATTTTATTTGACGTTTTGACAGCCCGATGGGGCCGTTTAGAGGGAGACAGGTAGATAGAGCAAATCATAGTGTTAGAGCAGGATGGAAGACAATCGATAGAGATTAAGTTATCAGCAGGTGCAATGTGTTATGTTTATTAACATCTGTCAAAGTGGGTTGCCGTTGCGTCAGATGCTTTTGTCACGATGTTTCGTGGATTAATGAGAGAACTGGTTCCATATATTTTGTAGGTTATTTTGGACCAAGACCGTTATTTTATCTATTGATCAGTTTCTTATTTTCATTACGCATATTTATATACTCGATGGGATAGGCAGAAGTGTACATTTTAGTGATTTTATATAGAGGATATCGACAATTGGGCTTAGTGTGTTTGTGAGTCTGAAAAGTCTCTTAATTTGTGATACAACACAGAACTTGTATCTTAATCTGGGGTCTGAATTATGTACGACACTTTTGGATGTACATATTTGTTTTATTTATTTCATATATACGATATTAAGTATGGCGAAGACAAAACAGATGTGACGAATGAAGAGAAATTAATGTCAATCGCATTTTGATACTTTTATCTTGCAGTACTTTAGCATGCAGTAAAGTATCAATAATGTGAGATTTCCTTTGTTGCCAACTTCAAGGACTCAACCTGACGATTGCACGTACTGCCAACATGATCAATCATGAAACGTCCAACACAAATTATTATTAATCGCGCGATCATTGCGTGTTAGTACACTAATTGACTCTTCTACAGATGATCCTGTATTCCATACTTGAATGACTTTGGTCATCAATATCTTTCCAATACCTATACATTGTAACTCACAAAACCCTACACAAGATATTACACCTTAGGTCACTCGTTCTAAGGATCAATTTTGTTTGATAGTATGTAATGTTGAAGACTTTCTGGCATGTGTAACAGCATTTCGAACACAACCGTTTAATTGTTAAATACGTTTGACATCCGTTCACGCCATATCGTGTCAACGACATTATCGGCCAGTGTGTGCATCGCTTAATTCTGTTTTTGAATTTCGAATGAGTTTCCATTGGCTGATTGAGTGATAATTTTGAATTTGGAATGCATTACCTTGTGTCTGATTGGCTAGCTTATGAATTAGGAATTAGATGGTTATTGGTTGGTTTGTTTGTGATTATTGTAACAGTATAATAATTTTTGATTAAGTGAATACTGTAATAAAAAAGTAGGTTTTTTTATACTGGAACTTTGAGGTTGCTATTGTGGCAAAGGTGCCACAAACTACAGAAAATAAGAATTTTCATTGGAAGATTTTTTTCTTTTGTAATCATTTACCAGCATGTAGTGATCTGATACCACGCAACCGTTTCGGACTAAGGCCTAAATCCTCAGTTTTCGTGGAGGCCTGCGCCCTGCAATCGGTTCTATATGGGCTAATGATGATTATCAGTTAGTAGAGTTTTTAGTGTGTAGCTTAACCACAGTAAACTCGACTATAATCTAAATAACAGAATAAAAATGTCGATCTATTGAAAGTAGCCATAAAGCGAATGCAGCATGATTAATTTTGATCTATGGTCCTTGTCTATGATTTAATATGAATGAGGTTTGTCAAGCATTCAACTCTATGATACGAGGTTACAAAAACACTATTGTGTGGTTTGAAGGGCTGTGACAGATGCTAAGTGTGTGTTTAATTGTTGAATATTTTATTAATCGTTTGATTAACGCATTCAGTTGATTGTAGCGTAGTATTTAGTGTGATAGTAGATAAGTAAAATATTTTACCGTCATTATACGTCCCGTTCCTGGGCCTCCTCTACCACTGGTATCTCATAGTCCACCATGCTGGCCTAGTGTGGTTTAGCGGACTAGAGTCCGCACATCTAAGTAATTCCTAATAACTTTAGGTGCCAAGGTTTCATCACCGTTAAAGTAAGTGATAATTCATCGTGAATACACACGTCATGTGTGTATTCGAAAAGCCAGTGGTGTGGCCCTGAGGCTTGAACTCGCGACCGCCATGATTAAACCTCGAGGCCATTATAACTTAAGTAAAATCTGTTATATTATGAAATTATTTCTAGGATAATTAAAACATTGTATTTATTTATTCACGACTTGCAAAAGCCGTTGAATGCTGGTGCAGGTACTAATTCGGAGCATATCTCCAAATTCAAAGTGATAGTCATTAGCGCCTATTTAAGTCTTGTTTAACGGTTTAAAATGTATCGTGAAAGATCACACTAAGTATAAAAAAGTAAAGAAAATTTTAATTCAGAATTAGTAACAATATGTTTCTCAACACAAACTAAGCTATGTGGTTGACAAACTCACTAATCTTTTTTAAGATTTTCGAAAATTCGCAAACTCTTGACAAATTTTATCTTCGCATTTCAAATATACTACGCGTAAGAGAACCTATAGAGGATTAGAAGCGGTGACAGATTCAGTTTCCACAATGACTCTGTCTCGACGCGTAAATGACGATTGATTTATGACTCAACGCGAATAAAGCCTCCGTGGACGTCCAACGGATTTATTTCTACAGCTTTTTATGTACGGATGTGGGCTTTGTGCGGGATTCAATCCGATGACTTTTATTTTTACGCATTGTTAAGTGTTTGTTATAAGTTGTGTGAATGTTTAAAGTGGTTGCTTGGAAGGAGGATATGGCTTTTAGTCTTTAAATAAGAGTTTAGTATTAAAATAAGTACAGCCGACAGTCACAGATATAGTTTTGAAACCACAATAAGTTACAAGACTTGTGTCGTGGGTATCAGAAACTATGACAAACTTTTCAGTGTCACAAAAAACCAGAGTCAAATCAATTTTTTAACAGTACTTTTATTTTCACGAAATCACATAAATATAAAGATTATCTCAAGTTAGAAGGTAAGATGGGGTTGACATATCCTTGTGAGATAAAAACTTCTAAGAAAATAAAGATTAAAAAAAATATTGCATTGTCATCCAATTTAAATATGCTTGCAAAATTTTAGCTTGATCGGAAACCGGAAACTGAATCAAATTGAACTTGCAATATTAATTTACAGACTGACAACGGGAGAGATAGACACTAAATAGACTTGTTACAAAAGCTTGATTTTAATTGTGTAATCTTAAATATTAGAAATAAAATTCAAAAGTACTTAATCCATATGTGGCGTGCCATAGGAGAGGCCTATGTCCAACCGTGGACGCAATGAAGGCTGATGATGGTGATGTACTCAACCCCACGAGAAGGTGTCGGCAGTGGCTCATGACATCACCGTCATACGCCTTTCAATCATCACGTGACCGCGTCAGATTTGCGCGAGTTTTAACATTTTCCCCATCTGACGTTGCGCTTCCACCAAAGGGTGCACCACCCTAAAAAGGTTCAAACAGCCCCGTGGCAGTTGGCTAGACACCATCCTGCGAAACGTGAGGCCGCGGGTTCGATCACCGCACCGAGACAAATGTTTGTGTGATACAAATATTTATTTCGGGTCTGGGTGTTTGTTAGACCGAAAATTTGTAGTGTTTGATAACCACGGTACAGGTCGTGTAACCAAGTGTGGGGTCAAAGCTATGTATGACTGTCGGGCGTATTTATTTATTTCTTCCAATAACATCTACCGTTGACACGCTGATACTGCCACACTGCCAACTGTATGACAAAAACAAACAAACGCGCATAAATCCGTACCGGTCGCGGGTGCATTAGCGGGCGCACATTGTTAAGTGCACCACAATGGGTGCGCGAATCAAAGCGTATAGTTGACGGCGAAAATATTCCTGAATATGTGACTTCAATGATATACGGCCTCCGGAGGGTCAGGGCTTGCGGCGAGGAGGTTTTATTAAATATCAGCATCATCAGTAGCCCATAATAAATATAATTTGCATATACATCCCACAATTCTACAATTCCTCTTCTACAATTGAGCAGGTTTATCTAAGGCTTTAACCATTCAAACAAAAATGGTATTTTCAATATCCAAAATCATCATCAGCAGACGTCCAACTGGTGGCCCCGAACCTCCTCAAGCATTGAGAGGATTTAGGCCATTGTTCACTTAGGCTAGTGCGGGTTAGCGGAATACATACCTATGAAATTCCTAAGAACTTTTAGGCGTGCAGGTTCACGATGTTTTCGTTCACCGTTAAAGCAAGTGTGCATTGTGAATACACAAATAACTTCGAAAAGTCAAAAGTCTATTCCTGGGGTTTGAACTCGCGATGCGATATTCTACACGGTCGGGTCGTGCCAAAACCTCGTAGCTCTCAATACTATTTGGTGATTAAACGTGGTGTCTATTGACATATCTTCATTATTATTACTCAGCCTATCGCCGTCCACTGCTGAACATAGGCCTCCCCAAGAAAGCGCCAACCAACCAACCAACTATGGCACCACCTTTAAATATCTTTATACCAAGGGACAATTGTCATCACTGCCATTTTCAATAATGTTTAAGAACTCAGGCACTTGACGTATAGGTACTGGTGATAAATTAATGAATTTTGACACCATTGCCACGATTTCTTCCCCCTTTTTTTGTCGAGAGGAAAGAGTTCTTCCCCTAATCTAGACATATTTCTATAGTGGACACTATATGTATTTTTACCTGATCAGAAAGCGAACCACAGCCCTACCGCACACGTGAAGCGTAGGCGACATCTCGAGACGCGATATGCGATGGCCCGTGAATAGCGAGCTTATAATGGCATGTATTAAGACCGACCTGGATAATAATTATCACGGACAGATTTATCTACACACGTGTATATGGACTGTTAATTAGCTCCCAAAAGCCTGATATGGAAGGCCTAGGAGACTTCGCAAAGAGAATACAAGGATGCTGTGTTTTGATAAAGTTTGCGTGGATTTATGATGATTAAATAAGTAGGAGATTAAAGTGTAAATATCTGAAAAATTCACATAAGCGTTGTTTAATAATAGACATAATTTCGTCGACTAACAAGAGGAAGGCGGAATCGTTATATTGACAATTTCAAGCGTCTAAGGATATAGACGAGCAATTATAAAGGAAGCCTTTGTTAGTTGTTATCTAAACTATTTTGTAACCTAATCTTGAAAAAATGTCGACAAGACATAAAACAATAACTAACATCCATAAAAATTAATAACATCCATACTTACATTATAACATTTTGTATTCCAGAAGGGTTAGACAGAGATGCCTGTGAGCTCCCAGACAACAATCAGACTCATCTAACAATTACAATAGCCTTTTTTACTGAAAAAAATCCGGATTCGATACTGCGAACAAAAATTTCATAATTAAAAAAACATTAACACCTTCACCCGGAAATCGAACCCAGTTCCCTTAGATCGCACAGCACAAGTTTTAACCAGGAGGCAATTTAAATTGAACAACAATAAAGAACCTAAGGATATTTCTTCGAAGTAAACTTTCCTGCGAGTGTCATTTGCGCCCACGTTCCATTCATATTTACACTGCGCCCCACAAAAGGATTTTGATGCATATTGTATGCCTCATAATAGATGATTTATTATATCGATTCATATGAAATAATTAGATACTTAGTAGCTTTTTATATACGCTTTTAGCTGGCACGAAGATTGTTTCTGTTTTATTGTAGTAGAGACTGTTTGTTTTGAAGCTAGCTCCTGTGGTAGAAAAGCTAAAGGAACCGTTTGTCGTAGTTCGAACATGTTATGACGATGAATGACATGTAGGCGAAAAGCATAGGACAGTTGGAGAATAGACAAAAATACGAAGACCAAAAAAAAAGGATGGAGTGCGTGAGAGAAGATGTGAAAGAAAAAGAGGTGAATGAAGGTATGACGGCATGAAGGTGTTACGGCGGAAGTATGTGAAATGAAGTCATAACATTGACATTGATATGGTTAACACGTTTGTGACAAACTTCCTAAGACTAATAAAGAGCTATCTAAAAATGAGGAATTTAATAGAAGTTAAACATTTCTTTGTCTACCCCCTCGTACAACTAGAAAAACAATCACATGTAAACCGTATAAAAATAAACCACACAGCATTAAAATATCAAACAAAATTGGTTAAAACGCAAATATCGCACTTACCATCGACAAGCCCTACAAAGGCCTAGAATCTAGCTCTAAACTGTGGCTAAATTTATTCCAAGTGATCAAGAGCCGTGAGTCAACTAATTACAGTATTCGACGCCTGTGCCCGTCTCACAGCCATTAAGATCAATCTAATCTTGTTAATTTAATCCATTGACGCCCACGGTCGGAGGAAGTCAATCATTACAGTTTTTAAAAGTGACATTTCGTTATTTGATCCTGGCTATTACAGTTTATGCTGTTGTGGGGAGTAATCTTGAGAATCAGCTTTGGAGCTATTAATCAATACAAAACCCTTTTATCTTTGTACAGTGCAAAACCAAGTGTTGATTGCCTCGTGGAAGGGCAAAGTGATCCATAAGGGAAGGATAGTTGAGGGCTGGTCAGGACCGGGATGGTTGCCGTCTACTTGTGGAGGCCTTCAGCAGTATGCAGTGATAGGTCGACAATAAAAGGAAAATTCTCGGTACGGAGTTTGAATATAAGTGCTTTAAAAACGGTAGTAAGCTCATCCCCAAGTACGTAGATCTTCGGTTGGCAGACTGCATAGCTTACAATATTCATAGTTCTTTTAAGTTCACGACGTTCTTTCTCACTACGTTTACCATCAATGTCAAAGAAGGTGATAAGTCTGGATTCAATATTACGTATACATTATGTTACGTCTTCAGATCATTGACGAAGTTACCAACTATACCCACAATCTTGCCTTTAGCAGCAACAATACCAATAACAAGATCAAATTAAATCCAGAAATGAGAAAAAGTGTAACAATTATCAACCCGAACAGGATGAGGGGTGGCAGAGTAATTTCCTACCATCAGTCGTTTCTTTGTACCACTAATAGTGTGGTGCTTACCATACAATGCTGGTTGGATGGCAGCCGACGTTATCTGCGTTCGCTTTATTGGTCATTTGCATATGGTCACGTACCACAGGGTAAGAAAGAACTCAATTGTTTGAATGATTGGATTGTCACAATGATCAATCTATACTTATTTGGTAACCTTCTTTCATTCTGGTGCTATATTTTTTAATATGCTCCTTTATTGTCCTGGCACGATGTAATGGTAATGAAAGTGGTGGACAGCACAACGTTGTTAAATATAACATCAAATGAAGTAAAAATAATGCCTACTCAGATATGTAAATATTTTTGTTGGAGTTCAGACTCGACGTTGGAAGTTATTTTTCTAATGATTTTGAACCCGAGCAATATCGAAACGGATTTGGAACGAGGAATGTATGTATAGGCTACATTTTACTAAAGGGTTGTTAAAAGAAGTCACGAAGAATCAGAGTTCAAATTGCCCCTGGGCTATGTTGGAGCCCACCGCTAATGGTTTATAACTATGAATACACACATGATCGAAATCAAAATCTCGTGTCGTGAATATGAGCTTACATTAAACGAATATGACTTGAATAATTCGCATATCACGATACAAGCTACGCCTATTGTGTAGTTGATATGTAGCAACTATAACTTTGGACTGATTATGGAATAAATATTAAAATACCAACAGATTACAGTTTCGGTACTCCAGCACACAACTCTAGCTTTTCGAATGTGTGTATTCATAGCAAATCATCACAGACTATGATGGTAAAGGAAAACATCGCGAGGAAACCTACAAACCTAAAAAAAACTCAGTAAATTCTTAAATTTATAAACCAGACACCCGGATTAATCCAGCTTGGTGGGCTAAGCTCTAGCCCTACTTAGTTATTAGAAAGGTCTTTGCCTAGCACCGAGATGAGGCCGAACTAGACACCTATATTTCTACTGCGTCTACAATACCTTCTATAATCGACAAAGACATCACGCTTCTCATAATTGATAGGCCGATATAAATACAACAGATGAGCGATCCACCTACGATCGATCATTTAAAATTCTCCTATATTCAAAGTCCAATTACCTCTCCAACGTGCCCTTTACAGGCTGCTTATGGCTCGCGGCCGATAATTTGAATTTAATAGCACTGGCTATATGTTACACGCTCCGGATTAATGCTCACAATTATTTTATACCGAGTGATTGCTTGTCTGATCATCAGGGAGTATGATTGCGGGTTTTTTGCCCCCTTTCGGATGGATATCTTGATCTGGGTTGAAGAATGTATATAAATGCTTTCCCTATATATAGGAATATTTTGTCGTGACGTGTTGGTCGATTTCCGGGCCGGCAATGATGCTTTTGAGATTTACTATGACACAGTCCTCAGTAGCACGTGGTCAGAAAAAGTGATAAAAAAATGGATACAAAAATAGATTTTGTTCCCAATTTTTTTGTGCATACCTCTTAAAGAGAATTAGGGTGTGGGTATGTCTCATTCTTTTAAGAACATGATTTCAGACTATCTAGGTTTGCTTGACCTTACGTTTAACTTCATGTACTTCATTTTTCCTACAGCGTTTTGTTCAAAGAATAATTAAAATGAAGGTGCTTAATCATACTGTTCAAATATATAAAATGATTTTTATTATTCATTCTATTGTACAGACATTTATCTCTATATTAACTAACTTCTACAAATTCTACTATGATAAAGTTTCAAGAATATTTATAACATTTTAGCAAAGAAATAGTACATACAGTTTTAAATGAATGTCATAATTATATTGCAGCGAATAGCGTGTTCACGAAATGGTAGTTTTCGCACTTTTGTTAACAGATGGCGCTAGTAAAATTATGCGCGAGAGTGGATTCATAAAAACAGGCTTTGTGGCGACATCTCTTGTAGAGTAGTGTAAGGTTTAATAATAACTAGAATTAATGAGGATACTTGATTTAAATGGATGATATATATTTGTTTTTTATAAATATAGAGCGTTTTTTACGCGTATTAAAATAATTGGATGATGAATTTTTGAAATTATATTGTTATTGTATAGTCAGTATTTTTATTAATTTTATTTCTTTTTAGTAAATATACAGGTTAATCTTTGTAGATTTTATATGCCTATACGTATAAGGCGAATTCAGAACGTAAAGTTTAGAAAGTAGAATATTTATAGAAGGAAGAAATTCATTATTTTGTATATAACCATACAGTATATTGTGTATATTAATGACAATAAGCTTCAATGTTAAAAGGAGTAGGCTCTAATTTAATTTTTATCTAAAAAGCAAGCCATCGTTCAGATTTTTTTAGTAAAGAAAAATAAATAACGCTGTCTGACAGGAGCAATGAAACCAGCAAAGTAGAAAGACACATTTATGATGCGGAATCAAAGATGTAGTCTCAACGTCCAGACTACTATGCAACACCCTTATCGATCTCACAAATATCTGGTCTTGGACCCAAATAAAAATGTGGATCGCACAAGCACGTTTCTAGGTGCGGGGATCGAACGTCATGGCCGTTTAAATCACAAACTGGTGTCTAGCCAACTGTACCTCGAATGCTGGCAGTGTCTATCTGTGCGATGTGCGATCGAGAGGTCCTGGGTTGCATTCGCAGATCGAGCTTATCCATCAGCATTATCATCATCAGCCAAAAGACGTCTACTGCTAGACAAAGGCCTCCTCAAAGACTTCCAAAGTGTTTTATGTATATTGAGAATATGTAATCTAGAAACTGTAAATAATCAACTGTAAAGAATCTAGAAACTGTAAATATACGAGCAATCAGCAATAGACTTACTCCCAACTACAGAGTAACAACTACTAAAAAGAGTGGCGGTACTTCTTTAGGAACCTAAAAGCCCACTTGCCTTACAAAATTCCAAGTAATAATCTTCAAGCTGTCGATCTTCATTTAACAAAATTAAAGACACCCCCGTGGCGCAGTTGGCTAGACACCAGCTTGCGAAACGAGAGGCCGCGGGTACGATCCCCGCACTGAAACAAATGTTTGTGTGATCTACAAATATCTGTTTCGAGTCTGGGTGTTTGTGAGACCGAAAAGTCTCTTGTAGTTTCTGATACCCACGACACAAGGCTTGCATCCTAGTGTGGGGTCAGAACTATGTATGTGACTGTTGGGTGTATTTATTTATTTCAATTTAATATCTACATTAGTTAATCCTGACTCCACAATAATTATGAACTAGACATACCCAATTACCGTATAATGCTTTTTGGGTTCACTAAAAGAACCGTCACAGCTGGTATGGGTGCAGAGGCCTCACCTTTCTAAGATACAAGTGTAAATGAATTGGTACTATTAATTCTATCGAAGTATCGTCACAGCTAGCATGGGTACAGTCTTCCCTTTCTTAGATACAAGTACAAATGTACATTAAACGTAGACACGGAAAACGGTAAGATAAATACAAATGACTGTACCCACCTGTGTGGTTCGTGATGAATGCCGGCTCGAGGTCAATGCCAAAGTTCTTTGACTCCATAATCAAGGCTCGGCGTGCGCTTGATGCGATTTTGAAAAATGATATCAAAACTCATAGTTTTGCTCTTAGTCAGGTCTTGGAAACAGATATAAATATAAATTTGGCTTAATTATTCAGTATTTTGTAAAGCCAGCTGGGCTTTTGTGTTCTGTGAAAGTAAGTACCTACTGCTACTGTTAAGATGTTGCCCGTGTTGATAGCTTATGTCATGTAGTTGGTTAGAGACGATGTTGTGAGACGTGGTGTAGGTTTAACAGCCACACCGAGATTTTTTGAGTGGTACACAAAAAAATCTGTTTAAAAGTGTGTTATTGGTTCTGAAATAAATCTAACGGTTCGAAAGTCTACAGTAGTTTCTGATACCCACGGTTCTAGATTTGTATTTTAGTGTCAGTACTATGAATCCCGGTTATTTGCCCTATTTCAATTGAGCTGACTTGTCATTTTTCTAACTTAACATATATTTTAGTATTAACCCTTTATCATATTGAAATTCTAAGTTGCAATTGTCGTGGCAACCTGTATTGGCAAGGCCGTAGGTTTCAAATAGACCACTCGCCTGTCAAGATATCATTACTAATGTGTATCATTAGTCGACATAGTTATGATATAGTTAACAAATATTTATGTAATAAAATATTAACATGAATATATTCCTCAGGCTCTATACAAGGTGTGAAAAGGCTGATCGAAAACTGGGACTGTTACTATAGTGGTTAGAAAAATCGTGTTTTCAATTGTTATTCGGTGTTTTTATAGTGTTATTGTGATGGTAAACGCTGTAATTATTACCGGTTTAAGTTGTCGATCTTGCTATAGTTACCCATATAAATCTGATCCTAAAATGGGGTTGCATGGTTGCTTCTAAACCTCGTTTAAAAAGGTCAATGTGACGGATATTACAACCTTGTAAATTATTCATCATCATTGGTATGCATAAATATATTCAAGTTTGTATTTCCGATGGAGTAGAGAATAATAATAGGCCAGCATGGTGGACTATGGCCTAAACCCTCTCAATGGTAGAGGAGACCCGTGCTCAGCAGTGGGCGAATATGGGTTGATGAAGAAGAGAATAATTTATTTTTAAAAGAATAAAAAGTATTAAAAGTTTGGTTTGCAACTGATACCGTTATCAGGGCCGAATTAAATCCATATACAAATGTATGTTTTTAGGACATAAAATTAATATCACTGCATGTTTTATCACAGCTACTTTTACCGTCTCTATATGGTCATTACGGCCAAAATAAACATTTCATTCAGCTTGTCTTTACAGCTACGTTGGAAACAAGCTTATCACTGTCAATACGGATCGACATTACAAAAATACGGGTAAAAATTTTTCATACATTAAAAACTCCCACGAACGAGGTAATAAAGATAATTCCATACCAAGTGGAGGAACATGTGCAATCGCTGGGCCAACATCGTGTCTCGAGCTGATGCGTATCTGCGCCTGCGCACCGACTTCATTATCAGATCGATTGTGTGGGCGTGGCCTATATCCTTCAGTTCGGAAATATACCAGTCTCGCTCTTTCCGCAGCATCCTGCACCACGTCCAACGAGTGTGAAAGAGACAGACGCAACTAATCGATCGAATCGAGAGGATTTTCTATGTATTTTCTCGGAAAGTGGACACGGTATGTATTCGCGAAATGTTGCCGAGATGATCGTTAAGATTTTTTAGTTATGACGTGGTCGGGGTTTTAATATCGCAGGACTAAGAAATCGAAATTTTAAAATTTTCTTTCAATGTTTTTTAGGAAATAACTGACTATTTTTTTTATCGTCGTATTTAAACTGTTAAAATAAATTTACTTGAATACTCTGCTTAAAATAGTCTTTTAACCTCACATTCAAACTCGTTTTAAATCAAATAACCACAGTCATTAGTCTATTTTTGTCTTACAATAGATCTAGATATGCTAATTAAGTTGGATATTTTGAATCTCATAATATTTAATATTTGAATGTCCTTGATTCTATAAAAAACAGACGGGTTAAACCTAGAATAGACTAGTATGAGTCATTCAAACTAAGAATTGATAGCAAAAACATTATATTTAGACGCGTCGTGTGACTTGCAATACTATCATTTTGTAGCTAAAAATACCTACATTATATAAAATTCAAATATTCATCTGCGGATACAGAAGTTATTAGTTTAACCGTCATCAGGAGTCAAACATTATTAGATACTGTACACCTTTCACTAAAGGGTGTATGTATGTTTGCACTTAAATTTCCTTCACCGATGTTTTAAGTTTACCTACCTACAAACCTAATGCCTTTTAGGCTTTGCAATAATCCCTGGACATCCAGAAAGCACTGTACAGTAAAATTTGTTAGTGGCATCTCGCAGTTCGTCTTTGCGCGGGCTTTAAGGAAAATTGTGGCAGAAATAGTTTTCTATCAGTTTGGGGAAGCGTAAATTTTAATACAGTGTCTTGATTGGATAAGAGGATCCCTAGAGTTTCATGCCTGGTTTTCGTTAGCGATGACTGCCTTTCGAACTGTGAGATAAACCATGTACATTTTGAAATGACTTAATCGAAGTGTTCTATTTATTTGATAATTTATAAATTCAACAACAATGATCTAATATTAATCTTGCACAATTCTTCTTTATGTTCCACCACTTTATTACTAGATCTTATACGTCACTGCTGGGCGCGGGCCTTCTAATCAATAGGGTTCAAACCTTAGTCCATTACGCTAGCCTACTGCGGGTTGGTGGACTACCCACCTAAAAAAATCCTAGGAATTTTTTATATGTGCAAGTGTTCTTGCGATGTTTTCCTTCACCATGAAGTAAATTTTATTGTGACAACACACATAACTTTGAAAATTCAGAGGTACCGAAGTCAGAGGCCTACGCCGAGATTCTCGACCGCGCGTCAACGCCTCGAGGCCAACTCTTCTTCATATACGCCCACTGCTGAGCACGGGTCTCCTCTACCATTGAGAGGGTTTAGACCATAGTCCACCACGCTGGCCTAGTGCGGGTTGGCGGACTACACACCTAAGAAATTCCTAAGAACTCTTAGGTGTGCAGGTTTTATCACGATGTTTTCCTTCACCGTTAAAGCAAGGCCAACTCTATTAGTATCATATTTTTTTAAGCTTTAAACCTCTCTGCCGGCCTACTCTGTGCTGTCGGGACCTTTCAATCATTACTCTCAGTGTGTATAATTATTTGGCTATGCGTTCGTGGCATGTCGATGAGGCCCGGGGCAACACACCGCGCCCCCGTTTTTGTATCGACAAAAAATACTTTGATTTTTTAATTGCTAAGTTTTTGGGGCGAAATTGAGCGTTTTGTTTTGTTGAATGGTAATTAGTGATGGGTTTTGAGGCGATGTTGTTTGGGTATTGATGGTCAGAGGACAAAATAAAGGAAGATGTAGATGTGTACTGATTTATTTAGAAAGATTGAGGATACTTCAAGGATAAATAGAATCAATAGAAAAGAGCCTTGAGAAAGACCTCTGCCTATGAAATACCGTAAAAATATGGCTTATAATAAATACCAATTAAAAAGAAACCTTGAGGAATTCTTTACCTATATAGTTCTATTTGTTTCGTGAAAGCAGGCAATAAGAATTTTTTAGCCTAAAAATCGTTTCCGAATATGAATTTACTTTAAAATCAGCATTAATTTGCGAGTGTGAGTGCCAAAAAGTGTTCAGATTAGCGCGAAACCCGGCGCAAGCGATGCGGAACAATTTGCTGATTTCAAATTATTTTTGCCAAAAATTCACACCTGTTCAATACAATATTTACGTTCAAAGTTAGTAGGAAAGTAATTCTATTAGACGCATCATTTCGTCATGGAATTAAAATATTTAGGGATAATTAGGAGCTTTGGGCTATTAAATTGTGTTTCTTTTTTGTGCCCAAAAATAGGCTAGGCCCTAAATTTAGAAATTGTAGGACTTGTTGTTATTAGTTAATGTAAAATATAAAAAAATAAAACAGAAAATACATTTTGAATCACAAAAAAAAATGCGTCACGATCACCATTTTATCCGATACAAGTAAGCAGACTATGACTATGATAGAAATAATGACTGCTTAAACCGTGGTATTACCCCAGACCAGCTTTTATTGATCCTCCATCGAGACTCTCTCTTAGCTACCCATATTCTAAATCCTTCGAAGAACCCCCATTTTCCCTAGCCAACCCAACCATATTAGTGATTATAAAAACACGTGACACAGATAGAGAGCGTTCAGATCGCTCGCAGCGCTCGGCGAGCGTATCCGAGCGTAATTTTTATCGCCCTACACATCTGAAACTTTGGGATTAATGGCCCGCCCCGTCTAGTCATACGGTTCCGCCGAATGCCGTAAAAACTCTATGTGCAATTCAGTTTTTGTGCACGATTTTAAAAGGTTGGATGCGGTGGTTGTGCGTACATACATGTACATTATTATAAAAACAAAAAAAACATACCTCACGCCTATATTCTCCGAATAGGCAGAGATGAATTTCTGCACCCACATTTCGCCAGGTATGTATCAGTATCATATATACATTATTATATGCTCAGACTAGTGCCGTCAACTGCTGAATATAGGCCATCACACTAAAGCGCCAACCATCCTGAACTTAAGCAGCCCTCATCCATCCATTTCCAACTGCCTTCCTGAAGTGGTCGGACCATCGTGCTGCAGGAGGTTCTACGTAAATAATTAGGTAGAATTCATATTCTTATACATACATAACTTTACTCCTGTATTCCCCGAAGAGATCGAAAGGAGCATTTCTGAACCCACATTGCGCCTAATACGTTTTTTCGGGCACATTACCACACTTCGTGCAGCTACTGAGAATTTCCTAATGTAAAAACCCAATAAGCATACACAGCGTATTAATATACCGTTTAACCTTTTAGGGGCGGAATCCTATTAAACTAAACAGAATATATATATTGATCCGGACATAAATCCTGCGTCTATTGCCTAAACCGAGAATCGAGTACATTTCACTCAGAAAGAATAATCAGAAAGTACAATAAAATGATTACAACAGACAATGCCGCATCCGAATATCGCGGATCCAGACAATTCCGACCTTTAATTGCTCTCATCTTGATACGGCTGGTATATCGAGCGGCAAAATGGATATTCCTACGCGGTAAACGCTAGCAACTTTGTACAGAGGACATTATCGGATTTGTGCCCGCCGTGCGAACTCGTGTTTTTAACGTTACAGCAACTCTGTTGGCTTTATTGTCCGCGTATGTTGTATATAGTGAAAACATAGTAGTGGAGAGGTTTAGGCAGGCGAGAGTCTTGGTTGGAGGTTCAAACCCAGGCTAACTCTAACTTTATAAAGTTGTGTGAGTAAACGGTATAACTAAAAGTTTATAGAAATTTCTCAGGTGTGAAATCCGTCAATTAAGCCAGCGTGGTGAACTAAGGCTCATAGCTTCTTAATTGTAGAGAAGGTTTATGGCAAGCAGTAGGAACTATATATACAAACGATGATGATGAAAAAATTAAATTTCGACAACGATGTTCCTTACGATGTTTTTTTCACAGCGAAAGTAAGTGATAATTCATTGTTAATACCCTCATAAGTTTTAAAGGTCAGAGGTATGAACCTGGAGTTTGAGCCTCCAAAATCCGACTATCTCGACTGCGCCGCCTTAACCTCCATGCCATCACTACTAATACACCCTTAATGTATCACGAAAATAAACAAATAAAAACTCTATATATAACAGGTAGAGACCCAACCGAAATCTCTACATCGCCGTGCTCTGTGTCAAAACCAAGAGTTGGCCCCAGGCGAAGAGGATTGTAGAGACGAGCTGCGTATCGGAACACCGCAAAAAGCTGTTATTAAATAATCATTAGGCTGCGACAACTAACTTATACGCTCCATAAATAATCAGACACGCTCTCGCCCGCGGCTGCGCTCACTCATCCTTCGGGAATGGTTATTTTGGGACGCGAGGTAAAAATATCTTATATGGAGCAAATTTAAATAAAATAGTTTGAGAAAAAGTATATGGTGAGAGGATTTAGGTACGATTTCCGGGTAGGCGTAGTTTTAGAAGGTTGCAGAAGTTATAGTGTAGTGCGCCAACCTACACTAGTCCAGCGGGGTGGACTAAGGCCTACATTCACTCAATGATAGAAGAGCCCCGTGCCTAGCAGCGAGACGCATATAGGCTGATAATAATATAGTTTAAGTGAATAAATCCGTAATCCAATGAACCAGTTAAACAATAGAAACTGCATAGCTGATACAACCGTCGATGTCCCCAAAGACTTTATTTCAAAGAGCACAATGGCAGTAAGTGTGAATTAGTGGCGACAGATCAAACATCGCTTACGTTAAGTTGCAATCCGAGCTATCTGGTTACTCCGCCGAGATTCGGATGAACTCTCTTTGTGCCGCGTTTGTTTTACTTGACTAGGGCAGGCCAGTAATTAAATATACCCAACAGTCACACACATAGTTCTCACCTACATTAAAATACGGGTCTTGTGTCGTGGGTATCAGAAACTACGAGACTTTTTTGTCTCACAAACACCCAGACCCGAAACAAATATTTGTGGATCACACAAACTGTCCTGTCCAGGATTTAATGAACTGACGTCTGAAGCCTCTCATTGGCAGAGTACGCATATGAGCTGACGATGACCAAGAAATTTGATTATGGCTGTTATTCCCGTCTACCCTGAAGGAGGGGGGCGGGCAGCGTATGTCACGGTTCTCCCATTTTGAAAGAAGTAGAAAGTTTGTATTGGATTTTACTATAATTTACTATTTATGTTATTTTATTGTTAGGATTTCGTTTGGAGTTATAATTACTATGACTGGAGATGATGGAGATGCATTTCTATCTTTATTTTATTTACGTCACTCGTAATCCAACGAACTAACAAGCAAACAAAAGTCTTATAATCAAATTTCTATTCTATCAAGCAATTTTTCTCAGGCTAGTCACTCGCCTGACTTTCACCAAGATTCACACAACTGCATCAAGCAACTCGCCCACCCCAACCCTGCACGGGTATCGAACAGCCACCTCCCCACCTGTGGATGCAGATTGTCAACACATGTACAATGACAACTCACCCGGGAGACGCATTCAGTATGGCTATGAAACTATTGCTAATATGCAGTTGGATTTACTGATTTTCGATTTGTAGTATTGTTGAAGTGTTGAGGTCTTTTTTGAAAGGTTGATTTTGTTTTTAAGTGGCTCGAAGTTGTGTAGACTTGGATTGTTCGATATTTGAAAGTTTGTGTAGCATCGAAGTATAGTGCTGTTAAGATAGCACCTATTTTTTTAGGAATTTCCGCAACCCGCAGTTTGCCTAGTGAACTAAGGCCCAAACCCTCTCAATGGTAGAGAAAGCCCGTGGATAAAGATGATGTTTTGGAGTAAAAGATCTATTCGGCATTTTATCGGCCTTTAGATATACAGTTGCTTTTTAAAGCTGGAAAGTGATATAAGGCAAATATTTGTTAAGCTTACACACGTGTAATTGGTATTTTTAAACTGGTGGGTTCCCAGTAAAAGAATGAAAGAAAGAATGAGAGTAATAGAATTTATATAATTTCAGTAATAAGTTGCTAAATGCTGATAATGATGATAATCCAGATGAAAGAATTTAAAAAGGTCCAACAACCCTACATAACATTAAAACGATATCACTGTTCTGAGTCGTGAAAAAATATTCGCGTTTATAAAGTTGGAAAAAAAAGTTGAAAGCTCCTTTAAAAACTTATAACACCCTTTGCGGACGAAAGGATGAACAAAAAACAATAGCGAAACGTAGCGAACTTATTCCAACTGAAACACAGGGCAAAAAAATTGTTGCCAACAAAAAAAAATACCAAATATTCAACAAATGTTAACCACTAACGACATCGTTTAATATTTTGAATTATACACACACAGAAAAAAAAATTCGAAAATCCCTTTTGTGGGCCGCGACGGGCGGGCACTTTTTTTTTTGTTTTCTAAAACGTTGCGGTCCGTTTGTGCGGAAAAATGCGCGCGGCCCGCGGAAAAGTTTTTGCGGTAAGAAATGGTTGCTTTGTACATCGGCCGCTGCGTACACTTTTTAATATTTTTCAAAAATAATTCTGATATCTTTCGTTTGGGTGCGAATATCTCGGCTGTATGGGGCTCGCTTTGGACTTTTCGAAGCTATGTTTAAATGATTATCTCGCACTTAAAATATGATGAACAACCAAAAATAATGGTCTCATAAAATCTGTCATTGATTAAATTTTTTTTTAAAAACAAGATCTCTTGACTGAACAGCTATCAAACTATAATAAATATATACATATATAGCCGTGTTTGTTAGCCTGATATAACAAAGCTTTGTAGTCATCACCAATCAGATTTACAAGATCATAACTGTTCCAACTATCAAATTTAGGCCTTATTTAAAAAACGATATACTATCATAAACTACAATTATTCTAAGGTCAAATGGCATATTAATCATCGAATATAGACACGCAATAAGGAAACAACGAAGATGTATGTACAAAAACACACGCGATGATATTTCCTGGCGGACACAAATAGAGCTATCTCTGCAAACGCTATACCAAATAGGATAATTATTCACCAAGATGTAAGGCTGATGTTACACCGATCGCAGTATAAAATATACCAGTGAGGGTACTTCTTGACTTATAAAATTCTGAATAACAAACTTTAGATCTTTATTTGACAGCACCGTAGCGCAGTTGGCGAGACACTAGCTTGCGAAACGAGGGTCCGGGATTCAATCCCCGCACCGAGACAAATGTTTGCTTGAATCGCAAATATTTGTTTCGAGTCTGGTAGTTTGTGAGACGAAAAAGTCCCTGTTAATTTTTGATACCCAAGACACTAGAGTTGTATCGTAGTGTAGGGTTAGAACTCTGTGGCTGTTAGTTATATTTATTATTTTTTAATAATAGCAATATGATTATCGTCACCACAATTATCAGGCACACGACTTCCACTGATAATTTCAGAGTCCCCTAAAATATTCGTATTCGTAGTATATTCAAAATTGAAGATAGTTACATGTTAACAAATTTTCATTTCCTCAAAAGCACGAGCACTGTGTCTTCAGCCTAACAGCCCGGCGAACATCGGCGTCCTATGTTTATTTACGTGGCCCTCACAATGGCCAGTATAATTTGAATATCGTTCTTACGGGCAATCGGACGACAAAAAATATTAAACAATAAACCGAAGTCACGTCACTGCTTCGGCTATGGTTGTCAGAAAGTCTTGTCTTTATGATTTTTATATATTAAATTTCGATTTAGTTGTGGATCGAAAGATTTGTAGATCTATTTATTCACTCACACCTGAATCCTACAGGGATAAGCATAGACTATTAATTACAGCAAGCTAAAAGTTCTTCTTAGGATTTTCTTTAGTGTATAGTCGACCTACCCGCACAAGGCCAGCGTGGTGGACTAAGGCCTAAAAACGTTCCCAACTGTAGGACTATGGACTGATGATGAATAAGATCCTGACGACCTGACAGAACCTGATAACAGGTGCCTCTTTTGCTTTTCAACATTCATACATATCCTCACTTATGTAGGTACGTCTGTTATGGATATTCCTAACTTTTACGAAGAACATCAGGAATCAGATTTTTATAATATGTTCTTCTTGAGCGCTATCTAGAGTTTTTAGGTTTTTTAGACCTCGTACCATTACCAAAACCTAAACATCGCACATCGCACACATTCTTTAATTCTACTTGCACTAAATGAAATATCAGATATTTTCATGCACTTCTATCAGCATTATGAAATACATATACATACGTTCTAATATGTATATCTTTTGCCAGTAGATTGAAATTATTGAATACTTGCCATAATTACAATTCCAGTACTTGCTTCTTTTACACCCATACATCTTTCCTCTTTCACTGTCATAATAATTCATAATGTCAATAATAATTCATTTGAACAAATGGTCAACCCTAAAACAAATGTAGTAAACAATATAGAGTGGACAAATATGAAAATAACTTCCACTGTCGCGGTATCGGCAACCGCACAACTCATTTGCCTACCGTCCTAGCGTATGCTCGTGTACAAAAGCCTTACATTAATTACAAGTCATTTAATTTAATTTACCAGAAGTAGACAGATGTTGGAGTGGAGACCGCGCTAAGGCAGACGCAGTGTGGGACGTCCTGCAGCACGATGATCCGACGACTTGAGAAAGGTGGCGGGAAACGGATGGATGAGGGTCGCTCAAGACCGGGATGACTGGCGCTTACTTGGAGAGGTCTACGTTCAGCAGTGGACGGCGATAGGCTAAGCAGATAATTACCAGTCATTTATTAATGGACAAAATTCTATAAGGATAAATATGGGGAGAGGGGAACCTCCTTGTATTTTCTCTGTCTAGACTCTAGGTTGAAAGTCAATAAGGCATGCTGCAGTTATTTTCTTCAAACCTAAAGATCCTTATTTATTTTAAGACGGGATTAATAAACCTATAGTCTAATCTATCTAAATCAATCTATGAATTAACTTATTACTGAGATCAGCAATAAGTTCACATTTTTACCTCTTCATTTCCTTATAATTTTTCGGTTGCAACGTTCAAGTTTTCTGTAATCAAGGTCATAGAGAAGTATTCCCGGTATTATTTGGATACCAACATAAGACATCATATGCAGCCTTTTGCTATTAAACAGACCTCAGCAACTTCCCCTTTAAATTTTACAAGCTCGTCCCAGAAATCAGTAACCTTACTAAAATCTCTCAGTGACCCTCACACATTGAGGAGAGACATGACACCCCAGGGCTGATGGGCTCCAGATTACTCACTGCTACCAACTGGCAAGTGACTGATGGGCGAGGTGATTAAGCACGCTCTATGAGGACACCATCTACCAACTGGTTTAAACAAGACACAAATATTTTATGGGTTGTCATGCATTTAGCAATGGAGGAATTTGTTGGCATATTGGACAAATCTGTACATTTTTAGTGTAACGTACGACGAATTAATAAGACAATGAAATGATCATTAAAATATTTTTCATATCCTCTCGAATCATTACACAGCCTTACTTACGTCTTCTGCTGGATATAGACCTCTCCTATGGCACGCCACTGGGCTCGATCTTATACCTTTCTTATCCATCCGCTGCCAGCCACCTTGCGTATATCGCCAGTTCACCTAGCCAGAGGGCATCCTACACTACGTCTGCCTAGTTGTAGGTTCTACTCTGTTCAGATAGCTCGGCATAATCGGCTCGGGAGACATAGGCGTAATCTGTTTAATCCCAAGGATGCCATAAAGTGATAAGCAAGTTGTAATCACCATTGTCATTATCACCAGCCCTTAAACGTCCAACTGCTGAGCACGGGGCTTCTCTACTACTGAGTGGGTCTAGAGCATAGTCCACCACGCTGACTTAAGGCGGGTTGGAGAACTACACACCCAAAAAAAAATCCTAAGAGTAATAAATTGAAATACTACATTGCCTTTACCACACAACAGTACAAATGAACGATTCAACGCAATAAACAATCAGTGATAGCTGTTTTGCTTTCATTCTGTATAGCGGAGATATCGGTCCGTAAGTTCCTGACCAGATCGCGTACACACGCCAAACAAACTCGAACACGGACTTAAAGACAGCGAGTTATTGATTTTTAATGGGTCGATCCTTTACGGAAGCCGAATTATTGTCATGTTAATAAATGTTCTCTTTAATGCGAGTTGAAAGCCAATAAAATTATTGGTCTTTGTTGAACATTTCAATGGGATTTATTGTTTCAGCCGGACTTGCCGCTTTTGATAAATCAATACGGTTTTATCGTTAAATACGACTATTGATAAAAGTTAGTATGAGGTGCATTAAATACGACTTCAAAATAACGTGTTATGTATATTAGGAAAGAAGAAGATATTTATGATGGTGACGTAATCGCAAAAAACTCAAAATGAAATGCGATTATGATCAAATTAGTCTTACACCATATTTCAATATAAGTATTTAAGTGATATTTTAAAAGCAAATTAAAGCAGAAGCAAGCAAAGACTTTATCATCAATCCGTATACCTACGTCCTACTGCAGGGTACGGGACTTCTCTACGATTGAGAGGGTTTAGGCCATAGTCCACTATGTTGCCCTTATGCGGGCTGGCGGACTACACGTTTAAGAAATTTCGTCGAACTTTTAGGAGTACAGATTTCATCACTATCTTTCCCCTTACCATTAAATTACGTGATAAATTATTGGAAATACACACTTAACTTTGAAAAATCAGAGGTGTGTGCCTGGGGTTTGAACCCGCGATTCCCGAGATTCTCGACCGCATGGCCAAATTTCCAGTCTACCACTACTTTACAAGATTTTTGAATCAATACCTCTAAAACGATACAAACTCGAAAAAGTAAAAAAGAAGTACCAGGTCATAGAAGATTAAGATCCAAAACAGCTTTTAATTTCCAGTAGTTTTAAGTATGTATCTACTACCACATACTGAAAATTCATATGAACTGCCAATAATGTAGAAGAAAACGATTTTATCAAAACAAGGTCACGCTGTTTCCAAACACTCAAGTTACCAGCACAACCTTTGTGATTTGAATATCTGGCTCGCATAATATAACTTTGTGTGTGTGTGTGTGAAATAATCTTCCATATTGGCTCTAACTTATTCAAAGCCCACGGTGCCGGTCGGATCATTCGTGTGTTTTATTTGCTCATTGAGTTGCGATACTCTTTTCTCGGGGGTTATGGGATGAACTTATGGCGAGAACTTCAGTATTAGGAAACTCTGGGTCAGAATGCTACAGACCTTAGGATGATACCAAATGCACTGGGGTTTTGAGTGTATTATAAATTTAAGGGTATTCAAAATGTAAAAGAAGATATATCTCTTTACTACATGTCATCATTAGCCACGGTACGTCAATCGATAACTGCATAAATTCGATTTAAAATAATCCACGTGGCATGAAGATATTTTTTGGAAAAGGGCCTAATGATTTCTAGCGTGATCTAGTATCACGATTACAATGTAAGTTGGTAAGAGTCAATAAATTTGAAACAACCTTAGTGAGAACTGTTTCAAATGTGACATTAGCTATAGATTTTATCGCCGTTACTAGGGCGTACTTCCAGATCTCATGCTAATGATTTTTTTTCCATGAAATAATCTAATAACATAACTCAAGGCTTTGACGTAGGTACTCTGCATATCTAAATCGCAACAATATTGAGGATATCTAAGTTATGAGAAGCAGAAGTTGCTAGTTCAAAATAATGAAGATAATTGTTACAAAACTAGTGTTTCCTTCATAACTTGCACTACCCCCTAAAGGGGATGTCAGAATATACGTCAAACGTCATCGGGCTGGAAGACAGCTCTTCGGTTCTGATACAGCCGTGTCTTATAAATATTGTAAAGCACAGCCCTTGAGCAATTCTCTGCTCTATCTTCTACGTACAAGGCTTAAAATCAAATGCACAATTTTTAATTTAAGGGTGGTACGAGATTGTTACAAAGAGAAGTAACCAATTATAAGTCAAGTTTGATATTACACTTTGGATTTATGATTTTTTCAATCGTTTTGTACCGTCCGTTTGACGAGTGTCGGTTGTGTGTAATTAAAAAGTGTTCCCATACGTTTGCGAGCCAATCTTTCGCAATTTAATTTGATGTCGATCAAATATCGCGGATTAATTTGGATTCTTGGCTTACCAATTTGGTGTTACGGGAATTATTGGTAATATGTATGATGATTCAGCGACTACCTGGTATCTGTCATGAGTTCCATTCTCAACCTATCGCTTTCCATTACTGAACGAAAGCCACTCCACGTAAGCGCCAACCGTCCCGGTTTTGAGCAGCCCTCATCCATCTTTTACCCGCCACCTTTATCAAGCCTTCGAACCATCTTGCTGCAGGACGAAACACACTACGTCTGCCTAAGTGCCAACTCCACTTTAACGCTTAAGGGCTGTTAAACATACCAAAAATTTAGAGTCTTCGTAATTTTAAGTTTCCACAATACATGCCTCATATACCTGTTATAAGGCTCAAAACATTTGATAACTATTGGGTGATTTTCTTATTATCTACATAGAAAGCATTAAAAAGCATTAACGATGAGGAATAATGTTGCAAATGAGAATATTTCTTTTATTATTAAGACATTTAAATCAGTGGCGTGCCTAGAGTGTCAAACTAAGGCAAGCCCAAATGTTTATTTAGTAGCAGCATATTTTTTTTGGTACGTAGGACTAATAAATACCTACCGGTTAGTACTCACATTCACGTTTATAGCGTTATTTTATAAATAAACAATCGTTAAGTTCGTTATTCGGAACTATGTAAGGCAAGTCGGGCTTTCGGGCTTCTATGGAAGTACCGCCACTGATTTAAATAATAAGTAATATTTACATTCATCAATGATGTCCACTAAATTACAGATTTCAAGCTGATACAGAGCTACCTAACGGAAAACACAATCAAAACTTTCGATCCAAGAATCGAACTGACGACCACCTCTGACTGCCTAAGTAGGCATGATTTAAACGGTGCATATGTATAAAAAAAATTCAGTATAAGTACTACAGTAATAAAAAACAACAAGTATTGAAGAGTCGGACAGGGAATGATACGACCACCGCAGGGTCTCATCTACGCAACGCAGTAGACCGACAGCTTAGAGTGGATAAGACATCAATTTTAAATATGGATTGCCAGATTTCTTAGCCAGAGTCTTTTAGATGCAAAGAGCTTGTGTCTACAGTGGATATTAGTTCCTGCTCGTTCAGGTGCAAAAGAGGCTTGTGTCCACTTTTTTATTAATACAGAACAAACTTACCAAATAAATACTCATTTTTCCATGAAAATAATTACTCAATGCTTTGACTTTCAATTCTTTTGACATAATCATAAAGATTGGAAACCAAAAAAAAACAAGACAAAGATCACATATTTTAATGCTTTGACCATAAAGAAAGCGTTGAATATTAAAAACAAAAACATACTTTTTTAATTACATTAAATACATGCAAAAAATTAAATCAACGTAGATTTAAAGATTGCTACATGTACGTACTAGACGTAGGTCATCCTAAATTTTTCCAATTTAAATACTAATACCTATTTAAAAAATACAAAGAGTGTCCACAAAGTCCTGCCGTATATTCGCTGTTCTTCACACTTCGCCGAGTCCGATATGTTAAACCTTTCGATGCACTTACAATGAAAATAACAAAAAACGCACAAACACCCGCAACCCGCTGTGAAAACCGTGTCAATTTGTGTCAATCACACTTTACAATACCACCACTATGCAAAATCAACTCTATTCCCATACCCACAAAGTACATTTTACAATGTACATACTAGTATGTTTTTGAAAAGGTACAAAATTGTGTAAAAACGAATCGAAAAAGTTTTTTACCTTTGACAATAGACCTCAAGTGTTGCCAACCTTTGATCGGATTATTTTTATGTTTATGGGAGAGCGGTTTTTTAAAACGTCGCGGATTTGTAGTATCAATAGGAACCGATTCTATTGATTCCGAAAAAGGAATAATCTTTATTGTGATATACTGAGGTTGCTTGACATTTTTTTGTGTTTTTGCCATTGATACTTGGTTTTGTTATCTGTAACTCGTGTGCATGTTGGATAAAATGTCTCATTTAATAAATACAGGCTATTTTTTTGCTAAATTTTATCAAGTATCTTAGACGATATTCATCCCATTTCTGGCCACGGGCCTCCTCCACAATTGAGAGGGTTTAGGCCTTAGTCCACCACGCTGGCCTAGTGCGGGTTGGCGGACTATACAGCTAAGAAATTCCTAAGAACTCTTAGGTGTGCAGATTTCATCACAATGTTTTCCTTCACCGTTAAAGCAAGTGATAATTCAATTTGAATACACGCATAACTTCGAAAATTCAGAGGGTTGTGCTTGTGGTTTGAACCTGCGACCGTCGAGATTCTCGATTGCGTGCTTAAACCTCGAGGCTATCACGCCTTACAATTCATAATATTAATAACGTCCACATCACTCGTCTCAATAGTATACATTTTCATCGTCCAGTATTCGAATATATTAGAGAATTCAGTGAAAACTTTTAGAACTAGAATAAAACTTTCCATTACAAGTAATGATTTTCTTCAAAACACTTCCCAGTTCCTGCGGTAAATGTTTATCCTAAGTTACTTAGAAGTGTCAGATACCAACATTAAATAAGACCGCCTTTTCTGCTATATTTTAATGTATAGTGTATCTCATAGTTCAAAAAAGATTAAAATAAATAAATCACTAATAAGCAGTGATGGCCTCGAGGTTTAGGCACGCGGTCGAGAATCTAGACGGTCGCGGGTTCAAACCCCAGGCACACACCTCTGACTTTTAGAAGTTATGTGTGTATTCAAATTGAATTATCACTTGCTTTAACGGTGAAGGAAATCATCGTGATGAAACCTGCACACCTAAAATGTTCTTAGGAATTTCTTAGGTGTGTAGTCCGCCAATCCGCACTAGGCCAGCGTAGTGGACTATGGCCTAAACCCTCTCAATGGTACAGGAGACCCGTGCTCAGCAGTGGGCGTATATGGGTTGATGATGAAGAAGAAATAAATCAAATTTTAAATTATCGAGTCGATACAAGATATCACTATTATAAAATATAAATTGGGTCTTTGTAGTCAACAATTACATTAAAATTTTCTCCATTACGCTCTCGATTGAACTAAAACCAAGTTCAGACACAAATGGTACAAAATTAATCAATACCACACAACCAGCAATTATAGATGATTTTTAAAGGCAACATCAACACAGACGAATGTTTTAATAATATTTAATTACAATATAAACGGAACTGTCTGTCTGTCCATCCGTTATATTCTTGTCGATGGTTTGACGTTTTTTCTAAAGCTTAATGATGCGCTCTTTGGTTAGACTAATTGTGATTGAGTGTGATGAGATTGAGGTGATGGTGATTGATAGGTATTTTGTATCGCCTACAGGTCGCCTTTGAGTAATGTTATTAATAAATAAAAAAGTACATCCAACCATACCTGGTTCTGAACACACATTAGGATACAAGTCCTGTGTATCAAAAAATACGAGAGATTTTTCGGTCTCACAAATACCCAGACCCGAAACAAATATTTGTGGATCTCACAGATATTTGTGTCGGTCTGGGGATCGAAACAGCGATCTCTCGTGTACAAGCTGGTAGAGACATGCTGGAGGGTCAACTGCGCCACGGGACTGTCATTTTACGAGTATTACATATGTCATTACTGTTAGTCTTATTGCCTCATTGATCTCAGGATATGAACGTGCTTTAAGATCGGAATCTGTACCAGGTTACTGCCATTTGGGTTTTCATTGGTAAATTCTGAGTAACAGAAAATTTTGCAGGTGAACGGGAAAAAGATGTTGTTAATGATTTGAAACATAGATTGTTTAAATTTTTATTTTAATTGTTTATTATTGAGATTTTTCTTAATAGTGCAGTTGCACATGAACCTACGACTGCCAATAAATTCATTTGGCCGTAAATAGTAACCAATTAACTTGGAAATTTCAAGCCTATAAATCCTCAATGAACTATAATGCGTCAGACACAAAGACACTCTGAACACAAAACAAAATTTCGAAATTAGATCCAGAAAAAAAAACCGAAAACTTATTAATAGCGGAACAATAAAACATTCTAATAAAGCTAAATCAAAAGTGATGCGGCTACGAGAGTAGGGCTGTCAAACAGCGGAGAGCGGGCGGGGCGGTGCGCCGTGATTGGCAGCCCTTGACAGCGGTTAAACACAGGTCGACTCGCGAAAGCATCGCTTTTTTCGCTTTTTCCAAAAAAACGTCATAGGGTGCCCCTTTGGAAATTTGACCAGTGTTCCGTATATTAATTTTAGAAAAAAGTTAAACATAAATAAATACATCCAATAGTCATAAACATATTTCTGACCCTACACTAAGATACAGTCAATTTGTCGATCTCATAAAGTAATGCTATAAAAATTAAAAATATGTTTGGAAAGGACTTAGATGTCCTCTATGAAATTTATTTTATGAAAAAATATATTACAGAAATCTTAAGTTCTGCTTGGAATATCATATAACAAATGAACTTCAACAAACTCGAAAATATAATAAACATTCGGGGACAAAAATCAAGTGAAAAAATTTCTTCGGACTCTACTATAACCATTACGAAAACTAGCACTGCGTTGGACCTTCCACACCCTATTTGGCTTCACTTTTAAGACCTGGTGCCTCATCAAATCGGTCTATATTACCGGTAGTCGGTTAATTCGATGGTTTTTGCCCCAACCAGCGGAATTCCAAACATTGGATCCATGTCAGAGCCATATCTATGTCTCGATGCGCGCGCGCAGCTGGGCGCCCGATACGGTTTAATATCATGGATTCCACGCCACTTTTTTGTTTAATTCCTGATAACTATTGGATTAGTTCTCAAAAAAATACGACTGATGGACCGTTTTATTGTGGATAAAGCGAAATTATGGATAAAGGACTGATTAATAAGTGGATGAATGGAATAGGATAAAGTTTATATCCAGAATTGGCATAGCTCGCATACTACTACCACTGCACTACTTATACACAATTATATATTGTATCAGAATGATGCAAAAGAAGATCATTTCAGTAAGATAAGTATCCTGAGCAACAATAGAAAAAAAAGGATTTACATCATCATCAATCAATATCTTCTTCTTCTTCATCAACCCATATACGCCCACTGCTGAGCACGGGTCTCCTCTGCCATTGAGAGGGTTTAGGCCATAGTCCACCACGCTGGCCTAGTGCGGGTTGGCGGACTACACACCTAAGAAATTCCTAAGAACTTTTAGGTGTGCAGGTTTTATCACGATGTTTTCCTTCACCGTTAAAGCAAGTGATAAATCAATTTGAGTACACACATAACTTCGAAAAGTCAGAGGTGTGTACCTGGGGTTTGAACCCGCGACCGCCGAGATTCTCGACTGCGCGCCTAAACCTAGAGGCCATCACTGCTTACCTAGAGGCCATCAATGCTTCAATCAATATGTAATATAGTAAATGATATATTTTACTTTCACCCATTATATGATAAATTTTGTATGTCACAGTTGGGAATTTTAATAACTGTCTTTCTAGACTAATATGTGTCAACGAGATCACCATTAGCTAATACTTTTAACATGACTAGAAGCAAAATATAATTAATTAAAGTGTATGAACACACGTTCATCACACTATGAACTATGCTTCCCTAACGCATTTTCAACAATCAAAAAAACACTAAAATCGGTCTGAAACTAACCATTATTGACATGAGTCAAAACGTTCAAAATGAACGTCCAAATAGATTAATTGGAGGGCATACTAAGCCCTCCCAATTTGGAGGGGTCCATAATTGGACGATGCGCTGGGCGGCAGCGGACCATTTAGGACACTTCTGGCCCTGAGATGCCGCAAAACCGCCCTAAATGCGCGTGATGGTCACCAAGAGGTTTTAGTCGGTATGCTGGCGTAGCCAGTGACCTCGACATACCCCTTACGGCCTCCCCCGAGGTACTGAACAGGGGAGCTTAAGGCGCTTTCCTCTCGTGATAAAAAAAAAAAAAAAAAAAAAATGAGTCGCCATACAAAGAGTTTAAAACTACAAGTCTCATAGTTTATTCTATGGTACTGCAACCACAAAGTTGGTATACCCGACACAAATCGTATGCTATATGTAAAATTAGCATTGATCATAAACAAAACAAACTTTGCTTTTCATTCAAATTGTAATGCTGAAAGAGGGCAGCGAGACAAAAGTACGAAACGATATTCCGTGAAATGTTTTCAGGGGGCTTTACACGATACGATATTTTTGCATTTTCTACGCCTATGTTCGGCAAAAGATGAGTAAAAGTGTTATGAAAATGCTTTAGACCGAGTACGCAAAAGTTTATTAAAAGTGCCTGTAGTAAACAATATTTTAGTTTCTATGTAAATGGGGACGAATTTTTGGCAAACTACCCTACATTACCCTACATAGAAGCAGTGATGGCCTCGAGGTTTGGGCGCGCGGTCAAGAATCTCGGCGGTCACGGGTTCGAACCCCAGGCACACACCTCTGACTTTTCGAAGTCATGTGTGTATTCACATTGAATTGTCACTTGCTTTAACGGTGAAGGAAAACATCGTGATGAAACCTGCACACCTAAGAGTTCTTAGGAATTTCTTAGGTGTGTAGTCCGCCAACCCGCACTAGGCCAGCGTGGTGGACTATGGCCTAAACCCTCTCAATGGTGGAGGAGACCCGTGCTCAGCAGTGGGCGTATATGGGTTGATGATGATGATGATGATGACCCTACATTCTGCTGTACCCGAGAATAAAACTTGAAATTTCACGTTCACATGTTGTTATAGATAGTCAACGAAAACCAGCAATCCATTGAGGTTCACACCACAATATTGTTTTTTCATTCTTCATTTTTAATGTTTGGTATGCCAAATTACAATAAGTGGATTTTCTTTCAATCATAACGCGGTGTAAATAAGGCTGTCAAGAAAACACAAATTACCTAAGACGTAATATTCTTTCTTCTTCTTCTTCATCAACCCATATACGCCCACTGCTGAGCACGGGTCTCCTCTGCCATTGAGAGGGTTTAGGCCATAGTCCACCACGCTGGCCTAGTGCGGGTTGGCGGACTACACACCTAAGAAATTCCTAAGAACTTTTAGGTGTGCAGGTTTCATCACGATGTTTTCCTTCACCGTTAAAGCAAGTGATAATTCAATGTGAATACACACATTACTTCGAAAAGTCAGAGGTGTGTGCCTGGGGTTCGAATCCGCGACCGCCGAGATTCTCGACCGCGCGCCTAAACCTCGAGGCCATTACTGCTTCAATATTCTTTACTATTCTTATAATTTTCTTCATGGTACCTTCAGCACCTATCTGTTGATAGATGCAAATGCAGGTATAGGTTTAAGTATATTAGTGTTTTCTGTAAACTAACTTTCATTCAACTCTACCATATTGAGGATAAGACGGAGAAATAAACATCGTGTCGTCCCCTATAAACGGAAAACAGCAATTTTTGATATTAAAATCTTCAATAATACCTAATGGATGTCTTGGTGAGATCGGCTCGGCCGTATTGAGTGCACCCTACAAATTGCGCCTTTTAATACAGCGCTTTGTATTCGGGCCTTTTTGTCCCCTTATGCTTGTGGATATCTCCCTTTCTTTGTAGTGTTATAATTGCTGCGTGATATCTTGGGGGAGATATCGGTCGATCTTGATTGACAGTTCGGTTTGATCACTGTTGCTTAGAAAGAGGAAAATGTGATTGGAGTGTTAAGGATTGGGTAGTAAAGGGTTAATTATGGTAATGGAAAAAAAGAATGTAAGATTGAAATCGTAGGTGAAAGTGTTAGAGGTAATATACTGATATGGTATAGAGCGATTCGGAAAAGTTTTAAAATGTGTAGTGAAATAAAATAACAATAAAATAATAAATAAATACACCCAACAGTCACATACATAGTTCTGAACCCACACTAAGATACAAGTCTTGTGTCGTGGGTATCAGAAACTACGAGAGACTTTTCGGTCTCACCAACACCCAGACCCGAAACAAATATTAGTGGATCACACAAACATTTGTCTCGGTGCGGGGATCGAATCCGCGGCCGCTCGTTTCGCAAGCTGGTGTCTAGCCAACTGCGCCACGGGGCTGTCAATATATATTGAAATTGACGTTTACATCATTTGATTAATTAATTCTTTATCTACTGTTTCTTTTATATAATGGTTTTAATTATTTTTAGTTTTCCCTAAGCATTTTTTTTGTTACAATGATGTCAGTGTGCCTTATTGAAAGAAACAGTAAAAGAAACAATGATTGACCAGTACCTACTTACCGTAATTAAGATACAGATATCATGATTAAAGCTTGTGTATCTTAATTAAAAAAATATGAAAATACCCATAATTTATTTCATATAACCATTTCCAGAAAATGCTGAAAAAATACTCGAACCCTTTCAACATCACTGGGGGTACGTTACGACCGGTGTTATAAAAAATATTTAATAAGACGCCTATCCACTAAACATTATTACCGACAAAATAAAACTAAACGGCATAAACGTATTATTAGTGAATAAAAAGCGTTTATTAAAGACATGAGACCGCAAACCGATATTGAAAGTCGTAAACAAATTATGCGGGAATATGGTACTTAGCCCCCCCTTTCGTCCGATCGCTATAAAAGTCCACATTTGGAGCCAAACGTCCAACCCTAATAAACAAAAGCGATAAAGCTGGCAAAAAACGGGCCTCATGAATTCATTGGTATGACATTTCCGAGGATTCCTTACGGCCACGCTTATAGCCAAGGGAAAAAATTGCACGTCCATATATCCATATTCTAGTTTTACGAGATCCGCCATATTTTATTGGTGGAGTGGAATCTTGTCAATTGTATTACGGCCGGTCGTTTGCGGCCCGACAACTTTTTAGGGTTATTACTGGTATTGAAAGGAATTGTTCGGTTTGAGTGTTTCGTGGGTTTGATTAAAAATTCCTCTTTGCTTATTGGTTTTTCACAAGATGACGTTTTTAACGAATGAAAGAAGAAATATACATTACGGAAATTTTGTTTCAATAAACATGAAATATTGTTAATTAACTTGTCTATAAGAAGATTCAATAAATAGATCTCAATGAAAAATCTTTCAAAATGCTAGAGTCATAAGATGGAGGGGTAGGCAGATGAATAATTTACACCAATTTTGCAAGCCCCATACTAGATTTATTACTAGAGTCTCCCCTAAATAATTTGTTAAACGAAAATAGCAGTATCATATTAACTAACCTGGAACTCGAACCTGGTATCTCTCAATCTCAATCCTCAATTATTCTGCTCAACCAAGAAGGCACTCTGGCATTATTAAAACTAAATAGGCACAACATATTACCGATATGATATTTAACCTTACACTCTAAATACACACTGTATACAAAGTGCAATAATTGTATATCGCATTGTACTGTACTTCACATAATACTATGCATATTAACGATGCCGACATAACAGCGTGCATGTAAGTTGTGTGCAAAGGTGGAAGCGGCCGATACATTTTGTCGACGCGCGCTCTCGCTTCTAGCCACTGGTCACAACGAGCTGGTAATGCTTTAGAATATGCTTTGATTTTCCTGTTTCTTTTACTGAATATTTAGGGGTATGCTCTTGAACGATAATATAGAGATTGCTGAATATTGACAACTTTACAAGCAGGTTTATAAGAACCTGCTTATTTAAAAGCATAGAGAGTTAAGATCTATTGAAAGATGATGATGATCATCATCGCTAACGAATGCCGGATTCTGCTATACATAGGCTTCCAAAATTTCCAGAGTACTCCGACAGAAGCGGCTTGCGTCCATTGATTTGTAACGAATATAAAATATAAAAAATATGAAGTCTCTCAATAACAAAAATAAATACACTGAATTGTAAGGGAGGCCCATTCCTTGTGGGAGTGACTATATTTTAGTATGGGCTGATTATGATGAAGATCTAAGAAATTATAATAGATTGAGACAAAATCTAGACGGTTTCCCCTTAACCTTTGGTTCTAATGCCAGCATGGAATTCATATGGACTTACATGAGTCCGTACGTATACATATGCTATGTACAAATCGTAAAAATACTGCTTATAACCGTCGTCGGCATAGTGTTTTAATCTCTTTACTTGGACTTATGTTAGGTATAAATACTGCCACACAAAACAGCCTAAACCCTTAACCTATCCTACTCTACAAAATTCGCACCTCCACGCAACCAGGCCGTGTGGCTAGCCAAAATTTAGATGTCACAAGAGTGTCGGTGTCTAATGCCCGGCCGGGTTGTTTGTTAGCGGCCCCCGTGCGGTGCAAGATTGAAGATAGCCAGCGGAATTACACGGCAGCCTGACCACTGGCCGCCACGTAAATCTTCGCGACTGGATTTGAATTTGGGAATTCGTCATCCTATAATTGTGGATGGCTATCGCTCGTTGGGAAGATTAGTGTGGGCTGGATTATGGTGGGATTGTTTTCAGTTTGTGAATGAAGTTAGTGGAAGTGTTAAATTGGCTGTTGTATGTCTTTTTGTTATAATAATAGTTGAATTATGGCACAAACTGCGAGATTCCATGTATTTTGACCGATGATACAAACTCTCACTTTCTTTTTTGAAAATTCATTTTATGTTTTTTAATACGTATGTTTTAATTAATTGTATGACTAGCTTAATATACAATTATACTAAAATAATTAAACTTTTACACAATTATTTTGGAATACAAAATACTAAGGCAGTATAAACTAAACTTACTTCCAACAATTAAATTAAATGACGAACTCTATTTTTTCACCAAGTTATACTTGCCGTCAAACTAAACACAATCTATTTCATCCCTAAACGCTACCAAACTATCAAAACCAAATCACCTTCAACCAGACGCAATGATCAAGGATTCTTCATTACAAATTCCTGTATCATAAGCAATAAAGCCGCCTACACACGAGCGACAAAGCGCGCAAATGACGCACAATCGAAGCACACTTGTTATTCAATAACCTCCCTCGTATCTATCAATTTATCACACATTCAATGAAGGCTGAACTATATATCACCGCTGTTCAACCTGACACAATCCATGATTGGTTACCTTGAGTGGATTATAGGGTTGACGAGCTCAAGCGATTATCGACCCTAAACTTTGCAATCAAGGTGGGAATTTCAATGGGAAATGGTGGGTAGTTAAGGCCTTACGGGTGGGCCAGTGAAGGTTGCATATTGACGTCATAGCTAAAAGGGAGTCGGCGGTCGAATGCAAAATGGTTGAACCATGGATTTGGCATATGTTATAGGGTGGAAACAATCGGTGGACACACGGACAGACCTACTGGAGATTAGATAGAAAGTTATTTTGATTTACTAATCATAATTTCCTTCTAGTGCCTCAAAGTACAGGCGGCACTCGTTCTTCTTGAGGACACCGCACTTATATAATGAACTGGGTGAGGTTATCGATATTGATCTTTTTAATACAACTGATGGAAAAAGAAAACTCTTAAAGCATTGGTTCCAATCGGTTCTCTAATTTACTTAATTCAAATGCCATTGTTATTTTTTCCATTTCTTATTCTAGTTTTCTTTTTGTTACTTGTGTACGTAGTATTTAGCTTAAGATTGTTATGCAACTCGTGTTATAGATATATATATGCGAAAACATATTATTAGTCTTTAAGCAAATTGTGTATTAGTTTAATTACATATTTAAGTGACTGTTTGTTTTCCTAATAAAATAAGGGGTTCCAATATTTGAGCGAATGTTATCATGGAGGCTGCTTAAGACGGGAATGGTTGGCGCTTTCTTGGGGAGGCCTACGTACAGCAGTGGACGGCGATAGACTGAGTATACAAGTTTGTATGTATATATTATCCATTAAAAAGTATACCGTTTAATATCGTAAAAATGCAATGATGTAAAATTTAAAATGAAATGTCAACACTCACATTCACCAATTATGTATAATGTACCGTCACTGTGACTTTAGTTATAAAAAAACCGACCATCTAGATCGAACGTCCTAGTCATTAATTCACTCAACCAATATAGACAGTGTGACATTAGTCATGGAATCTATCTAGATCGAACGTCAAACATTTGTCTCGGAAGAAGACGAACTAACTAATGAATCGCTAGAAGAGATCGCTTTTAACTATAAGACTTCCTAATGTTCCACTTTTTCCTTGATCATTCCTTTTCATTATCATCAATCCGTATACGTTCTGCTGGGCACGGTTCTCCTCTACCATTGAGAGGGTCTTGGCCATAGTCCACCATGCTGGCCTAGTGCGGGTTGGTGATCATTCCTTTTATGTAAATCCTTTTTAAATAAGTATCAATAAAGAGTTATCTAAAGGTAATTAAGTTGACCGCTTCCCATCTCCGTGTGTATCAGGCTAATCTATATGTCTTAGCTGATCCTAGCGGCTGTATTTCATATCGGAACTACTGAGCATGGTACTAATTGCCTAGTAGGGTCGCTCTGTTACGCTTGTGACAATTCTATTTGTCTGTCTGTACGCAATACGCGTGTCGTTTCACAATGTGCGATGTTTGAGAGAAATTTTGAATTATTTGACTGGAGGTGTGTGGTGGCGTTTTTGGCGTTTATAGATACGGTTTTGGGATGAATATGAGAATTGAGGAAGAAATGTAATGGTAAATTATAGAGTTCTGAGTGTATGGTTTAGAAAAATATATCTTTTTTTTAGGTTAAATACTTCACTTTTGTTTTTTATTAACATATTCCATTTTAGATTACCCTGTCTTCTTTTTAAATGCCATTTTGTATATTAAGTTGTCTGGAAAAGTTCGCAGTGAGCGATAAGAAAGCCCAGTGTTGTTAAGCCCTATACACTTTTTAATTACTACGGCTTTTCCAACTTGAAAATGAGTGTATCTGTACACTGATAATTGTGTATTGTACAGTGCGACATTATTGTCAATTTGAATCGAAGACATCTTGGTAGAGTCTATATGTCGATAACCTTGCTTCTTCAGTAATATTTTTAATTCCTGAAAATCTTGTTTCATACTTTCTTAGACTCGTTTCTTATCGTATGTTGTTTTTACTTCAATTTATTAATTATGTTTTATATACAATTTGTTTTTAACCGCCCCGTTTTTGACAGCCCCGTGGCGCAGTTGGCTAGACACCAGCTTGCGAAAAGTGCGGCCGCGGGTTCGATCCCCGCACTGAGACAAATGTTTGTGTGATCCACAAATATTTGTTTCGGGTCTGGGTGTTTGTGAGACCGAAAAAGTCTCTCGTAGTTTGATACCCACGACACAAGACTCGTATCCTAGTGTGGGGTCAGGACTATGTGTGTGACTGTTGGGTGTATTTATTATTATTATTATTTATTAACCGGAATAAGGCGGTCTTAACTAGAAAACTCACTAAATTCCATTACATTATATCACAGTTCCTTTCTCTTTATACGAGCGGCCAAGACTAAGGCTCTTAGACTAAGGCCACAACTACATTATCACCATCACACCTAATTAAACATACAGATAGCAGAGTCCAAAACAATCGAAACACCTGACACAATCGGACAACACAAGATTATTATTAGACATGAATTATGCGTGCAATTAGACGGGACGGACGGCCGGCCGGTTCGGACGCCCGGACACGGCGGACAGCGGCCGCGCTTAAATCAATCAACATCGGACGCGCCGGACGCTCTACTAAGTGAGCGTTGAGTTTTTGAGCCGAGGATGGTAGAATACACAGATGTACTAGTTTCGGTATTGTTATAGAAGCCTAAAAGACCAGATTCCCTTTCAAATTTAGAAATAATAATCTTTCTCTCATCAGCCTGTCCCACTGCAGGGCACCGGCCACCTCTACCATTGAGGTATTGAGGCCTTAGTCCCCCACGCTGGCCTAATGCGGGTTGGCGGACTACACACCTATGAAATTCCTTAAAACTTGTAGGTTTCCTCATGATGTTTTCCTTCACTGTTAAAATAAGTGATAATTCATCGTGAATACATACAAATGTCACTTCTAAAAGTCAGACGTGTGTGCCTGTGGTTCGAACCGGCGACCGCCAAGATTCTCGATGGCGCGGCGCGCCTAAACCTCGAGGCTACCGCTGCTTCATGCATTATTCTTCAAATATTATATGACCAGGTATAAAGTTATATGATATTTAAATAACTATCAACAATAGGTCATTAATAATGAATAAAACAATGTCTAAAAGTAATATTATAGCTCTTAAAATTTCTTTACTTTGATGCTCTATATAATTACCGAATCTCTCCAGATTTTGAACTGAAACAAATCAAATAGCGAACCCGTAAATTTCAATTACGCGAACACCACAGTAAACCACAGAAGCACATTAGCGACATCAACAGCAAACCAACATAATTGTCAATCAAATGACACAATGGAGATTCGATGTTGATGCCTTATTGATTATGCTCAGGATGTAATTGTAATGATTAATTGCTCATGATTGTGTCGCGCGACATGTGACAATTTAATGGGGGTTTACCAACAAAGGAGCTGTCTGAGTGCGCGCGGAAATTTCGCCATATTTCGACCTATGCATAGAATAAGGGTACTTATGACTAAGATTTTGCAAATATAACTTCTTCTACGCATAGGTCGATTTAACATGGTCTCAAGACCATGTTGGTCTCATGACCATTTTATCAATAAAATGCCAATGGTCAAAAATGCTTGATGATTTTGTTCTGTTAACGGTGCAGAACCAAAAGTCTAATAAGCCAAATATGACAACTAACCTTCCAAAATCAACACATTACAATTTCTTAGAATAGTATTAATTATGTGGAATAAAATGCATTAGAATTAGGCATGCTTATTATATTGACTTTACGGAATCTGGTAGAAATTATCGTGCTTATTTTATTTATTTTTCTCCTCTTTAATAAATTCCTATGTGATTATAGCACCTAGGCCATCCTCGACTGACTTCACCACTTATTTCTACCTAGTAAATCTCTTGCGTAATTCTGCAAACTTTCATTTTTAAACTGTGGCCAACTGTGGACACCCTTTGACTTTCTGACTTTTTCACTTACAGCTTTATAACCCCCAATATACTTCACTATCAAACACAAATGGTCCAAAATCGGCGTGCATAACCTTATCACAGCTTCATGCTACAATATACATAGTAATTAGCGCACACAAAGCGAGTAATAAGGACAGGTCTAGCACAATTGTCGCGCGTCTAATATTGAAATAGTGATTTATTAGCACATAAATCTGCTGCTTGTCCGTTTGTACGAGCGACAAACGCCACGTAATCGCATGACAGATACCTTTGCGTCTGGTACATGCATCGGTGTAACGTAATTAGGATACATACACGCTAAATGTGATAAGGAAAAGTTTGGGGCTGTTGGGATGATTTTAGTGATGACCAAAGATATGCAGTCAAAAAAAAATCACGTTTGTAAAATTATGATGAGTTTATATAGGTAGATCGTCATCAACTCCTTGGTGCTGTGAAAGTAGAAGCTTGGCATGCGATGAAGATGGTATGGGTTTTCTTGCAGAAATTTTTAGATTGAGACTGGAAGTTGGACCGAAATATGACGATACGAGGGACTTAATATAAAACAGACGAAACGTGAATATAAAAATACGCATTTACCTTCCCCTTCGTACACTGAAGTTTAAATGTTCTTAAGTAAAAAAATGGCACTAATAAAAATGGAACAAAATCCTTCCTAAAATATGGTACCTTGTGGGTTTAAAACTAAAGTTATGTATTTTTTATACGAATAAAAAGCCTTTTTTATAAATAAACATCTATCTACCATTTTTAGTATAAAAGTACGAGTGTATCATAAGAATCGAACCCAAATCTTCACGACAGATCTATTTACACCAACCAAAACTATAAACACAATAATTACAACCATTACAACACCAAATTAATTCACAAACAAGTCTAACAGCTTGTCAGCTGACGTCACGACTGATAAAGTCATTGGTCGTGACAGTCATTGAGGCCCAGAGTTATTGCTGCGGACACCAGGGTATAGACAGTATAGGGACATAGGCAGGGTATAGAGAATAGTGTCACCCCCGTGGCACCTCGCCTATCTGAAACTTTCTGCATATTTTATAGCTATACTTCGGATTGGATGGAGATGGACTTTCTTATTTTTAAGTCATTAGCTTATGAAGGTCTGTCTGCTGGGCACGGGGATTCTCTACATAAGAGAGGGCTTAGGACTTAAGCTACGCTGGCCTAGTGCGGGTTTGGGCAACTAAGAATTTTTTAAGAACTTTTAAGCAGACGACAGACAGAACGTGTTTTCCTTCACTTTTTAATGAATCTGTTTATTTTTGTTGATTGATGTTATTATTTTTTTGTATTAACGAAAAAAATTGGAAAAAAATTTATTTCCTCTCGTGTATGCAGTGTCTTTGAACGGTCGACATCAACCATCTTCAATATTGATACTATCGCCAATTCATTTCCAAAGACTGGCCACAAACTTTATAGCACAGAATTTTCCAAAACCGCAAAAGATATCTCCTAAAACTGGCCACAAAAAATTCCATTTTCAAAAACCCAACAGTCCATCGCCACACCAAGGAGTCTACGAAAACCGCACAGTTTGTATCACGGCCACGCGTGCCCTGACCAATCGCCGTGCAACGATATTCGGCCGTTTGAATTCCGAATCAACCGCCAACAACACGTTGCGCCCCCCAGTGTAGCACCCACCCTTAACCCCACCACATAAGGTCCTTTTTCCCTCATCCCAAAACATTTCAAACTTGGAACGTAACTATTGCGTTTGATTTATGCATACATTCGATGAATTATTCTCGGCCGTACGTCTTCGGGCTGCACTTAGCGATAACTTGCATTCATTGTTTGCGAATTTTATCGGTTTTCTGTGTTTGTGTGTTGGTTTGGATGTTATTTTATTAATTACTACTTTATCGGTGCTTGTGGCTAGTAGATTAAAAGCGCAATCTTATACCATATAAGAACTTACCTTTGCATTATCAATATTACACCCATAAAACAAAATGTCGAAAGAAAAAGAAATTAGGTCTAGGTTTCTGGACAATTCAAAACTATTGTCTATGGTGGCTCTCCTGATACTGATAATTTACCATGGTAATTGGCATGCATAAAAGAAGTCTGTTACAGGCGAATGATGAGGAGGAAGCGTCCAACTTGAAAGGACAACAAAGTAATGAAGTCTGCATACCTAGAACTTAGGAATTTAGTTTGCCAACCCACACTAGCCCAGCGTAGAGGACTAAGGCCTCATCTAATCAGGTTTAGAGAAGGCCCTACTTCAGCAATATGACGTATCTATTTATCCTGATGAGAGACTTTTCTCAAACGCCGTAAACTCAACTTCCCCATGCCTCGATACAAAACTTCAAGTACACCCAAATCCGAAAGTGTGTATGCAAAATATAAATAGGGGGGGTGCGACAGGCGGCGGGCCGTCACCGTTGTCGCGCCAACGATTTATGGTTTGATTATTTTAGAAAATGAACATATCTTTGTCAGTCGTCTGAGCTGAGCTGTGCAGATAGCGGGCTCCACACCATGCCTTATTTATTTATGATCGTTCCACATTCGCACAGCATCAATCAGCGATAAATTTTAGAGCGGGCGTATATTTTCAGAAATATAATTTGTGAGACTTCTATGCTTGGATTAGATGTTTAGACAGGTCGAATGTCTAGAGTGTACTGGAAGCAAATTGATTCTAATTTTGTATTAAACGTCTATAGAAAAGATTCGAATCAATTTATCAAATTCAAACTAAAACTACTTAAAAATACCAATCAAATGTAGATGGCAATTTTTAAGCAGTATCTTATCATCAATCATCATCATCATCATCAATCAGCCTATCGCCGTCCACTGCTGAACGTAGGCCTCCCCAAGAAAGCGCCAACCATCCCGGTCTTGAGCGGCCCTCATCCATCCGTTTCCCGCATCTTATCATAGTATCTTATCATCAGTGGTAAATTAAACTATCTCCTGATTGTTATAAATTTACAGCCATATTGATGGGAGGACTTTAGTGTCCTTTTTTGGCAGTCATCGGTGTCATATTAATTCTTGATATAATATAGTTTTCAATCATTATCCATATCATAGCCTTTTTTGCAACACTCACTGGCTCGCGTGGGTTGAGGTTATACACATCTAGGAAATTCCTACGATATTTTTAGAATCGCCAATTTATAGAATGTTTTCTTTCACTGTTAACGTTCATAATAATTTATTGTGAACAAACACCTAACTTCAAATGTCGAAGTTTTCTATGCTAAATATAATGACACTCACTAAATACAAGAAAGGTAGCTATCATCAGGCCTTAGTCCATCACGCTGGCCTAGTGCGGGTTGGCGGACTATATACCTAAGAAATTCCTGAAAACCTCACCTCAATCTTTTCCCTTCACCGTTAAAGCAAGTGACAATTCATAGTGAATACGCACATAACTTCGAAAAGTCAGAGGTGTGTGCCTGGGGTTTGTGTCCCTTCGTCGATCGTGTGTCTAAACCTCGAAGCCATCACTGCTTAAAAAAGTTAGTCACATCCTTATGTAAGTTGTTGGCCATCACAGGCAGTTTCCTTTACATATGGATTTTTTCTTACAAGATTCTGATTTTCCGTGTCTTAAAACATCTATACACTGAAAATTTAATCGCACCCCCATAAACACACCTGTAACACAACACCCCACGCGCTCAGTTAACAAGCGCTGTAACCGACAAGCGGTTAAATTTAACCGGATACGTCGCGTTAAAAGTAGTTGATAATATTAGATATGTTAAACTTAGTAAGAAGCTAATTCTTGTCAAATGTTTAATGTCAGACACCTAGGTATACGGCGTACGCTAAATGTGTGTGCGCCACTTTAAAGGCTGTAATTATAATGTTTCTCAAGCAAAGGAAATCTAATAAACAATCAATATGAATGCGTGGTGGACCAAGGCCTTAACCCATTTAGATGTATAATAGAGGATAGATAGAGGATGTATAATATAGTGAAAGATGTGCTGGTTTCCACTACTAAACGAATGCCTTTCGGTAAACTAAAATGTATGTAATTTAAAATCTATTATGTGAGACATTCTGTTTACAAGAATACAATTTCTACAACATATTTTATCCTACAGGCCGCATTCAGAAAAGATTTTGGGTAATTTATCTTTTTAATAGTAAAAGTAGCATTAGTACTATCTGTTATTGTAATATAAAACTTTTAATGTTTTTTTTATTCTTTACAATCATATTCACAGTCACATGGCACTACTCCTTTTACTCACCTCATAAGATCATCAAAACATCGCACCTACATTCTCCGTATGTCGTGTAACATCAGAAAGCCGATACGCGGGGCGTAAGCCGGCGAACACCCTCTAAAACTGTACCCTTATCGCTCCAGCCACTTACACTAGTTTTAATTAGAGCTCGCATTTTGTGCCAGTCGAAAATTAATCAAATTATGTACGTTGGCTTCAGGCGTCAGAGTTTGGATGGCTGTGTACCGCAGAGCAAGTGATAGAATTAAGTGTTCGTTTATTTTAATCTATAATTTTAATCAATCACCTTATCACTGTCCACAGCTGAATGACGGGCGTCTGATGACGTTTGATTGAAGCGTCAACTATCCTGGTCTTGTGCAGCTCTTATCCACTGCCAGTTTTTCTCAAGTGATTGGACCAACGTGCTGCAGGCGCGGTCTCTACTTCAACTCTTGTCTGCTCCACCGGCCGTCCGTTCGTCGATAGACAAGGCCAGCCCAATTCGACTCTATATATTAACACGCTCTAAGGTACAAGAATTGTGTGTAATATAAACAATCATGGAATCCAAATGAATGTAGTTATAACCTTTAATTTAATACCCATGAACTTAAAGCTGTATTCATGCCCAAGAGTAGAGCTCTTGTTTTTTACTATTATATTTGCAAAGGTTTTGATTCTGAAGGTTGTTTAAAAATTTATCGATATTCTGCCATAGTGCCCAATTGAAGTCCCCGTTTTATTTTGCTTCAGTGCGTGACGATATATCTTCTGAATATTGAATAAATTCAAGAGTAGAAGATATTAAGTATTTTTAAGTATGTGAAATAAGATCACTTTATGTGTAAAATAATATAATAAATCATCAATTCACAGATAATTAAGTGTTGGCAACATTCGGTATGACACAGACCACCGAACCATAGCTAAAAGCGTATCCTATAAAGATGGTGTAAATGGGATGTGTATCTTCACGACTATTTAATTAACGCCTATTCAAACTACTTTTCTATTCAGTAAGAAAAAAAATCCTCGTCAAATTTGAAATTTAGAAATTATGGTAGAGAAAGTTGGGATTTTTTTTAGAGATAAAAAAAATACACTTCCCTGGTTCTGTGTGGACTAAGACCAACTAACTATCTACAGGAGTTTAGGTTCTTATACTATATATTGCTTTTAATGCCCCAAATTCTAGGAGAATTCAATTCTAGTCAATTGTCTTTGAAAGTATCCTTGTAGTCTGAAAATATTGCTCTACCTCCCTCCTCGGAGGCATTCTACTACAGCATAAGAGTATAAAAATTCTAATGGCACCAGTGACCTATATTCACCACGAAATCTTCCAATGCAATATAAAGGTAGAGTCTCAACTCTACATAGAGACGATATAGAGCTCTGAAACTTTTCAAACACATATCACATATAATACATCAAGTGCAGTGCTTAATAACAACTTAGCACCCCCTGGCACTACAGCCCCCTATGCCCCCTCCAAGCCCCCCCCAAGCCCCTTCCATGCCCCCTCACCCCCGCCGTCTGTCAAACGCATGACAAGCGCAGATTCCTCTTTGTGCTTGTCAAAAATATAGCAAACAAAAGATACGGGCACACGAATAAATGAAGTGAGCTGATATATCTCGCTTTGTGGGAGAGATGGGATGGTGTTGTCGATAGAGGCTAAGGAGTTTGAGGGATTAAGGAGGAATTGTTGAAGTGAATTTGAAAGGTTGTTTGTTTATCGTGTACGTAATAGAGAACTTATGACAGGATAATTGTGATACGTTAAGAAATAGTTACTAAAATGAGGAAGAACAAAATCAATTGAAACATTTTTTGGAAAATAAATGGATTTTGTGTCACTGTGTGTTTTTCAATCTTCCTTCCTTCATCAACCCATATACGCCCACTGCTGAGCACGGGTCTCCTTTACCATTGAGAGGGTTTAGGCCATAGTCCACCACGCTGGCCTAGTGCGGGTTGGCGGACTACACACCTAAGAAATTCCTAAGAACTTTTAGGTGTGCAGGTTTCATCACGATGTTTTCCTTCACCGTTAAAGCAAGTGATAATTCAATTTTGAATACACACATAACTTCGAAAAGTCAGAGGTGTGTGCCTGGGGTTCGAACCCGCGACCGCCGAGATTCTCGACCGCGCGCCTAAACCTCGAGGCCATCACTGTTGTTGTTTTTCAATCTATTTAAGAAGTATTTCTGGCCATGTATGGGAGAATTAAAGAGTGGTGTATGAGTACTACAAAAACAACATTTTATAACACCCTACTTGTTTCAAAAAAGTTATATATCTACATAGACATCCTTAGCATTTTAAAGGTAAAATAATTCACTGTTTTTTTTTGTCAAAAGTGGGTGAAGCAAACTTTCAATAACCAAACCCTTTTATTATTCCAAACAATATAATATTTTTTCTCTATAATTATTATCAAACACTTTTCCCACATATCGATACCGAGACATCACTACCCAGCAATATGTGTAGGCAGACGATATAAGTGACGTATCACACACTGACACCCGGGCGTTCGCGGGAAGTATGCAAAGAAGTTGCTGCTACCGCGACACACGCGTCTTGATACTCGCCCGGCCGCGGGGCACTTCACTTTTGACACCTCATTAGATGTAGATTACAAGTTTGCTTTGCGGATTTTTACTTGGAGAGTATTTTGACTTGGGGTTTGGCTTTGAGATTATGGCGGATTGATTGTAGCTTACACGTAACCACTAGGATAGTATTAGGCTAATATTTATATCTTTTCTAATATATTCAGTAAAGGATCTTAAGAATTGTCGCCACACAAAATAATATTTAATAGGAGGAAACATAAGAAAGAGTAAAACAAAATTGTTAAGTCTGTTTAGATATTAATACTAAGATAAACATAAGCTAATAACTCAAACTCAACAACCGCGTGGACTAACCTGGAAGAAAATTTATCACATACATGTTTCTCTTAATGTATCGAGTAAGACTGACTACAAATATTTTTGTCATAGTTGTCTGATGATTTGTCAAAAAACTGTAACTGTTAATATCCTTTTTAATCTCCTCCTTCCCAGAACACCATACAGCTGGACATAATATTATGTCTAATAGGGTTTCTTTGCACAAATTGTTCACACTGGGCATGATCCTATAAGCAACCTATAAGCCGAAAGAGGCAATACAAATCGAAATTCAAAAATATTACAAGGTATTTCAGTCTAAATTGACATACTAATTCACATCAATGTTTATTGAAATGAAGTGTATTCTTAATTTAATTAAATAAATCAAGTATCAAAACCCACAGATCCTAGTACATATCGACAGTAGCTCCAACAATAATAGTTCCGTATCCCATTTGAATATTAGAACATCCATCCACTGAAGATTTCGCTCGCTCGGCAGGGTGGCCACCCTGGGGGGGCGCGCACACATACCAACCTAAGAATCGGTAGTTGGAAAGAAAAATGTACGGTCTTTTAATATATCTGCATGTGTAAATGTATGTTGGTACTGGACAGCGTGTGGAGTGACAATTCTTTTGGTGATTCTTTATGATTTAGTTCGTTTGTTTGTAGGGGTACCTTATCCTATACCACCTATATGATCCTATCCTAAACTAACAAGTTTGTTGCATTCAATGCTGAATGTTTGATATAAGGAGAATTTTAGTAGCAACAGGTATTAAAAGAAATAGTTATTGTTGAAATACAAGAATTCTTAGTTTTAATATTTCGTCACCTAACTTACGTTTATAGAATCACTTGCATTAAGATTCCTATTTTAGTAACAAAAATACCATGATACGAAAAAAGCGGTGCAAGTTGACAACTTTCCCATGTTAATTTTACTATTGTTATTCACTAAAGAAAGGCGAGTTTCATGTCTTATCTTCACTTTCACGGTTATTTTTCTAAAGACCATTGCCTATCAGACTATCGAACCTGGAACTGCTTCATCTTACTTACGAACTTGTGGGGCGAGCGCGCATAAAAAACAACATACAGTTTTCTTAAATAGTTTATTAAATCACGTGATATAAAAAAAAATAATAATAAAGTTTTTTGGTGAACCATAGACTATGACAACATTTTGTGCTCATATTTAGGTATAAAAAGTAAAAATGTCTGATACTTATTAATGTAACAAGATGTTTACCTTCATGAATATGAAATTTCAGAACCATTTTATACACAGAACTTACAGAAATAACATGAAAAACGATATAAGTTCCTCATACTTGACGAACAAACAATATACTCAGCCTATTGCCGTCCACTGCTGAACGTAGGCCTCCCCAAGTAAGCGCCAACCATCCCGGTCCTGAGCGGCCCTCATCCATCCGCTACCCGCCACCTTTCTCAAGTCGTCGGTCCATCGTGCTGCAGGACGTCCTACACTACGTTTGCCTAAACGCGGTCTCCACTCCAACACTTGTCTGCTCCACCGGCCGTCCGACCGTCGGCAGACGTGGCCAGCCCACTTCCACTTCAGCGTGCTAATCTTGCGAGCAATATCAATAACTCCGGTTCTCTGGCGGATGACTTCATTACGAATTCTATCCGCCAGAGAAACTCCAAGCATTGCCCGCTCCATAGCAAACAAACAAACAAATCTTTAATTATTATTATCTCCTGCGTTATAAATATTGCCTCATATTTTGTAACGATTGTAAAATAAAACGAAATACGTCTATTTATATCAAATAAAAGAGTCCCACAAATTAACAAATAAAGAAAGAAAAAGAAATAAATTGGGATAAATAGACACAAACATAATAAATAAATGAATTTAAAACTCTTTACCATGATTGTAAATGACGAGGCATCAAGGATTAGGCAACGAGGGTTAGTTGGTGCTACTGAACAAAAAAATTGACGACGACTTAATCTATAACCATATGCAGGTAAGTATTTAATTTATGTCATGATTTAAGTATTGTTCGATCTACTGTAATGGAAAAAGTATCATAATTAATTAATTGAAGAAAATAAGAAATTGATGTTTAAGAAAGTACTTTTTTATTTTTATGAGGATTTTTTTAACCTCAACGTATTTGTAATCCTTTCAACTGTTACATGTCTTAGTTTTCAATCACGATTATCATTACGAACAATGCTCTACATACACAGCATACTTCTTCACTCAATTCCAATCACATAATCAGTGAAAACGGGCAAACACTCAAACTGAAGCTAGTAGCGAGTAAGCTCGCCTCAATCAGTTTCAAGTTTACCAGTAATACGATAGCTACCCGCACACACACTCCCATTCGAAATTAACAAAAGAGGTGGAGGCGTGGAGGGAGTAGGGGTGGTTATGAGATATCCTTTATTATTGACTTGTTGAGAAACGTATTAAAATGCGAGATTTAATTATTTCGCGCTGTTTTTGTTCGAATGTCGCGTTGTGTCGTGCTCCATATTCTAGTATTTTTAGAAGCTGTTGTTATGTGTTTCGAGTTGGTGAAATTTCATTTTATAATTTACATGGATACATAGCCTCACGCCTGTATTTCTGAAGGGGTGGGTGGAGGTGCATTTCTACACAAACGCACACCCATTTCGACAGGTATTAGTCCCAAGTGATAGAGGAAAAGCCTATAACCATATTACGGACACCTTTCCAGACTCCGTGTTGCTACTGAGCAATTGATTTATTTTTATTTCTTGAAGTCAAAGGTGTCAAAATTTATTAAAAAAAGTGACGTAAAATTATATATTGCGACGTGTATAATTGTTTACAACAGTAAATGTCATATATCGTGGCTCACACAAATATTTATCGGTGCGGGAATCAAACCCTTAAGCTTTCTTTTCACTAGCTGACATCTAACCAACTGCGCCACAAAGCTGACATTTATTCAATCATAGCACAGAAATTGTAATCTCTATATCATTCTAGTATATTATTTTGATTTTAAGGAGACACTAGAGTTTCTTGTCCGTTCTGTAGTGATGACAACCTTCCGAACTGGGTGAAAAATTTTACTTTGAAAAATGACTGAGTTTAAATGCAAATCTCACTAGGCCAATGTAATAGGCTAGGGCCTAACCCCTTCCAATTGTATAGGAGGCCAGTGCCTAGCAGTGAGAATTGTAAAACCTGACGATCAGTCTATATATCTTGTTATATATGCAATAAAATATTTCCATTTACAGTTTAATAAATCCTCATTTGCGTACAAAGCTTGTATACAAACAAAAATACATCGGATATCGAAGCTGACTCCCTCGAGTTATGGTCCATATGAATATAAATGTGTTCAAATATCGCCATAGCGCGCCTATTCCTCTGATATATGCCTGCGGGAACATCGCTTACGGGACGAGGGGATGACATTTTATTTATATTTTGTATGAACAGTATGCTTTCAATAATATTGGTAAAAAAATTACTGAAGAGATTTTTTTGATACACCATTTAGTGGAAGGCGATTTTAAAGTTGTTTTTCGACCAAAGACAAAGTCAAAGTATTTTTTATTCAAATATTGTTGCTTGCTATATTGAATTATTGCTGCGTAGAAGTAACGGCAAGAAATCCCTTCAGCAGCTGACTGCATTAGACTGCATTTGCTGTTCTTTTAGAGCATCATATACCAGCATTAAATAAAGGCATCTAACGTTAGAAAAGTCATAGAAACATATACGTAAATAGTTATTTTAACGCGCCCCGTCGGGTTATCAAACATTCCTACTACCCCACTAGATTTTTTTATGTAGGTACTAGGGTCGCAAAGATGCTTAACCATTTCCTGTTACTAACATTAAATAAGTCGTCCAACTCGATGAGTGTTTACCGTCTATATATTTCTGATGTTACAATCAGTAATAGAATAGGCCTTTTATGTACTGCCACATTCAGATTGAAACAACCAGCTCCTAAGTACCAGGGCAGCATATACCAATAGTAACTAAAGGCGCCTAAGTAAAAGTCTAAGGTTTCTCAGTTACTCTTCATCAACCCATATATGCCCACTGCTGAGCACGGGTCTCCTCTACCATTGAGAGGGTTTAGGCCATAGTCCGCCACGCTGGCCTAGTGCGGGTTGGCGGACTACACACCTAAGAAATTCCTAAGAACTCTTAGGTGTGCAGGTTTTATCACGATGTTTTCCTTCACCGTTAAAGCAAGTGAAATTCAATGTGAATACACACATAACTTCGAAAAGTCAGAGGTGTGTGCCTGGGGTTCGAACCCGCGACCGCCGAGATTCTCGACCGCGCGCCTAAACCTCGAGGCCATCACTGCATCATTCTCAGTTAAGTCTCCAAGTAAAAGTGTTTTGTACCCGACTTTACTATGTACCGGAACAGCATATCGATAATAAAATACATTTATATACCCAATATAGCCAACTCCCTTCTTAGTACCAGGACACCATATACCGCAGTAAATAAAAGCATCTAATGCTGGAAAGCTTATAGAAACATATAGGTAAATAGGTCTTTTTGACACGCCCCGTTGGGTCATCAAAATGTTACATTCCTACTGCTCCACTAGATTTTTTATGTAGATACCAGAGTTTATCATATACAATACATGCACTGCCTTTGCTAACCACATTTTGAGAAGACACCAACAGCTTCTAAGTACCAGGGTAGCATATAACATTATAAAGCCGTCTAACGTTGAGCACTCCCAGCAAAACATATACAAATTGATTTTTTTTCAAACGCGCCACGTCAGGCCCGGGGCTGTGCTTCACACTTCTTTGTGGCGCAAAGGCTTTGTGACGGTGGCGGGTATCAAACGTCGGACAGTGGCGTGACAAATGGAACTGTGGCAGAGCATCGGGTGCATCGCAATATCCGCATCCGAGTCGGCTGAGACGCGCAGATCGAAGGAAGTCGTAGACACGGCAGAAAGAAATTATTGGTCGAAAAAATTGAAAACAGAAAAGTGTGACTAAAAAGATATATTGCTAAATATTAGTTTGTCAAAACTACTTCTAAATGATTATGGATTATGGGCCTGAAACTGAATATACTACTTGGTGCAATACATCTAAATGTCATAAAGGAGCTTTTTTGGGTATCAAGAGGCATGAAGGAGTTATCTAATACAACAAGACTATGAATATTATTTTTATCACACTGTCTGGAAGCATAAATCAAACGTTTAGTCTTTTGTTTCAAGTCCAAATTTTTCTTTGTATTTTCACCAACAACATCATCAACCGAAAGTTTTCATAACATAAGCCTTCCTCAAAGACTTCCATAGCATTCTGTTAAAGCGGCCTGCATCTAGCAATTTCCTGGATTCTTAAAGACATCTTCAATTCACCTTGCGGCTAAATGTCCATCGCTAATTTTCACCATTGTGGTGGGTAATTATAAAACAGAACAATGATGCATTCCAACAAACGAGACTTTATTGTTTGAAAATGCGAGTTTCATATTTCCCCGCTCGTCATATCTACCCCTTTCGTAGCCCAAATACGTCTCGCCGCCAACGGGTGCTCTCGCATCGAAAAATGTATTTTATAACCCAACAATTTTACATCGACATCGCATTTCAACACTTTATGAACACCCTATATTACTTTTTATGACGTCTGTCATATTTTCTCCTTCATTCCCATGGTGGGGAGTTTTAAATTCGTCGATTTATATTATAATCGATCCTCGGATGCGATTATGACTGTATATTGTATGGGGGAAATATTTCCATGTCTCGTAAGCTATTAAGATGCTAAATTGAAAAGTACCGCTTTCAATTTAACTGTTAGGTTCTGTTTAACCTATTTACATCGCCTTTATAATTTGGTCTTTTGATAAAAGGGCGCAGGTTTTATAGAACTTTGTTAATAGACTTTACATACATACTGAAAATAATCTTGTAAATTCTCTCAGGCATGTTTTCTTTGCGATATTTCCTTTAACTATTAATAGGCATGAAAATCAAGCGTTTTGTTTGTTATTCTATGCTAGCAACGGTCCATAATCAATTTTAAACACAATATTCTATGCTCTAATTTTTTTTGAAGCGTTTGAAATTGTCTTTACCGATATAAGTCAAAATATTTTGCAATTTTTTTTTTCTTAGTTATTTTTCTTAAGGGCTTCGGCAAAGTTATTTTTTCACAATTAATAGTACAGTGCTGTCAAATACATATACAATGTACTTGAAACTATTGGGATCGACTATCATTTCTCCAATCAGTTATACAGGCTTATTCGACATCGTATGTTCATAAGCTAATCCCGAAACTTGACATATTCGCGATGACTAATATATCAGGATTTACATTAATAGACGATGCTCTATACCCAGGTAAATTGTTATAAACAGACAGACAAATATGCTTCAATTATTGTAGTCGAATAAGGCCTGTTTCATCTCAGTTGTAGAGAAGGATCGTGCCCACCAGTAAAATTAATATTTAAAGTTTTGTTTGTTATGAATATGGAATAGTTTTGTAATAACACCTAGACAAAATCTTAACTATATACGCTACTTAATTATATAGAATTTTTTAAGCAAAGCAGTGTCCAAACGTAACCAAAAGACGTATATCCTTAAATCCTTTCAATTATCCTGTCAATTTTACTTCTCAAAAACCACGAAAACAAAGCCATTAAATGTCCCGAAGATAAAATTAAAAAAAATTAAACATGAATTTTATTATCAGAACATTAAAATCTAAACACGTAGACATTTAACGGCAGCGAATGCGATGAAAAAACAACTGTATTCCATAAAAAAATGACAAAGCAATTTGGTAACAATTGTAATGACTACAAGCTTTTATATGAACTAGAAACAATAAAATTGAATATAGTGTTGTGTGTACATGATGAGATTTAGCGAGAGCGGATACTTGAGACCTTAATTTAGCCTATAAATATCCCTAAAGCCAAATATAATTGGCTCAGATTCCAAATATGAACTCTGTAATATGTGTCCAAAATAATGATAACACTTTACGATGAAGGAAGACATCATGAACCTGAAGATGTTTTTATGAACCCGAAATAGATCGGCGTAGTGGTCTAAGATATACGCTTTTCTTTGTACCTAAAGGAAACTCTTGGCTAAAATTAATAATAAAATAAATTGGTACCTGTATGAGCTAATGTAAGTTGGACAAGAGTTATTAACAGTCAGATGGAAATAACAAATATTTTTATATCGTGCCTAAAATCTATTTTGCGAAGATCGAGCCTGTGGTATTTTTATATTCCCTTCACTTGCTAACTAAGCCGTTTAAACGAAAAAACCAATACCTACATTTTTATTCTCTATTTGAAGATACAAATCTTAGTAACAATGCATGATTCAAAAATTTCAGTACACATCGCGTCTTAAGCACACACCCGAAACCTCAAGATACATTCAAATATAAATATCATGAAACGCAAAAATATTTCCTCATGTAAATCCATAATTCATATAAAAACCGGCCTTTTTATTGCGTCCCGTAACCAAAACGGGGCGGTCTTATCTCGAGACAATGGCCGTTTCATTTATATAGAAATGAAGTAATAAAGCTATACCGTCGGGCTGGCCGATGAGTGACAGTGGTACCTACACGAGATCATGTTTAGGGACCAGTAATTCGGTATTTCTTACTGACATGGAGAAAATAGTATGAGAATCTGATGGGATATGAGGCATCGTCAAAAAAAATATTTATTGAATACATTGATGGTCAGATACGTTATTTATATTTAGTTATTCAAAATTTAATTTACAACCCTGGTAGGTAGGCATCACTAGGGAAGAACGGGTCAGAATATCAAGTGTTGTTCTTTTCCAATCCAGAAATACTATACAGTATTGAAACAGAAGAGTCAGAGAAACTGACATTTCACCAGATTAAAAGTCCATAAATAAATAATATATCAGCAGACCAATCCACGTAAACAAATTTTCGTGCTCTGGGATAATTCTGTGGTATTCTGTTTTTATTTAGCAACCATTCGACACACTTTTGGATATAAACCCGTTTCAGACTTTCAGCATTCTACAGAACCATTCAGCATTAAAAAGCTTCAAACTTTAATTACAGTGATTGCTCAAACAAACGGCCATTACGCATGCTCTTTTTGTAAAATCTTGATTTTTGATACAGCTATAAAATGTTTCGAGGCATAAACGACTGTCGCAATGACTCAGTTACACGTAACATTGAAATGTCTTGAACAATTAAGGCGATGGACAAAAAATGTGTTTTACATTACTTGTACTCATAGGTAGGGTAATCTTCCAGTCATTGGACACTTAACGATCATTTTAAGGTTTTTAATAGTTTCTGAAGACGTTTAAAAAGATCCTTGTTAAAGTTGTTGTTATTCTATTACTTTAATATGCATATTTTTATAATAAGTTCTTAAAAACTACATTTAACATAAAAAACGCGAAAAAATCCTTTTTAAAAAAGACGAGAAAAAATATATAGTCATTGGACAGAATTTCTATTGTTGGACAGCATCAACTAGTCAATGGACAGCACTTTAATGATCTCTTATATCATCAGAATGGTCAATGAAATCTGGTTTTAAAGGGAAGTGGAGAACTAAAAATTGTTTGTAATTATATTTATAGGAAAATTATTAATAATAACATATATTCTTATATCTTAAAATATTTTTTTAATCACATTTCGAAACGAAACTTGTATTAATCAGTCTTACCGAATCTATCTTCAGTAATCAGTTAAATTAATAACGTTCTTTTTTCGTTTGTTCGATTATCATATCAAACTATGTTTGAGTATTGTCACCACTATCTTCACTATTCATTTCAGAGCTGAGATCCAGAGTGTCGTTATTATCTTCTTTATAGCAATGATGGCATACGAAAAGATCAATCCTTGTATCTTCAGGCACGTGTTCTTGATGCTTTGCTGGTATACATTTTACGTGAAATATCACCGAACACATATCACATACAACTCGATTTGACGACTTAGTCGACCTACAGCATATCATGCACATATTTGTCGAAACAGCTTGAGAACTTCTGTTAGTATTCTTTTTTGTTTTCTCTATTTTTTCCTTTTCTTTTTATAGTTTAGTTTCTTCCTTTTTCTTCTTTTTCTCTTCTTTTACTTTTGTCTCTAACACCTGTCCATTAATTAGATTTTTAATAAAACAACATCGAATCATTGGACAGCACATTACAACCTAAAAAATATGTTTAAAGGCGCCAATTCCTATTAAATACTTCACAAAAGACGATAATATTTTACTGTGCAAACGACTAAGCATTTAGAATTGACGGTATGAAAATTAATTGTTAAAAACTTTGTAGATAAACTTACCAAATTCTTTATTTTTCACTAGAAACCACGCAGATTGTGAGGACGCCACGGAAAGTAACTACTTTTCCAATAACATTGTATTTTGAAATACTCTATACTCAGCGTCAGGGCAGTTCTAGCAAGAAAGGTTACAAACAAGAAAGATTTGGAAAAACTAAACTTTGTCTTATTACCTTATGATAATGACTCAGGGATAATGTCACTTAAGCAACAGATAAAATCACTAAAGGTATTAAAAGCTAAGAAATGCTCATCATTTAGTGCAATTTAGCAGTGGGCCAATCGAGGTTTTACTTCTCTTTGTTGCAGAGAACGCTCGTAACCACAGAAGAGACCCATAGTACATATATGGAAGATTTCGTCGTAAATTTACGTTGAATCCATAAAAATTGAAACTAGTAATTTAACACTTGAAGTTATCAATGCATATATTTAAAACAAACATATACCTGCAGAAGCTACTAAATCAAACCTCTATTTAAAACTCTCATCACCTCATCATATGAAAATTGACAATCAAAAGCAAAACAGAGGTTCACGCAAATTGAAACAAAAGAGGGTTTCCATTCCACAAACAATGGATAACAGTCACTTGAGGCCACTTTGGTGGAGATCAAAGAAAGATTGGAAAACTGAGTGCGACAATGCACCGAGCATATGCATGCATCGGTGCACGATTGAATATGGATGAGGCTCCCCACGGGATAGCGGCGCAAGTGGAAACTGGCTTTGTGGAACGTATTTGAAATTCGGTGCGGTATTTCGAGCGCTATGCGGATTTTTGAACTATCCAGCTTGGTATTGGGATGTGTGACTGATTTTAGTGTTATGCGGGATTATTATTGATGATTTTTTATCTGTTTGATTTTCATTTTTATATAATATATTTTTTGGGTTATTTCATGTGTTATGCGTAAATGCATTCGACAAATGTGATTTCTGGCAATAAAAAAAATATTCCATTACCAATAACTACAGATTTGATTCATTCCACATTTTTATAAAACATTGCAACTATCTCATTGGAATCTGTTGTAATACGCGATGATATCCAAAGATGTCGATGCATCGATTTTCATTTCATTTTATTATCTTACTTCAAAATTATACCCATTCTGGAGTTCTTGGTAGATAAATTAACAGTTGTTATTAAAACAGTGTTTATATCTCAGTAACTAAAGAGTGCTTTGTTGCCATTATTTTTGTAACAATTGATTTGAAAGACTTTAAACGTCTGCGTTATTATTTCACTAACATAGCGAATAAAATTCATGTTAGTAAAGCTTGAAAAACAAATCAGTCCGTAGCAGAACGTTGCCAACGGTGTCACGAGGTATTTGAATTTCTAACACTAGACTAGCAAACAGTACTCGGACTGAACTCCGCAGAACTCTACGGCCGAATAAAAAAACATTTGACTGATGTGTGTTCTAGTGTGCATTGTTTTACTGAGCATAATGATGCATGAGAAGCAGTGATAATCTCGGCGGTCGTGGGGTCAATCCTAGGCACGCACCTTCGGCTTTTTGAAGTTATGCGTGTATTCACAATGAATTATTCACTAGTTTTAAATGTGGAGGGAAACATCGTAACGATGTCTGGACACCTAAAAGTTCTTAGTATCTTCTTAGGTGTGGTCCAAGGTGGTGTATCCCAAAAAGATAAGAAGAGGTTTAAATATTGATACCGTATTGTTAAAGTACTATTTAGTTATCTTAAAGCTCTTACTAAAATACGATTATCAACAGACAGAACAATTACTAGCGATTTTGCAATGATTTTCAATTTAATTTTAATTGAAATTATGTAATTACGATTCACTATTAATTTATTTTCCTATAAAAGTATAACATAGTTTCGTTTACTCCTTTCATTACTTTGTAACACTACCCAGATTACACATCCTTTGACACACATACACACACCTTCAGTAATTACACAGAGAGGCTCAAGAAATTACACTAAACTCCAATGATTTAGCGGCTATCATATAAGAAATAGGGGAGAGGTGCTGAGTGCCGAAAAACAGGTTTTTACCCAGTTCGGCAAACAGATGCTCTATTTTTATTAGTAAATTGTATAGCCCATATATTTTTCATTAAGATTTGTAAAAGTTATATAAAAAAAAAATAGGCAACATTTTGTAACCCCGTGGCGCTTATAAAAAACAGGATATTTTTCCAGTCCCAGAAATTGAAACTGGCGCTACTCGACATCACGTTCATCTTCATAATTCAAGCGAAGAACTAAAGCATAAAGCAAAATTATTTTATCAAATCTTACCAAATAGTGAACTCATTTCAAAAATAGAGTACATGCAAAAAACCCATCCCTAATATCCAGTTACATATTTTTCCATCCAAAGCGAGTGAACAGCAGCGGGTAATGATTTCGAATGCCTTTGATCTGATGATTACTAATGATGATCACCACGACTCCAATCACCCCGCGCTCGTCAACTGTGACTTTTAAATCAGCGCTTTGTTATTCCTGTGTATACTAATTCTTCGCATTGTAGGGCTTTGGGAATAGCTATCATACGCATTTGAATAGGGGTGGGTTAGTGGCAATATGGATAATTTTAATCGCTTTTAGTCATCCAGGGTAGGTTTCTATTAGATTTTTTCGCTTCGAAATATCTAGTCTATTAATAGAAAATACAATGCATATACAAATAGAAGTCTTACCGCTTTAAGGTATATTTTCCAGACAACCAAAAGGTGAGGAGAGATAATTTTATAGGAGTGTGCGGATGACCTGATATTATAAAAAAAAGTGTTTTGAAGATACTTAAGACAGAATTTCTGAAGCGAAATTTAAACATTACATCTCATTATGGTAGCAAGATGGTTGGATATTCGTTGTGACCAAATTTGTAAGGCCAGATGTTACAGCTTTTAATGTAAGCAGCCTAGACGAGGAAGACTAAAAGTCATTGGTTTTCTGTAAGAACATTTAAAAGCATGGTCTATATAGTCTATTCAAACTGGATACGGATAGGACTTTTGTGAATTATTGGGAGATTTCGCGTTGATCACATTTTCAGAGATAACAAAATTAATATGAAAGCAATATTCGACAAAGCAAATCTCGTAATATCACTAAAAGGCATCCAGCCAAAAAATATCTAAAACAAAGCTGATATTCAGAGCGCCGTTTTTAATTTAAAACTTTGTTAATCTAAATATAAAGAGTATACCACAAAGAGCCGGATCAAAACGATGAAAAATTATTGAAATGGGGTTGCCAACCGAAGGGTGGGTGGGGAAGGAATCGACTGTTTCAAAAATACAAATTTATTTTTACCATCAATTTTTATTAATCCAACTTTATTACCTGTACTTAGAGATTATTTTCCTTTGTAATTTATTTTTAGAGGTGTATTAATAACCTGGTATATCCCATAAGGGGGTGCCTGTAATAATCGTGATTTTTTAATCAAATTTCATCTGTACAAGGGAAGAGGAGGCTATATTTTTTCATTATTTAATTTTCGGTCGGTCGTAGCTTTGTCTAACACTCCTTCAAGGGACAGCGGCGTTTGAAGCGTTTTTTGGATGTACGGAACGGGGCGACTGTCACACCGATTTTTGTGAACTGCTAAAGAATATTCAGCAATGGTATTTAGCTTCAAATCTAAAAATATATCAGAAAACTGGAATATCTTTATCTGCAGAACCTAAAAATATCCTTATCGCATGGGGATTGTAGAAACACACCTCTGATGCATCATCATACAGAAGATATATACTTCTAGACAAAAGCCATTTCTAAAGCTTTCCTGGGCTTTCCTATAGAAGGGTCTAATACGGGTATGTGTCGATCGTAATATTACCTTGGGAAGACGTCCAATGCTGTTCTTATAGTTTATTGAATAAGTATTGTAAAATTCGACATCCGACGATTACCTTCTCAATATCTGGTTTGAATTCGCGGCGAACGAAAAAACTGTTACATATCGGTGTGACTGTCGGCAAAATTAAATTTTAACCATTCATTTCACGGTTAATATGGCAGATCGTTTGTTCAGGTCCTCAATTCAGCTCGTTGTTGAATTACAATTGTAATTATATCCGTAATATTTTCGATTTGATTACACAGACGGATGATGGAAAAATTTCGCCCCTTTGTGTTTCGTAATCAGGACATTTTATTGTTTGAATCATATTGTTTTGGAGTGTATAAAGATATTTTATGAGATATTTATCCATCATCATCAACCCATATACGTCACATTGCTGAACAGAAGCATCATTCAGAATTGAGAGGGTTTACACCTTAGTCCAACACACTGCTGTCAAATTGCTGAACAGAAGCATCATTCAGAATTGAGAGGGTTTAGACCTTAGTCCAACACACTGGCTTAGTGCGGACTAGCGGAATATATAACTAAGAAATGGCGTGTAGAACTTTTAGGTGTGCAGGTATCATCGCGATGTTTTCCTTTTCCGTTAAAGAAAGTAATAATTTATTGTGAATACACACATAACTTGGAACAGTCGGGAGCGTGTTCCTGAGATTTAAACCTGGGACCACCGTGTTCTCGAACACGCCTCTGAACCTCGAGGCCATCACTGGTATAATTATTTATTAGGCTTTAGATATTTATTGGTAAAAATTGCCACTAAATAGAAAGGTACGATCTAAGAGTCAAAGTAATCGTTAAAGCCAAAAATGCGCTAGAGAGAAAGTCTATACGTACGTCATTGAGAAGAAGTAATGGACTTTGACAAAAAAAAGAGACGAGTGGAAGAAGAAGAATGTTATTGCCCAGTAGTGGGCTCTAATGTAGGCAATTGAAAATAATGATTAGAAACTAAACTATGGAGTAATAAGATGTGTGTTTTAGTGGCCCAGACCTCCTCTATCAGTGAAAGGGTTAAGGCTTTAGTCCACTACGCTGGCCCAGTGCGGCTTGGAGGACACACCTAAGAAATTACCTTACAACTTTTTGGTGTGCAGATTGCCTCCCCCAATTACTTCCACCGGCGTCCGACGTCCCGCGACCTTGACAAGGTCATCGGACCACCTTGTCGGGGGACGTCCCACGCTGCACTTTCCAGTACGTGGCCTCCACTGGAGAACTTTCTGGCCCCATCGGCCATCAGTTCTCCGCACCATGTGGCCGGCTCATTGCCACTTCAACGAGCTCATCCGTTGGTCTATGTCGATTACGTTAGTTCTCTTACGGGTCTCCTCATTTGTGAGGCGAGCTCGTAGAGAAACCCCGAGCATAGCTCGTTGAGTGACTCTGAGCCGTCCAATAACACGTCTCAGTGGCGTATGTCATCACTGGTAACACACAACCATGAAAGACTTTCGTCTTTAGGCGCTGAGGTATTTCGGTTGTGATAAATATACATTATTATGTTCACTCCCTTTACGTTAATTAGTTACATACATACGAAACCTGTATTTCCCGATGGTATAGGCCGACTTTTGCACCAACAATTTACCTGGTATGTTAGTAGTATCCCTACGCAATAGGTTAGTCTATTCCAGTAAAAGCAATTAGTTATAGCAAACGCAAATACACAACAAATATAAAACACCAAACCAAGCACACAAAACCAAAAAACCGCACAAAACCATCCCACAACAAGCGCTTAAAATAACGAAAATTGATAAAACGGAATAGCCATTCATTTTCCTTTAAAAAACTTGTTCACAATACCCCGATATCAATTAACCCGGAGCTTTTAAAACCACTTTTCAATATGCAAATCGACGAATCCCGATGTCCGATAGGGTCCCGTGGGAGACCCGGGTTGGCGGCCCGTCGATCGCTTCCCGGTACGTGGCGAAAGATTGCTTTTTTACGGGATTTTCATCGGTTCTTTTTTCAGTCGGTTATGGGGTGGATGTTGCTCTACTTGAGTTTTTTGATGGTTATTTTTTTGGATGTGTGATCTTTGGGATGTGTTCGAAGGGGACAGAAGACGTGAGTTAATAGAAACTACAGACAAGTCTGGATGTAGTTTTAAACGACGCTCAAAATATTGCAAAGTAAAAATCGTGTCTAGGAGTCTCATTTACATAAGCCCGTTACTTTTTTACCTTCTTCTCGACATGAAATCTTCCAATCTTCAATGTCTAAGGATGTATATCAAAATCAAACATTTATACAGGAATAATTCATTCTATTTAAAATCCTATTCATTCTATTCAGTACCCTTAGAAGTCAATAAATGAAATGACGGCATATTTAATTTTTTTCATCACTGCCTAGATACCTATTAACCTTACAAGAACAGGTAACAAAAAAATTAAACAATTAGTTACATAGTAGAGCATACCCCATACCGTTCCGATCCGAACGTATATTTATAGGACTGAAACCAAAACCTGTGGTGTTCAAGTAGGGCCCTCACACTTGTCTGTCCTTGTCACTCTTAAACAAGTCCCCATAGCCCCATCCCTTTCTCGCGGCCCCATCGAATGCTATCGAATGTTCGACGCAACAGGTAGTATCGACTTCAGGCGTAGGGTTGGCCCTTTGATTGATTTTAAATAAACTGTATTTCTGGTTGAAAAGTACAGTCTTGTGTGTAATTTTAAAATATATTTGCGGGATTAATATCCTCCAATAGTAATAAGATTTATTTTATTTTATGGTTATGGATAAATTTATTAAATATACTGTTATAGATTAGTAGCCTGATATACACACTTGTACTATTGCAATGAACTCGATCGTACTCGTATATCAAAAGTTCAGGCAGGCTCGTAATGAGAAAATCTTTCACTGCTAAAGCACCTTTTAAAAATAAATTTATAAGTGAGACATAGTAAATGAATAGTTCAACATGTAGCTTACCATTATTAATATCCTGCATAAGAACCCCATGTAGTTGTTTCAGATTTATCATTTTTCTTAGGTATCAACTGTTTGTAGTTATATAAAATGTTTCCCTGATATTTAAGAAAGATGGTGCTGATTCAACATTATTAACGGAAAAAGACATATTGGTAGTATTACCACTAAATTATTCTTAACAATTAAAAATATCTACATCACATTCCAACTCGCATTCTCATCACACCGCAAAACCCACCAAGCAAAAAAATTTAAGTAATTTTCAGCAACCCCCAACCCTAGCTATGATTTTTCAGCCCGCCGAAGACTGGGGGCCGATGCGTCCCGCGCCGGGATATTTGCTTTATCGATAGCTGCACAGGTGTTCAGCCGTCCCACCACGGGACCTTTTACGCCCATATCGGCTATCAATTCCGGCTCTTAACCCATCGTGGCCTGCTCGATTTTATGCCTCTACTAATGGGGATGTTTGAGCCTTTAATGGGGGGTTTTGTGTGCTTTTGTGAAGGTACGTGGTAGTGTAGAGATGGTGTAAAGAGGTTATGTTTTATACAGTTTCTGAGGTCGTTTTTACTTCATGGTCAGCCCATATACGTCGCGTTGCTGGGTAAAGACATCCTATAACATTGAGAAGGCTTAGGATTTAGTCCACCACGCTAACCTCTTCTTTATTTTCTGGGTTTATATTATTGTAGAGTCAGTATAACATTGTCAGCATTGTCATCGAACCTAATCTAGGTCAGATTTTAATATAAATATCAATAAAGATTATTGCACCAAGACAAGTTGTTTTATTTACCTCGTCGCTACCTCATCACATAACCTCACACGTGTACCATAGCTGCACCAGTATCGGTACATAACGTGACGCTATCCACTTACATTATGTACTTGGAACTTAAGGAACTAATTAAAAAATATCCACTATAATATAAACTGCATAATTATTTCATGTTTCCCCTTCTTGTCCAACTTAATGAAAATAATTATTAAATGAAAACGCAAAACTTATTTTTTTAAGTCCTAATTTTAGTAGTACTTACAAACCGCAATATACCTCGTCATATTCCAAGTGGTTTATTGAAAAAAGTTTCAATATAGAAAGCATTAACTGATAAAATAAAAAAATGCAAATTAATTAAGCATTCCAATAAACCCTTATCGAAGCCGGCGAGGTGTTAAACCTTTAACCTCTCAACACGCCTAGAGGTCAATAATTAATTCATCGGGAAAACACTTGAACAATTAACCCTAAATTCCCAAACCCTTCGATAGAGGTTCATAAATTAACTGCGGTTATTGGGTTGTAGAGACCCGATGGTGACCTTGACATTAAAGTTGACGACTGACCTCTGTACTGACTTTGGGTCCTCTCGATAATATTTGACAACAACTTTGATGGGTCAAAGATTGTTTGACAGCTTTAATGGAGCAGTTGGTTGAAGTACAAATATTTGTTTCAGTATTTGGAAGACTGAGGACCTGATTGACCACTTCAAGATAAATATTTAGAACATCGAACAGATGTAAAAATATAATAATGCAATCAAAATCTGTGTAATTAGAGGAATTTATTAAAATGTCAGGTAATTTAATAAATTAATAGTAGTATTCTTTTTCATTTCACTGACTTTATCGGTGAAGGAAAAGATTATGTGGTAGCCTGCACATCTAAAAGTTCTTAGGATTTTTTTTAGGTCAACAATCCGCCAACCCACACTAGGCCAGCGTGGTGGAGTTGTAGAGAAGAGCAGTGCCCAGCAGTATCAAGGCTGATGATGATAATCCTTTTTTATTATCAGAAACAAAAAGTAAATGAAAACTTCACTCGAAAACCACAAAAAACATTTCCCGACCTGATAATCAAACCCAAAACATCTCTATGCACCTGAGCTACAAACCACAGCAAGAAATGTCCACAGGCAGTTTTATCCATCACAATTTAAGCAGCCCTAAGCATTTGCAATTCACGTACGGTCATAAAATATTATGTCCATACACCTATCATTTGTGAGTGTTGAATCACCGATTTTCTATGGAATATCGATCGTGGAGCGTTTAATATGTATCTCCGAAAGTACTCTAGATTATAGCTGTGTGAGGTAATGCGCCGTGGAGGATGGCCTGCGTTATTGTTGAAGATGATTTTGATTAAGATGCAGTGTAGAGTCGGTGAAGTTATAGATTCAATTTATTATATTAATTTACTCGTTTTAATGATATGGATCTAAGAAGAATATATTATTGAACTATCGTTATGTAAACTATTTTTAGTATGTATAAAATTACCAGGATTTTTATGTACAACTTTTAAGTTTTATTGTAAATATAGCTTAACCATCTTCGGATATAATCATGGATAGGTTTGTTAAGAAAAACGATGTTATAAACTATAAATTTTTAATAAAAGCCTAAGCCTATATCTACGGCTCTTGGATAATGACGATGATATTTACTCGTACGTATAAACGGAAGAAAATAGCGCGACAAAACAAACCTTCAACTTGTCTATGAAACAATATAACTATCACGCAAGCACCTAACACGCCACATACAATAAAATCCTCAGTGATTTTTCCACTTCATTATAACCTAATTTGCGAGCGTGGCTTTCATCCACCAACCAACTCTACCATAAACAATTACTACCAACCTGACCATCTCTGACGTGCATTAAGTAACCCATAAGTTGTAAAGTGGTTTAAGTGAAGCCGAGCGCATGAAGTTTGAAGCGTGTAGTGGATGTGGATGCCACGTATCGCCTTTGAGCAGTCCTCCACACAGAAATATAGCCTTCGGCGGGAATGTAGAGCTAGGAATGGGTAGAGTTGACAAGTGAAGTTTTTGGTAGAGCTGTGGTAGGTGTTAGAGATTGATAGAGTCAGGAGTTATTGAGAAGTTAAACATGGAGGTTTTTTAATCGGTTGTGGAAAAATTTTGACAATATTTTTTTCGAACCCTATATTTGTGAAAACATCCAGTTGTGAATCTCAGAAAAAAAACAACACTGTACTTAAATTTCATCACAATATTACATATATATAGTGTCATGTAACAATGAAGGAAAATTTCCCAATATCGGCAAATTGACTGTGATGGATTTTCAAATAATGACAGGCAAATGCATCGCATAAGCCGTAAGGTTACGTAGTAAAATTATGTAATAGAGCACATTTAAGAATACCTTATTTTACTCCAAGAAAGCGCTAACCATCCCTGTTTTAAACAACTCTCATCCATCCGTTGAAAAAACTGAATATTACCGAAACTCCACCCAAGGTACGTCTATAACATTGTTAAATCTACACTCGTTTGATCCCACTATTATGCTAAGTGATGTGTGGCTAACTTCTTTGTAAAAGCGAGGCGCGGACATCGGGCGATAGTTCACGAACTCCACCTGAACTCTCATTCAACACTCTCTTAATAATACTCGAGTGTAACACGAATTAAACGGGCCCAAAATTAATGTACAAACCTTACTAAAAAACGACTGCCTCGTGGACTTGCGGTACAATTATGTGCCGTGCCATCTAGAGTTCCTGGGTTCGATTCCCGGATCGGTTAAAGTGTTACTGGGTTTAAACATTAGGAAATTCTTAGCACCAACATGACCCACCAACCCACTGCTGGACTCGGGTCTTTAAATATGAGGGCTTAATTTAGGCCTTAGCCACTAGGCTACTAGACCAAGCTGGCCTAGTGCGGGTTGGCGTACTACACACCTAAGAATTTTTAGGTATGCAGGTTCCCTCACGATATTTTCCTTCATCGTTAAAGTACGTGTATATACACATAACCAGTAAAAGTCAGAGTCTCAAATTAAAATACAAAAGATTTTTTTTCATTACATAAATTACCCCATACTAATCTATCAGTAATTAACCATTAAGTCTCCAATCTTAAGACCTCAACGCGAGCACACTCACTAACCTTCGTTATCAAATACCTGCGCAAAGATAACCCCGAGCGTGTGTTGGCATTTATGACAAAGGTTTGGTCCAAACTTTAGCGCAAAGGAATATTTGGCGTGCTGTGTATGACCTCGACAAACATTTGTGAAATAGCCCACATAGCCAGCAATCCTTGAACACCAACATTTGATGTAGTGACATCGTGCTTTGGTAGTGTCTCACGGCGGCATCGTAGAGAGGGTAGGCAGAGGTACAAATGTGGCCAAATTTGTTCAGGTATTATATGTATATCAAGTGCATTAATAGTATTGGCAATCTCTGGGCTTTTACTTAGAATGTGTTGGTGAAATAGTCCGGTAAAAAATTCTCGAACCGAGTATCAAACCCAGTACATCTCGATCGCAATCTACGCACTTTTACAAACTTCTGGAAAAAACTATCACTTCCGAAATTATATAAACTGTCCCATAGTTCTTATGCGATATTGACATACCAGTAAGCTTACACACTTTACGCCTATATTCTCTAAGAGGTAGGTAGAGGTGCATTTCTGCACCCACATTTTACCACGTTTGTGTTCGTTTCACGTAAAAGGGGCTTACTTTTTCACGTTGCTAAGCTCTGTACTGCTACTGATATTAAAAAAAATATATATATTTTGCCCCATCTAGGAATCGACCCCGGGACCTCTATATCGTACGGCCAGCACATACTTAAGTTTGCTTATTTGCAGCATGTAGAACCGTATAAAAAAGCTTCTTGTTTGTAAAAATATGCCGAATAGAGCATAGTTTGGGGATCGTTACCACTTCTATTTAGCCTTTTAATATCGATAAAATACTTTGTCCTACAACAAGAACTACAACCTTTATCCCACAGTCAAAATCCGCCTCAAATTATTACAAGCGTAGCTACAAGTGAAGAACAAAATGATGATGTTTATTTAGCACAGGGCAGTATTCAGAATTGCGGCACGGGGGCCTGTCGGCACGAACAATTAGACGCCTTTGTCCGATATTCAATGGCGGTGCGGAGGGCCCTGTAATGGCGCCTGATGGTTTGAATTCTACTGTTGGAATAGGGTGGATTTTTAGTTTATTTTATTGGTATTGAAACCTACAAAGGCTTGGTATTTTAGAATTAAGTGATGGTCTGATAATTTAAGTGTATTATTTGCTTTGCAACTGAAATCGTTGAGAAATATTTTGGTTAAATACTTTATAGGGTTATGGAGAATTAGAGTGGTATAAAATATTTTTAGTATGCAATTTTTAAAGCACTTGCTTATTTTTAAATTAGAGAATTATTTATTAGAAACACGAGACTCTAAATGTGTCTGGTTTACTATATTCTCCCAAATATTAGCTTAACTCTTTGTTATCTAACTCCTCCTGTATTTTAGTCCTGATGAATTTAATCGCGGGATTTTGACAAATTCAAGTCAATACTCTGCGTGCTGTTGATCCTGGGGCACAATAGTTACATGTGTGGTGGGAAAAAGTAAAAGAAAATATATACCAGACACATCCTCAAGTTTCCATAGTGGATCGGCATCCAGATGGACAGCGGCCTCGAGGCTTGCAAATCGCAGTTTTCGCGCAATTTCCTATCACTGCGCTCATAGCAAGCAGCCCGCGGCTATTTACACACCTTGTGAGGGAAATAAATTAGCTATTGTTCAAAACTAATGCTGAACTATGCCTATAACGCATCCCTTCCGCGTTGGATAAGAGTATCCAGGTGGATAAACATCACCGTGGTTTTAAAAGCCATTACCACTTATGGTTGTATCTTGGTTTAACGGTGAAGGAAAACATCGTGATGAAAACACAATTAGAAAGTTCTTAGAAATTTTATTTTAATTGTGGACCACACCACATTTGTCTGAGCCAGGAATCGAACCCGCGGCCGCTTATTTCATAATCTGATGCCGAGCCTACTGTCAGCCACGCTATTAATCATATTAAATTAAATTAAAAAAAATAACTACATCAAAAAGCCTACAACCTTCATAAACCCATATACGCCCACTGCTGAGCACGGGTCTCCTCTACCATTGAGAGGGTTTAGGCCATAGTCCGCCACGCTGGCCTAGTGCGGGTTGGCGGACTACACACCTAAGAAATTCCTAAGAACTTTTTTAGGTGTGCAGGTTTAATCATGATGTTTTCCTTCACCGTTAAAGCATGTGATAATTTAATTTGAATACACAGATAACTTCGAAAAGTCAGAGGTGTGTGCCTGGGGTTCGAACCCGCGACCGCCGAGATTCTCGACCGCTCGCCTAAACCTCGAGGCCATCACTGCTTCAAGCCTACAACGCGATCTACAAAATCATAACCGTAATTCCCCATAAAAATATCAGTCAACATGAAGCAAAAATACACAACACAATGGGAACACCTATACGTACCAATTCCCCAATTAAGCCTATCAGAGGCACCCAGCCTCAAGAATAATGTTCGCCGGGAATAGGCCTGTGTGTGTACCGCATAAAATTCGCCTATCTGCGCTTACAATACGCGGCGTAACGATTTATTTTAACACATTTTGTTTATAAATGATATAATGCGATACCGCGAACGTTTCGCGGGAAAACGACATTGTAAAGAGTCGTTCGGGATTTGTTAGGAGATGATGATAGTAAGCTTTTTGGTGATGATAAAATAAATAAATATATCTAAGTATCATACAAAGTTGTGATCTCACAACAAGATACAAGTCTTGTGTCGTGGCCGTGGGTATCAAAGACTTCGGGAGACTTTTTAGTCCCACAAAGGCAGATCAGAATGAAATACTAATTTAAGACCACACAAACATTTGTCTTGGCGCCCATTTTTTTTATTGTTCTCGAGTGGAAAGCTGATAGAGCCGTGGTCTACTTTATGCTATTGGGGGGGGGGAGAGCAGGAAACATAATTATGTGCCTATGAATGTTGGTAAAACATGGTGTGAACAACGGTCAATAACTTGCGATATTGCGCAAAAGCATTATTATTAGCAATGAGGTAAATCAGACGTACGATTATCAATACAACTAGACGATTTACTAATCCAAGAGTCGAATATTTAGACACATTTTAATAACAAACACTTAAAGCCTTTTGTCTTAGGCACTAATAACTGCAATAAACTTTTTAGCCTCACAAATCAAATATCATTTTTGCAGATGATATTCGAATGTCCCGTTGTTTCTTTTCTTGAAGCTTTATCAAACCAACCCCTTCCAAAGCAAATATAAACTGAGTACAACAGCACTATACAAATCCACCACACATGGGGTGCTAAGAACGCTCGCGTACACTTTCTAGCACTCCCGGTTTTATGTAGGGCATTTATTCTTAGAACCCCCACACCCGTCTCCAAGGGGGTTCAACCGCGCTCTGTTTACGACTTATGTTTTATCATTGTTGTATATTGATGTGTTATTGGGCTGCTTATTGTTATAATTGTGAACAGAATGTAGAAAGGTATTGTAATCTTTTATAACCTAATCGCTTTAAATAAATAAGTCTGGCTGGCGTGGTGGACTAAAGACTTAACCCTCTCAATAGTAGAGAAGGCCTGAATGAGAAGTTGTTTGGGATCTATTTATTTGAGACCGTATCAACATACTAAGGACATAAGGAAGTAAATAAAATTAGATTCGATTTTAAGTTGTTTTTATAAAATGCTGTAAGATTATTTTCCTATTTGTTTTATAAATAAATGGGTAAAAAGACAAATAGAAATCATATAGAATCCTAATTGATATGAATTGTGAATAACACTTAAGAAAATTTTATGGCAAAAAAATGTAGCAATTTTATGTACCTGTAACTTACACCACATAAAATTAAACGGAAAACTTCTCATACTAATCCAAATCAACCTCATACCAACTATTTCCAGCGACAAGACGTCTAAAACCAACTATAAAAATCGATCCACGATTGAAAACAACACAGTAACGCGTGTGTATTTCAATAGATACAGCAATTGCAACCCTTACGTCGCGAGGGGGCGCCACCTACCCCTAAGGTGGTGATTTATCAAAGCATTTCCCACCTAATAAATAACACACATATTCGCTTTATATTCTCGCGGTATAAGTAATATTTTAACTGGAAGCTCAGATTGTGATCGGTGTGAGACATTCCTCGAAACTGCGTTCAGAATGTATAAATAACACGGTAATATTTTGCTGTTAACAAATTCGGGGGCTCGTGTTTTGTTTGCCGTTGTTTGTGTGTTAGTATTTAGGCCTTGTATTATCAGGTAAAAGACTTCGTCGTTAAATTCAGGATTTGATAAGGCCGCTCGTGTAAAGTGATGTGTGTTTCAGAATTCAAAGTTTGTTGATGTAAAAGAAATGTACTGGTTTATCTACAATGAATTATTACATACTTTAACGGTGAAGTATACAGTCATGAATAAACTATAAAGCTAAAAAAAATATTATATATTTTTAAGTATATGACCTTATTGGCTAATATCGATAACAGTCACATTGTCACTTAAAAACTTCAACAACAAACGTCAACTGCCTTTGCCAATTTCTTTCATAGCAGATTTGTTGATATCAAACGCGATAGACTTCTGTGTATTTTATTCTAATTTCTTTTTGGACACGGAAGTATATTTTATACACTAGATTTTTCTCTCACATTAAACTAAAAGCCTCTTTTGGACGCGTAATTTTGGGTGCAAAACGCCATCCAAAAATAACAAAAAATATTCACAAGAATAATAAAAACAAACGACCATTAAGAGGATCAATACATCAATGCTATTAGCTCCAACCCATTCGCATATTGGATACAATGCGCTATAAAAACATCCCCCGGTTTCCTTCACAATATATCGTACATATTTCCCGCTTCTCCCCGCCTAAGGAATTCAATGGCACTCCAGTGTATTAACTCCATCGAAGATTTATAACAACGAAAACGGTGTTTCGCTATTTTAGTTTTTTTCCCTATATATAATATTTTTGCATACTTTAACCGAGGGTAGAACTCCAAATTCACTTGACACCTCATGTGCTTACAAATGTTTGGTACCACGGGTCTTGTTAAACTGGCTTTCCGCGTGCCATTTGGAATTATGTCATAAATCATGATATTGAAATATTTTCCGGTACAATATGGGTTTGAAGTTGGTATATTGGTGCGTTATTGAAATGTACCTTGACAAATGATGTTGCGGATTTTTGGGATATTAAATCAGGTGAAAAATGTAGGCGTAGAGTCTTGGGAGATCTTTTTGGTAGTAACGGGATGGAAAGTAGACATTTGAGTTGTTTAACAGAACTAGCTTTTGCTTGAGCTAAGAAATACTAATTTTCCAGATACTCTGAAAACTACGGACTTTATTCAACTTGTTATTCATCCTTCAGATGTAGAATTTATATTTAATATCTATTTGAAGTAAAAACGGCACTGCCTCGTGATGTTTTGAAACAAGCATGTGCCGTGCGATCTATCATCAATAAATTCTATTCCCTGGCAAGTCACAACGTTATTGGGTCTTATCTAGAAATCAGCAAGAAACAGCAATAGCCTCGACCCACTATAACTCTCATGGCAAAATGGGGTGCAAATTTGCATCTTTGCTTACCCCTTCGAGAAATACAGGCGTAACATTACGTATCCTCTTAATTTGACGTAAAAATGACGACTAAAAAAATCAACGTCTTATCGTAAACTCCATCTTACCGAAGCGGAATCCCCTAATAAAATAAGAAGTCGGATTGTTATAAGACAAACGTCTGAATGCAGTGTAAGTGTGAAATCAACTGTATAATTAGCTCAAATATTGGGCCAACGTTTGAACAAAGAAAACACCGCGAGGGGAGGACGTTTGTCTTGAGGAAATTTGGGCGGCTAAAACTGCGCTTTGAGAACAGACTATAGAAGTATTAGATGCAGTAATAATAAAAATAAAGTAAAGTTTTTGTTTAAGCATTTTTAACAATAATATAAAAAATAATTGAATATTTGTACTGCAAATAGGTTTAGAAAATATTTATTAATATTATTTTATATTATCTATGGCTCTTGCTACCAGTTGGTAAAATATATCATTGTTTAGTGTAACGGTAAAATAATATTGCAAATAGGTGCTTTGAAGTTTCATAAATGGATGAAGATGAAATAAAACTAAGATTTACAGTATTTTAGCTCCGATGAAAACATATTTTGAACGTGAGCTGAAAGACTGCCCCAAAGACATCCAAAGCCCTGTGTAGAAAGCCATCATCCACCATCCACGTCCACCTTATGTACCATTTAATCTTAATGTACAAATACTGTAACTGATTATAGTACTTTTTTGTTCAAAAAGGAGCTGTAGTAGTAACTTTGTCTAAGATATAAAATATATAAATCTTCTTCTTTCTTCATCAACCCATATACGCCCACTGCTGAGCACGGGTCTCCTCTACCATTGAGAGGGTTTAGGCCATAGTCCGCCACGCTGGCCTAGTGCGGGTTGGCGGACTACACACCTAAGAAATTCCTAAGAACTTTTAGGTGTGCAGGTTTCATCACGATGTTTTCCTTCACCGTTAAAGCAAGTGATAATTCAATGTGAATACAAACATAACTTCGAAAAGTCAGAGGTGTGTGCCTGGGGTTCGAACCCGCGACCGCCGAGATTCTCGACTGCGCACCTAAACCTCGAGGCCATCACTGCTTAAAAAATATATAAATACCCCGACACAAAGCGCAGTCTTACCCCCGCCGAGACAATGGGGTGTGAGCGGTACCGAAGATACCCCATGTTTGTTCACGATCCCAAGAGGTAGTGTTTTACAGATTTACCGTGTTTTAACAAGCCGCCGCGCCGTTTGTCTAATCATTTGCCGTTTAATACTCGTGTACATAGCTTCTGGTTACTAGTGTAGTCATATTTCGCTTCTATTCAGCGGTTTTATTTATACTAGGAATTTCTCAGGACTCATGTAGCTTCTAGTTAGTTCTGCACTTTTATTGATAGTTGGAATCTCTTAGGTATGTTTCGTAAGTCTAAATTGTAGTAGAGGCCCGAGGCCAACATTGGGACGTAAGTTATATGGACATAATGATTATGATGAAAGCTTCTGGAAGACCGCTTCTTGTGTAGTCATATATCATCTTTATTTGGTGGTTTTATTCATAGTTAGTAAAAAAGAGAGAAGACATGAGGTTGACAATCAATGGGGTCGCATGTTCAAACTCCATACACCATTGACTTTTTGAATTTAAGTGTGTTTTCATAATGAATAATCAGGTAATTTAACAATAAACGAAAACATCGTAGGTCTGCATGTTTGATACTTAAGAGTTGGCAGGAATTTCTTACATGTAGTACCGCATAACCCATGTAAGGCTAGCGTGCTGGACTAGAGCTTAAAACCTTTGCAGTGAAATGAGACCTGTGCTTAACAGTAGGACGGAAAAGGGCTGATGATGATAATTCATATTTTACTTTTACCTGAATAGCATAGTAGTAGACAGAACCTGCACTTAGGACAGATGATGATGAAAATAAACAAAAACTAAACAAATATGATCATAATATATAAAACCTGCATCTATTACCAAAACCGAGAATCGAGTATCTCTCTCGATAATCACAAGTAATCAGTATTCAAAATCAACATATAGTGTTGTGACATTAACAGTCTAATCACAAATCAATATTCCATGAATATTATAAGATGTTTGCGGAGCGGGGACCGAATCAGTGTAAAGATTAAACATTTCACGCGAGCACTATTAATCAGATCGCCGATTGCACTGACTAAGCATCAGTTTAGTGATGTACGTCGTTTTATCGATATGATTGTATGTTATTACGATTCTAGTACTAACCTGGTAAGTTAGTCGATCAGCTGGAAAAGAAACTGTCTATACTTTTAACAAAAGTGGGGAGTGTATATGTGATTAAATAAACAAATATACCCAACAATCATGAAATATCCCTAATGCCACACTAGAAAACACAGTAGTTAGTATCACAGTCGTGGGTTATAGGAAACTATGACAGACTTTACGATCACACAAACACCCAGACCAGAAAAATTTGTGTCGGAGCGAGGATCGAAAGTTCGAAAAGTTGCTTACCCATAACTATGTGATATACTCTTTTAAGCTAAAATTATTATCAAATTACCTTCTTATAGACCATTTTTTAAATAAATTTGACTCCATGCAAAGCATAGCCTCCTAGTTCATCAAAATACTACTAAGCTTTATGACCATCGAGCACCAAGCAGCCCTATGAAAAACCCGTGGGGATCGAGAGAGCCGCCCGGTTAGTGTGAACTAAATGAATCATTAATAATGCAAAGTTAACGCGCGCTTGCGAGCCGGCGCATCGACGTCGACCCCCCACCTCCCCCCACTAATGTTTTGTTAGCATTAACTATGTATCGATGGGAATTATTGATGCACGATTAATTGCTGCTCCGAAGGGTATTTGTGACTATTTGTAGCGGTTTTCTTTGGTAATTAGAACGGGGAGATCGGCAAAATTTTAGATGTAGTGGTTTAATATAGAGGTAGGATGTATGGCGGTATTTCACAAGTGGAGCAGTGATGGCTAGATTTCAGTTTATTTATGTTCATTATTCTCAACTGATAAGAGATGGAAGTTTCTTGCTAATTTATAATATGTAGGTAGCATAACGATCTAAAAATTCCTAGCAATTAGAAATAACCCCGACCCCGATACTTTAAACGCGAAACTTAGATGTATAATATGCACTATTTGAAAGAATATGATTTATACTTGACTTTGACATGAAAGAAAGTAAAACATTCACCATTGGCGATGACAAAATCGATCACAGAACCAACACAAGCAGCGTTACAATGCGGGCGCGTCCCAAACCCTTTTCTGTCACAATTTCACTACATTTCCTCGGACGACACGCGTTCCTAATAAATGATACCGTTTGACACACAAAGATACAGGCCCGAGTGACCGCCCCTGACAGCCGCCATTTTGAGAAGGGCTCGGACACGTCAGCACAGGGTTGCCATATCGGGCGAATATTTTTACCCTGGCAATAATTGATGGTTTTTTAATGCCGCTCTTTGGGAGCTTTTGGGTTTTCTTATTGTTTTTGAAGAAACATGTTTGTTGTGTGATAAATTGGTGGGATAATTTGTTCGTTGGTTGTTTTAGAATCAATCAAATAGTTTTTCTGTTTAATCTGTTATATGGATGTTTTGAAATCGCATTTATAGAAGGATAAACAAAGTTTTGGAAGCATATGAAATTATAACAAGTTAAAGTTAGTTTTGAAATTTTCGCGTTCGTGTGTATAGTAGTCTAGATAGACTATCTGAATCTGAACTATGTAGATATATCTGAAAATCATACTTTGATAAATATTACGAAATTGTCAGTGCATGAAACAATTTTATTATTTGACAGCTTTGTATACTTGATCGTATAAAGGCGGAATAAATGCAATAAGTATTCTACGAAAATCCACTCTTAGCGAAGCATACATGAAACGTGGTAAGTATATTATGATATTTCTATTATACACATAAATATAAACAGAATGTATTCAGAACGTGTTCAGAAACTAAAGCAGGTAACCTATTGGCCCTAATAAAAATCGACGCAAAAATGACGTTTTACATACGAACCACATACATTTAAGATATAATAGTTGGTGTTAGAATAATACTCTTTCTGAGACTTTAAAGTACCTTACAGCCCTAGCTACGTCATCGGCAAATGACAATCGGTCAAAAACCGGACGCTTCGCAAAGCCCTTCCCTAGAAATGTCCAATATCCTTTGCGATTTGTAATAACGTTATGACGTCCGATAATACCTTAATACCCACTAGAAGGGTAATTTAGAACCCTCTGCTAAGTACCCCTTTGATGTTGTATTACGTATTCGAAATATTAAAGGCTGATTGATTAAGATTACGTTTTAGAGGGATGAGGACAATTTTATTGCAGTAAAAATGCAAGGATAATGAGGCCGGTAGATATTGTTTCATTTGAAATTTTGGCAATTTCGGGTGTTTTTGATATTACTTTTATTTCATTGAGGAACGTATAGTAATGATATTTGCGTAAGTTTTATTACATTCATTTAAAAAGTTCTTGCTCCGAAATAAAGTCAGAATAAGATTTTTCAAGACGTTCGGTATACAATTTTATTATATTGAATTTTTAAAAAAATCTAAAAGTATAGAACTAAAAAAAACCTAAAAATAGCAAACGACTAGCAATATACCTATTCATAGGTCCTTAATTAGCTGAAGTTATGTGGGGATACATCTTTGACTTCCCCTCTGGGGATGAAGGCGTGAGTGTAATCTCATCTAAACTAAAAAACACTACAAACTCAAACTTTTTGTCAATCCATTATATTCTTTTAATTACGGCAACATTCTTATCAGTCCGTTATCAGCGCAGGTTAGGGGCACTATAAAAACAGCGGTTATCAATCAAAGACACCGCCGTCGGCTAATCCTCCGACGCCAACCCTTCTCTTGTCCATCGCATGTCATTTGTTATAGCGAAATCCGCGCACATCTACCCGACAACGTATCTAATACATGTTACGGGAGTTCGGGATTTTAAGGAGTTTAGCAAAAAGTCTGGGCGTTAAAATAATATGTGTGTGGTAAAAGGTATAAATGTTTTTAGTGGAATGTAAGGTAGATTTGATCCTTTTGGCGTAAATGTATACGTGAGAGACATTTGTTTTGTGTTCGCCTAAGCTGGAGAACTAGATATAAGTCTTTCATAAAATAGTTACCTGAATTTCACTGATTAATTGTTTCATTCCGTATATTCACTTTTATTCAATAAATTGTTTATGCCATATCATAGCTAAATACTAGTTCCATGATAAAATTTCTTTATTCATAATTTGAGAATAAAATTAATTTGAAATGTAAAATCCATATTCCATTTTGCACATGCATTATTTTTTAATTTTAAATATATTTTTTTTACTTTTGTTTCAACAACGTGACAAAAAAGACTCATGTAGCTTCCAAAGAGAAGACAAGAGCTTTTGAGAATATTTTTACCAACTACATCTCCAAAAGAATTTACAGTCATTTTGTGCTTCACCAAAACTTCCAACTTCAACCGCAACACACGCATACACTTGTTTCCTTCGTATTGCCTCTTATTTATTGTCAAAACGCCGGCTTGGACGGGGGCGCACTATTTGTCATTGGCAAAGCTTTTTGGATGTGTAATATCCTCAGACGGTCCCCTCAGGGTATCGGGATGAATATATTTAACATGCACGTTTGTTTGTCATTTTTTTATGTTTATTTATTAGGCTTGTAAGGGCCTTTTTACATTATTATATTGATAGCGGCTTGGTTAGCAAGTGCTTAATTTGAAAGGGTAATTTTTGAATTCGTAGACTCTAGGATGAGGGAGCTACGGCGTAGGCGTTTTGTGCTACAACGGGATATTTTGCTACGAGTATCTCCTCTTGATTTCTATTCCTATCTTTTCTCGGCTTTAGTAGCCGTATTATATATTAAACTTATGAAAGGAAAACAAATATACTCGTAGACCTTAAAATTGTGTACTCCTTTTGGAGCAACGAATACTTTCTATTCGATGGATAATATTCTTTAGGTTCTGTATTCTAGAACCATACACAAATCCATTGTATCTACTGCCATCCGAGGAATATTTTTGGTGTGCTGCTATTAACAATTTAAGTACACTACAATTATTGGGACTTTAAATACTTTTTGATATTATATGGACAAAAAAAACTATTTTCATACTTTGCAAAACAATAAAAACAAGACAAAAAGCTTCCAATTAAATATTCTACTTACACGAAAATCTAACACAGAGCAGAGAGCAAACGTCATTTCGCGAGCCATTATCAAAATTGACACTACCCTCACGGAATGTCACAAATTTCCACTCGGCATTATTCATACGAATGCTATTATACAGGGTGTTAATACGCCTTGAGTTATACACCCCATCGGTCATCGGACCCTTGGGTCGAAACTTTCACGGAATTTTCCGATTTTCGTAATTCTGTATGAATTTTAGATTTTACTCTTTTGTCTAGCTAAATTGATAGTGACTTCGTATTTGTATTAGGTAATTTAATCACGGTGTTTTTTTTATAAAAAAATTGTTTTAATTTAAAACAAGTACTAGTTTAAAATACGCACTAGTGGATTATTGAACTTAGAGACGTTAAGCAATTCATGCTTTATAATTCTTTATCACCTGCTTTAGACTATACCACTTGCATATTTACATTATAAAACGCGCAAACTATGACTAAAAATTCGTCAGATATACATAATATATCAAAAGTAATTCATATAATTCAAGAAAAATAACGGAAGTTTTAAACTAATTATATTTTTAAAAATTCTTAAGCAGATCTTTTATAAAAAATGTACGAAACGATCAACAACCTTTTACGTCAAAATAAAGCCAATTACCGACGATTTTTCCCAAACAAATCCTCTGCAAGGGTTACTAATAGTCCCGTGATAAATTGCCCGCGGCGACACGAGACGGACTTAAGGATAACCGGGTCACCGCCGTGTGAGATATCCCGGGATTGATGGACAGTGGCCTGCTTTGTTTATTTTTAGAATGAATTCCCGGAATAAATTGTTAGTTTAACATATTGGCCATTATAGATGGCTGGCTAAGGGCTCTTCTAATAAAGAGAAGTGTATGTAGACCACCAGCCTTGTATAGTGTGGGTTCCTGATAATTTTTAGGTGTGCCGGGTTCCTCGCGATGTTTTTCTTCACTGTTAAAGTGATAATTCATTATGGAAGTATGTTTTGATTTATGCCTTTATAAAACCCGTGGACGCTGATGATTTTATTCAAATGCGAATTTAAACCTCGGAGCCATCACGATTCCGTTGTCTCATTATGTTTATTGAAATGCGTTGTCGATAGTAACTAATATACGTTCCACTGCTGGCCACTTCACTTATCTTAAAAGTTTACTCCTTCCCACTGGGTCAGTGTGGTTAATTATGCCCCATAACATCTTTTTATATTAGAAGGTATCAATGTCTATATATGAAGTGATTTATGCTTAGAAATCAATGATGTAGACAGTCAATTGTTTTCAAAGCATTTTTTTAATTGTTCTTTTTTAGTGTTCGTAGGATATCCAACATTCGAATTTTGAATTGAAAACAAAACTACATTTACGTTATAAAAGCGCCATATGTCCGGATCATTCCGGATGACCGGTGCGAGCGTATGCGTCCGGCCGAACACCGGTCCAACGGAGTGGCCGGTCGACCGGACAATTGCGTATTCGGTAAAGGCGGATGCACAATAGTATACATCTTAAATTTGTTAATTTTCAATTGTTTTCGGCTTTCAAAAAAAGAAAGTTCGAAGTTGATGCGTTCGGGCTAAAGTGCACGGAATCGCGAAGAAAATAATTGATAGCAGAAAATACAGAGTGTGAAAAAACTAACATCCATTAGATAGATAGAGTAGAAATGCCTTAATGACTCATCACTTTATAATTTTTGTCACTAAACCTTAATTAAAACCTTTATTTATCATTTTTTTAGAAAACTGCTAAAGACTACAAATTAGTCTATTTAAATGATTTAAATACGCCCACATCATATGTATCATAATTGTTATTACTCAAGTAATATAATTAACGTGCATTCAAATTTTTTCAAGATACGACTATGTAAAATTAAACTTTTAAAGATTCAAGTCATTTTCAATTTCAGCGGCTATAGTCGGAGATTCGATTGTCAGTATGTACGAATCCTAAGTACAATACAGGGGATGAACAAATTAATAAACGGCTGCCGTCTGTTGCGCGTAATACACTGCAACTTGTACCTAGCATATTAACACTGAAATATTCTACATTATTTTTCACTTACAAACTCTTTTTAAATTCCTTTTACTTACTGTTTCTACCCTCTTAATCAGCCCATATACGACCCACTGCTGGGCACGTGCCTCCTCTACCATTGAGAGGGTTAAGGCCTTAATCCACCACGCTGGCCTAGTGCGGGTTGGCGACTACACACCTAAGAAATTCCTAAGAACTTTAGTGGGCAGGTTAATTCTCAGTCTATCGTCGTCCACTGCTGAACATATCCTCCTCAAGTGGTCGCCAACCATCCCGGTCTTGAGTAGCCCTCTTCCATCTTATCAGGATAAGATGGAAGAGGTATGGAGATGGTATATCAGGATATACCCTACACCGAGAAAACCAAACAGTGTAATAGGTTTTTTACACTAGGAAAGTTTCAGAAAGTAGTTTAGTATAGTAGAAATAGGATTAAAAAAATATATATAGTAAAGATCAGAAGCAAATACAAAGTTAGTTTGTCATATAGAGTAAGGAATTGTATGTTTGGGAAAAATGTGGAATAAAACCGAGTTAGTGACCAAAATTGAGAGAGAGAAGCTAAAATGGTTTGACCACAAACTCAACTTCAACCCGCGACCACCATATCACAAGTCCATTACAACCAAGCTACTCCACTTTAATCCTATTCATTTCAACTAGAATCATAATACGTCACAGATGTCACTGTTATAATCAAATTACCGTCCGTAAGTGGAGAACAAAGAAGTAGAAACAACAGGAAGCGACACATAACTTGCCAAGTGAGTAGTGCGCTCTGGCAACCGTGCGCCGCGTTCGATACGATAGCAATAAATAAACAGACGCTTAAATAACTACAAAGTATTTGGCATTCGCTATGTCCAGTGTGGGGGATGTAGAGATGCTGGATGTGGCAATTTGCGGATTATATATGAAGCAGAGATGGTGTCGAGGTTTTGACACAGGGTTGAGAATCTAGATGGTTCAAACTCCAGATACCAGATTTGAGTTTTTGAAATTATATGTGTATTCATTAATGAATAAGTACCATTAATTATATAATTAATGGTAAAAAATACAAAATCTGCACACATACAAACCCTCAGTTGTAGAAGAGGCCCATGTCAAGCAACATATGAACAGATAATAAATGTGTGAGATAGATGTAGTCTAAGTAGTAAGTAAGCATTTGTTTCAAACAAATCTGTAGCCAAAGAAGAACTATTTTGTTGCTATATTTCTTTAAAAAAAATCAAATATACCCAACAGTCACATACTTTGTTTAGATCATCTGATCTAAAATGACAACTCTACTAGAAAATGCAATGGTCAAAAATCTTTAAAAAATGTTTTAATAATATTAAACACAAAACTAAAATGTGATGTTATTAACACATTCCCACTTAAACAACATTTCACTTTAAAACACTCACTCCAAAACCCCCATCTTTTGAACTCCAACACTTATACCTTCCAGCGGCTCTATGCCACCACCCGGTCCAGTTTGTTAGCGCAAAAGTTGGACAATAATCGCTAATGGACCAATGCAGTGCTCACAATTCATGTACCGTGTCCGGCAGCGCATTTATTGCCACTTCTTTTCGCTATGGCGGCATTTAATGGCATAATTGGGGGATAAACTATGGACTTGAAGCCGTTGTCTTGTTATTTCATCGCTTAATGCAAGAAATATGAGTTAGGACAGATTTATACGCAGATCTACTATTTGAATATGATTTTTAACACGCCTAATTTAATAAAGCTTTGATGTAAATGTGGGTGCTTTTAAAACGAAAAACGACGACTGCGAACCACTGCGATCGCCAACCCGCCTGCCCAGCGTGGCGATTATGGGCATCACCTCCAAACGACGACTAAAGACTCGAATCTTAGTGTAGAGTCGGAACTCTGCGTGTGACTGTTGGGTGTATTAATTTATTTCATTTTTTGGCTACTGCTTTGGTTCGAGGATGGGGAGAACTTTTAAAACTATTTGTCTCCAGCTTTTTTAAGGTCAAGTCTATGACAAATTTGAGATATTTTCAGTATTTCCTTCTGGTTCCGAGAGTTTTCTATATTATCCTGCTTCTTTACCTGGAACAAAAGCGAACACTATAGATCGTAATCCATAAATTTATACCACGAATCCAGCAAAGAAGTAAGACATTTCTGATTATTACGGTGTAAAATCTTTTTACTTTGAACGTCAACAGAAGCTATATTATGCACCTATTTTTCTCTTTTATTTTTATATCACCGTACACATTTTTTATTAATTTATAGCATTACGAACAACTACAAATTTCAAATACTGCTTTAAACAAATAGTAATTTGTGCAAAGAAAGATAAAAGCTATTAAGATGTTTCAACAGCCATTTCATGCGTCTTGCTTACCGCGGCAAATGTTTTAAGTCATGCGCAGATTTATAAGTTAAGCTCTTAAGTTACACGCCATTGACGCAGAAATGCTCATAATGGGAGACCTTAATTTCAACACCAAATTTATCTTAAGCTATAGATCAGAGATGCTGGAATAGTACGACAGAATTATCAGGAGTTTCTCGTTGATTCCTGTTCTATGAGTTACGAGCGACTATGAGATCGCAATTTCGATTGTTTTGGTAAGAGAGTTATTGAGCATTTTAAATAATAGATAATTTCCACAATGGGTAAGACAACGCGTCTAAAAAGGGAATAAGGCATATTATGTGATACTAAACCATATCAGACAAAGCTCTGGTGAAGTAGTAGGTTCCACAATTTAGGAAGTAAGTTTGCGCCAAACGTAGCATAGACCCTAGTCAAATTATGCACGTTGAGCCCTAAACCCTCAATCGTAAATAACTGTGCTAGAGTTAAAAGTTTTTTTTATACAGAATTCCAAGACAAACAAATATTTATATCGTTTAGACAGCCATAACTGATCTGTATGTGTGTATAATTACTGTTTTTGATTAAAATCTCTTTTTCATTTTCTCTTATATTTGCCTAAACCCTCTCAATGGTAGTGGAGACCCGTACAGTGGGACGTGTATGGGTTGATGATGATGATGATGAGTCTTTCTTTATTAAATGCAGATTTTTACGTATCCTAATATGAGCAGGCGGCGCATAAGGGTAGTTGTACACGGGCCGCGATGCAATCGCCGCTCTAAGACAACCTTAGACACCATACTTCACCTGCACTCACAATTAGTTGCCGCGAGGTGGCAGGTAAAACTACGCCACACGGAAATGCATGGAGTCGCTATGCGTATGACAAAAATATTTATAGAGATTAGTCGCCGACCGTGAAATAAAACTGCGGTATTTTACAGTTTCAGTGATTATAGACACATTGACACTAGAAAAGAAGAAAAAGTATAAAAAAAATACGTTTTCGGAATCGTCTGTCTTATATTATATTATCGTCAATTTTATTTGTAAAGACGGGATTCCTAAATTTCTATCTTTTATATTTTCTTCAGGGACTTAGTTAAGTAGAATATATTACAAGTAGAAAAGACGAATATTGTAGACTTGTTCTTTTCATAGATGACATTTGTGATATTTTTAAATCAGCGCTATTAAATTAGTTGTGACGTAAGAATAAGGCAGCAAATATAATTCACTGAATAAGTTATAATATTAAGACTGAATATAAATTATATAATAATATGGACTCATTTATATGAATATACAAGTACAAATTTCACCTAAAGATGACAATTTGATCCTAAACCTAAAACGTAACAATCACGACAAGATTTTCTTAAAAAAAATATCCCAAAAGCGGCTCCATCCCACCTCTGTGCGTTGTTGGAGACGTCCCAGCACAAGAAGTCGTTAGTAACAAACTCCACACATTTGTGTCACCGGATACAATCCCATTATAATTTAAAATTTTTAACCTCATCTATTCGCGTTTACGGCCAATCTGTCGCCAGTTTCCGCTTTGATGGCTTTTTAATTGTATTTTTTCGCGTTTAGAATCGAGTGCGTAAAAATTTTATTTTTTTTCTAAAAAAAATATTGTTAAGTTGTAAATTTATTTTTTTATAGTTGAATTTTATTATGTTGTTATACTATAATTTGTAAATCAGGAAAATATACATAAAATGAAATGGGTAATCGTGTCGAAAACATGCTTTACGTACCTTACCATTATGAAATATAAATCTTAAATTTAATTTTAGGTTTTTAATTGTAATGAGTTATAATCTTTGTTTTTGAAAAAGAGTATTTGAAGACTAATGGACTATGTCAATTTTCATTCCTTATGTTGATAACATCTTTAATCATTAACTAATTAAATTATTTTTTGCAATGTTATATATTAAGCTTACTTTATTTGATGTTAATAAAGAAGGTCATTGCATTTATCAACATCAACAGACTTATCAACAGGGTGTATTAAGACCGTGATAGAAAACTAAAACATTTTATAGTTACAAACAAACAAACAAAATAGTTTTCGAGCATGATCTGTGTACACCTTCTACATATACATACATATACAGATTGTTATAACTTTAAAACACTTACAAAATCCTTGAATCATCGCCAGGTTTCCCCAGAAATAATCTAATACCACTATTTCCACTGCACATAAAAGCAGTACATTATTAATTAGCGTTGCATAATATAAAAATATCGTTAGTTTAGCGTTTCGCCGGCTAAATTATGAAATAATACCCGCGCACAGGTGTGACCTCGGTCGGAATGCTTTTTTCTCCTGTTTCAGAGTTACGCGACGAGATTTTTAAAACACCAAGTTAGGGGTTTGTTTTTCTTACATACATATATATTAGGAACTTTTAAAGAATAGAATTAGAAGGAAAGCGATTAGATTTTATTTACCAAGGGAAAATTTATTTTATTTTAATAATCCTAAGACATTAAATAGAAGTGACCATGAAGATGTGATGTCGCAATCCAAATGAAGTCTTAATACTTTTACAATTCTTGTCGACAGTATTTCGAAAATAACTGGTCAGTTAGTTACCGCATGATTCGAAAACTAATTTAAATATATTTTTTTATGAAACCTTTGACTTTTACCGGGAAGTTGAAATACATACAGAACCAAGTTTTTTTCAGTAAACAACGCGTCGGGCTGCGCAGTTCATTTGTAAATTTCACATTATTTTTCATTTTTCTGAAGTCGCGCGTACAGTTCAGTATTTTAAAGGACGGCTTGTTAGCAGTCGCAGTATTGTATTTTCTTATTTTTAACTCCAGATTAAAGAACTAGTATTGGTTAGGTTCTAACCTTGGACATACTATATTCGGATCCTAATTAATAAATAAGTTCTGAAATGACGATTATTAGAGACATGAAATTCCTCGAAAATATCAGAATAGACGGTATAATAGCTTTCTAAATCAACGTACTTTTACATCGATGGTTATAATTTGAAACTACCCTCCAACACTGGAATTCCTCCAAGCTCTGTCAAAATCATACGGCCAAATGTACAAAAAAAAGATTCAACCACTGAAAACACCTAATTAACCAAAATAAGTTGTACACAGAAAACTTAAACCTCCGTAGACGAACTAAAGCTACGGCAATTGAGCCCAGAAAAAATTCAAAACAAATTCCAAACGAAATCTCATCTCAAAACAATAGCACCTGAGCTAGTACATGCGACGTATGTCCCGAGCGCACTCATTAAATATACCTGGAAATATTTTAATAAGTTTACGAGGGTACCGCCTCTGCTTAAAACAAATATTATGTTCCACCTCTGTACATAAGCGCTGAATTTTAATATCATTACATCTGCAACATTTTTAATTTTATAAAAGCTTGGACTTTCTTTTGTTAATAATATTTTCTGTTTCGCCACTCGAGTGTTTGAGTGGGGACGTGGGGAATTTTATATGGAAATGTTTAAAGGGCCCTAAGTGGATGGAGTAGAAGAAAAAGTGTCTGAATGTCTCATTTTCTGCTTTGGGACGTTAAATTTATGCTTATATCTAAGAAGAACGTTTAGGATGCTAATTGTTAAGGACTAGTATATTGCTTTTCTGTACCTTTGTTCCTTTAAGATTTAACCGTAGTTTTTTGGCTAAATGTTTGTGTAAATACGAATTAGTATTTAGGAAACAGAGTGTAAATTTAGCAGGCTTCACTATAAAGTGTTCTACATGTTATAGTGTGGGTAATGATTCTGTTGAAAGTAAGAGTTAGTGGTGTGACCATAATAAATAAATAAGTGGTCATTGCTAACTACAATAAAGTAATGAATGGTATTACATAATTATTATATGGTATGAAAGAAATAAAAACAAAGAGTTAGTGTACCATCCGCTGCCTGAAACCAAAATAAATAAACAATTTTAAATGCGCCATACAAAATCTTTCTCCTATAATTTTAGAGCGTCGTAACTAGACTAAAACATGCATAATATTAATATAACAACGAGAAAAATCTCGCCTAAAATTACCATAAATCCCCTCAATTTACATCTCCAAGGTCCAATCGGCACTCTCTTCATCTAAAGCGACCTGAAATCACCATTAATTCCACCATCACCAAGATCTTTAGCAATTTTTCTCAATAAATTACAAACCGAACACCAATTTCTCACCCAATCAACTCGCTTCCACTTTACGACTTCCGTATTTTACTCTCTCGTCTGCTTAAAGCGAATTTATTTGTATGCCGTCTAACTTTATTAAAAAGGGGTGGTAATATTGCAGCGCTGAAAAGTCACGAGCGCGCTGTTTGAGACGGAATCAAAAATTTAAATTGCTAACATTCTTGAATTCGTGCTCTTTATTGGGATGGATGCGGTTATTGCTCACGTGACATTTCGACTAAATGTCATTAGTCGACGACAGTAGTAATGACAAAATGCGGCGCCATTTGTAGATGGATCTAACACTTTATGGGTATTTTTTATATCAAATGATTCCTCTTCGAAGATAGGGTGAGACCTTCTTGAGGATTTGGAAAATATTTCACGGTATGTACCAAATAGCCTGTTGGTTAGTAATTAGTCTAATAAGAGGTTGCGGCTCTAATGCCCACACTCCGATAATATGTTTATAAGGCTGTCATTATAAACATATTACCTATCATATTAAATTAGTATTGAAAATTCAAAATGTCTTAAAAAAAACTCTTGAAGAATTTCATATGAATGTAAAGTCTACTAACCTATCTAATCCTCTTCAATCGAACTACCTTATCGAGTTAAACGTTTAATTAGCGGCTATAGATAAAACCAAACCGAAAATGACCTCAATTGGCTAACGCTATAGGCTCATGAAAATGGACATCTAATTCAAACAAGAAAACCCCCAACCTCATTTAATTCCATTCGCAACATTTCCTTAAAAACTCAATTTGAACGCAATCAGAAACTTTCTAATTTACTATAGGCGGACTTTTTATGGCGATAGATTTATTTTGGCGAGTTAGAAGGGTGGATCGGGTTAAGTGGCTATTTTTTCCCTATTCCCCGCCGTGGCAGATTCACACGCCCGAAGCGATTTCGAGGGAACAAATAGTATTTTGATATCTTTATTTGTCATCTTACAATACTCGTAAAATAGCTGTACGATCGTAATAAAATAGAAAAATGGACTTGGGGTCATGGCGATATGATAAACTGGCGAATGTTTTTTGGTACAAAATATGCTTTGTATGCCCTTAAGGGTGGGAGGAGTATTTCTATAGTAAGTATTTATTATTGAGAATTCCGAGATTCAGTAGTATTTGGAATTATCCCTCCAATAGAAGATGCATAAGTCCAGCAATGGATGTGAGGAAGGCTGTTGAAAATAATTCCCCAGATTTTGAATCCCCAGATTTGTTTGTTTCTCAAGCTTGTATCCCTAATACGGTAGGTAGAGATAACCGTTTGTACCGTTTTATATTGTTTTTGTATTTGGCGCTACTTCTTAGTACATCCATAGGGAAATACAGAATAATATTTTACCAGACAGGGAAATCGTATTTAAAACTATTCTATGACATGGATGCAAATTAGTTATTCTATTAATTAATTGATAAGAGCTCTATTACTTTGAGAATGACTTTTAGAGATGCTCACAACTTGATTTGGCTGAAATAACAATCAAGGCATTATTAAGGTTAAAAAAAATAATGCGTTGATTATTATTTCCTATAATGAGTTTTGTATATTAAAGTAATATTTTGTTTGCAAAAGCATGCGATTGATTAAAAATCGAAAATTAAGGCAGGTAATAGCTAAGATGATTACAAACCCCTGAGTAAAGAATATCTCGAGATAAATATTAAAGTATAATTATAATGTCTCAATACACATATTGTATAAGTAACATCCCACCCCGATTATCATCGAAAAATACCACTATCCTCCTTTTACCGAAAAACCCTTTAGCGCTAAGATCACCCCATTGAGAGTGCGTCAAATAAATAAAACTGGACACGGGGTAAAAATCCCCGACCGCTAACCGACCAACTTCCGAACTGGGATATTTATGGACAGCGGGTGTTTTATTGCGAGATGTGCCATTTTAACCCACTTGCCCCCGGCTGTCGGCACTACATCGGACGATTTACACCGTAGTGTAAGCCATTAGGTTGTTTTTCGTGATTATATGCTGTTGATTTGGTATGTAATAGTATTATGGCAATTTAAGATATCTTCCTCTAATAGTCGTATATAATTTGGTGACTACATACGCTGTTGATTTGGTAGGCTTGACCTCTCTGTCTAATAGGTGGAAAATAATATCCAGCACCTATTTAATAGTAACGTAAAACAGTAAAGAAAAAAAAAAGTTTAATTTATCAGTTACCTTAATATTATACAGGGTGTATTTAGACCGTGATCTAAAACTGAGTCAGGTAATAGCGATAGTGATTACAAACCCCCTGGCATTAAAGAAAATCCCGACAAAAAATAAAATTTTTATGGTTTTCCATACAAACCACATACTTTTAACACCGATGGTTGTATGGAAAACGTCAAAATTTTTATTTTTTGTCGGCATTTTTAATATCGCCACTGGGTTTGTGATCACCCTCGCTATTACCTGCCTCAGTTTTCGATCACAGTCTGAATACACCCTGTATAAATGAGTTGAATGCATAAATATTTGCCTTTTAGGCTATTATTAAAAACCGGCTTCAACCATTTTTATATCATCATCATAAGCTCTTGAACGTCTTTCTTCTTGGTACGAGCCTCGTCTACAACAATCTTTATTTAATTAAGTTTTTTATAGATATTTATTAAAACAATATAACAAAATCAAGAGGCGGTCTTATCGCTCTAGTCTAGGCAATCATTATCAGCCGATAAACTTCACTGCAGTACGTAGGCCGCCCCCAAAGACTTCCGAAGTGGGACAGATGAGTACCCAAGTGGACGCCGAGTACCGCTAAGCGCAGCGTTGGACGTCCACCCACAAGGTGGAACTATTATATCTAGCAAACATCGCGAAAGTTTTTATATAAAAAATAATAAATTTTGCTTTTATAAAATAAACAAATTAAAATGTTTTTCTTGAATGTTTCATTTGTGTAATATGTTACACAACGGTGTGATATGAGGACGAATTTATTCAACATACGGAAAAAATAACTTTATTTTTATACGTATATTTATTGCAATACGTTCCCCCTTTACACAGATAAGACGATTCTGATATCTGCACCATTATAAAAATAGTGTGGGATCCTTGTTTATAGTGCCATAGAATTTAAATGGTTATTTCCTAAAAGTAAAAGCAATACTTCTTTGAGATTTCTAAGCAATGTGAGTCTATGTCAGCCCACATAAGTGCGTTGTTTCAAATAGGTATGACCTTCTCTACAAATGAGAGGGTTAAAAATTGGCATCAATATAGGTATTCGTAAATAATTACAATCTAAGTTCTTTCGGTAGACATATTTTTTACGAGACGCATAATTTTCCTCACGATGTTTTCCTTCACCGTTAAATTATCTGACAATTCATTATGAGTACTCAAAAACTTCACATCAGAAGTGTGTGCCCAAGGTTGAACCTGCTACTGCCGAATTTTGACTCGACCACTCATCTACCCTCAAGGCCATCACTTCTCCTACAATACGATAAGAGATAAAAGCCATCAAAAACACAGGAAGGAAACACGCCCTCAAATCCCAAGGGTTGCCAACACTTAGGACGCCAATGGGCCGTATTTATTTGCACAACCCTAACGTGACTCCATAGACAAGACGGACCATAGTGAAAAATTGACGTGTTGTAGACAAATGGTTTTTGGGATTGAATTGTCTGTGGGCACGGAATTGGCATCGTTTGTTATGAAGACATGGAGATGGATAAAAATAACGGGCAGTGTTAATTTTTGAATTTATTTTTTTATGAACAAAAAGACATTTTGCGCAAAAATATTATAAGATTTAATTTATGGAGTAAAGCCACAAATAGTCTATTCTTCTTCTTCTTCATCAACCCATATACGCCCACTGCTGAGCACGGGTCTCCTCTACCATTGAGAGGGTTTAGGCCATAGTCCACCACGCTGGCCTAGTGCGGGTTGGCGGACTACGCACCTAAGAAATTCCTAAGAACTCTTAGGTGTGCAGGTTTCATCACGATGTTTTCCTTCACCGTTAAAGCAAGTGATAATTCAATGTGAGTACACTATCAATTCAATAGTCTATTAGTTATTTATTTAGCTGATCGTCGTCAAGCTACAACTAAACTAACTATGTACCTTCGCTTTTTGACAGGATTGAGGTCAGTTTTGAAATTATCTCACCCATGAAACTTTGTCATAGACAATAACATATCACAGATGATCAAACTGGCTTACTTAAAACGCCTTAAAGTAAACCATTCGATATAAATGTATGAGTTACACGAATGATCATCTTCAAAATTTGCATCCCATCATCGGATGATCAAGTGATCGGTATAGGTAAGTTTTCGGAAATCGTTAAAATTGTCGGAGACGTCGAGTATGAACCCTCGGTTACTGAGAACCTCAGCCATCACTATCAATTACAAAAATGCCGTAAACAAATAAAAACAAAACAAAATCACCACTTGTCAATCAAGCAGACAACGAACCATCTGTTAAGAACCGCAAAAGCGCTGAGAAAAATTTCCAGTAGCCCATAAAAAGTATCCACTGAGGGATTGAAAGATTGAAAGGGGGCGTCCGGGCGAAAGAATCACTTAACTCGGTCAATTTATGGGTAAATCTCACCCGTGGGATGGTCGTGGCCGGACTAACAATATTAGCCGAGAAAAAACTTATAAGCTTCCGATGGAATTGATTGAGCTGGGATCCCTTGAAGGGTTGTCGAAGGGACGAGGAAAGGACGGCTAAATGTCTGTCATTTTGACAACTACATGTTTTCTTTAGACGATAGAGTGACTGAAGTAAGTACTTGGTTTGATTTTGATGTGTTTTGATTTTTTCTGAGCTATAGAGAGACTAGGGCTGGCATAGTCAAAGCGTTAATTAATTATTTTCCTAACAGAAAATTGTTAGTAGCAGAAAGAAACCCCGTTTAAAAAATTTTTGGAAACATGAGAAAAACAGCTTTGCCAAACCTCTAGTAACGCGTTAGCGTGATTGAGGAAAATGAATATGTAATTGACTTGAGAGCTACGTAGTCTTTTTCATCCTCTATTCTATCTATAAGGCAAGATGTTTAAGACAAAACTGTCAACAGAAATACATTATTTACAAGTCATAAACGGCAATAGGCTAGAGCCTAGCCTAGGTAGACTTTGTATTCAATTTCAGCCCTTATGCGTCCCACTATTGGACATGAGCCTACTCTACAACTGAGAGGGTTTTTAGGCCTTCGTCAACTTACCTTCTATTACGTAGGGCTTAGAACCAGAATTATCGAACCTTTGGCCCAAAATGCTGTGATACAAGCGTAAGTTTCTATGTATACACAAACATTATAGATAAATATAGACAGTCGAGACCGCCAATAAAAGCCCTCAGTAAACCTGATACAAATATTATCTAATGGAAGACGCGGAAGCGGTGCTGCGGCTCGTCTCCGATGTATGGCCGGCCAAGCGGACGAGACACAATGATGTCGCGCGACAAAACGGTGACAATGGACGCGTGTCGCGTGTCACACGCAACAATCGGCGCGATATGACCCGCGCGCTACAGGCTGTTTGAGGGCTAGTGTTTGGTGGATTGTTTTTGGTACTTTGGAATGTTTTGGTTTGTTTTTTGAGATGGGAGAAGAAAATGTTTCGTTAAGTTAATTGACATTAAAAAATCGTTTCATTATTAAGTGCAATTCAGAAGAATAGTCTAAACCTAATTTGAGAAATGCTCCGCAGTATGATTTCTAGAAAATTAAAATAATTAATTGTTTTTTTCTTTTGACACATATAGAAAAATTTAAATTGAAAAATTGAAATACATACATTTTAAATTGAAGAATTACAAATTTTCTATAACATATTCTAGCAAGAAATTGCGGACGGCGGAAAAAAGACTAGCTTTTATTGCGGTGTATCAAACTATTCGCCCTCGCTTTATAGTGTCATCACCATCATCATTAGTCAAAAAAACCTCCATCCATCTTTTCTTTGACCTTCTTTTTTAGGCTATTTCTCGGTGTTATCTTAATAAATATAAGTACGTGTAATAAGCCTCCCCCTGTACCTGCGATGTGGTAGAACCACAATCTAAGCGTTCATTCATTAAAACAAGAACAAGGCAGCGTCCGTATCGGCCGCGGATCGCTGCCCCCACGCCAGCTACATTATAAACACACACTATTGTAAGCATAAGTTTCTGGGAGCTATTGCATTTCCTATATTTAGGTCAAATGACAGTGATTTGTATAGATACTTCTTTGTAACAGCCTCCATGGTGACAGGCAAATGTTTGTGACATCTACAAATATTTGTTTCGGGTATGTTGTGTATTGGACCGAAACGTGTATCGTAGTTTTCATACCCAGAGTAAAGACTTGTGAGTCTAGATAAACACATAAATTAACTCATGCCTAAATTCCCCAAAGGGATAGGCAGAAGTACATTCGTGTGCCATGGTTTAATGGGGACATAGCTTATTGCCGTTCTTCGTCCACATCTCCAGACTCCGTGGTAATATTAAAAAAAATCCTAAGACGAAAACATAACACTTTGCCCAACCCTGGAATAAAACTGCCGCCGTAAAACGAGGCAGCCATTAAGGTAGTCTCCTCAATATTTTTTTCTGTTCTAATAAAATTTGTTATTTCTTTATGAAACACACACTAAAGTAATTGGCTGCTTGTAAAAGTCGATAGTATCCAAGAGGGATGGAAACAGAAAGATTGCCATGAAAGACAAACGACTCCCAAAAACGCCATTAATAATTAAGCATTCATCTCGTCAGCGAATTAGCCACGGTTTGGGGGTTAAACATGCTTGTGTAAAGAACAGAATTCGTTTTTTCTCTTTCGTTAAGAATCCTGAGGGAAATTTTTATATAGGAACCCGGGATATCGACTGGGGACACGTTGGTTGAGAGCGGATGGATGTGGCTTAAGCGTGGTAATAATTAAGTTGGTTCTTAAATAGTAGATTTCTTGGAGTATTGAAATAGATCTTTTTTTAATGCATGTTGTTATATTTATTTTGATTCTAGGTATTCTAGACCATAGAGCATGGTTACTACCCATAAGTTCTAAAAAAAGTAAGCATATCTTGTAAATCCATCGTTTTGTCAGCCCATTTTGAAATGTACGTGATGAAGGATATAGAACGACAGGTCTGTGTCTCGTCATACCTGGTAAGACTCAATTGTATAAGAAAAATATTCCAGTCAGATGAACATCAATTATCTAAGCATGTGACAAAATATTTTTCCATGAAAAATCTAGGAATTATTATCAGTATATTAAGTCGTCAGACGTGATCGTTAATTTACCTTTAATACACCCGACAATCCATACATACTTCTGACCCCACATTGAGATACAACTTAAAAGTCCTGTGTCGTTGGTATCAGAACTACGAGAGACTTTTCGGTCTCTCGACGAACAAACAAATATTTATGGATCCCTGTCAATCCCGTAATTGTAGATCACCTTATTTTCTCTTACAAAAAAATCTATGAAATATTCTTTTGACAAGACCTAGTACTATTTAAAGATCTTTTGAAAAAACGTATAAAAACTATTATAAAATCTATTTAAGACTACCACATCTAGCTTCCCCTACCCATGTTAAGGCCGCGACCCTCGACTATGAATTAATGAAAAATGAAATCGACTCGGCAAATTTAATTTTTTTTCCATCCAACCGTCACAGCCAGCTGATTAGCCGACCGTTCTATGACGATACCATTTCAATCCTAATCCATATTGATTGCTTGTTTGATGTTTTTAATCATGTTAAGTCGAAAGTTTGAATTCTGTTTTGATTAGTCGAATGTTCCTATGGTATGAAATTCTCAATTAGTTGTGATGGCCTCGAGGTTTAGCCGCATGGTCGAGAATCGCGGCAGTTGAAGGTTTAAACAGACAAACTTTAGGATTGTGTATAAGTAATGAATTATCATATACTTTAAGCGTGAAGGAAACACCGTGATGAAAACTGGACACCTTAAAGATCTTAGGAATTTTTTAAATATGCAGTCCGCCAAACCACATTAGTCCAGGGTTGTGAACTAAGACCTTAACTCTCTCAGTTGTAGAGGACGCCCATGTCCAGCAGTGGAATGTTTATGGGCTGATAATGATGATAATTGGTGTTGATAACATTTTGTGCACTTTAAGTGGAAATGTGTGTATGATCTACCAGTTTTTATTAAGTGGGTACATCCCTAGATACGATTTCCTTGTTGAAAAAACATAAAACTGCTTTGTTTTAGATTTTTCTCATTGAAATTTTATTAGTAGCAATATTAATTTTAGAAATATGCCTCAAAAATGGCAATTAGCGATTTGAATGCTTTATTCTTTGAATGTTATTTTCATATTTGAGTATTTTCTATTGACTCATGATCTTCTGGTGCTCAAAGATATTCTTTTTATTGTTTGTTTTTCTATCCTTAATTTATATACAAATCCTAACCAAAACAAAACAGCTCCTTCCCCGTTTGAAGCATGCATATAAATCAGTATTCTGCAGACATTAAAAAATGATTTCGCCATCTCAAAAAGTGGCCGCGGGGGGATCGGAAGAAATCCTGCCAATCTGTTGATTAGCCGCTTTTTATTTTTCGGGGATGACATTAAACGTGGATTAATCACCCCGGCGATCCCACAGGAAGCATCCATGCCGGGGGATTAACGTGAGTTTTTATTTATTTATTTATTTATTTATTTATTTATTTATTTGCAACACTAACATTATGTTTACATAATCATTTAAAAACATATTCCACACCTGTCTCATTCTTGGTAAACACAACAATTACAAGTGTCGACATCTCAATTATACAAAACAACTAATTAGTTATACAAAAAAAAAAAAAGACTTATAAACATATATAAATATTAAGAGAAATAAGCAACAATGAATTAAAAACTATAACTCTAAAACAAAACCAATTTATAAAGGACAATAAAAAGGAAAAAACAAACTATATTTATACTTGGAAAAAGAAATAAAAACAAATTACTAAAATAAATTAAATTACAAAAATAAACCAAATCACGATAATGATGTCAGCATCTTACTTATTAGGATGTGCGACGAAGCACAAAATATATCCAAATCAGGATATTGGGCACATAGCTCATTGTAACACTTACAAATTCTTACAAGTGGAGAATGGAGACCAACATTTGTTCGACACTTTTTAGTGTGAAAAATCCTGGTAATTGATTTACGAGGATAATTATACGGCACTGCTAGACCAATCTGTTGCAAGATATCACTGCAGTCAAATTTACTATTTACCACACCATGTAGGAAAATCACATCATTAATTACGCGGCGTTGCTTAAGAGATTTAACCTCAAAGAAGGCAAGCCTTTCACCATAAGGACACCTGTGAAAAATACCTGGACTTAAAAAAGCTAAATGTCTAGTAAAGGCTCGTTGTATGCCTTCAATGCGTTGTGAAGAAACTGCATATTGAGGATTCCATACAGTAGATGCAAACTCTAAATGACTCCGGACTAAGGAGTTGTACAGAATTATTTTTGTGCGCAGGGATTGGAATGATTTTGTATGCCGTTTTAGAAACCCAAACATTTGAGCAGCTTTTATTACGATATTATTAATATGGGATTTAAAAGTTAGCTTGCTATCCAGAGTCACACCAAGATCACGTATTTCTTTAACCGTTGACAAGGTTGCAGATTGTAGTATGTAATTGTAAGTAACTGGACATTTTTTCCTAGTAAATTGCATCACATGACACTTATCAACATTAAGAACCATATGGTTCGCGTCACACCATTGCCATATCCTACTCAAATCATCTTGTATTTGTATACAATCATATGTAGAAATTACAGTACGGTATATTTTCAAATCATCCGCAAAGAGAAGAAATTTACAATTCTGTATGACTAATCCTATATCATTGATGAATAATGAGAACAGGATCGGTCCAAGTACAGATCCCTGAGGTACTCCAGAAGTAGCGCAGTAAACCTTTGACACGAATCCGTTAAGTACTACAAATTGAGATCTGTTTTCTAAATATGACTTGAACCATCGTAATAGTGAGCCATGAATACCAGCTGATTCCAGTTTTTGTAGCAGTAATGGGTGGTTAACCTTGTCAAATGCACTTTTGAAATCTGTATATATTGCATGCAATTCCTTGCCCTCATCAAGTTCTCCAGCTACATCCGATATGAATGAGATTAAGTTTGTTGCAACAGATCGTCCACGGTAAAATCCATGCTGATTCTTAATAATCGTATTTTTAATATGATTTGAAAGTAGTGGGGATACCATAGATTCGAAAATTTTTGCAAAGCATGACAATATCGAAATAGGTCTGTAGTTTCTAACATCACTAATATTACCCTTTTTGTAAACAGGAACTATCCTAGCCTTTTTCCATTCCTCTGGAAAAAATCCAGTCAATAATGAATGGTTGAAAATTATCGATAGTGGCAAGGCAAGCGCAGAACTACAGCGTTTTATGAAAATAGGATGTATTCCATCAGGACCACTGCCTTTGTAAATGCTTATTTTATTCAATTTTTTGTACACCTGGTTTTCAGTCAGAATGGCGGCACCCATGTAACTAATTGCATTTTTGGACTCATTACTAGTATTGGCGAAGTTTGCATTATTGTTTTTCGTGAACACTGAGGAGAAGTGGGTAGCAAACAGATTTGAAATTTCACCTCCACCACACACCACAATGCTATCCATGTGCATTTCATTTGGAATAGTAGTTTTATTCTTTCTTTTCTGTTTGATATATGTCCAAAAGGATTTAGGATTACGATTAATATTGCTTTCCATATTTTGGTTGTATTTAATGAAACATTGATCATGTAATTTGTGACACCTTTGACGGATTATATCATATTCTATTTTGTCTCGTGGGTTTAGATATTTGCGATATTTTTTCCTTATTCTGTTTTTTTCATTAAGGAGTCTAATAAGCGCCTTTGTGAACCATGGTGGGTACTTGGAGCACTTCTTGGTAAATTTTGGTACATACTTGGCAATAATTTCTTTTAAGATTTTGTAAAATGCTGAGACCATATCATTTACATTCATTTTATAATCTATAATTTTCTGCCATGAGATATGCTTTAGATCAGAATTTATACAATCGAAGTTAGCTTTAAAGAAATTAAAATCTTCTCTACTGTTTGGTGTCAAATATTTAATATTATGTGTAACATTTACAGTAATCAATAAGCTAGGATGCAGGGTGTCTAATTTAGACAGTAAGTCCAGTGGTTCAGTGACAAAAACATCAGTCATATTTGTCAGAACCAGGTCAAGCGTAGTTCCTTTAATATTACGTACATTATTAAGTTGGTGTAAATTATTACATGATATGAAGTCAACCAAGCAATAGCCTATCGGGTTGTTATAATTATAAGGAATTGTATAGCTAGCATCATTTTCAGATTCCCAGGCAATAGAACTTTGGTTAAAATCACCCACTACAATAGCATTGTTTACACAATTCAAATTCAAATTTGTAGCATCAATGAATTTGTTTAGAGTTTCCAGGTTGGCAGGAGGAGGCAAATATACCGCACAAATCGCGATTGTCTTTTTAGTGTTGTTAACTTGAATTTGTACAGTAACCCATAGGTCTTCACATTGACTCTCCCAACGAAGCATACGTGTAGACATAAGATCTTTAGATACCGCAATCAACACGCCCCCTCCATCCAACTTGGCGCCCCCTGAACATATGCGGTCACGTCTATACACTACATATCGGTTATCAATAAATTCACTGTCAGCTATTGAGGAATTAAGCCATGTCTCCGTGAAGATAATAATATTGTAGGTATTTAAACTTATATTATGATAGATATCATTTGTTTTAGTACGCATACCTCGTATATTTTGGTAATAGATATTAATGGAACTGAATTATACGAGAATTATTTAAAGATACTAGATTAGTGTTTTATAAGAATAATAATAATAATAAAAAAAAAAGATAATAAACACTAGGCTATATGTTTGAGATCATCGGTATTGCGAATTAGTTTTGCCGGACTAGTTTCATTCTTCCTTACATAAATTCTTCCATCTCGTATCCAGACGAATTTGAACGATAATTCCTTTGCTTTCTTACGAGCAGCTGCGTGCAATTGTTTATTTGCAATAGTCAAATGCTCTGCAACAAATACCGCAGTGGCGACACCACCTATACCAAGATGATGGGAATTAAGTTTATCTTGCTGATTCTTGTTTTTATTAAATTTGTACACTGCAGCAAGTATAGTATCCCGCTGACGCCGATTCTGTAGTTTAACAACTATCGCTCTAGGTCTATTATTGTTTTTATCAAGTTTGGCGATTCGAGTTACATGTTCTATATTAGCGTCCTTAATAGGGCAATCCACAGTCTGTGAAAGCTGGGTCACAATATTAACTAAATTCTCAGAGGAGTGTTCTGGGACGCCATTTATTTCTATATTACTCACGCGCATCTGCTGTTCAGTCTGACTTAGTCTGACGGATAAATCATTCACAGTCTTCTGTAAGTTTACATTATCCTTTTCCAAGTTTTTAACTATGTCGTTCTTCTTTTCCATGGTACATTTTAAGTCTTCGTACTGGCTATTAATAAATGATAATGAGTCCCGAAAGCTGTCAAGCATTTCATGCATGCTTTTATACTGTTCTGTTACCAAGTCTTTAATAATAGTTTTTATTGCTCCTTCCAATTCTTCTTTAATAATACATCTTAGGCGATCCTCATAGAATTCACCGTGTTTCGCCACACTTACAGGATCGGCCACCGATGATGCGGATACGTTAAGATGACTTGTTGTTCTTTTCCTTATTGTTATATTATCAGATTGCATGGGTGTGGTATCATCAGGAGCTATCTCGCAGTCTGCCTCTATACATATTGGTAGTCGAATAGGTGTGTTCGAATTGTCAGTTTTTCGAGCCTTATTACAACACTCGGGACATTTCCAGTTTGCTTTACGATTCTGGTCTAATGCATAAAAACTTTGAAAGCGTTTCGATGATATTTGTACGCATTCAATATCATACTTCAATTCACAAATAGAACATACCAAGAATTCACGACTTTTTATTGCGTTGTTGCACCCGGAACATTTTCCATAATTTGAAGACATTTTGATTTCAACAACTTGCCTCCTTGCTTTTTACTTTTATTATTGCTTTAAATGTTTATGAATATACTTTGCACGTAATATCGATTTAGGTAAAATTTAGAAAACGAAAAATTTGAAAATATTTTGTATTGGACTCGAACCGTCGCCTCCGCTGGCATACACGACGATGACACTCGGTATTACCGACTAGGCCAAAATCGGTTCCTTAACTTTAGTCGAAATACTTGATATGATCAATATATCACAACAGCAGTTTGAAGAGACGGTTGTTTGGGTACAAGGGTCGATTTGCATTTAAATTTTGAGGTTAAGTTTATTCGTTGATATTTTACAACACTCACTGTTTTCACAGTTTTGCCAGCTTTGAATACTTGTTTTGTGCAAGTACGTATGCAATATAGTCATCAGGGTTCTTGTAACACACAATAAACACCTCACAAACAATTCAACCGTACAAAATTGATTATTGTAATTATTTATTTCACTGTGAATATCCAGAGCTGTCCACAATATATGTTCATCTATGACTGTTTCGGTAATTACCAGTGAGATACGCGGGAAATCGAAATTTTAGAAATTTGTTTTTAATGCCGTGATTTTTATTTGGCGTTAGATAACAGTTTGTAAGTTTATAAAATCTGGTAATCTTGCTATTGTAATAAGTATTACATTTGTCACTTTATAAGAATGTAAACACTTTGTTTCAACATACCTATTACAAAATTATCCTTCCATTGAATTTAATTTAAAGACCTCAAATCAAGGTACTTTAATTTCTTAGACTTTTAAATATTTTTATTCCATTTGCCACACAAGCTTATTGATTTACTTTCTACTTCAGAGAACAAGTCTTAACAGTGGTGCAAGTAAACTAAATAATCATCCTTTTATGGCATTACCAAGTAGTTTGGCATTAAGATATCATTTCCTTTGCCATTTACAATAAAACACACACGGGTCGTCATAAGCCAGTCTACGTGTGGAATCGAAAAAAATTAGCCAAAGTGATTTCGTGTGCGTTAAACAATAACTTTTTTTGAATTTCGAACGTTCCGCCGCGGTCCCAGGCGTCGAGACATTTTTTCGAGACAAGTTTTTTTTAATGTTAATTCGGAAGATGGATTTTAGGGGCGAGGGTTGTTTATACTTGTGTCATATTTTCGAATGCTTTTTGGGGATATCCGAATGTCGTTTTCGTTAATGAAGAGATATTTAAGCTGGAGGCACTTTAATATTTTATGATGAATGCATTGCAAATGAGGTATGACAAGGAAAAACATTGCGAAGTTTTTATTGGGATATTTGATAAATTTGAGGGAATTTATTTTTTTAAGATATTGCTTATAATTTGGTACATTAGTTGGTTTAACAATACGGGTAATTTAGACTGGTTTGATGTTCGAATTTAAATTCAGGACTAATTTTTTGAAGTACATAACGCTTAAGATAACAAAGTATCGCGGAATACACGATGAATTAAAACATCGTTTGCACGCGGTGTTTGCCTAGTATTGATTGTTACATGAAGTTTTTTTTTTATGTTTTATTTTTTATTGTAAGTTATATATGTAAACAATCGTTGGCTTACCTAAATAAATAAATAAATAAATCATTATTGCTCCTTAACTTATATCTATAGGTTTAAATTGTAACTAATAGCAAACCACAAAAGTCTATCCAACCGAATTCCGTTTCCACCAAATATTTTTCACAATTAATTAAATTAAAGCCCCCAAAAGTGTACTTTATGACTCCCCCGATTTAATTGCCAAAGATTTCTCCAAGATTGAACCCGGAGAAAATGTGAGATTCCCTTTTCGGGCCACATTAGCGTTAATCCTGAAACGAACGGCCGAACTGAATAAATCTAGCGTGAAAACGGACATAAAAATTAACAAAAAAACAATGGAATTAACATAAGGAACATCTGCGCCTAAAACGACTGACAGAGCTCTTACTAAGGGTGGTTTTTGCACAAGAAAGTAAATTTGCACTCGAAAATGTATGTTGAGGTAATTTTACATCCTATTGCTTAGAACATTTAATAAGACAGTAGACATTTTGTAAGAAAAACATTCGTGTTTCTAAAGTGATTTAAAAATTAAGCTGAAATCACAGTTTTAAAGAGCAATCATGTTATGAAAAATCCATAAATAACATCACGAACTGTAAAATAATCTGGTTTAAAAAAAAAGCGTTGATAAAAATAATACCTAATAATAAAAATTATTAATAAAAAAAAATATACTTCCAAATTTTAATAAAGTCTTTACCATCTATATCAGAAGCTGATATTGTACATAATACGTCATAAGGCAAAATATACCAAAATAATTCTAATATTTACTAATCACATTGGAAGTAGTTGAACAGATGTATGATAAGACAAAAAATACCAAAACGGTTCCAAAAAACTCATGGTAGGGGGTTCAAATTCGGAGGCCCATCAACCGCATTGATTCCTCCTCTCACTCCGCAGGGACTGGCATAAAGTAATAAACATTAAAGACAAAATGGCCTAACCCTGATTGTATTGCATTCTGCTTTCTACAGCCACTGCTTATCCGCTTAACTAAGACATTTTAATAGCAAAACTCCGAATAGAAAAGAGAGGTGGTGATCGATATTGCTTTACATTTGTTTATGCTATTAAATGGACTTCAATATAACTAAATAGGTAGACATATAAAGTTTATTCATACCGTGATCGGAAACTAAGGAAGGTCGTAGTGACGGTGACTACAAACCCTCCGGCGTTAAACAAAATCCCAACAAAAATAGAAATTATGACGTGTTTCCAACAACCATAAATATAAAATGTATGTGGTTGTATGGAAAACGTCAACAGTCTTATTTTTTGTCAGGAATTTTTACCGCCAGGGCTTTGTAATCACCTGCGGTTGTATTTAGCTTATCTATTCCCTGCCCTAGTCTTGCATACACCTTGATACGTTTGCTTGCACTCTCTTTTTAAACCCTCGTTTTTAATGCCACCATTTAGAGTAAATTTGACTAAAACAGACTACGTTCTCGTGCTGGCAATTTTTCAATGCGTGAAACCAAGTAACACTTTGATTACTTAGAAATCAAAGATAGAATTCCTCGATTTCGAAATCATATTCCCTTTAAGCTTTAATTAGGCACCGAGCAATGTACTTTTCGCCAAAATAACAAGAATTAAACTTGAAAATCTCCTTTACTATAATGGTAGATTATTCTGATTATTTCATTTAGGAGTACAATATAAATGATAAAATTTGTGAACATCGTAAATTTAATTAAGGATAATCAGTCTTAAGGTTAAATACTTTCGTTTCATAATCTTACAACTACTGAACAATTTTTCTACTTTGCTTAGTTTCCCGAACGAACGAGTGATATCGACCACATCCCTGGCGAACCAATATTTTCCAATAACACCGGCGTAATCGCGGCATCATTACTGTCTCACGCTAACATAAATTAATACGAGTTTCCTTGCTTTCCTGCCATCGTTTTATGGTATTTGTACACAGTGGACTGGAGAACAGTAGGCAATACAGGGCAGGGTAAACATGTTATAATATATCATCAGAACAGAATCCAGAAACTCAGAAAATCGAATAACACCTCATCGAGTTCGACATGTGGTACGCTGAATCTTAAGAAAATTAAATGTATTTTTGCAGCTCCATGAAAAAAAAACAATCACACATACATACATATGCATCAGATCTGGTCTCCAAAGAAGGTTAGCAGGACGCATTTCTACCACAGCAGTAAATTGTGTTTCTGTCTCTTGAAAAATGAGGTGAGTTTATAATTAATTCTCGGACACAATTCCAGATCCCACATTACTACAGAAAGATTACTAATTGATAAACATAGTTACACTTCACCGGACTCAGAAATACAATGAAACAAAAACCGCACACAAATAATCTCTAAATTATCAAAAATAATTATTTTGCTCCATCTGTGAATAGTAGTTTTTATCCCATTCAGGTTATATAACTTTAGTCATATTAAAATCGAACTTCACTCAGCAACACCTTTTGTAATAATACTGACTTGAATCACTGCTTTCCTCTCTACTGTGGCACTAGGGCTAAGGTTAATAAGGGGTCCGAAAATGCGTATTGATGTCATCTTGTCTGTTTGTCTTGATTATTGGTTCGGGATATTCTCGGGCGGTCGAAATAGCGCGTCCAGCCTATCATTAACACCCTGTGTTTCTCATATATGAACATAAAACTACCCTTAATATCGATCGGGGGTGTAAGTAGAGTTGGTAGTTACACATCTCCAAGTATTGGAAAAATATATGCACGAAATCGAGATGAGGACTTAGTTTTTACATATAAATTAAAATGAACACACGCAACTTGAGATGATGGTCCGACGACTTGAGAAAGGTGGCGGGTAACGGATGGATGAGGGCTGCAGAAGACCGGGATGGTTGGCGCTTTCTAGGGGAGGCCTACGTTCAGCAGTGGACGGTGATAGGCTGATGAGATGAGACACGCAACTGTCACATACATACTTTTAATCATATAATTGAGATAAAATATTTGTATCGTCGACCTTAGATGCTACGAAAAATTTCGATCTCAGATACACACAGATATTTGTGGATCGCAAATACATTTGTCTAGGGGCGCCGGTGCACCCCGCGGCCTCTTGTTTCACTAGCTGATGTCTAGCAAACTGTGTCACAAATTCTTTAGGGTAAAAGCTTTGTATACTATATAATACTAATATTATAAAGCTGTATAGTTTGAACGTGGTAATCTCAGAAACTACTGGTCCGATTTGAATTTCTTTTTCAGTCTTAAATAGCTCATTTATTGAGAAAGGCTAAAGACTATATAACATCACGCTAAGACCAATGTCTTAAGTGAGAATAATATATTTTAAATCATCTTGAACTAAAGACTCAAAAAAATTGAAAGCCCTCCGATCGTCCTCAGCCGGGAAGACAACACATGTCCCTATAAAACGGGAATCGATTCAGCAAAACAGCAGCAACGTGTGCTAACAACAGATACAGAGGATAATATCGCACTGAGACGCGCGCCATTGGCGACGTAGAGTTGTGGATGCTAGAAATGATCTTATTAACATAGAAAAGTATCATTCAACGTTCAGATCATCATCATCGAAGTAAATGACTATACTTTTACTGAAATATTTCCTTGAAAACTTCATACGGTAAATGGAATTATATAAAAATGCAATGAAATTATATTTATTAAATCTATGAAATGTTACATAAATCACTTTGATTCATATTTCATGCGATTCAAAGTTAGAGAAGAACAGTACAAGAGGATAAAAAATCTAGTGTTGCTTTTTACCAATCAAAAAATAGTATACAGTACTAATGCAATGATTATATTTATAGGTAGGTACTATCCGAACTTTTCAGCCACATTTCCATACTCGGCGCTGCTACTGAGAACTTTCTTAATGAAAAACCCAAAAATACACACTTGTGGCGCAAGAACAAACAATCATTAATATTTATTATAAACACCCATAACGACACATCCAGCTTCCAAACATCGAAGAACATCCCAATACGTGTTATAACAAACGCATGTTACATAAACTGTATTCAAGGGAAGTCTGCATGCGATACCCGCTCGAGATGCAGTCATTTACGAGCCAATAGGAACCATAATCGTCTGCACGTGCCCCTAGTAATTTCTAATAAGGTAATAATGTTGTTTTCCAATAGAGGGAGTGGTAGGTAATGACGTGGAGCAATGGGAATTAATGTGCTTTGTGGACAACGGTATAAAAGCAGTTTTTTTGTTTTGATATTTTTCCTTGTTACGTATGGAGGATGTATGGAGGAAAGAGGTTCTTTGGAAAGAAGTACTCTTTAGTTAGGGACATAGATGGAACTGTCAAAAGCTGTATTTGGTATAAAAGATTATTAGGAAAGACGTAAGAACACTTTAGTAAAGATCAGATGGAACTGCTGAAAAGAATGCAAGGTTAATTCTGGTGGTAGAATTTTGTGTCCTCCATACTAGAACAATAAGGTGTAAAGTTCCTTTTATAACGTAGGTAATATTTTAATTCTCAAAAAGGTTAGCGGGTAGGTAGAATTTCATTTCTCCTTTTGAGTTTCCCTATCTTCTTGTATTCTCCAAGATGTAGTCAGAAATTATTTTTTCAATTTGTGATTCCTACAAAACGGAGGAGAATCGGACATATTTATGGATTCTGTAGGTATTACTTTCGATATTTTTTTACGTTAATCACTGTAATACTATGCCCTAAACGTGAATGGCGTCTTAAATAGCAATTAAAACCTAGGACTCGTAATAAAAACAAACTTAATAATAAATTAGTTTTAAATTTTAATATCGATTTCATATCTGTTTTGTCAATCAATTGCAAGGATAATTAATAATTTTTCTCAAAATAGGTATATTCGCGAGGGGAGTCGAATAGCTAAAATTTAGTTTCATAATGAGATGTTTTTGAAATAAATGGACTTAATCCTTCACTACATCCATTTTCCAATACTCTAAAGCAATTTCCAATACTCCAAACCGAATCCTCACATAAATAAATACGTATAAAATAATTAAAATTATCGCGTATTCAATTAAAGCTTTATTTTCAAAGAGAAAATGCTTTAAAACGCTATTCGTACAGAGCAAATCCCAGTACGGATTGCGCGAGAGATCTGTTAATGTGTATAGGGGGATTAGTGTTTGGTTTTAATATAAGCTTGGTGCATAGCGGGGGAGGAATACTAGAGTCTAGTAGGAATTGTAGTGACAAATCTGTTGTAGATGTTAAATTATAAGTAACGAATAACATCATTTATAATGACAACGCGAAACACCACTTGTAATCATCATCATCATCAACAGCCAATACTCATCCACTGTTGGACATAGGCCTCCCCTAATGACTTCCACCGGGAATGGTCGGAAGCCGCCTGCGGCCAGCGACGTCCCGCGACCTTGACAAGGTCGTCGGACCACCTTGTTGGGGGACGTCCCACGCTGCGCTTTCCCGTACGTGGCCTCCACTGGAGAACTTTCTGGCCCCATCGGCCATCAGTTCTCCGCGCCATGTGGCCGGCCCATCGCCACTTCAACGAGCTAATCCGTTGGGCTATGTCGGTTACTTTAGTTCTCCTACGGATCTCCTCATTTCTGATTCGATCACGTAGGGAAACCCTGAGCATAGCCCTCTCCATAGCTCGTTGAGTGACTCTGAGCCGTCCCATGACGCCTTTAGTGAGAGGCCACGTCTCAGTGCCGTATGTCATCACTGGTAACACACAACTATTGAAGACTTTCGTCTTCAGGCACTGAGGTATATTGGACGAGAAGACGTCTCCTAACTTTCCGAACGCAACTTGTAATGAAAACGCAAAATCTTGTGATTTTTTTATTAATGTCTTGTGTTTCCGGCGTTTCTATCAGCCATTTTACTTGTAGAATGAGTTATGAACGGAACAATATATTGCTACGGACTTCCCAATAAGTAAAGAGTTGGACCACGTTGACAGGTTTGTGGATTAACAATAACTAAAAAAATAAGAATAAGCAAATCTTAGGAGGCAAAAGTGAAAGATGATTTATTGTGGAAGCGCATGTTATTTAGAAAAATGAGGCTTGTGTGTGGAAAAATGTTGACCGAGATGTCTCGATCGCTTATAAAAGTATAGCGATATAAAAGAAAAAGGGGTGAATAACGACATGATGTTAATAGGCATGTTTGAAGGAAAAACATGCGATGCTGAACCCATATAGAATTGGAAACAGGGCTAAATGATGCTAATGAGCGTTGAAATACAGGAATATAGGCGTGACTAAACATAGAATTCACAATCATCTTCGGCCCGTACATGTCCTTCTGCTGGCCACGGGACTCCTCTAGCTGAGAGGGTTTACGGTTTTAGTCACCCGAGCTGGCCTGGGGGGGTTGGTGGACAATTCACCTAAGAAACAATGACAAATGTCTTCAATTTTCTAATCTCCGATTTTTGCTATTAAAATTAATTTTAAATACAAATAATCTTTGAAAAGACTACACATAATATGCTATTGCCTATTAAAACCCATTTTCCTAGCTCCTAGGCGTGTATCCCCGTTGTACACTGCGCCTAAACGAGTCCGGTCCGGTACGTGCGAGTACATTTTTCGTCTGAAGCTTATGGCTTTTAAATTATTCGACGCTGTTCGCAATGCTTCCGTTCCTAAAATAGAACTGAATTTTATCTAGTTCTTATATGCGGTATTTACCTATACTAAGCCTTGTTTATGTTTATATAGTGGTGCTTAATGTAGCTAATCTGAATTCAGTAATACAATGACTATTATGTGAGATTTTTCTTAGAAGCTAAATTCGGGGATATAATCACACATATTAGATCATTGATGGAATTTCCATAAAAGCTCAAAAGCCCAACTTGCGAAAAAGGTAAGCAGATATATATAATAGAAAAAAAGTACTTTAATTTATAAGAAGAAGTTATAAGAAGGTGTCATCGTTTCCGCGAAAATACAATATCAGTTTTTAAACAGAATTGAACACGGAACCTTTCAATATAGTCAAACCTATTAAGACAATACAATATAAAATTGTTAACAACTTTTCAATAACAATGCAAATTTAACATATCTTAATAACCTCAAAATCTTTCATTACTTATCAAAACATCTATTCCTTCAAATCCCATAGCGCTGGTCTATTCCAAAATCGATAGCAGACTAAACCACAGACAAGAACGTGGCAAACATAATCTTATTTATCGCAAGGGACTGTCCTTGGTAAATGGGATTCGATGAGTAAAAGAAGCACTTAACGCTTTGATGTCCAAACGGGATGTGGACGCCCCTTTATTTGGCCGTGGGGAGAGGTCTTAGTGCGGCGAATAGCGGTTTGGGAAATAATATTTGTAGAAATAAATTTATAAGCCTTTAAAAATGTGACTAATATCATCAAAATTACCAAAGTAGATAGGTCTTTCTCGTTGGGGGCTATTAATAATATACATTTTTGTAAGTCCTGTTAAAATAGAGAAAGTAATATGAGGTAAGTTAGTTGCCGGTAATAATCAGACTCATATTAGGCTTTCACCGAAATTTTGGTGATTTAATAGAACAAAATGAATGAGGAACGATTTTATTATATAAAAGGAAAAAATACATTTATTAATTCTACGATATTATGATTATTCGAAGCATGCCTTCTTCCACTATCAATCGACTGTTCACTGTTTAGACAGACAGAATTGTATAATTATATTCATCATCATCATCAGCCAATTTCGGTCCACTGCTGGACATAGGCCTAATTATATTAATGCTTGGTAAACTACACTTCTAAGAAATTCCTAAGAACTTTTTAGGTGTGCAGTTTTCCACGTAATGTTTTCCATCACCATTAAAGTATATGATATTTTCTTTCGAATACACTTAACTTCGAAGAGTCTTGTGTGAGATTCTCAACCGCACCAACCCAGCAAAACATTTCCACCTACAAAAAAACAAAACCGCCGTCTCACCCACCAAGCGCTCCCACCATTCCGTGTGTTAGACCAGATATTTCCTTCTTTGATTATAAGTCCGCCATTAGGCTCATTTTTCCACTAATATATGATTTACAGGACAGCACGCGCGTTATTATGGTCAGGGGTGTTTATTATATATGAGATTAACAGTGTTTGCAAGTATTGTATCATGTTGGTCAAGAGGGTGGACATAATTCTGCCAATATGGGCCCTTAAATCAATACTGTTTTTACGTTTGGATTTCGTGTTTGTTGTGGTTCGATATTTGCGGAAAATGGTGCTGTTATGAATCGGATGGATATATGGATAAATGTTGCTATTGTAACGCGTGTGTTTCGGATAGAGTGGGTAGAGAGGTGTCTAGAGTTTTCAACAGCTACTGAGAATTTAAAGATAACAAATGACTCATGTACCTTTTGAGCGACCCGTGATTCGAACAGACGACACATACTTATAAAGTTAGTAATGTATATAATTATATATATATATTTTATCCCTTGTATAGGATTTATTAATTTTTATCATGCTTTTTTTAAACCAATGGGTTTGTAATCACCTCAGCCATTACCGGCTTTAGTTTCCGATCACGGTCTGAATACACCTTGTATATCTTTATCTGGAGTACAAATTACCCAAGCTTTACACCCGATTTGCAAACACATCCCAAGACCCCATCAGCTGTCAACGTTTGTCCAAATCCAATAAACAGCGGGCAACTAACAAGGCCTTATGAAACATTCCGATTGCTTGCATCGCCTGGCCCGCCAATCGATGCCGCTCTTTAATTAAATTCAAATCAAATTATCTTATGTCTTCAGTTTTACTTGGGAACTGTATAGAGTTGTTAAGCTTTAGTTGGTTTTTATTTATTTTAATTAAACTTTAATACACACCCTTTATCCACCTAAATATTGACAAAAACACAAAGAATGTTTTAAACGTGTCTGAAGAACTCTTCCAGACGAAGATTTTAATGTTGTTAATGCGAAATTATCGTACCTAATTTTTACTGCGTAGTTATGGGTAGATATATTTTATACCTAAGTTTTTGATTTTTCAAGCTATGCGTTTGTTCATAATGAATTACAACTTTAAATGTAATGAAAAACATCCAAAAGTGTGCATACTGTCAGTTATATAAAAAATCTCCTAATAGATAGTAGCCTACAGTAGTATAAATACAAAGCCGTGATACAAAGAACAAAAGACACAGAAAAGCGGAAAAATAATTTACCGAAAACTTGCTAGTATCACCTCCATATAAATCGTCGTGCAGTCGTCAAGTCTGCAATCGGGCGCAAATTCCCTTCAATTCGCCACGTGTCACCGCCGACACCTACGACGTCTCGGGTTCGATTCCCGCCGACGGAACCCCACTTTATTGGATTACTCGCGAGAATCCGCTAATCAAGTTAGTTATGCTATTTGTGAACGCGTCTGTAGTTTTTGATTGAGTTGATTAGACTTGAAAATTTGTAGATAAAACGCACAACTTCTTGCACAACTTCTCTTTCTCAGCGATTTAAACTTAATTGGGCACAAAATTATCAGTAAATTTTTATGTTCTTCAATCAACAACAAAATTTATGATCATTATTACTTCACTAATGCAATATATAAACAATTTTAACTCTATTATAGACATAAAAAGTACTTTGGTGTTGTAGTCATAAGTAACCTTATTCGATGCATAGGTCGAAAATATATGTATTAAAGCTGAATTTTCATACACTGTCGGCTGTATCTATGAAGGGTGGGTCGAGGTACACTTCTAAGCATGGTCCTCCATACTTAAGAGAGTGTAAACCTTAGCCCACCACACTGTTCTAGTGCGAGATTGCGATTTAATAGATCTTTTAGGCACGTAGGTTTCATCATCAGCCCAGATACGTCCCAATGCTGTGTATAGGCCTCCTCTACAACTGAATGAGTTTAGCCTGTAGTCCATCACACTGGTCTAGTGCGTGTTGTTAGCAGACTATACACCGAAGAAATTTGTAAGAACTTTTAGGTGTGCAAATTTACTCACAACGTTTTCCTTTATCATTGTAGCAAGTGATAATTCATTGTAAATGTCTACATTACTTCAAAAAGTCCGCGCTAATAAACCTAGAAGCAATATTTTCTTTAAACTTTATGACAGCCCCATGGCGCAGTTGGCTCGACACCAGCTTGCGAAACCAGGGCCGCGGGATCGATCCCCGCACCGAGACGAATGTTTATTAGATCCACAAATATTTGTTTCAGGGCTGGCTGTTTGTGAGACCGAAAAAGTTTCTCGTAGTCTCTGATTCCCACGGCAATGGTCTTGTAACCTAATGTGGGGTCAAAGCTATATTTGTGACTGTTGGTTGTATTTATTTATTATTTATTAAGCCTCTGTCTACCTTTCGTGATACAAGCGTATAGCCGTATTATACCTCAGCTTCTCAAGGTGAAAGCGTGTTAAGAGTCACCACCTCCAAAATTCTCAAAGAGCGCAATAAACTTTTCAAATTTCAAACTTACCATAATTGAGGCGTATTTTTACCGAAAATCTCAAGCGTTCTTTTCGGTAATGCATTGGACTTTTAAAAACATACTCCTTGCACGCCATAATGGCATTTAATACAGAGACTTTGAGGTGAGAATCGCGTGACATAGAATTTCTTTGAAAGGTCTGCTCAATTAATTTGTTCAGTGTATTGAATGCTGAAACTTGCATACGAGCTCGACTTTATAATAACTTGGAAGAAACTTCGGTACTTCTCTTGTGTTGGAGACCGCGTTGAGTTTGTTTTACCGTGTTTTTGACGTCTGTGATTGGGGAAGTTTTTTTGATTGTATCTTTGTACATATCAATATAGCATGTAAATAATTTACAACCAGTACATGAAAAAAAACGAAATTAATTATTGAAGCATCTCTCTCTCTCTCTGGTCGGTCCCTCATTTCTGAGGATCGTGGTCAGCGTTAGGGTGACATCTGGAGCGGATGATCATGATGATTGAAGCATCATTGACGTCAAAATAACCATACGTGCGAGAACTATGTAATACTGGCTGTATTCAGGCTATGATCGAAAACGGAGGAAGGTAATAGCTATGATGATCACAAATCCGTTAGCGTTAAAAAAAAACGACTAAAAAAAGAAATTTTCACGTTTTCTATTCAAGCCATAAACATTTAATACCAATGATTGTATGGGTAACGTAAAAAAATATATTTTGGTGGGATTTTTTTAACGCCAACGGGTTTGTGATCAACGTAGACAGTACCTGCCTTCGTTTCCGATCACGGTCTGAATACACCCTGTATCGCATACAAAACAAAAAAACATACCTCACGCCTATATTCCCCGAAGGGGTAGGCAGAGATGCATTTCTGCACCCACATTTCGCCAGGTATGTATCAGTCCCACGTAATAGGGGGCGAGCCTATTGCCGTTTTTCGGGCACATATCCAGACTCCGTGCTGCTACTGAGAATTTCCTAATGGAAAAACCCAATAACACTGTGTCGCATGTAGCCTTATAAATGGGCTATCTAACACTTAAATATTATTTTACATCATACCTTCTAATTCGTGAGATTAGCGCCTTAAACTCTTCAGATTTATTCCTACAGATGTCCACGTATTCCCACTGCCTGTCCTTTGAGACTATATATTATTTAAAAGCGTAAGTAATCTCGTCGCAAACCACATCGATAAATAAAATGTATAAGTCTCAAATAGACGTACACTCGCATTAAGGAGTTAGCCTCGGGCGCTGCTTCTTTTTAAATGAAGAGGAAAATTTTAATTTCCTATCGCGTACCGGGTGGAGGGATGGGGTGTGTTGTGTTTTATCGATATTTTCTAAAATATATATATTATTTTGTATTTTATGTATGTTATTATGAAACTGAAATAATTTACAACGGTCAAATCTTGTTATAAATCATAAATTCTTTGTGCAGATGTAAAGCTGTTATAGTGTTAGTTTGTGGGCGCAAGGTTAAAGATAAGTAAATAGAAATGTAACTAATCTGTTTAAAGGAATAAAAATACTAAAATTAAACTACATTGATTCACCATCCATTTCTGGGCACGGACCTCCTCTATCACTGAGAGGCTTCATGCCTTAGTCCGCCACGCTAGCCTTAAGCGGGTTAGCGGATTACACACCTAAGAAGTTCCTAAGAACTTTTAGGCGTGCAGGTTTCATCACGATGTTTTCCTTCAACTTTAAGTAAATGATTAATTGTAAATACACATTTAACTAGTAAATAACAGAGGTGCACGCCTGGTTTTTGAACCTGCGACCGCGGACATTCTCGACCGCCTATCTTCCAATGTTTCAAAATCATTCAACATTGCTCCACAATATATGCTAAATCTATATATATAAAAGAAAGTCGTGTTAGTTACACCACTTATAACTCAAGAACGGCAGAACAGATTTGGCTGAAAATTGGTAGGGAGGTAGCTTAGAGCCAGGAGACGGACATAGGATACTTTTTATCCCGTTCGATAGCGTTCCCGTGGGACTTTTCATTGTTTTCTTTATCCATACAAAAGTTTCGTTTTAATAATTAAGTCAATTTAAACTTTAATACAATACAATAAAGTTTAAATCGTAGTGGAGGAGTTCTATGTTATAAAAATGAATTGCTCGATGTGTTCCTAAGCGCAAATCTCGAGAACAGCTGAACCGATTTCGCTAATTCTTTTTTTATAATATTCCTTGAAGTACGAGGATTGTTTTTACGGAGAGATACATTTTAATAATTGCCTGAAAAGGTCTAAAAATAATACTTTTCTATATTCCCATACAAAAGGTTCGTAATGATACTTAAGTCATTTTGAACTTTAACACCATACAAAATTTCCTGTCATTTAATGGTCATCCCGTCGATGCAGTTAGAGGCCCCCTCAAATAAAAGAACTTATTAAAATAAGCATTTTGAATCGACAATATGTATCTATAACATTCGAATTATTGCGTATTTTAGATGTTAAAAATGCAGAATTCTCATGACAATGGATTGACATTTTTTGGCTGTCAAATATTAAGGCGTTCAGAAATTTATTTTGTGTAACAAATCTCCTTGGTAGTGCCTAATATTTTATTTTTTATTATGCTTGAATATCTAAAATATTCTAAATCTCCATCAAGAAATATTAATAAATGGTCAGGGGATGCCTTTTCCATTGATCTAGCCAGTCATGGAACAGGGCTATGAGTTCGCGACCTCGGCCCCCCGAGCTGTTGGAGTCTCCCACTATTTCCTTATCCGGGACTGTGGCATCCTTACCATCAGGCCAAAAATCGTTACCTGCAATATCCTGTACCCAAACACACGCTATCTCTACCCCTTTACCAAAAGAACGAAAGCCCCAAGGAGAGTTGGTGTCAGACAGGCGGGCGGCCGTAAAACATTTGCCAAAACATTTATACAGTATGTATAATAAGAAAGGTGACAGGGCCTAGGCCGTCCCCCGTAGCCGACGCGCAGGGGCAGCACCCGGTTCCTATGAGAAATGGGCAAGGTTTGTTACACCAGCCCGGGCGCGGGCAACGTAAGACACTAGCCCGGGAAATGAGATTGAGGTATGCAAGTTGGAATGTAGGTACGACAAATGGTAGGTCAAGGGAAAAAAAAAATGGTCAACGACGAAGACTTACGAAAGACAACTGCATGCAGCAAAGTGGTATAACACGGAGTGACAGAGTCAGAAATGAATACTTTAGGGTAAGTCTGAAAGTAGCTCCTGTGATAGAAAAGATGAAAGGAAACCGTCTGTCATGGTATGGGCACATTAAGAGAAGGAATTAATCATATGTAGGAAAAAAAAGTGATGAACATGAAAGTGGATGGATGGGCGAGCCGAGGAAGGCCAAAAAAGAGATGGATGGAGTGCGTGGCTGAAGATATGAAAAAGAAAGGGGTGAATGAAAACATGACGGCTGACAGGGATGTGTGGAAAAAGAAGAGATACTGCGCCGACCCCAAGTAATTAATTGGGACCAGGGCAAGGGGATGATGATATACCTAAGTAATTAAAAATTAAATTCTGTTAATAAGTAACAAGACATTCATTGACTGGTAGGGCGATACGAAGTTTGCCGGGACAGCTAGTATTCAATACAACATATCAATTTAAATTGTCCTTTAATTCATAATCACAATCTAATCATCCACATTCAAATGGCGATACCATCATTCAACCTCTGGTCCAATTAGCACGTAAATAAAAGCACTGAAGGCAATCAATAAATTTGACACCAATGTAAAATAATTGAATTTGATCGCAGAGTTCGTGTTGCGATCACGAGATGATGTCATGCGGTGCGTAACGGTGCCCAAACCGATATCTGCCGATTGTTTTACATCGAACGAGCAGTATATATGTACTTTTAATATTCTTATTTTTGTATTTATTTGTCGTACTTTAGTGTACTATATATACTAAATACATGGGATAAACAGCTATGACATTAAGATATAGGTACAATAGGTGGACTAATCGCTGGCTCCAATATCTTCAAGACAATCTACGGGGCTGGAATGAAAAGTTTTAGTTGTGGCAGATGTCTTCAAAAATAAAAGACAGTAAATAAGAAGAAATACATCAATAATATAATATATAAACACACATATGTACCAATGGACTACGCCTAAACTCTCTCAGTTATGGAGGAGGCCCATGGCCAATAGAGGGACTTGAAAGAGATTGATGACATCATCATCAAATCTATACTAATATTATAAAGCTGAAGAGTTTGTTTGTTTGTTTGTTTGAACGCTAGGATCTCAGGAACTACTGGTCCGATTTCAAAAATTCTTTCACTGTTAGATAGCACATTTATCGAGGAAGGTTATAGGCTATATATCATCACGCTACGACCAATAAGAGCGGAGCAGCAATAAAGAATGTTTCTAAATCGGGGACGTTTTTCCTTTTTGTGAGCTTCCGCTGCGTACGCTGCAGAAACGGTTAAAGTTTCGCTAAAATAATGTATGACAGAATTGTTCCCCTTTAAAAATTCTAAAAAAAAGTCCGCGACAGCATATGTCTATCTTTTAAGGTTGGCTCACTATAACGTTTTCTATTCTAACCAAATTTATTTTAAATAAAGCATTATTTGTGAAGGTGTTTTTACAAACATGATATTAATCCTTATCCAAATAAATATGTTATTCATTACAAGTATTTAATGCAAAATAAATTTGTCCTATACATCATTTGATTTCAATGAGTATCTTATAAAACAACTACTTGTCAATAACAAATCATGGAACGGCTACATTAGCGAAAAATTTTCAACAAGGTATAACTTCTCTAAAGCCCATACAATATTTGTCGTAAGGCGGGTAGGCTAGTTTGACTAATTGTAAGTTATAATAGACTCAAGAAGTACGGAGGACATTCCAGGAAATAACACAATCATTAAATGTGCAACTCAATATATTATAAAACTCAATCTAGTGCCGCTTCACAATGTGTCCTTGCTGTGAAGAAGAAGCGGCAAGAAACTCCCTCAGCGTGACACAATATTTTATAAGTTGCACTATATTACAATAGATTCTCACAATCATTATTTCTTTACAATAAATAGGATAAGAAGCACTAAACATACAGTATTACAATTAAACTGACTTCACACTGGTTGATTTTACAATAACTCGTTAAGAAATAAGATAAGAAGCACTATAAATACAGTATTACCATTAGACTGACTTCACACTGGTTGATTTTACAATAACTCCAGTAAACTGAAGACTTTCACAATTTACACTTTATAACATAACATTTACTCTTACAGTTCACACTTAGTGACATAATCACACTCATAGTCTACACATAATAACACTATAATTGCACTCACCCATCGCAGTATCGTGGCTTACCCTTGGCTGTGTTTTGCTTCCGTGAACCGCCGTTGCAGACTCGCCGAATCAGGCCGTCGTCTGATCTTATATAGTGTTTATCACAAACCCCCCACCGAAACTCCATGACATTTACACTCCTACTCGTGATGGAAGTACCCTCAATACTATAATTTTTATACCTGTTGCACCTACTTGTGATGGAATCACCCACAATATACACTATATATTTTTATGCCTGTTACAGTCGGCCATCCTGTTCACAGCGAGTCCTCTCGCTGTTTCAGCCTCACAAATCTCACCTGACAAATGCTTATAACTATAAGACTTCATGGAGTTGAGTTTCTGTAAGACTTTTCAAGCTTGTTACGTACATGAGGCTGCTCAACTGCTCACATGTCCGGATGCCAACGATTGCTCGGCTGCTCGCTTGCCCAGATGCCAACGGTTGCTGCTGCTTACTTGTCCAGATGCCAACGGTTGCTAGACTGCTCACTGGTCCAGATGCCAACGGTTGCTGTTGCTCACTTGTCCAGATGCCAACGGTTGCTCAATGCTCGGCTGCTCACTTGTCCAGATGCCAACGGTTGCTCAGCTGCTCACTTGTCCAGATGCCAACGGTTGCTCGGCTGCTCACTTGTCCAGATGCCAACGGTTGCCCGACTGCTCACTTGTCCAGACCCCAACGGTTGCTCGGCTGCTCACTTGTCCAGACCCCAACGGTTGCTCGGCTGCTCACTTTACCAGTCACAGTCCTTCTGTCATGGCCCCAGACTTGGCCCGTGGCATGGCATAAGTCGCGGCCCTTTCTATCACGCCACCAGACTTAGCTCTCGTCATGGCATAAGTGTGGCCCTCTCTGTCACGCCACCAGACTTAACCATCGTCATGGCATAAGTGTGGTCCTTTCCGTCACGCTACCAGACTTAGCCATCGTCATGGCATAAGTGTGGTCCTTTCCGTCACGCTACCAGACTTAGCCATCGTCATGGCATAAGTGTGGTCCTTTCTGTCACGCTACCAGACTTAACCATCGTCATGGCATAAGTGTGGTCCTTTCTGTCACGCTACCAGACTTAGCCATCGTCATGGCATAAGTGTGGCCCTTTCTGTCATGCCACCAGACTTAGCCATCGTCATGGCATAAGTGTGGCCCTTTCTGTCACGCCTCACGTCGTCTTACATGCAGCCCACGGCGCGCTCACTTGCGCGACACTTACTTTTCACTTGTGTGACATACTTACTATTCACTTGTGTGACACACTTACTATTTACTTACGCGAGACACTATTAACTTGTGCGAGACACTATTAACTTGTGCGAGACACTATTAACTTGTGCGAGACACTATTAACTTGTGCGAGACACTATTAACTTGTGCGAGACACTATTCGCTTGTGCGAGACACTATTCGCTTGTGCGAGACACTATTCGCTTGTGCGAGACACTATTCGCTTGTGCGAGACACTATTCGCTTGTGCGAGACACTATTCGCTTGTGCGAGACACTATTCACTTGCGCGAGACACTTACTGTTCACTTGCGCGAGACACTATTCGCTTGTGCGAGACACTATTCGCTTGTGCGAGACACTATTCACTTGTGCGAGACACTTACTGTTCACTTGCGCGAGACACTTACTGTTCACTTGCGCGAGACACTTACTATTCACTTGCGCGAGACACTTACTCGCTTGTTCTTCCATCGTAACGCACGCTCATCCCTGTCTGGCGGCGGCGGCGCGGGCAGTGCGGCGGTGTTTGCGGAGGCGGTGCGACTCTCTCACCAGCGCAGGAACCGCACGCCGAACGCGCCGTACTCCACCACGCCCAGCGCCACGTTGCCCACCATCGGGAACGTCAGGATCGCACTCCCAATATTCCCAGTGATGATATTCCTGAAGAAGTCAGTCCAGGTGTATTCGTCTTCTGGCAGCTGTTGTGGCGGCGCCTCCGCCAGTTTAAGCCCTAGTATCGTCAGCGCGGGCGCGTGCTGCGGCGCCGTCCCACACAGGCACCCACATAGCTGCGCCGCGCGGGACAGGCTCCAGCACAAGTGCTTATACTGTACACACGAAGAGCTGCCCTGCGGAGGCGACCTGAGGCATCTTTTCCAAGTTTTCTATCTTCATCATCTTCCCTCCACTGCTCAACAATCCTATCAATCTTATCACCATCGTAGACGACTGCAACTCCTGTCATGGCCGACGTCTCGGCTCCTGTCATGGCCGACGTCTCGGCTCCTGTCATGGCCGACGTCTCGGCTCCTGTCATGGCCGACGTCTCGGCTCCTGTCATGGCCGACGTCTCGGCTCCTGTCATGGCCGACGTCTCGGCTCCTGTCATGGCCGACGTCTCGGCTCCTGTCATGGCCGACGTCTCGGCTCCTGTCATGGCCGACGTCTCGGCTCCTGTCATGGCCGACGTCTCGGCTCCTGTCATGGCCGACGTCTCGGCTCCTGTCATGGCCGACGTCTCGGCTCCTGTCATGGCCGACGTCTCGGCTCCTGTCATGGCCGACGTCTCGGCTCCTGTCATGGCCGACGTCTCGGCTCCTGTCATGGCCGACGTCTCGGCTCCTGTCATGGCCGACGTCTCGGCTCCTGTCATGGCCGACGTCTCGGCTCCTGTCGTGGGTCGCGTTGTGAAGTTGGCCGAGTTCTGGAGTGATTGCAGCAAAGGGCTAGCCCTTAAGCTGCATTCCTTATCTCTGTTATCCTATATGGTCGGGCCTAAGGTTTTTATCCCACTTCTGAAGTTAAAACAACTACTTGTCAATAACAAATCATGGAACGGCTACATTAGCGAAAAATTTTCAACAAGGTATAACTTCTCTAAAGCCCATACAATATTTGTCGTAAGGCGGGTAGGCTAGTTTGACTAATTGTAAGTTATAATAGACTCAAGAAGTACGGAGGACATTCCAGGAAATAACACAATCATTAAATGTGCAACTCAATATATTATAAAACTCAATCTAGTGCCGCTTCACAATGTGTCCTTGCTGTGAAGAAGAAGCGGCAAGAAACTCCCTCAGCGTGACACAATATTTTATAAGTTGCACTATATTACAATAGATTCTCACAATCATTATTTCTTTACAATAAATAGGATAAGAAGCACTAAACATACAGTATTACAATTAAACTGACTTCACACTGGTTGATTTTACAATAACTCGTTAAGAAATAAGATAAGAAGCACTATAAATACAGTATTACCATTAGACTGACTTCACACTGGTTGATTTTACAATAACTCCAGTAAACTGAAGACTTTCACAATTTACACTTTATAACATAACATTTACTCTTACAGTTCACACTTAGTGACATAATCACACTCATAGTCTACACATAATAACACTATAATTGCACTCACCCATCGCAGTATCGTGGCTTACCCTTGGCTGTGTTTTGCTTCCGTGAACCGCCGTTGCAGACTCGCCGAATCAGGCCGTCGTCTGATCTTATATAGTGTTTATCACAACCCCCCCACCGAAACTCCATGACATTTACACTCCTACTCGTGATGGAAGTACCCTCAATACTATAATTTTTATACCTGTTGCACCTACTTGTGATGGAATCACCCACAATATACACTATATATTTTTATGCCTGTTACACTTAGAAGATATCGCAGTTTCAAAATAATGATCAAGCGCGCTATAATGATACTCAAGGCGTCGACCGGCGCGTTACGGTTTCACGTTGAAACAATTTGACCGATTGTATAATTTTTGTATATTTAAGTAAATGGGGCTCTGCAACGTAAAATACTACAACTAATTTTCTTTATGAACCCAACCCTGTAGTCCACGCAGACGGAGTTGCGCGCAAAAGCTAGTACATTTATAAATGTACATAAAAAAGAAATTACCTAAGACTTTTTGCAGTTATGTGTGTACTCACAAAGATTGAAAACGTACTTTAACCCTTCGTAGCCCAAGATCATAAAAAATTATAATACTTTGGTATATGATAGGCTTGAACAAATAAAAAAACACGTGTTTCGTGGAAATTCAAAAAAATTTTTTATTCCGTATGTATTGGATCTTTTAGGGTTTGTGACATTACTGTCACATTGGGTTAAACTGGAAGAAAAATGTTTTAACGTAGTATGGAAGTATCTAACAGATTTATTTTGTTTTTTGTAACAACTACTATTCCGAACTTTTTAAAAATTGTTTGTGCTACATCAGGACACCGAAGAAACTTGGGCCAAATGATTTTCAAACCTAATTCGGTCAGTAGCCAATTTGATACTGCCCCACCGCCAATGGGGGGACATGTTGCGCCGGACTCTTGTGATTTTGGCTTGTATTTTATTTTCAATTAATCTTCGCTGTTGGACATTAGGATTCAAGCAAAACTTACATAAAGTCTCCAATTTCAAGTTGAAAATCTGCTGAAGACATTTGTTTGTCATTGCATAGTTTAGTCTGCCTTACTCTCACATACATCAGCCAAGAACTGGCCATGGTCAGATCTAATAATTGGTAAAACATCCAAACCTGGCGTCTTTTAATTCGTGTCAAAATACTATAAGCACCCATAATGCTGTTAATAAAATCTACACCTCCAATATACCCACTACATTCTTCGACGATATGAGACCGATCAATGTTGATGTACTTCTATTGGCCTTATCGTAACGAATTGGACCTTCGACCACTCACCAGCAAAAATTTTGAGAAGCGTGACAAGTTTGTTGTCTTTTCATATAAATTTTGACACATCAATTGCGTCCATATTTGCTACGTAATCAACAGAAAATCTACTTTACTTTTTATTACATCCTCGTCAGGGGGTAGTTTGCAATCTGGAACGAGATTATTCCGTACGTTCCCAGGACTCCCCGAGTCCAAGATATATCCACTTCTACTAAGTACTCCAGTAAAGTTTCAAACCACGGAAGTAAAGTTATTATCCAAATATATATGTTATTTCTGATGTCTGGGTATGCCCGCGTCATTCTAAATACGACGTTTCAAGATGCTCCTTTTTTATTCTACTAGGAGCAAAACTCTTTCAGTTCCTGTTTCAGGTTCAATATTATAGACAAAACTTGAAACTACGCACAGTACATAAAACTTTTAACGCCAATTGTGTTTTTTTTATAGCCATATATCTATTCAAATTGTCTCTTCTCTTAGTGTAGCAAATCTATTCATCCACACAAAGGTATACCTCGAATAGAACTCCACTAGAAGTCCTATTTAAGGCTTATATTATAGATCTAATTTTTGTGTAAGTACTACCCCTATCTTAAAAAATAGGAGAAAAAAATCACCAATATATGGATATACATTAGTTGTATTTTTTATGACATTGTCACCCAATGTAACAGAAATGTAACAAACATAAAAAGTTGCTTTTTACATATGAAAAATCAAAAGTATGAATTGGTAACGATATATAAACCAAATCATTTACTTACCTACGGGTATCAACAAAAATTATACAATTTTATATACTTTTAGTATTTTTTTATAAATTTTAAACTTTTTGCAAGTTCAAACATGGCATTTTCATCAAAACACGAAATTCAAAGCCAAAAAGGGAGCAAGTTACACTACTTATGATTTATATTTGATGCTAAAATGTTCGGTGTGTTATTTAAGAATATATTGATATTGATTTGACAAATCTTAAACGTTTAGTTTAAATTTTATAGAGACTTTTTGGGTTTGTTACAGAAATGTCACCACAGGCTATAAAGGGTTAACTTTAAAACATCGTGAGAAAACCTGCTTACCAAAAGTTTTTAGGAACTTCTTAAGTATGTAGTCCGCAAACCCACAATAGGATAGCGTGGTGGACTAAACATAAATCCTCTCAGTTGTAGACGAGGCCTGTGCCTTGCAGTCAAACGTGATGATGATAATAATTATCAAGATAGGGCTAAATTTTGCAAAAATCCAGCTTCTACTAAACTGAATGACGTTATCTAAGAACATAAATATCCAAGCGATAATACTTAAAGAAAATGACTAAATTGTCGCCTTCACCTTAAGAAGCGGGTTAAGGCGCGCCAACGGCCTGGATCAGAAACAAGTTCTAGTTGAATTAATTGCTATTAAATACGGCATTAATCTAGAGATTATAGGCGGATAGTAGACTGCGACCAGATGTTAGTTTTAATGTGTAAGAACTTTTATTAAGCTACTTCATGCTCGATTTGAACAGTATTATCCGTGCTATCAGGTAAGGTAACTCGTTGTGGTGGTAAAAACACATTTATATCCTTGCATATATTCTCTTCTATTCTTCTATTGCCGATAGAATAAATCGTAGACTACAAATTAACATTTCACGTAGTGTGCTGATGATGAATGAATAAATAGAAATATACCTTTGGCTATGCGAAGAAGTCGGACAAAGTATTATTGCAACATCGAGTCTGAAAATGAGTCTGAGATTAAATTGGTGAAACGTGGAGGCTGAATTCTTTTGTATTATACCATCACATTAGCCCATACACGTTCTACTACTGGACATCGGCCTTGTAAGAGGCCTCCTACAACAAAGAGGCTTTAGTCCACTCGTAAGAATTTCCTTAGAACTTTTAGGTGTGCAATTTTCTTTACGATGTTTTCCAAAGATGTTTCTCTGAGATTTGAACCATAAGACCATCTCTACTTCACTACTATAGTCTGGTTGTTCATATATTTTTAAGGCATCTATATAAATTGTGCTCGTCACAATACAGTCGGCGACCAATAGATTGCCATCGAATTGATTGTATTGTACAGTACTCATCAATCAGTGCATATTACCGACATAACTGGCGCATAGTGTCATCGTTTTATTCTCCACCGTCGTTGATTAGTTTTTAATTGTACCGAAGTGGATTTAAACAGCTTCCATTAATGTGACATATGAGACGAGGTGTGCTCAATTGTTTTTGCTGATGTAGAAATATTACGACGGTATCAGATAGGTAGGCAGACATTGCCAATTATTTATTTGTTTTTGTTTTTATACAGGGTGTATTTAGACCAGTTTATTTTAGGTCAGGGATGCTCCCATCTAGTGGTCATGGTCTGCCCTAGAATGGGTGCTACGAGTACGCGACCTCGGCCCCCGAGCTGCTGCAGTCACTACCAACCTTCCCTTCCGTGACTGCAGTATCCACTCCTACAGGCCACATTTTCCTCTCCCATAACTTCCTCTCTCTCTCACTATTCCCTTCACCCCCGCTTGATGACGGGCAGCAGCGTCATCAATGCGATTCCCCTACTGCGCTCGCCAACCCGCCTGCCAAGCGTGGCGAGTATCGGCAATATCCCCCTCATGATCGAGACTAGGACCAGGCCCCCAGTCCCCGGCAGCCCCACTATTCCTGGCTACGGTAGCGGCCATGGTAACGGTGGGGCGGGGGGTGCTAAGAATCCCCGGGTTGGCCCCGGCTACCACCCCCGACGACGACTGGCCCTGGTAACACACAACGTACGCACTTTGAGGACGGACGAGAAGATTGTCGAACTGGAAGAAGAATTGAGCGGGTTACACTGGGACATTCTGGGGTTGTCGGAAGTCCGCAGGATTGGGGAGGACACGATAACCCTGAAGTCCGGTAACCTGCTCTTCTACCGGGGGGACGACCAACAGTCCAGAGGAGGTGTCGGATTTCTCGTCCACAGGTCTCTCATTAACAACATCGTATCCATCGAAAGTGTGTCGAGCAGGGTAGTGTACCTTATACTCAGAATATCTAAAAGGTATTCGTTGAAGGTCATACAGGTATACGCGCCGACCTCGACACACCCAGATGAAGAAGTAGAGGAGATGTATGAGGACATAAGTCGGGCCATACATACTTCCAAAACCTACTTCAATGTTGTTATGGGAGACTTTAACGCAAAGTTGGGCATGAGGAGTGATGCGGAGTTGAAAGTGGGGCAATTTGGACATGGGCAACGGAACCCCAGGGGTCAGAGGCTGGCCGAATTTCTGGAGAAAGAGGGACTCTTTGCGATGAACTCTTTCTTCCAGAAGCCGCCTCACAGGAAATGGACCTGGCTGAGCCCTGATGGTTCCACGAGAAATGAGATAGATTTCATCTTGACGACGAAACGACGGATATTCAGTGATGTCTCTGTGATCAACAGGGTGAAAACCGGTAGCGATCACCGAATGGTTAGAGGCTCATTGAATATCAACGTCCAATTAGAAAGGCGTCGCTTGATGAAGTCTACGCTCCGACCTACTCGCGCTCATATTCAAAACCCCGAAAGCTTTCAACTCGAGCTGAAAAATCGCTTCGAGTGCCTGGAAGAAAACCTTGCCGTGGACGAGTTAAACAGCGGTTTGGTAGAAGCTGTCCATGCGGTGGGATCTAAGCATTTTAGACCTCGCCGCAGAGATAGACCTCAAAAACTCTCGGTCCACACTCTTGACCTCATGGCCGAACGTCGATCTATGGCGCTGCAGTCTTCCGAGGACGCCGAAGCATATCGTCAGCTCAATAGACGGATCTGGAAGTCCTTGCGACACGATGTCCGTGCTCACAACACTGTGAGCATTAAAGAGATAATAGAGCGGAACGGAGGCTCCAAAGTGTTTGCAAGAGACTTGTCTATTGGGCAAAGACAGTTGTCTAGGCTGAAGACGGAGGGCGGCCGCGTAGTGTCGACGAGGGCAGAGGTTTTAAGGGAGATCGAGAGGTTCTACGGGCAGCTTTACACCTCGGTTGCCAAGCCCGCTGTTCGCTCGGCCGAAGACCCGAGAGCCGAGTTGATCCGCCACTTCAGTGATGATATCCCGGACATCAGCCTGTGTGAGATTGAGATGGCCCTGAAACAACTTAAGAACAACAAGGCGCCGGGTGAGGACGGAATCACTTCAGAGCTTCTGAAAGCGGGCGGAACGCCGGTACTTAAAGTCCTTCAGAGGCTCTTCAATTCCGTTCTCCTCGAGGGCTCAACGCCAGAGGCATGGAGCAGGAGCGTGGTGGTACTGTTCTTCAAAAAAGGTGACAACACCTTGCTGAAGAATTACAGGCCCATCTCGCTCCTGAGCCATGTCTATAAGTTGTTTTCGAGGGTCATCACAAATCGTCTCGAACGCAGGTTTGATGACTTCCAGCCGCCCGAACAAGCTGGTTTCCGAAAAGGCTTTAGCACCATAGACCACATCCATACGCTTCGGCAAGTTATCCAGAAAACCGAGGAATACAACTTGCCGCTTTGTTTAGCGTTTGTGGACTATGAGAAAGCCTTTGATTCGATCGAGACGTGGGCGGTGCTAGAGTCTCTCCAGCGGTGCCACATTGACTGTCGGTACATCGAGGTGTTGAAAAGTATATACAACAACGCCACCATGTCGATCCGAGTACAAGATCAGAGCACGAAGGCTATTCCACTACAGAGAGGCGTGAGACAGGGAGATGTTATATCTCCGAAACTGTTCACTGCCGCGCTGGAAAACGCCTTCAAGCTCTTGGAGTGGAAAGGATTCGGCATCAACATCAACGGCGAGTATATCACACACCTTCGGTTTGCCGACGATATTGTAGTCATGGCAAAATCGCTGGAGGACCTTAGCACTATGCTCGAAGACCTCAATCGAGTCTCCCAACAGGTGGGTCTTAAAATGAACATGGACAAGACGAAAATCATGTCGAATGTCCATGTTGTGCCCACCCCAATCGCAGTTGGGGGCTCGACTCTCGAAGTTGTAGACGAATATGTCTATTTGGGACAAGTGGTCCGGTTAGGCAGGTCCAACTTCGAGAGAGAGGTCAATCGTCGAATCCAACTCGGTTGGGCAGCGTTCGGAAAGTTAGGAGACGTCTTCTCGTCCAATATACCCCAGTGCCTGAAGACGAAAGTCTTCAATAGTTGTGTGTTACCAGTGATGACATATGGCACTGAGACGTGGCCTCTCACTAAAGGCGTCATGGGTCGGCTCAGGGTCACTCAACGAGCTATGGAGAGGGCTATGCTCGGGGTTTCCCTACGTGATCGAATCAGAAATGAGGAGATCCGTAGGAGAACTAAAGTAACCGACATAGCCCAACGGATTAGCTCGTTGAAGTGGCAATGGGCCGGCCACATGGCGCGGAGAACTGATGGCCGATGGGGCCAAAAAGTTCTCCAGTGGAGGCCACGAACGGGAAAGCGCAGCGTGGGACGTCCCCCAACAAGGTGGTCCGATGACCTTGTCAAGGTCGCGGGACGTCGCTGGCTGCAGGCGGCTTCCGACCGTTCCCGGTGGAAGTCATTGGGGGAGGCCTATGTCCAGCAGTCGACAACAATTGGCTGCTAATGATGATGATGATGATGTATTTAGACCGTGATGGAAAACTGAGGCAGGTAATAGCGATAGTGATTACAAACCCCCTGGCATTAAAGAAAATCCCGACAAACAATAAAATTTTTGAGGTTTTCCATACAAACCACATACTTTTAACACCGATGGTTGTATGGAAAACGTCAAAATTTTTATTTTTTGTCGCGATTTTTAATATCGCCGCTGGGTTTGTGATCACCCTCGCTATTACCTGCCTCAGTTTTCGATCACGGTCTAAATACACCCTGTATATAAAAGTATACAGCTGTAATGTATGTCTAATTGTAAGATTATGGTTTAAGTACCATGTGAAACTCATTCACAATCTCTTAGCTATTAGGAATTTAGGATCAATAACACCTACTAACTATTAAACCGAAGTTTAATTTACATTTTCATCCAACAAATTTCAATTTCTTTCTTATCTTTTCTCCAGAATTCATATACAAATGTGGTTTGCAAATAATTGTTCACGTGTAATGTGCGAAGTACATAAATAAAGAATCCTTTAAGCATATGCTAAAATCGATTACTAAAAGGACAGAAGTCGATCTAGACCACGCGACCATTAATTAAAATCACGCGCTAGCTTAGTGTTACACTTGTAACTCGTTATTGCTAAATTAATATACGTCTTTGACACTTTATTGGATGTATACTATTTTATGAGCAGTGATGGCCTTGAGGTGTGGGCGCGCGGTCGAGAATCTCGGCGGTCGCGGGTTCGAACCCCAGGCACACACCTCTGACTTTTCGAAGTTATGTGTGTATTCACATTGAATTATCACTTGCTTTAACGGTGAAGGAAAACATCGCGATGAAACCTGCACACCTAAAAAGTTTTTAGGAATTTCTTAGGTGTGTAGTCCGCCAACCCGCACTAGGCCAGCGTGGCGGACTATGGCCTAAACCCTCTCAATGGTAGAGGAGACCCGTGCTCAGCAGTGGGCGTATATGGGTTGATAAAGAAGAAGAAGAAGATACTATTTTACTTGTGGTTAGATATTTTAAATATAGGTCCGGACAGTTATCGCTGTAGGGTGTGATGGCTAAAGCAATTGTGTCATATTTCAAAATCGGAGGTTAGGATTTAATTCGGCTCTGGTGGGCTCATAGTCAATTCTATGCCTTTTCAGAGCTCTAGTCGTTGTCTTACGACGAAAATACTTTAGCAGATAGTACAGTTTGCCACCGAAATCCAAACTTATAAATAAATATATATGTCTCACTGCTGGGCACGAGCCTCTTCTAGTATTGAGAAGGATTAGTCCAAAATATTATAAATAAAATTTAAACACTGCCTGCCAGGTAACATAACAAGTTACTTTTCAATCACATAATATACCGATTTATGATTAACACGATAATCGCAGTTTTCTAGAAAATTTCTCATGAAAAACACGGCATATTTTTATCGATACAGCCCCACCCCTATGCCTAACCTCCGTCGTTAAAAATATTGCTGTTTGAACGCAGACTTCGCTTAGCGTTTTAATAAATTTGGAAAATTAAAGATTCATATCAGATTCCCTTCACTAGTTCGTACTTCAGATAGACCTTAATGTCGGGGGGACGGCGAGGAATCGAGATAAAAATGCAACGGTCAAATTAGATTTAGACTCGTGTAGATCTACTGCAATTTATACTTAAATATTCGTATATTAGGAAAATGACAGATTACCCTTCTTCCTATAACTACTTTAAATCGCATGAATTAGAATGCCATGAATTTAGAATATGTAATCTGAATGCTCTGTTTGGACACTTTAGTGCTTATCATCAGGTAATTTTTCCATGCGACTGTACATTATGTGTAGGTACCGATAATATCAGTGATAATAGCAGTGATGGCCTCGAGGTTTGGTCGCGCGGTCGAGAATCTCAGCGGTCGCGGGTTCGAACCCCAGGCACACACCTCTGACTTTTCGAAGTTATGTGTGTATTCACATTGAATTATCACTTGCTTTAACGGTGAAGGAAAACATCGTGATAAAACCTGCACACCTAAGAGTTCTTAGGAATTTCTTAGATGTGTAGTCCGCCAACCCGCACTAGGCCAGCGTGGTGGACTATGGCCTAAACCCTCTCAATGGTAGAGGAGATCCGTGCTCAGCAGTGGGCGTATATGGGTTGATAAAGAAGAAGAAGAAGACCGATAATATCGCCTGCTGGGATCAACCTTCACACGGTCAAATCATCATAAGTGTTCCATTTAATGAGGGATAATCATGAGAATTCTGGCATTCACCATATCTAGGTATCCGAGTATAGTTATGCAAGAGCATTTTTTTACGGTTAGCAACTTTCTAAAAAAAACTTTTTTCGTGTTTCTTTCCCCACGAGGTATCTCTTCACGATTCATTTGTTAAATCGTGATGATTATATCTTATCTAAGTATAGAATTATAATTAATACTTAAATATGTATTTAATTATAAATTTATATATAAAATCCCATAGATAATATTTATTAAAAGAATATATATTAAAAGTATTAAGAATGTTGCCCATTCTAAAAAATACACCAACATATTTATAGATGAATATTCAGATAAATAATTAAAATAAAGTAATAAAACAGTCCCCTCTAAGTTCGTTACGTATTTAATGAAAAATCGATGTGATACCCTTCTTTAAGTGAGATAATTTTGGGGTCCCCTAGGGAATTTAAAAAAATCCCTAAAAAGTCCTGTTTTATTTACATAACTGCCCGCGGCTTCGACAGGGCTCTGTAATGGTGATTGCACCTTATCATTATGCTTGGACTATTGTACAGTATTTTAATCGGAAGATCACGGGTTTGATGCCGTTTTAGGTATGCTTTATGTTTTTACTCATCGATTAAAATATGTACAGAGTTACCTACAACATATATAATTTTTTTTATAGACATTCATACTTGTGTTCCCGAGAGATTAGGAAAAAATGTCAGTCTACATATAACTTATCCAATCGGACGCTACAGGACAAGACAGATAAAGAGGAACAAATGCTGAAGCCTTGCCTGGTAGCTGCTAATACTCATTTTTTTATATCATTTTACTTCCTTTTATTTTTTAATTTCTAAATTTAATACAATTACACATTTACAAGACAAGTGGTAAAAGTTTACAAAGATTACACATGCAATCAAGCGAATATTATAAAGTTCTACGGAACCAATCCCCTATCCCCCGTTTCACTCTTCTCGCAAAGCTGTATCGAAGGGCCATCCTCGATCTGCGTGTTTCATTTGATATTTATTTTTAATTAAGAAAAAAGCACGCTCCTCAGCCACTCCTAATTATGCCATCGCTTATCTTAAGGGATGATTTATACACCCCCGCAGTTTTTCACTCGTTTCTCGTGTATAATTACAGCTTGCATTCAATTTTCATGGACTGATTAGCTAGGGTGTTGATTTATTTATTAAATAAATTATTTGGCATTTTTTTTGGTTTTAGGAATTTTTTGGGTGGAATAAGAATTTGGTTGGATTTTGATAAAGTTTAGATAAATTGAAATGTCTGGAGTGTATTGTTAGTTTTAATGAAATTGCTAAAATAACTTATACTTTTACAAATGTTTGATTGAGTGACTCATAAGATAGTCGAAAATTTGCTTGAGATGTAGTTTAATGCTTATTTCTACGAAGATAGAAAACATCGGTGCATAACTATTAAAAGAATTTTCAAGGAAAGCTTTGACTTTCCATATTTTAATGACCTATCTTAGTTACCTAGTCTTCACGTGCTTTCAAACTCTTCAACGAGAGAATTATTCTACTCCGTCGAACTTTTTATTGAGTAACATTTAACCTGCCTAAAATAATTCCTTCAAAACAGTTTTAGACATATAATCATAGCAATTCAAAATAACATCATATGAAGCAAATCGAACCCAGTAATAAAATTAACGGTGAAAAACATATTTTAAAATCAAGCTTTTATTATGCACGAAAAATTAAAAAATAAACTAAGAAAACATTCATAAAATTCGTAGTTTTTTAAACTTTACAAGTAACAATTTACAAAAGTGTTCGGTTTATCAGTAGAAGTATGATACATAAACATATATTATCTATAACTAGTATATTAATATTCTTAAGTGATCTAAAAGCTCGTCGCGGCCGAGGTCTTTGCATTAACGAAATTGCGCGACAAGCTTTTAAATCACGTAAGAATATTAATATACTAGTTATAGATAATATATGTTTATGTATCATACTTCTACTGATAAACCGAACACTTTTGTAAATTGTTACTTGTAAAGTTTAAAAAACTACGAATTTTATGAATGTTTTCTTAGTTTATTTTTTAATTTTTCGTGCATAATAAAAGCTTGATTTTAAAATATGTTTTTCACCGTTAATTTATTTTTAACTTTTTAGTTGGAAATATTTCTAACTCTATCCATTTCGTAGTCATACCGAAATTCAATTCAATCGGTCCATGGAAACTAGTGTTCCTATGGGCACCTTCCAACTTCTCATGACACCAGATCAACGATACCTTGTTATTATGTTGTCACTGAAAATACAAAGGCATACCAAATTTTAGCTTAATTGGTCCACAGGAATCGGAGTTCATATGGGCTTCTTCCAACTCCTCATCAGATCAGCTTCATGATACCATATTTTTGTATTGTTACCGAAGTTACGAAGACAGACCAAATTTCAGTTCAATTGGACCACAAGAATCGGAGTTCCTATGGGCATCTTCCAACTCTTCGTCAGATCAGCTCTATGATACCTTGTTATTATATTGTCACCGAAATTACATAGGTATACCAAATTTCAGCTCAATCGGTCCAAAGGAATCGGAGTTCCTGTGGGCTTCTTCCAACTCCTCAATAGATCAGCTCCATAATATCATATTTTTGTATTGTTACCGAAGCTACGAAGACATACCAAATTTCAGCTCAATTGGACCACAGAAATCGAAGTTCCTATGGGCATCTTCCAACTCTTCGTCAGATCAGCACCATGATACCATATTTGTGTATTGTTGTCGAAGTTACAAAGACATACCAAATTTCAGCTCAATCGGTCCACAAGAACCGATGTTTCTATGGTCATCTTCCAACCTCATCATCAGACCAGCTCCATGGTACCATATTATTGTATTGTCATCCAAGTTACGTAGGTATACCAAGTTTCAGCACAATCGGTCTATTGGAAGTGGTTCAAATCTTCATTGCAAGATTTGTAAACATACAAACATACATACATACATACATACATACATACATACATACATACAAAAGTGAAGTTAAATAAAAGCTTGTAAAAATACAATTTTTACGTCCAGCCTTTCAGTGGGGGAAAGTAATTTTGCGCAGTGATTTCCAAACATAGTGAAAATAGTGTGGCCAGTAAAAAGGCGAGGAGCGGCGCGGTGCGGCTGCGCGTTAATTAAAACGACAAAACAAAATAATCGTTGGCTTCACTTACAGTCAGAATTCACACTATTCCGATGCGAGAATTAATTAAACACAGCATGTGTGTGAGGATTTATGTCCGCTGGAAGCGTCAAGAGGCTAAAATTCGAATTATTAATAATATAGGTATACGAGATTATAGATGAAATCATTTTTTAAGTTAAGATTATCAGAATCCATATCTGTTTTAAAAGATCTGAATCGTAGTCCGTAACGTGACAGTCTGTCTCTGTACAAGGTAGTATTGCTGTTACAAATAAAACTAGTTTAAAGATTTCATTTTAATGCCTAAGATGTAAAGAAGTAATGAAACCTTCATAAGTGTATCACCCCTGCTGCATCATCATCAGCCCATGTTCATCCTACTGCTGCGCATAGACCATATCTGTAATTGAGAGAATCAGTCCTTAATAAACACGTCACGTCACGCTAGCCTAGTGCAGCTTGACTTACAACATACCTAAGAAGATGAAAGACAGTATATTTAGACCCCCACAAATTGGCAATATTATCTCTTTTAGCGATATCTGCTTTACAACCAGGTAGATATAATAATTGGTGAATACACATTACGTGTTATAATACCAGTTAATTATTTTATGTCCTAGCTGCTAAGTCAATATTTACTTTTTTCCGTCCTAGTTCTACCAGGGTAGCATAACCCTTCTGTACTAGGGCAGCATAACGCTATAGCCAACATCCCAAGCCACATTCAGCGTTTTAATTCCCCGCACTACCCGGTAGACACTGTGGGCCATAAATTGAGCGGGGCTGTCAATTGCACGCGCCCGCCAATAGTTGCGGTCGCTGTGCCGCGGCGCGCTCGCAACACCCGCCGGTTCTGTGTCCACAACATGAAATGTTTTTGTCGACCACTCTTTACTTCCAAAAAGATTGAAAAGTAATTTTAATTTTGTAAGACTGTGGTCGGACATATAGACTGGTAGTAATTATAGTGATTAGACAGGCATTAGCGATAAAAAATAAATAAAAAATAAAAAAGATGTGATTTTTTTAACGTCTTTATAAACAATCGTTTTATCTGTGTCAGTTTTCCATGGCGGTTTCGTTAGACCCTCAATATTGAAAAGCTATACAATGGTTTATATTGCTTGTTTATAAAACAGACAAATAATTTTTTTGATAAAAGTCATCATCATCATCATCATCAACAGCCAAAATTCGTCCACTGCTGGACATAGGCCTCCCCCAATGACTTCCACCGGGAACAGTCGGAAGCCTCCTGCAGCCAGCGACGTCCCGCGACCTTGACAAGGTCGTCGGACCACCTTGTCGGATAACATAAGATAACAGATATTTTTTTAAGATAACAGTAACTTATCTTAAAAAAAAAACCAGGATTATATCTAATCTCACTTATGGTGATCATCATCACAAGCCCAAATACATACGTTCTGCCTCGCGCCTCCTCTACAACTTAAAAACTTAAGGCCTTAGTCTATCACGCTAGCGTAATGCGGTCTATTGGATCACACACCTAAGAAATTCCTGACATTTTTTTTAGTGCAGGATTCCTCAAGATGTTTCCTTCATCGTTAAAGAAAGTGACAAATATCTGTTGCTTCGTGATAATTTTGTCTTTAGATTTCATTTTAAATCGTCTTGCGATTTCCAACCGGGATAGATTGTTGAGGCATAATTTCAAATAAAACTATACAAAGGCCTTCAAAAATAACAATAATATTAGAAATAAGTGTGTTCTAGATTCTAAGTAAAAAAGACAATAGATAATAAAGGCGGTCGAGAATCTCGGCGGTCGCGGGTTCGAACCCCGGGCACACACCTCTGACTTTTGCCAAGTTATGTGTGTATTCAAAATTGAATTATCACTTGCTTAAACGGTGAAGGAAAACATCGTGATGAAACCTGCACACCTAAAAGTTCTTAGGAATTTCTTAGGTGTGTAGTCCGCCAACCCGCACTAGGCCAGCGTGGTGGACTATGGCCTAAACCCTCTCAATGGTAGAGGAGACCCGTGCTCAGCAGTGGGCGTATATGGCTTGATGAAGAAGAAGAAGAAGAATATCCACTGCCTTTTATCGTAAGATAACTTTCACTACAATTAGTTGTGGACTTAGGCCCTTTCAGCTGTTGGGGAGACCCATGCCCTGCAGTGGGACTTATCTATGTAGGTTTGGTCGTATACGGAAAATTATGTCTAGTGCATGAAGACGGTCACAATAGATCAATTATGCCTCGAGATTTTCTTAAATACCTATGTTTTTATCAATTTTTATTTGCATTTTTTTCTATATCCGACTATTTTTAATATTGGTATCCCTGAAAAAAAATCCTTTAAATATACAAATATCTTCGACATTGAACTGGCAGCAGAAAGTCTTAAATACATCACAGTAGTTTAAAAAATACATACTATTTCTGAGGCCATAGGTAGTTAATGATAGCTAACATTCAAGAAAATTGGGAAATGTAACCCATATTTTTCCGATCTATAGCATAATTTTGACACCATCGTCATAGCCTCGGTAGCGCAGTAGGCAGCGCGTAAGTCTCATAATCTTAAGGTCGTGAGTTCGATCCTCACCCGGGGCATATCTTTTTGTTTTTTCTTTTATTTATTTACTTCTTCATATTTTATATTGGTGCATGTAACCTTATGGTTTTCTTTATTGCGCTAATTTTTACGGTTTATTTTTAAACGATTTTTTCTCCCCTATATCTTTTGGGTTATCAGGGCTGGTTAATAAAGTTATTACTAAGAACTTACTTTTTCATTAGGTTAATCACAGACGTAGTATTTATATTAATAACAATAAATATAATAATACTCACCTATATCAATAATAATAAAAATAAATCGTTAGATCATGACAAGATTATTAATATCCATATTTATATCACCAGTGAATAACTTAAATTGCATATTAACAGATAAGTAATAAATAAAGCAAGACATAAAAATTACACTTAAATAATAATACATAAAAATATTGGACAATATTCATATTTTTTATACCTATTACTGTTAATTCATTACCTTACATTATGTAATTGATAATATTAACGCCTTCAACTAATTTAATAGCAAATACACAAAATAAAAATATATCCTCGTTGTCATATCAGGGTCAGATTAATTGTCCCCCACATGGATAGTCTATCGAAGTTTTTATAAAAAACGAACCTGAGACCTTTCAATCGCACGCCCCATGCTCATGTTATGAAACCAACTAGAACGTTAATTCTAGCTATAAGTTAAAATCGTTGAAATAACACAAAGTAGCAATATACCCTTACAGAATATGATAAAATTGAAGCTTAAAAGAATTTGAATTAGAAAATTTAACAGCTGAACTAAATTCATATTTCGACATACTATACACATACAATCGACCTGTACATTCGAATAAAGTTATATGTGCTTTTGCACAACTTCTCTTTCTCAGCGATTTAAACTTAATTGGGCACAAAATTATCAGTAAATTTTTATGTTCTTCAAACAACAACAAAATTTACGATCATTATTACTTTACTACTGCAATATATATACAATTTTAACTCTATTATAGACATAAAAAGTACTTTGGTGTTATAGTAATAAGTAACCTTATTCGATGCATAGGTCGCAATTAAGCCTGTATTCCCTGAAAGTGCATTTCTACACCTCCACTTCACTAAGTATATATCAGTCCCGCGTAAAAGGGGGCAAGCCTATTACCAGTTTTAGGGCACAATTCCAGACTCCATGATACTACTGGAAATCTCCTAATGGAAAAACCCACTAACATTTTTAATCAAACCCAATCGGATTTGAAACAAAATATGTACATATATTTCAAACTATTCCAAAAGCGTGTAATGTAGGTATTTATGTAAATAGTAGAATATTTAAATCTAAGTAAACTGGTTTTTATTCTTGACGTAAGTAGAGTTGAAAAAGTCAATGACATTTAAGTCTGTTAGTGTCCAATATTAACCCGTAATTACATGCGCGGTTTGACGCAATTTTTTTTCTCATTTTTGACCAAAAATATGAATTATAATTTCTGTGGTTTCTCATTCGCTTGTCTATGTACCTTCAAGTTACCTATACGTTCCTTAAGATACCTTGAAGGTACTAAGACGAGCGAATGAGTAACTACAGAAATATATAACTGTTTTTTTTTTTGGTCAAAAATGCGTGAGATGCCGACAGCACACCGCGCAAGTGGAGGCGGGTTAAGATTTAAAAACCTGTATTGTGATGTTAGATTGTTATCTACGTTATCTGATAATATCTGTCTCGTAGTCTAGCTTCTAGTAAAGCTAGGTGTCTAAAAGAAGTATCAACCTCGACAGTTACTTTGCACATTAAGCTGTAATTCCTGAGACCCTGACATATCCCTTTCTAGCTAACCTTAGGTACGAAGATTGAAAAATAAAGAGCATAAAAAATATATAAAATTTAGCATATAAATCGGGTGGTGACCACAACATATACCTTCCAATTCATCACCAATCACTCATCACCATTTAATCATTCCTCGTTTCTCAGCCCATAAGGCCACAGGTCATTACCCTCCACATTTCATTAGACGCGGCCATAACATTTTTTCGCCCTGTTAATTTCCCCTTACTAATTAATAACCAGAGACAGGAAACTCTTACCATTGAAAGATAACGGCCGGGGAATCGAACTGCGACTCGTCGCGACCATTCAGTTTTATCACCCGGAGCTATAAATTAGAGGGGAAGGAAAATTTTATCTCCGATGAGTTTCGGCGGCTTTTTTAGGGTACGTACTAAAGTCCTTGAAAAGGCTATAATATGTTTGGCTAACACGCAATTTGTATAACAATAAATCCCATATTTTTTTCTAAATTTACCATAAAAAAGTGTAGTTTCTGTTTAATGAACTTTTGGGTTAATACAATATTCTTATTTACATTCACGTCTATTTTTTTCCAGATCTGTTGTCTCTAGGCGGATTAAGTCTAACCTACTTTTATTTTTCAAGCATATGTATATTCAATATTCATGACGTCCTCTGTTCTGTTTTTTTTTTTTCAGAAACGAAAACATATAAAAAAATTCAAATATCCACAAAACTCATTGACCATGTGACCAAAATTAAGACGCAACTGATCATTTAGATAGAACGCAAACAGGTAATATCAAAAATATCCCTCAGAATTATAGCTCGAAACTTCGTAAAATTGTTTCCTAAGCGCTTTCATACAATTCCTTCGTTATTCGGATGCATTTTCTCCCTCACCCAGGCGATAACTCAAGAGATAGCAAACTGTTTTAATATAAAATCTTTGAAACTTATTGATTTATCACACCGCCCGACTTTTAATTACTAAGTTCGTGTTTTTATGAATGATTAAAGTTGCCACCGTAAATATTAGCGGTTGGTGAAAATTTTAAATTGCTAATGGCCAGTTTGTTTTGATAACTCAAGTATTACTAGTAAGACCGCCTTTGGTCTGCGATATATCTGGAAAGTGAACCGTGTGACATATGAGCATATTTAATAGTGTGTACTGAAGTAGTTAAAAAAAAGACTTCAAAATTAGGGTTTAATATGGTAAAATAACGAAAAAAAATGTAAAATAAATAGACCCAATATTCACATAAACAGTTCCGACCCCATACTCAGACAGGAGTATAGTGATGGTGATACGTATCCGCAATTTGCTCTGCTCTCCAGCTCTGTATTATATCCTTTGGCTGATCTGGAGTATGAGTACCTATATGACTATATCATATTTATGTCTTTCAACTATCTCTTCAGCCCACTGGTACGAGTATGCAATCAGCAATATTACTTTAAATAGGAAATTACATTAGCCCTAAAACAATTGCTATCTTATGGAGAGTAGTTGAAAATACCCAATGTCAAGGATACTAACCACAACCGACCTCGTCAAATAGAGCTGATAATGATCTAATACAGCGATTAAACCAGCTTAAAAGCCATTAAAAATCGTCAAACATACTTTCCCATACATCTAGTGTTATGTTCGGGAATAGCAAAGTTATTTTTGCGGACGATTTCGCGAAGTCTATTCCCTAATTCATAGACTTTGTATAGAACAGCATTATCAACGACTGCAAACATAACTTTGCCGCATAGTCCAGAGCAATCGAATTATTTAGTTGTAAATCAATTGGCGGAGTCGACGAACCGATGTTAATAATTGTGAGAAAATATTTCGGCAGTTCTGACCTACATTCCGTAATTGTTTTTGTTGGAGTGTGTTTTTTGTAGTTACACAATTCCTGTTAAACGCATGATCTTCTGTTTTTGTTTAGTTAAGGCCACAGAATATGTTCCATGGTTAGGTATGTCTAAATTATTGAAAGGTGCTAACTTTAGTCTCCCATTGGAAGTAACTTACGGAAAACCTTGTTGTTCACTTTTCTTTAATATGTTTTCCATCATCAAAGCAACTTCTTATTAGAGATCATACATTTCAGTATATAAATAAATACGCTCATGTCTGTAGGGTAGATATTATTTTTAAAAACTACTAAACTAAACTTACTAACTAACTCTCCTCAATCTGATAATCAAACTCATCTCTCGATTACACCATTCCAAAACAAAACATTCCATCTAAATTACCTTCATACAAACTAGAAATGACCACTTCTAGATCACATGCCACATCAATTACAACGTCCTATACAAATCCAATCATTGGCAAAGTCCCTTAAACCCACACGGCCACACATCCTCTACTAACAATCACGTGATACCAAGTGCCACTATGAACTATGATTTCATGAATCAGTTGCTCGTGCACCGAATCACAATTGAAGAGACAAATCGATTACCGTTCGGCGAGCCGCAATGCTCCCATCACCGCTAAATATAGATATGGTCAATAAGTCGGCCACTGATCATTTGATCATCATCTTGCGCTCTAATAATAGAAAATGCATCAGTGATCATGCGTTCAGCACATGTCTTCTATTGACTTTTATTTGCTGGTACTGTTCTCGTTTGGAGGAGTGGCGTTTGGTAAACTTACTTTGTTTTGTGATCTGCAATTCTAAAATAGGGTTTTTGATTGGAATTTTTGTTTAGCATAGTCTTTCAGATTTGTGTCTTTGAAGAAGTAGCAGAATTGTTTTCTAAAACCAATATTATAGGAGTCATTTTGTCCTAGGCAAAAGGGGCGAAAATATTGATTTTGCTAAAAGTTTCATTATGGAAAAACCTAAATAAAACATGTAACCATTTCCCTTGATTAGGTTATCCAACATATTATGTAAGATTGATTATTACCTGGTGAAATATGGACGCAAAAAACACTACTGCCTGCACACATGAAATTATTAGTTACAAGATACACATACCATCTGTTATCAAACAGCATCGCATTAAATATTTTTCTTAAGGTAAATCTGTTAAGTTTGATTCCAATAGCAGGCTTAAAGGAAACATTCCCAATTAAATGAAACATATAAACATATTATATGTTCTGTATACTCGTACTATGTTGATTGATAAATACAACTCGAGTCCGAGTCAGGAAGTAGACAGCCTCTTACGCACACAGATTTATAAATGAAGAAATTATCATATAATTACGCAGACATCACTACATAGTATAAAACAAAGTCGCTTTCTCTGTCCCTATGTCCCTTTGTATGCTTAAATCTTTGAAACTACGCAACGGATTTTGATGCGTTTTTTTTTATAGATAAAGTGATTGAAGAGGAAGGTTTATATTGGCCTCGAGGTTTGGGCGCGCGGTCGAGAATCTCGACGGTTGCGGGTTCGAACCCCAGGCACACACCTCTGACTTTTCGAAGTTATGTGTGTATTCAAATTCAATTATCACTTGCTTTAACGGTGAAGGAAAACATCGTGATAAAACCTGCACACTAAGAGTTCTTAGGAATTTCTTAGGTGTATAGTCCGCCAACCCGCACTAGGCCAGCGTGGTGGACTATGGCCTAAACCCTCTCAATGGTAGAGGAGACCCGTGCTCAGCAGTGGGCGTATATGGGTTGATGAAGACGAAGAAGATTCATTAAATATCAGCATTGCACCCGTGCGAAGCCGGGGCGGGTCGCTAGTTATATTATAACCAACACTCTGTAAAACGAATCAGTATTTCTTTCCTTCCTGCGTTCTGTAGGGTATACTATAAGTTGTCATTTTTACGTTATTAAAACTAATTTTGTATCACAAAATTAAATTTTGTTGTCAATTAGATTGCTGCAATAATTAAAGGACTACATTAGGCTGCCTCTTTGGTCCTGAAGCGTAGGAAAACGTCTAGCGATCAAAAAGTCCGCGGTTCTATTTCCTAGAATAGAAATTGGGACGTTCTATTCGCAACTGCTTAGTATAATTTGGAAATGAAGTCGAAAACTAGCTGAAAAGCTGGCGAGAAGTAGATCTAGAACTAAATCTTTAATTGTTCATGAAAAAAATAAGAACCAATGGCATTCTCTGTCAACTAAACTTTCTCAATTAATTCAGGCGTTCTATAGTTTCTCTTCCCAAGCAGATTATGATGTTTTGTAAAAGTTCCCCCGCTGAAAATATATAGTGAACTACAAACTTATCTGGGGTATGAACTTTCTTGTGCAAAGTTTTTTATTGCGAAGTTCTACATTTGCAGCTCGAATGGCTACGGAAGATACGAACATCCACAATATATATTCTGACAAAGTTTCTTAATGTATTTTTGTACTAGATTTTTGCCCGCGGATACTTTTAAGATCTTATCAAAGAAATCATTAGTAATCTGACGTTTTTACGATAATTCCTAGTCTATAATTGTCTTAACAGTTTTACCCATCTGTCTAATATAATCAACCTACTTGAATAGATGAGATTTAGCATTAATTGACTTATATTTGAATATTTCCAGTACAAAATGAAAAAAAAAAACATATCTTGCTTTTTTGGGTCAAATCCCATGTTACGACTGACAAGACTGTGTATTCAGAAGCATGGCAAATAAATTATGCATCTAACAGTTACTTACTTCCACGCTAAGGTAGGTAAAAGTCTTGCAACGTGGTTATGAGAAACTACAAAAATACCCACACCAAAAAATTAATTGTGTGTCATAGATGAAGTAATCGTATAGATGTATGGATCAAACTCACAAAATCTTTTCTCAAAGACTGTTGTTTAAGAGATCCTGTTAAAAATGACTGATCATCGAAAACCTTGCTCACTCATTTATTAGCAAAGCAGTATAAAAGTATTGAAAAGTTTTTTTTTACCAAATGAAATATCCCGTAACAGCAGACGTCCTGTGAAATCGATAGCGATCAAAGTTTTACTCATCAAAACAATGAATACTAGTATCAAATCGTTCACAAACCGGGCCCTTAACTCAAGTGCCATGTGTTTGAGCAATTTATTAACAGACGGCATAGTTGAATTTCATTGATATGACATCTACAATTTTATGCTATCCTAGTAACCTTAATTTTATGGATCGCAATTTGCGTACCTATCAGTCTATCTTCTTCTTCTTCTTCATCAACCCATATACGCCCACTGCTGAGCACGGGTCTCCTGTACCATTGAGAGGGTTTAGGCCATAGTCCGCCACGCTGGCCTAGTGCGGATTGGCGGACTACACACCTAAGAAATTCCTAAGAACTTTTAGGTGTGCAGGTTTCATCACGATGTTTTCCTTCACCGTTAAAGCAAGTGATAATTCAATTTGAATACACACATAACTTCGAAAAGTCAGAGGTATGTGCCTGGGGTTCGAACCCGCGACCGCCGAGATTCTCGACCGCGCGCTTAAACCTCGAGGCCATCACTGCTGCATCAGTCTATATTTATCCACTATTACGTTTGTTGGTAAAGTAGGGAATGGGGGGACTTCTATTTTGGCACGACAAAAGTATATAAAATAAGAACACCATACCTGGGCCTACTGCTATACTACTAGCATCATGGGCTAGCAAACTATTCGAATGGAAAGGACTTAGGCGAAAAATTTAGTTTGTTGCGAAAAATATCGCAACAGGCTGACCATGAAATATCTGAGATTAACTGATGGTCACAATCAGAGATTTAATCTTATGAGTGTTAGTATTCCTGTTAACGAATTTCTTTCTATTTTGTTGGACTGAGACAAGCTAAAAGCCAGTCGATCTTGACATAGAGCTGTTCTTGGACCAACTACATTATTTAAGATATTCTTCCCCAGAAATAAGGAATTGTGATACTCGCTGTTGACTCCGACTTGGCTTGAAAATTGTGACTGTACCTAACCTACCCTTCAAAGAAATTGGCATGCTAAACGACAAGTCTTTGACAACACACAATCACTGCAAATCTGCGGAGTCAGTCAAAACAAGACATAATTAACCCGTGGAATTTACAAAATATAAAGATACCAATTTGGGAAACGAGTGCACTTATCAATGTAACTTTTTCGCATGCAGTATCACTTGTCGATGTTCCCATGCGTTGCTACATTCTGAGAGCAATCTCAATTATATTTTCGCGCTTTGAAAATTTTCGTTTTTCATAATATCAACCAACTCTGTTTGTGGTTTTACGCGGCTCCATTTTATATTTACCGAAGTCTTGTTACGAAAGTATGTTATCAACTCTGTTTTTAGTTTGGACAGCTTTTATTATCATCAGCCCATATCCCACAGCTGGGCACGGGCCCCCTCTACCATTGAGAGGATTTACTACACACCTAAGAAATTCCTGAGAAATTTTAGGTGTGAACGTTCATCACGAAGGTTTCCTTCACCGTTAAAACATGTGATAATTGTTGATACACACATAACTTAGAAAAGTAAAAGGTCTGTGCCTGGGGTTTGAGCCCGCAATCGCTGAGATTCTCGACCGCGTGCCCAAACCTCGAGGCTATCACTGCTTTAGGGTGACAGCTTTAAGGCGCAGTTATTGGAAACTAGATTGAGAAACGAGTGGCTGAGAGTTCGATTCTCACTGGAAATTGTATAGACAAGAAAAATCACAAATTTTGTTATCGGGCTTTGCTTTTGACTTCGTAGACTTAGGCGGGCCATAAGCCCATATATGTCCTACCTTTGGATACGGACCCCTTCTAAAAATACATCTAAATAAATAAATAAATAAATAAATAAATAAATAAATAAATAAAGCCTTTATTTAACAATCTCTACATATTACAGTTGACTATTCTAAACTAAGATTAATAGTTGTTGTTGATGGCACCGGTACGCAGATTGTCTTGCTTTGCAGCATAGGCCTCCCCTAGACTTTGCCACAGTGCGCGATTTTGAGCTTGCCGACTCCATGTAGTGCCTGCTGTTTTTCTGAAGTCGTCCTCCCATCGACGATGTGGTCTGCCTTTCTTCCTCTTGTAATGTCTTGGACACCATTCCGTTACCTCCTTGGACCATTTTTCTTCTTTGCTTCTCATTAAATTAACGTCACCTAAATATCAACCGAAATATCAACGTCACCTAAGAATATACAAACACCACCCCATCCAACACAAGGAAAAAAAAAAAGCATTATAAAAATACATCTAGTTTATAAATATTACTGACTTCTTGGACTCATAAAAAGCCAAACCCTGCTATTGAATGCGGTCTCTATTTCACATGTAAAATCCATAGCCTTTACGAGCAATTAAATTTAAGCAAAATACTAATAAAATGTATGTAAATGTGACGAGGTACTAAAATCTATTGATATACATACTTTTGGCTGTGACTTCAACTGCCAATAATACTTATATGATTATAACAGTATACTAATTTTATTAAATTTTTCTTCTTCAGGTACTAACATACATATTATAAACTCACACCTGTATACATCAAATGGGTAGGCAGAGGTGCTTTTCTCACCCAACATTTCACCAAAAATGTATCAGTCCCACGTTTTTCAATCACAATTCCAGACCCCGTGCTGCTACTGAGAATTTCCTAATCGAAAAACACAATAACACTAACTATACCGCAAGACTACGTAGCAGTCTACAGTCCTTGAAAAATTTTACGTTCGAAATTTTTATCCAAAACTAATCAACAACTTGGACCATTTTTTATTTATCTTTACATCTATTTATAAACTTTAAAAAAACTGGCGGTCAATGCTGTTTTAGAATATAAATTCGAAAATATTTAATCGGCAAACCAGTCCGAAGTTAAAATTGTTAGCAGTTCCTAACATATGCCGAAAACTGGCCGTGCAAGATTTTTTTTAACATGCTTGTTACGAATATTAATCAATACTCACTGAGACGCCAACTTATGAGGTTAATTTCAATTAAATGGAAGACTGTGCAGTGGTATTGTGAATGATGGGTAGGTATCACGACCAAGGTTCATGGAAATATTTCTTCCGGCAAGTAAGTGTGAATCGCTAATTTTTACCAGATTTTAATTCTATTTTTTTATTTTCTATTGCTGGCAACTCTGTGCGTGAAACTTTTGAATTGAAAATGCTTTTTTTTTCTTTATAGAACATCCTTCATTTTTGCTCCGATTTTATTGCTTCATAAATATTTTTTCAACCCGGGCCTAAGATTAGCGGGCTCAATCAAAGAGAAAACTCTAGTTTTATAATAGCGGTTGGAACCCGCGAAACCACTGATGAAAGTCTATATTCATTCCTAATTTCTAGTTTATTTAAATAGTAAAAATCATTTAAAATCCGACATCCTCACTATAACAAACCATTCAATGTACAATTAGAACTTTTATCTTCTTCTTCTTCAACAACTCATACACGCCCACTGCTGAGCACGGGTCTCCTCTACCATTGAGAGGGTTTAGGCCATAGTCCGCCACGCTGGTCTAGTGCGGGTTGGCGGACTACTAATTTATAAAATTTAAATTGAACGCATACTTTCTTCAATTTTAATTGTTTGATATTAAGAAGTAATAAATTATGTAGAAGCTAGTTTGTGTTGTAATGTGTGTGTGTGTGTGTGTGTTACAACAGATCATTTCATATCAGTTTGTTTTCCCAAGAAGCATTTTTAGTATAATAAAAATATGTATATTATTAGGTACCTAAACTATACTTAAAGTTACTATTTTATAATATAATTCACTTTTTTTCATTTTGTTGTGCTTATTTATTTTAAGTTTTCATGCTAGACATGTTTTATTATTTGTATGCGGAAGCGAAGCAAATTATGTATTAGTATAACTAGATATTTTAGTGTCTGTTTATTTTCTAATAAAATAAAATACCAATTAGTCTGCAAATGTACCGAAAAACGCCAAAAAAAATTATTCCCGTGGTAACAGGTTTTAAAATACAGTCTTCCTATATCTTCATCGTGAATATATGGAATAACTACACATCAAAAGGAACTTTTTATCTCTGTTTTTACATTTTCAATTGCTACTCTGCTCCTATTGGTCGTAGCGTGATGGTAATGAGCCTATAGCCTTCCTGAACAATTACGCTATCTAACTATGAATTTTTTTTTTAAATCAGACCAGTAGCTCCTGAGATAGGCGCATTCAAAAATACTCCACTCCATACATACTCTCATAAACATACACTAAACATACTCTTCAGCTTTATAATATTAGTATAGATATGTCTGTTCAACTTTCCAGTTGCTGGTAGCCAGTGGAGCATGGAACTGCTACTTTATGCTAGGACTATGTATGGGGGCGCCTACTGTCTTAATCCCACAAATGAGGAAGGAAGCTAACTCTACTGAAGTGATCACTGAAGACATGGCATCTTGGATACGTAAGTCTTTTATATTTTAGGTATTAATATCAAATATACAACTGTGAGACTCGGATTTAAGAGAATACGGGTTAGAAACATAGGTCGGGATTGTTACTAGGTTATTAAAAATGCTTAGTTAGTTAGAAAGCAGTAATGGCCTCGAGGTTTAGGCACGCGGTCGAGAATTTCGGTGGTCGCGGGTTCGAACCCCAGGCACACACCTCTGACTTTTCGAAGTTATGTGTGTAATTCACAAAGAATTATCACTTGCTTTAACGGTCAAGGAAAACATCGTGATAAAACCTGCACACCTAAAAGTTTTTCTGAATTTCTTAGGTGTGTAGTCCGCCAACCTGCACTAGGCCAGCGTGGTGGACTATGGCCTAAACCCTCTCAATGGTAGAGGAGACCCGTGCTCAGCAGTGGGCGTATATGGGTTGATGATGATGATGATGATGAGTTAGTTAGAAGAACGGAGTCTGGAAATATGCACAACAAATAATAGGCTACCGTAACATTGATGTTTAAACACTAGTCTTTTACCCCTTATAGGAATACTGGTGTTAGAATATATCATAAGTATTTGTTTTAAAAGAGAAAAATGCTATAAAAACGATGCCAAAATTTAGATTCTGTTAAAAAACAACAAAAATAACACTTAATCCTTTTCAATTTCAGCTGCCATCTTATCTTGGGGTGGAGTGCCCTGGATTCTGGTCCTACCATACCTGATAGCAAGTATGGGACGAAAAATACCACACATTTTCGTCACGGTCACAACGCTAGCTGGCTTCACAACTTTCACTCTGGGCTCAACCGTCACACACATAATAATTAGCGAAATGTTTCAAGGGTTACTCGCTGCTTCATACCTAACGATGTCCGTAGTTGTCATAACAGAATACTCATCTTCTAAATACAGAGGATTATTTTTGACGCTCAAATCAGCTTGCTTTTTCTGGGGTATATTATTTGCGAATGCAATTGGAACATTTTTTCATTGGAAGAAAATTGGAATGGTCGGTATGGCTTGCTCGATTTATAATTTAATAACTGTCCTTTTCTGGCCGGAGTCTCCTTATTGGTTGGCGAAGAAAGGCAAGATAGACGAGTGTGCGGCAGCCCATATCTGGCTCAAAGGTGAAGATGAAGCTTCTGAGAAAGAATTGTTTAGATTGAAGAGCTCGCATCGATTCTTCGGAAATGTGCGACCAAGAGGCTTTAGAAAACGTATAGAAAATATATCCAAATTGATAACGCAGAAGGAATTTTACAAGCCACTACTGTTTTCCATTTTGCTAACATTTTTGTATTTGTTATCTGGGAAATTGATTTGCACAGTATACGCTTTAGATATAATAGGTAAAATAACTAACAACCAATCAACGGCATACATTGTTATGTTGATTTTAGATGGAGTTACTGTTTCTAGTATGTATGTTGCTTGTCTTTTGGCAAGGTTTTTGAAAAGACGAACAATGTTGTTAACAGCCTCTATAATAGGTGTTATATTTCTATTCGCGATATCTCTGTATTTATATCTAGTTAAATTATCAGTTGTACCTGATAATAAATTCGTATCTGTATCATTATTGATAGGTTTTTCGGTTGCAATAGCGTGTGGTCCGATGATATTATCAACGTCTATATCAGGCGAATTATTACCTCTGAAATCAAGAAGTGTTTCTATGTGTATAATAGCTTTAATTTTCAAAATATCTTATGGAAGCTTTTTGAAAGTATCACCGTATTTCTTCAAGGCGTTGGAAATGCATGGGACGTTTTTCACTTTTGCTACATCGTCTTCTGTTTGCTTGGTACTTATTTATTTATATCTTCCAGAAACTAAAGATAAAAGTCTGCCTGAAATAGCTGATTTTATGAAAGGCGTTAGTCCAATGATTCATAGGGAAGAGGAATTAGCCCCAGTTAGAAGAAAAAATGGATCAGATGATGTAAATATGAGTATAGAATAATTTGTAAATAAATTATCTAAACTATACATATTTTTATTTTTCTGGTCTTGGTCTCTTTACGCTTAATTAATTTAATTAATATTACGCTTCATAAACATAATATCTCTCATCATCATCTCATTCTTTATCTCTACTAATTGCGTTTTATCTTACTTGTCGGGAATGAAAGTTGAACCCGGGAACTCCAGATCGCATACTACATCCTTGTGCACCGAGACCACGAGGCAGTAAAATGAATACTTAAGTAATCACAAATGTCATTACCCATGTAGAAATCTTAGAAAAATAGATCTAGAAATTATGTCTTTTTTTATTTCACGTAGATTAAATAATATTTACAAAAATAATTCAATAAAGAATTTGAGACTATTTGCCGATTTAAGCGACATCTACAATTTATTTAACGAACCTGTAAGACATTGATTAATTCAACAGTTACACTTACATTACACTAGATGGCACTGCATAACAGAACGCCATCTATTGAGCTGTGAAGGAATCAAATCAATACAACCAATGGATATTTCTACAGCATAATCGAGAGATGGCGCTTAAAAATCAATTGTTTATACCACGTTCTTAAGGATTTCGAAATCAAGATGTGCCTCTTAATTCGGTTCGAAGAAAACAGGATAAATTGAAAGTATGTTTGGACTTTTCTTAGAATTCGTTTTTGGAGCTCACCAAGCAATAAATTGAAAAATTTTACGAATAATACGTAACTTATTCGGCCGAATTGCACATATTGTTGTTTGAGTTTCTTTCATGTGTTTATGAAGTGTAACTACAATAAAATAAATGGGTTGAATCTGTTTGATGGGTTGAAGGAAATCGGAAAGTATTACCTCCCCTTTTTGAGAGCGATAAAGATGCTATGGAAACTACGTATTACCAAGAAATATTGATTTCAACAGCTGTATTTCCATAGAAGATCAAAAGAATTACACGTTAATCGTCTAGTTTATATTTTTTTATTGCGTGGTTTATTCTCATTTAGGTACATGTGAAATTGCATAGCAAAATGAAGACTTATAGCTCAAATAAATTAATACATTATTGAACACCAAAAACAAACTAGACGTCCTCTGCTAAAACCTTTCTGAAACATCTTTAATGATTTTAAAAATATTATCTTACTTTCACAATACCACATCGACAGAAAGTTGTATAAAAAAAACTCTTCTATTCAATCTAATTGAGGCAAATCACCAACAATGAGGCTACCTCAGCAAATTCTTGTCCGCGTAATTTTTATACCATTTGCGGAAAACACAGAATCGCAGTTCCTAAGGCCTTGGTTTTATGAAATAACATTTGTCGTACACTCTCCGTATTCTTGTTGATGATGCATCAAAATACAAGAATTGCACTTTTACAATTAGGACATATTATCACGTCTTTCTCTCACGTTTGAGATGAAGTTATTTAGGTTTTGTGTTCAATTTATTTATTCAATACAGTGGTTGCCTCGAGGTTTAGGCACTCAGTCGAAAATCTCGGCGTTCGCGGGCTTAAACCCTAGGCACACACCTCTGGCTTTTCGAAGTTATGTTAGTCACAATGAAATATCACTTGCTTTAACGTTGCAGGAAAACATCGTGATAAAACCTGCACACATAAAAAAGTCTTAGAAAATTTCTTAGGCGTGTAGTCTGTCAACCTGCACTAGGCCAGCGTGTTGGACTTAGGCCTAAATCCTCGCAATGGTAAAGGAGGCTCGTGCTAAACATGGGCTGATGATGATTATAATATTAGCATAGATTAGGTTCCTTAATATTAGGATAGATTAATTCCTAACATATACGCAAAAAAAAAATACGCTAGTGTTTTGTTTTTATTTTTAACAACGTAAAACATATTTTAACTTTGTTGTTTTCGACCCTTATCTTATCTCCGTATTTTTGCAAAGTCAAACGTATCGATAGGATGTCACGTCACGATATTCAGGTTACAAAGGCGAATAAAATATAAATAAATACCAACGGCTTAGTACTTATTCACATCTCTCTCTGTTCAGCCCATATACGACCCACTGCTGGGCACAGGCCTTCTCTACCATTGAGAGAGTTAAGGCCTTAGTTCACCACGCTGGCCTAGTGCGGGTTGGCGGACTACACACCAAAAAATTCCTAAGGGCTTTTTTTTAAGTATGCAGGTTTCTTCACGATTCACCTAAATACCAAGTTTATAAAAGCCTGCTTATGTTTTTCTTGGAGGTTTCATTCATAGTCCCATATTTCTACAAGGAAAATATAATACAAAGCTGTTAAAACGATTTGTGCGTTGATGTAAAAACATAGGAAACAGAGACACTTTCTGGTTAGTCAATTTGTTAACAGGTATATTTTAATTGAAATTTGTATTTATTTCTTAAAAAATAATATAACATTTTACAAATTTCAACATCGTTACCTACTATACAACTTTTAAGTAAGTAGGTACATATAATAATGTATGTATCTGACACTAATATTCGGGTCGGGGTATTTGTGAGACCGAAAAGTCTCTTGTAGTTTCTGCTACCCACGACACAGGCCTTGTCTCCTAGTGTGGGGTTAGAAATATGTACTTGACTGTTGAGTATATTTCTTTATGGATCCGAAGCAGTGGACGTAATAATTTCTTCAGGTGTTTTTCACCATTTCAATTTTCCATTCACCTCCAGCCATTAAAATAGTAAACAAAACAAACTAAGAATAACCAAAACAGACGTGTTTTGTTCTCCTGATAACCTATTTCGTATCGATTTGTATCTCATAAGATTACTTAGTGACAGATCGTAAACCAAATTGACATATCTGATATGATGGGAGCATTTTATCTTATCATAACGCCACCGAATTTGCAGTTTCTGTGTTAAACGGGCATTCCAAGAATTTCGTGCGCAATGATAATGTATCACACTTTTTGAGATCACATGGTATTTTTCGTGTCTTCCGCATCCGATTCTCGGAATTCTCAGCAGTAACTGGGTGTCTAGGAATGTACCTGAAAGTCTCATGGCGAAACGTGGATACAGACCTGTACTTCTGCCCACCCTTTTGTTCCAGAATTTTTTCTTCTGAGACTCAAAAACCTCAACTTGAATGAACAACAACAACAACTAGAATGCAACATTTTAGAGGATTATATTTTTTATGTGTGTGTGTGTGTGTGTGTGTGTGTGTGTGTGTGTGTGTGTGATAAATAAAGTAACTAAAAGAACAATTTACTTTGTAAATAAAAAGTCAATTTGCCGTATGCAATTTTTATTTCACATACAAAGATTACATTTACTAAACAATGAGATTTGAAGGATAGGAAGTAGGTGGCCCTTTAAGGGTCTCTAACACATATTTTATACTACTAATCTCAAGGTACATGAACTTAGGTTTGTTTTTCCATAAATATCTAAAACAACCCTTTCATTAACACACAAAATACACTATTAATTATTCAATAGCAACTAAATTGGTGGATTAAATAATGTTACCCCTAATTTAGTACAAAGGGCACTTTCAGAAAACATTTGAGACTCATTCTCACCGGTACAGTAAAGTACCGGGCAATTTCTCTACTATCCCTTTGGTTAAGGGCTGTTTTCTGAAAGTGCCCTTAATACAAGTTTAACATAATTTACCTACTACAAATTGGCACCAGTTACTGAAAATGCCTCTAAATGTCAGTTGATACTGACCCTGCCTATAAATGCAGCATTCACATTTCAAGCTTATATTACTTTATATATATAGTATGTACAATTCTCGGAATATCACGAACATTCTGCATTTCCATAGCGTTGGAGAAATATAGTCGACATGGTCTTGTCTTGAAACTTTTCATCCTGGAATTTCGAGTTTTGTGCTACCAGGAGTATTTTGACTGGCTGTTTTGTTGACCTCGTGTGCCCATGTTGGGGTACCGTGGTGGGAAACTAGGGGTCACTCCAGTAGGTGATGTGGGTGGGGTCGCCGGCATAAGGTTCGTGGCGGGGTGGTAGACCCTTGCTGATAAGGATGTGTCGTCTGAAATAAGAAATTGGTGTGATGTTAGACATAACTAGATGGAAGTTTAGTTATTTTTTTTATGGATGAGTTTATTTTTCATGCTTTGTTTTGGTCACTCCAAATAACAATTATGTATTATTAGAGCCCGGGTTTCATCACTTTGGCAGACCAAGTTTTATCAGATTTTTTTATGCAAATGCACAGTATCGACATTGAAAAAAAATCTTCTTCTTCTTCTTCATCAACCCATATACGCCCACTGCTGAGCACGGGTCTCCTCTACCATTAAGAGGGTTTAGGCCATAGTCCACCACGCTGGCCTAGTGCGGGTTGGCGGACTACACACCTAAGAAATTCCTAAAAACTTTTAGGTAGGTGCAGGTTTCATCACGATGTTTTCCTTCACCGTTAAAGCAAGTGATAATTCAATTTTGAATACACACATAACTTCGAAAAGTCAGAGGTGTGTGCCTGGGGTTCGAGCCCGCGACCGCCGAGATTCTCGACCGCGCGCCTAAACCTCGAGGCCATCACTACTAAAGGAATATTTAGGGAAAATTAGCTTCTGGACTCTTCCCTATTACTATAGGGGCTTGAGACTAAGCTAGAAAATTATGGGTGTAAAATACCTCTCTGCTTATTATTTTTGGACATACCAACGTTATTGTATATGTATATATAGAAAGAAACTTACTCTGTGAGAACGATCGGCTGAAGGTCTGTTTACTGTTCTTGGAAGACATGTTTTTTCTGTAACAAGAAAAAATAGATCAAGTTAATCACATTAACATAGATATAAAGATATAGGGGTATCCATTTCTATTATTGAAAGTAACACTGTAGGCTTATCATTTGCGTTCTTTGTGCCATAAACACCACAAAAAATATCATAAGATTAAAAATTGTAGGTTAATTCATTCATGGAAAATGTTTTATTATATTCCTCATCTTTAGTTAATTATCTTTAGTGATTCGTATATATACTTAAGTTTAACAAAACGCAGATTATCTATTGATTAAGCCATGTAGTTGATTAGAATAGATAAATTCCCGTAAAGCAAAATTTGATCAATATTTGTGCCAAAACTTTTTATTCTAAAGATGCAATGATTCAATTCTACATTTAGTTCAACATCGATATCTTGAAGTCAATTCAGCGCGGTGTTATATCACTGATAAACTATCAAGAGTGCTTTTAAACATAGATGTTTCAATGAGGGTAAATATTACTGTTTTTGTCCCTTAGACCTGCTACGAGATTGTAAAATAATTACAGCATTTACAAACATTATACAAGCTCTTTATAAAAGAAGTAGGACATCAACACATTTCTATGCATGTATGACTGATGTGGGTGTCTCACAATTCAATTGGACTATTTATCATCATCATCATCATCATCATCATCATCAGCTTATACAGGATGTATTCAAACCGTGATCAGAGACTAAGGCAAGTAATAGCCATGGTGGTCACAAACTCATTTAAAATCCCAAAAAATATTTAAAAAAATACGGCTTCTATACAAACCATACACGTTTAGTACGCATGGCTGTATAAAAAACGTTACCAAAACGACATTCTTTATTTTTTATCGGGATTTTTTTAACGCCAATATGTTTGAAATCACCGTGGCTATAACGTGCCTAAGTTTCCAATCACACATACAGATGCATGACACTGCTAGTCACAGGCCTCCTATACCTTTGCTAAGGCCTTAGTCCACCACGCTGGCCTATTACAGATTGGCGGACTGTACACCAAAGTCCTAAGAAAGAGTTAGATAATCCAGAACTAGTTAAAATCAACGGAGTATCGCATCTATCCGCGCGGGTACCAAACAATCTATGGCACAGTACAACAAACACACATTCAATCTACTTGTGTACAAAGCTTGATAAGCAAAATGGCTGTCGCCAATGCTAGGTGAGTAAATACATGAATAAATAGATATGCTTCGTGCATCCGCTGCGTTCAACAATGCAGCCACTGCGCTAGGATTATATGGACGTACCTCTTAATATTAGGGACACTTCACCTAAAGATTTGGCATTTATGCAAACTGTTTCGCCTATTGTATTTCAGTTTCAGACAAGTTTGTCATTTTTGGAGTCTGAGCTTAATTATGCGTAGAGGTAATTAGGTACCTGATAAAAAAAACAGCAAAATTTTTTCTGACTCCGAAATCGACCGGGGGCCTCTAAATCGCACGGCAAATGTTTGTTTCTCAAGACTACGAGGAAGTCATAAGCTTTTATTACAATTTTGAAATTCCAATATTGCTTTCATAGGTACAGACATATAAAAAGATTTCTCTTCTTCTTCTTCATCAACCCATATACGCCCACTGTTGAGCACGGGTCTCCTCTACCATTGAGAGGGTTTAGGCCATAGTCCGCCACGCTGGCCTAGTGCGGGTTGGCGGACTACACACCTAAGAAATTCCAAAGAACTCTTAAGGTGTGCAGGTTTTATCACGATGTTTTCCTTCACCGTTAAAGCAAGTGATAATTCAATGTGAATACACATATAACTTCGAAAAGTCAGAGGTGTGTGCCTGGGGTTCGAACCCGCGACCGCCGAGATTCTCGACCGCGCGCCCAAACCTCGAGGCCATCACTGCTTAAAAGATTTAGTTTAAAACATTTAGGAAAATTTTATCGTTAAAAATCTAAAAACATACACATACACTTTACATAGTCCTATATGTAGTGTTATTATTATTTACTGTACTTAAATGTAGTTACTATTCAATTAAGCTGGAAATCATATATTGACACTTTAACAAAGAACTTTAATCTTCTATACGATATGATATCTATACGCGCCAAGCAGTTTGCGGGAAACCCCCGGATCGTTTATTTGACAAGGTAAAATTTTGACCATAAATAATAGTACATTAAGTAATGGTGTTGTCGTTTGTTACAAAAATAGATCTTTATATAATGTAATAATTTTAGCCATAACTATTGATAAATTTGTTCATGAGAGTTTTAGTTTTTTAAAACAACGGATATATGCAATTTATTTTTATTGAAGCAGTGGTGATCTCGAGGTTTAATAGCGCAATAATTTTTTTTAGGTTTTTTATTTTTAAGAGTTTCAGGTGTGCAAGTATGCTCACGATGTTTTCCTACACCGTTTAATTACGTGATCATTCATTGTGTATAACTTCGAAATATGAGAGGTGTGTCCCTGGAGTTTGAACCCTCGACTTACTTGTTTTGTCTCGAATATCCTCAAGGCCATAATAGCTACTTTATTTATCTCAAGAGCAATATTAATGATTCCAGATATAATATTATAAATGCCTGTCCTATTAGAAACAATAGCTCAATATTAAATACAGCTAATTGTATCTAAGAATTGATAAGCACTAGATAAGATAATGATTAAATCATTGTAATTTAATTTAGATATAACTAGATGTGGTGATTTGTCACGAGCAATGTCCGCTTTGAAGGTTATTCGCCAATAGCTTCAAAGGAAGTCTCGAAATGTTGTTGACATCATACAGTACCACAAACTAAGATATCTCTATCCATTGTTAGTCAAATAGTTAAATAGCAGTGATGGCCTCGAGGTTTAGGCGCCCGGTCGAGAATCTCGGCGGTCGCGGGTTCAAACCCCAGGCACACACCTCTGACTTTTCGAAAGTTATGTGTGTTTTCAAATTGAATTATCACTTGCCTTAACGGTGAAGGAAAACATCGTGATAAAACCTGCACACCTAAAAGTTCTTAGGAATTTCTTAGGTGTGTAGTCCGCCAACCCGCACTAGGCCAGCGTGGTGGACTATGGCCTAAACCCTCTCAATGGTAGAGGAGACCCGTGCTCAGCAGTGGGCGTATATGGGTTGATGAAGAAGAAGAAGAAGATTGTTAGTCCATATATGTCCTTCTGCTGAGCGGGGACATCCTCTGCAAATGAGAGGGTTTATGCCTTAGTCCACCACGCTGGTCTATTGCGGGTTAGTGGAAAAGATTTATAGAATGTAAAAAGACAGTGATCGAAAACCAAGATAGGCAATAACAGTGACATTACAAAAATCCCGATAAGTATAAGAGATACGTTTTCTTAACCATCACGAGTATTAAATGCAAGTAGTTAGCCCATACGGCCCAGTCTGTAAATTATTAACTAAGGTGCTAATCTCAACAATGAGTTCGATAAATCCGTCATCTTTGTTTTTTCCAACCAGCCCCGGATTGCTGGTTCGTTGTAGTCATTTAGAAGATCGCATGAAGTTTTCATTTTGCGTAATTAAAAAAAATCATCTACATAGACCAAAGACCTAAAGACTCAAAGCTCGACCAATTAGGCTAGACCAGAACTCACTTAAAATAATCTCTTCTAATTAAAATACCGGGCTATCCACTCTAATATAGTGAGCACACCACCAAGCTCAAACTAGGAGCAACTTTCTACACACTGTGTTCAGTGCGAAAGCAACGTTCCGATACAGTTGCTATCTTACACAAATACTGTGCAAACCATTTGTATTATTGTATTTTTATATGTTATTTATGTATGAGACAAAGAGTTTGGTTGGGTATTTTTACGTTCGTTTGTCTATCTATGGCTTATGTAAGTTAGTCGTCTTTGGGATTAGATGAGTTTCAAATCTCTCGCTTTTTGATTCACTTCAGTACGTTATAGTAAGTCCGATGTTGTCCAAATATAACCTCAAGAGGTAAGAGACATCGTTTGAGGATGCCATTATTAATTACTCTTACTTGTCAGCTACTAACATTATTATTATCAGCCGCTATCAGTATCAGTAAACGGGCGTATCTACAACTTTAACTAATTAAAACACACAAAACTTCGAGAAAAACCTGAGGTGTGTGCCTGTGTACCACTGCCACTTCGACCGGCCTTGACGCCATCAAAACATCGCTATTACTAAGAAAACATTTTTTATGACAAAACTACCTTGAAACAATAGTAAACAAATGCTTCACTTGCCTACTCCATTATTACGTTATATGAGTAAAGATGTAAACACATTTCGTGTCTATACGAGTATAGCAAGACTATTCAAGCAGTGATGGCCATAAGGTTTAGGCGCACGGTCGAGAATCTCGGCGGTCGCGGGTTCGAACCCCAGGCACACCCCTCTCACTTTTCGAAGCTAAGTGTGTATTCACATTGAACAATCACATGATTTAACGGTGAAGGAAAACACCTTGAGGATACCTGCACGCCTAAAAGTTCTTAGGAATTTCTTAGGTGTGTAGTCCGCCAACCCGCACTAGACCAGCGTGGTTGACTATGGCCTAAACCCTCTCAATGGTAGAGGAGACCCGTGCCCAGCAGTGGGACGTATATGGGTTCAGAATCAGTTGACCGAAACATTGATACTAAGTAGGGCACGATGTTTATTAACATGAGTCATGAAGAGTAAACTGTTGCTTGACGCATTTAATTTATGCATCTAGATAGACTGAGGGCCTTGATTCTAATGATGTAGAATCAGGGGCTCTATTTTTAAAAGCAAACAAAAAAATCCCGAGAAAAAATATTATTTAAAGTTTTCCTAACAACCGCTAGTATTGAATGTAATATGTTTTTAATTTTTTGAGTGCAGTTCACAAACAACAAGAGACTTTCGTGTCTCTTAAACACGTAAACTTGGATCAAATATTTTTGGTTCACACAATGATATTACCTTAGTACAGAGACTGCTAGTAGCGTTGCTATAAAGAGGTGTACATCTTATAAACATTGTTTGCTGTCCTAATTCTAAGCGAATATGAACACTAGTCAATTGAATCGTCGCTCCATAAGGATTCCTATGAGGATGGATGAGGGCTGCTCAAGACCGGGATGGTTGGCGCTTTCTTGGGGAGGCCTACGTTCAGCAGTGGACGGCAATAGGCTGATTGATTGATTGATTGATTGATTGAAGGATTCCTAACAATAACGGTATCTTTGATCGTATACCAAACCTTTTAATTTTCACTTTTGACTGTATTCATTGGTATATCTGTCATAAGTTTGAAGTAATTGAAAACAAAAGACCATACTTGAATTTATAAGGAATACGTTGGATACCAACCAAAATTTCCTTTAAACTGCAAATTTCAATATTTTTTGCTCCAACAGCCCTTCACAAGATCTTTGAACGAAAATCTAGCGTCAAACAGAACCCTTTGTGTACTGAGCTGCGCGTAATCGTCTGAAAGCCAGTCTGGCATCAAAGACGTACATCCTCAAGCATTCAATTAAAATCAATCGCTCCAAAATTTTTCCCGACTTTCACCGCTAAAGGAAGATATCAAAAGAACGTCAAAAGTAATCAATTTTACAGATATTTCCACCCTTGTGTATGCCTTTTTCTGTTCCTATGAAATAAATCTGTCGAGGCATCGGTAAAGATACTGATTCTCTCAATCCGCAATGGTGTATATCCCCCTATTGACAAAAAATTTCCAACCATATGTTTAGGTCCATAAAACACATTCTCGTCTGGATATTGGATGGTAACATAAGGCAACGTATCAACAGTATCAAAATATGATAACACCGTGTGAAGGCATCGAAGTTGACTTTATTACAAAAGTTTGGAACCGATAATGGTCCTTGGAGTCGGATGTGTAGATTCTATATTCGGTCGCCATGTGTGCAGTTATGTCGGTTTGGACTTGAGCTACTGTCATCAATACTGTATTGCCGTGTATTATCGTCATAACGCGGGCATTAAGACTGAATCGTTCAAGGGAAAAATTGGTTAATAAATGTTACGTTAGGGTGTATTTACACATGCTATAATATTTTCCAAATCGTTGGATTAAATTTTACAAAGCCAACTTGCCTTTGTAGAGATGAAAGCACATGTTAAAATTTGTTAAGATTAAGTATCGTGGATATTGGTAAACAAATTTCTCTTTACTATATAACATTTTGTGAAACTTCCTAGAACATCACAAGATTTTTTCAAACAACAATACAAAATATTGTTTAGCTGACTACTATTTTTTTTTAACATACTAATATATTCATAAAAAGAATTGATGGCCTCGAGGTTTAGGCGCGCGGTCGAAAATCTCGGCGGTCGCGGGTTCGAACCCCAGGCACACATCTCTGACTTTTCGAAGTTATGTGTGTATTGAAATTGAATTATCACTTGCTTTAACGGTGAAGGAAAACATCGTGATGAAACCTGCACACCTAAAAGTTCTTAGGAATTTCTTAGGTGTGTAGTCCGCCAACCCGCACTAGGCCAACCACTATGGCCTAAACCCTCTCAATGGTAGAGGAGACCCGTGCTCAGCAGTGGGCGTATATGAGTTGATGAAGAAGAAGAAGAATATATTCATGCTTTTATCGCAGGAGTAGCGGTATTATTATTATCTATCGGGATACTGAAAGAACTAGCTACTGCTCTAGCAAAATTCCCATTCCGTGTGCTGATACCAAAAGTTTTCTAAAAAATACCTCGTCACTCGAATTTTATGAATTTTGACAGCCGTTCTGTTATTCTTTTACCATCAAAACTAGGAAATTAAGTCTTCTACAGGCAAATAAATTCCCATAATATAACGATGTGCAGGGTCCACAACGCCGATCACCGTTTGATGTATCGTGTGTACGGAAAGCTCATCTCGTAAGATAAAGATGTTGTTCCATTATTAATGTTGTGATCCGCCGCCACTGATACCATTTATGATCGAACTTCATTCGGTAAATAGCCAAATAAATTACTCCCTTTCATCTTTGTTTGTTGATAGAGAAACAGTTAATTACATGACGGAATTTAAATGATGATAATCATATCCTGAATATTATGTTCAATTTTGGTTTTGTCTTCGATTCCACTTCAATATCTATTTAAATTGCAATCAAATTACAAGGCGTGATTTAAATGATGGCGGTAATATATGAATGTTCTACGTATGGCAAATTTTAGTCTTGAGTTCGATTCCTTCTCAATAACTATTTAAATAGCAATTCATCATCAGTCAATTTTGGCCCCTGTCCAGCAGACATAGGCCTCCCCAAAGAGTGATTCCAATTTGTGTAACAAAAATCTAGTTAATTTGGTATTTTGCAAAAAACAGAACAGTTGAACTTATTTAGTATTAAGTTACTGTACTGGCTCTATATTTTCATTCTTTAAATTCCTCATGGTAAGAAATTATAAACAAGAGCGTACCGAGGGTATAAACCCAACGTTTCTCCTAAATTCAATTCCCTCATTACTTAGTCGAAAAAAATAGCAAACGGAAAGTTTGCCCCTACACAGCCCCTCTGTACAACTGACAATCACTAATTACCTCCGAACTAAGCCATACAAATCGGCGATAATGTTTTCTAATTCTCAAAAAAGGTCCAAATTTTTTCTTTTTTTTTCTCTCCCGCCAAATGAACTTATTTAGCTGAAGAGGGATTTAATAAAGATTTTTCACGGGTTCTCTCGGTTTCGTCGAAGTTTTTAGGGTTCAGTAATAGTATGGAGAAGACCGTTTACGTATGGTTTTGGTTTGTTTTATTTTTATTGAATTATTCTGTATAAGCATATACGTTCATATCAGTGGCGATACTTCCATGAAAGCCCAGAAGTCATGTCAAGTCAGGATATTTTGATGTGTATATCAAATAAATTTTGTTACTCAAAAATTTAAACTTTAAAGAATAATTCGAAATTTTGTAAGGCTAGCTTGGATTTTGGCTTCTATGAAATACCACCACAGGTTCTCGTTATTGTCACAAATATCTTTCGTTTACACCTATGAAATGATTTTGATGATTTTTACTGGATAGATGAATCCTTGGTAATAGTAAAAATATGCTTTTTAACCGATCAAAATAATCACCCAAGTAGCTGTTTTCTTCCAACGTTGGTGCACCAGCCATCTTAGATTAACCATGACTGCCCCTTTTAAAAGGGCTCATTGCAGTAATCATTAATGACTTTGCCTTCTTGCAATAAATGTAAAGATGATTATCCATTATTGAATGTAATATATTTGTTGATAAACCGTACGGGAGCGGCGAGCGGTCTGATAACATTATCATTTCCGGCGTTTCGACAATGCATACATATATTATTGGTTTTGTTAATTACGTCATTCTTGATTTATAAATCGGATTTTTCATCACGGAAGTATTTTTAGATGTTCTTTTGCAAATTCGTTCCTTTCTCATACACAGGAGTTAGTGACAAATGAAAAATCAAACAAAAAAATCTGATAAAAAATTAAGAATAGTAAGGAAATATTGCTTGAGTTCAGTAAATAATACAAACAAACGAAGTAGGTTAAAAAAATAAGGAGGTTTGGAAACAAATGATTGAGAAACCAAGTATAAATTGTAAGGACAAGAATTATGTACCACGTTCATTCACAAAATGAACTGGTCTTTTTGTAAATCTGGAAGGCCATTATAAGGTTTTATTACTGATGATGATAAAAAAGGCCTACAGAACCACCTGCAAAACTGTCATTCGTGCCTGCCCTAATTTATTTCTTCCGTCGAGTTTTTTCACCGGCGACTAATCTCGACAATATTTTTCATGTCTCAGATTGAATTAGTGCACGACAAACGCACCTCGTTCGAGAAAAAAACGAAGGCGAAATGTATAAAATTATTCACACCGACTACGTACTGATTAGCCGTAAATAGATGATGATTTTCTTTGAAATTAAGCAGAGGTCTAAATTACACGAATTGTTGAAATTATATGGGAAATGTGTTATGTTTGTGAAGTGATAGCAGAATCATTATACCAGATGTACATAAGATCGAGCCCAGTGGCGTGCCATAAGAGAGGCCTATGTCCAGCAGTGGACGAATTAAAGGCTGTTGATGATGATGATGATGAAACATACCGTGATCAAAATCAAGACAGGTAATACAAATACATGGTTACGCTGATTATAAAAAATTCCTTAAGAAATGGCTTAGTTTTCGATCACTATTATACGCTGTATAAAACCTAACTAATATTTTGTAGAGCCATATAGGGCGTTCAGGCTTCAGTATGAATAGACCGTCTAGCAATATTGACGAACACAGTAGCTCAACAGTTAGACGGAGATCACATATCCTTCATAATCATAGGTATGAAATAAAAAAAAATCAATTCAAAGGTACTATGTATTTAGACAATGATTTTGTTGAGTGGTAAAGTTAAAAAGTTAAAGGAAATTTGTGCTGTTTCTACTCGCACACACACTCCAAAGCAGAAATAGATTAAATATTTTCGATCAAGTATATTTCAATAAAATACCTTGACTTTGAAAATCAATAATTTAGGTTTGACATCTAAGTACTACAGTCATAAACGATCCTCCGGTTAGAATCTGCGGCAGCCAAGCATCACAAATTACTATTGAGATATTTTTTTACGCCACTAAAATGAATCATTAGAACAATACCACAATAAATATCAATTTTACCTAAACACAAACTCCTGACTATAAATTGGCAATCGGGTTTACCTCCCGATATATTGTCAGTATCATAATGATCACTTCCTGCGCAATCTTCGGTTTTGTACCGTCAGGACTCATTAACATTCTAAGGGAAGCAACGTGTTTGATTCCACATCAATGAATCACTGATGATTCAGTTTGTTATTGATAAGTTTTTACTTTCGTTATTATTGCTGTATTTTTGCTGCCTTTAAATCAATGTTTACAAATGAAAATTTAATTTAAAAAAGTATGCATTATTAGAATCTCTTCTTTTTGTTAAATGGCTTGTATTAAAGAAACCAAAAGCATGAAAAGAATAATTTTAGTTGAGGAAGCGAAAGAAATGTGTTTAGGTCGTGGCATTTAGCTTTCTATAGACTCTACCTACTTTAGGAGTCATGGATCTATGTATGTATGGAAAAAGCATAGCAAAAATTTACGTATAAACGATATCAAAAACATAGTACTATCTGGTAATGGAATCAAAAACTCTCGATCGCGTGTCATGCACTTGTGCAAGCCTAAAAAGACAGCATTTGATATAAACTTTACATATTTTAATTCTTAAATTCACTTTCATAATAAAAACAATTAATTAATCACAATTTAGCGAAATACCCCACGATTACCGAACGCATTAATACAGATTAAAAACGTAAAAACCATCAAACACAGGCGAGGGTTAACAAATATTAAAGTACTCAATATTTCATACCGATACTAATTTCTGTATCTTAACCCTTCTCGGAGCGTCGGGCGTAAAGAAAATATAATTTTTCTTTTTTTTTCATGCCAACCAGAGGAAAGTCGCAGCAGTAATTGACATTCTTTATAAGCGTCAGTCCTTAGCCGGGATATTTTTTAATTAGATATATTTTATGGGTTTTTTTCCGAAGGGGAAAGCGCGAATAAAGGGTTAACATTTGTTTGAGCTTGGGGGGTGGGGGGTCAATATTAGCCCACCTTCGTAATCAGCCGGGGAAAAAAATGTCCGATTACGTCCCCTTCGCGACGTTAATTTAGGATCATTGGTCGGGTGCGTGCCTGGGGGGTCGAGCCCCCCGCTCCTTAGCGGACTGTCTTTTAAATTGGCTGTTCTGAATTAGTAATAAAATATATTTTTTTATGTCGCAACGGGTTATTTTTAACGCGGTTTTACGCCGGCTCTTGTTTATGGACACTTTAATTATTTACTTTCTTATTCATGTTTTTTTATACTACGGTTACAACAGTATCGACTAGTAGAGAAAGACTACGATCGATCGAACTATATACCTATATCCCAGATTTAAACAATAAGTTTGACCATTTAACAATCTGATTTGTAGTTATCTAATTTATTCAACTCCAAAACAAAATAGTTCCTATTATTCTTAATCAAAAACACTAAACCATATGCTCAAATATTACTTTACCACCTGAAAGCCATTTTTGAATACCTCACTCTCGCTCCAAGCCTTCCTGTAATACGAGTACCTATCGAGCGCCTAAACTCTGATATGAACTGCGATTAATGAGTCATTTGGCGAACAAAGAATGGCAGGCGGTTCACACGAGCTTCTGAGAATTTGTACCCTTTTATTTTTCCCTGCCGTATTTTAGACGGGATATTTTAACATACATACTTAAGCCCGTATATTTGAGGGGGTAAGCAGAGTTTTAGTTACGCATCCACATATGGCGAAATCTATTTGTCGGGTAAAACAGGCCCTTATTACTAGGGCTTCGCTTTTCATGTATTATCATGTTGTATTTAATGATATTTTTTGATAGATGTATTATTAGTATATAGATATTTAAAATATTTTTTATACTCCTTGGTGATAACAATTCTTTATAAAGAACCTTATAATTGTACCCGAATTGGGAAGTGAACCCACGATAACGAAACACTATAGCAGGAGCACGAAGTTATTCACACAAATGTAATACACCAAGCAAAGTTAGATTATAGGGTAGCGGGTTCTAATCCAAGCACACACCTCTGACTTTTCGAAGTTATGTGTGTATTTAAAATGAATTATAAGGTACTTCAACAGTGAAGAATAACACCTAAAAGGTTTTAGGCATTTCTTAGGTGTGTCGTCTGTCTAATCGTACTAGACCAGTGTGGTGGACTATGGTCTAAACCCACTCAGTTGTAAAAAAATCCGTGCCCAGCTGTGGGACGAATATGGATTGTTAATGACAAGGTATAAGATGTTAGCGTCAACTGATTTCGGAACTATTAATGCACTTGCTATAAAAAAATATATTTAAACATTTCTTATCAACTTCTTATCACTGACCACAGTGACCTCTTGATTTAGTGTCAATATTTAATGTCACACATTGCATTGTAAATAAATAATTAAGAGAACCTTATCGCAAAGATAATGATTCGGTGTCTAGGCCATTAAATACGACCTCGCGATTTCGCTAATTTGTAATAATGACTACCGGTATTGATAAGAGTGAGATAGCGATATACCGTTTAGCATTAGATAGATAAGGATATACGATGCGTCATGACAATTTTAAGCATGGTTTTTCTAAAGCGTAAATCGAGATTATGGCTCGGATGGTAATTTTGAGATTTCGACTCAATTTTCGTAAGTATGTATATATAAACATAAATATCAAATTATTGGTTATTGCCATATTATTTGAAAATCTTTATTATCAATAATACGCCTGTGCTTCGAAGCTATAAGCAGTTACTTTTCTACATATAAGTTTTAGTATCTTTTTTGAAAGATGTATGAGTAGAAGGAGAAGAGGGGGGCCTTTGCCCAGAAGTGGGATCTTTTATAGTCTCTTAAAGAAATTAAACAATAAAAATTATATTGGCTTTTTTGGACAGGGTTAAAGACTTAACGTTAATAAAAATTGCATAACATTAAAACCAGTTGAAATAGATTTAAGGAAAAATTATTAAATTATACTTTATTTCTTCAACACACGATGATAGTATATTTTAATTTTATCTATCAATACCAAGTATTCATAATCAAATTGAAACTAAAATAATTTGATACCGATATAAAGGTATTCCAAGAGTTTTGTTATCATTGGCCGATTTTTTATTGGAAATTCCCAGCACCTATGTCTATATTATTATCAAGTTTGCAAATAACAATTAATCTATGACATATATACAGGTGTAAACATACTATGTTCGAAAACTGTTACATATACTCAGCCTATCGCCGTCCACTGCTGAACGTAGGCCTCCCCAAGTAAGCGCCAACCATCCCGGTCCTGAGCGGCCCTCATCCATCCGCTACCCGCCATCTTTCTCAAGTCGTCGGAAACTGTTACAAAACTGTTACATGTCCGTGTATATTATAGTTATGATAAACCGTTAAAGTACGTGGTAATTAATTGTCAATACTCACTTGAAAAAGTCAGTTGTGTGTGCCTGTGGTTTGAACCTTGAATTCTTGTTTATTATCATATATTTCAATTTCATATATTTTTGTATACTCTATTACCCAAATTAGTTTGTCAAATGTGACTTTGTTAAAGTTATATGACTTTTGATTTCGTTTAAAAACTTTCGTACATAATAGACCCCAGCTTGTTAAAGTAAAGGCTGCAGTTTCAATAATTTCAAAAATGTTCTAACAATTTTACCCAAGTATCGAACTCGCGATTTCTCTATCATATATAATACCCGGGAGCAACGAGGCAAACTAAAAAAACCATTTTCCGGTACACAAATTTGTCACCGAGATAAAAATAACAATACTGACGAATTCTCGACCGCGACCTAAGGTCGTTGACCTTATTAGCCAAAAAACCGCTACATACACACCGTTAGTACAATGTCACTATGTCAGTGTAGGCAACTAGATTACGTTATTAGGTAAGGCGATAACCTAAGTTTTTTTGCGAGATTAAGTAGGTTAAGAAGCACGAAAAACAGTACCTATTGTAATTTAACTTATAATTTCAAAATACATGTAGGTAAATGTCGACTTTGGAATAAGAAGACGTGGGTTTGATATATTGAGCCACTTTTGATTTTTAAAAAAATTACTAAAGAAAAAGTATTATTTAATTGGGGGAAATATGATAATTTTTATCTACAAATAAAACATATAGCCTGTTTTTGTGACACATGAGAAATCTAAACATAACATATCCAATTTCTTTATTGAGATAAGTAAGCGTCGTATTATCAATAGAAAATATGGCCTAAACGGGTAAAAAATATTCCTTGTCAAGTCTGATGTTTCTGATACAGAGTTGAGTTCAGGTATTAGTTCTTGAAAGTATATTAAAAATTCCTCACCACTATTACGTACTATGTGAAAGTTCTGATAGTTTTCTGACGTCACTAGTATTTAGTATTGATAAAGTAGTGCGCAGTTTAGACCGCAAAACGATAGTGCACCCACACACGACCTCTAAGTAACCTAAATGGAACGGTACATTTAACTGTTAAAAACAACAAAAATATTAATTACTCCTTTGTGTGGTGTGAAATGGAACTCCTGATGACTCAAAAGTGGCAGATGAGTGCAAAAACAAAGAAATGAGTTCAAAAACAATCGACGACTTTTTAGGAATAGTATAAAGTATATTAAACAAGTTTAATATGGTAATCCACTGTCATATTTTTGCTAAAGGATTTACAGTTAAAAATTGTGTACTAAGCCCTAATTGCTTTTGTTTATGTAAATAATAATCAGTTTAAAATTGTGGTACACCAGTAAAGAGAGAAATAAGTTTTCATTTTGAATCAGACTAGACTCGCTTATTGTATTGTACTGTAATAAAAACAAAACTTTATTGGAAGTATTTCACAACTAATATTATGTGGGTTTAAATATTTTGGTATTTGTTGCAGCTGATTTTAAAAAAGCTTTTTCAGTTCTCTAATTTCAATCTATGTTCAAAATAAATATTATACACATCACAATAATCCTCACTCTTTGTAATTTCATAACGTAATTCACTATTTAAAAACAGTCTATTTTCCGACACTATAAATCAATAAATTAATCTATTTACAACGTCTAGACAACAATCACTATCATAAAAATATTGTAAACTAGAATGAACCTAATCTCTAGTTTTATAAATTCGCCAAATAGTGTGTATAAATATCTCAAAGCAACAATTCTTTAATTTTTCCTTACTATAAACTGTTATTAATAAATCTGCAGTCAGCAAAGAAAATGCAGTTTTTTCCTAATAATATATTCCCAATATGGGTTTTTTGTATATGACATTTACACACAAATGATTCAAGGTTAAAAATAATACCGGACTTGCAACCCAGTTTTGGTTAATTACTCAAGAATTTAGACATTTTTGCGTCCGAAAAAACCCTAATTAAAGATGACCGACTATGATTCATTTCTTTGTTACACTTGCTAACTTTCTCCCGGTCTTAATGACGCATGTACGGCCTTGGGTCATAAGTCAGGTACGCGGCTTAGGAATACTTTCACTGCAAGTTACAACACGATTTTATTGGCCTTTTTTGGCGAGCGTCAAATATTCCATCGTCATAAGTACACACGTGGTCTTTCCTTGTTGTATTGAGTCATTTCAATTTCTCCTGTTATTCTAATGATTAACAGTTTGTTACTTTGAAATGAAATAATAAATACATACATATGTACTGGGACTGACATATATCTGGCGAAATGAGGGTGCAAGGGTTGAATGAAATTATTTCAAGCTATAAAGTGTCATTTAGATTCAGTCATTTCGAAACTTAATTTACCACCCAGTTCGAAAGACAAACTTCAAGAGAAGAACTGTCGAGAAGCTCTAATATTGCTCTTGTCAAAAATACAAATAGTTTACAACAACAATGCAAAAAATTGTATTAAGATTTTGACAGCCCCCTGAAGCTACTGGTTAGTCACCAGTTTGGGAAATAAAACACTGTGGGTTCAATCTTCTCACCAAGACAATTGTTTATATTTGTGAGCCCGAAAAGTTCCAATAGTTTCGGATTGATGACGAAACAAGAATTCTGTCTCGATATCGGCCAGAACTAAATGTACGAATATTGGGCGTATTTATTTATAATAATTTGTGATTCAAACTAGTTCTATAATTCTTTAATAACTATACTACTGAGTAATATCGTAACACTATTGTAATAGCTTAGGAAAACCAGAACTATATTGAAATTAGCATTTGTATATTGCCGTGTAAATTTGTATTTGCAATCATTTAATTTCCCCAAGATAAAGGCACTGATGTGGAATAAATTCTAATCGTGCGGTTGGAAAACCCGTTTCTAATAGTCCATGTTACGTAACTAGAAAAAGAATAAGACTAGCACTAGCTACTTAATAAAAGAAGATGAATTTTTTATTTTTACATTTTGGCTTTATTTTAACTTTTGATTAATGTATCGAACCGTGCTTAATAAGTTTGTGTGATTTACAAATATTTGTGTTATTTGCAAGCGAAATAAATACTAAAGATTCTGATAAATAAGTTATAAAACTTATACTTCATTACAGGGTTAAAAGTATGATCTATCGATTTATTTTAACAAAAAAATCGGTTTTACTTAAATGACAAATGAGCCTTACTGAAATGCCTCGAACGTTACAAATATTATGAGACTTATATTGGGGATTTACGTCTTGTAAAAATAAGGAAAAATATAAAGCTTTACAAAGATCAAGTACATAAGACTAATCCTAATAATAGAATACTGATGAGAAATAAAACATTTAATAGTTTTTTATATTTCCCTTTTTTATGTTGAATTTTAGTTCTATTTGACTGTCTTAAGCGAGTTGTCGAGAGCCAAAACTTTACGTCTCAACCCAGCTTCCTTTGTCTTTTTAAATATGTTAGATATTATATTTTTGTACACATTTGATGTGTTATATCTGAGAATTACTTCTCAAAAGGAAAACAACCAATCCAGGAATCAAACTCAAGCCAATCACGTGTCAATTTAAACGGTTAAACTAAATAGGGAACGTTTTCAAGTAAAAAAAATAAAAACAATAAGGATTAGACGACAAAAAGTAAGCAATTTCTTTCAACAACTCAAGGCGAAGGTACCAGGAATACAGAGCTTAACGAAGCTAGAGACAATACAAAACATTAATAATACCATTTAAATGAGCCCTTTGTTTACTAACAAGTTAGAACGTGAATTCCACAAGCATTTCACACATACATCAACAATGTATGCGGTTTCGAAGAAATAATAACTTTTAAATCGACAAGCTTTATTCTAACCACGTTCGGGACATATGTTCACTGCATTCCAGGGTGTCTGTATACGTCCGGAACTCAACGGTTGACCTGGTCAGTTTTTAGCCCAACTTCCCACTGCTGGGCTTCGATCTTCAGTCCAATGAAGACTTATAATACTATTATATATACCTAGGTTACTAGTTAATCAGTTGTGAAAACTCAAGTGAAACTTATATTATCATTGTCTCCCCATATACATCCCACTCGGTCGCGGGTTCGAACCCCAGGCACACACCTCTGACTTTTCGAAGTTATGTGTGTATTCACATTGAATTATCACTTGCTTTAACGGTGAAGGAAAACATCGTGATAAAACCTGCACATCTAAGAGTTCTTAGGAATTTCTTAGGTGTGTAGTCCGCCAACCCGCACTAGGCCAGCGTGGTGGACTATGGCCTAAACCCTCTCAATGGTAGAGGAGACCCGTGCTCAGCAGTGGGCGTATATGGGTTGATGAAGACATACATCCCACTTCTCGGCACGGGCGTCCTTTACAACTAAAAGGGTCTTAGTCCATCGCAGTTATTTATGATAAAGGCGAATTATTATACATAATTTTTCTTACTTCTCCACGCTCAAACGCCTTTTTGGCATAGATGTTTCTGATACCCATTGGACACCAATTTTCAATACTTTGAAATCAAATTTGACGAGTTTAAACAACGGGGTTCAGCAAGTTAATAACATACACAGGAAAGTTATTTTGTTTGTTTATACCTATATGTTTGGATGATTTTTGGTTGAGATAGATTTTAATTCAGAGAAGGTGCTTTTGAAACAAACCATTTATATAAATCGCATAAGAATTAACAACAGGAAATAATAAACAACTGTAAGGAATTATGTATTTTTTCCTCGATATTTATGTATCAATCTTTTCCTCTATATGTGATGAATTATATCACATTAGTTGAATAACTATAACATACTCTCAAGTCTGTGTGATAGAGCTTTTTAAGTTCCGTAATAGAGACTTTCAATAGACATTTTCAATTTCATTAATATAATTTTATCATAGAAAAACCTAAGATCGTTTACCGACCTGGGAATTAAACATGTGACCGCATGCTATGAAATTATATCACAGAAGCAGGCAGGCCAAGCTACTAGCAGCTAGCATTGTTATTACGAATAAAACGTGAAGTAGAGTCATCGAAACCAATGAGAAAATGTTTAATGTTTGTTACAATGAAAGTACCTCAATGTCTCGAAACACAAGTATGTGCCATGCGATCTAGAAGACCTGGGTATGATTCCCAGGTCGGGAAAAGTATTACTGGGTTGTGTTTTATTTGTGTTGTTGAATTTGGAAATGTACCCAAAAAACAGCAACAGGCTCGCCCCATATTACAAGGGGCATACACACCTAGCAAAATGTGGATGCAGAAATGCACCTCCGCCTGCCTTTTACAGAAAACAGAGTGTGTATATTGTGGATTATCAATTAGAGCGTCATAGAGTCGTCCTAGTACAAACAGGAAACCGTATAAGAACAGTTGCTTTATATTTATAGTTCATAATAAACTATCAGACGATCTCTGTATGGTTGCAATGATTACTGCCCGTTATATTATACTAGATGTTGTCTAAAACTCACTTTGCAAAATATTAGAGTCTTAGTTTACTTTTGCAAATTTTGCTTTATTACGTAAAAATTAGACTGGTATTTCCTGAGATACTAGCGTTTATAAAAAAACCACAAGCTTTATGAGGGTTATAGCAGTGGCGGTACTTCCATAGAAGCCCGTAAGCCCGACTTGCCTTACATAGTTCCGAATAACGAACTTAACGATTGTTTATTTATAAAATAACGCTATAAACGTGAATGTGAGTACTAACCGGTAGGTATTTATTAGTCCTACGTACCAAAAAAAATATGCTGCTACTAAATAAACATTTGGGCTTGCCTTAGTTTGACACCCTAGGCACGCCACTGGGTTATAGATATTTTTTATATTAATAAAACATATATATTTTTTTCATACTACTGTATTCAATCTTTCTTAAAATAATTTCAAGGCAACCTGCATCCATTGACTGCCTATGACCTTCACTAGGTCGTCTGTCTTTCAAATCCATATATGGACTTATATCCTAGAGTTCCTAGACTATATCTTCAGAATAAAATATACAAAAACATAGACCCCTGTCGTTACCTACTTCGGTAATTGATAACCAACATTATATCTGATAGTGTATAGATAATAATATCAATGTGTAGGCAAAAAAATGTTTCAATTAAAAATTAAATATACTTGCTCAGTTGGACTTGGGGTACAAATTAACGTATCAAGTCCTGGATTCGATTACCGTTGGTTTCCAGATTTTTTTTATTCTTAATAGAACCATAGAAAATCAATGTATTAAATATTCCTTGGATCTATTCCCGTTAGTTTGTAGTTTTTTTGGACAACTTTTAGTAAAAAACAATGGTCCATAATTTGACGCCAATTAAGTAGGACTTAAAATATTGGCCAAACTTGTACGGAAAAATACCCCTTTATTCTATCATAACTAATACTCTGCCTTCCATAAAGCAATCATTGTCCTCATTTGTCTCTCAATGGAACTAAAATAAATTAATTACATTGATTAATCCTTAGATCTAATACCGTTGCTTTCTAGTTTTTTTTAACAAATCCCGTAAAGGTTCAAAATTTGACCCCAATTAAGTAGGACTTAAAATACGCAAAGCAGTGATGGCCTCGAGGTTTAGGCACGCGGTCGAGAATTTCGGCGGTCGCGGGTTCGAACCCCAGGCACACACCTCTGACTTTTCGAAGTTATGTGTGTAATTCACAAAGAATTATCACTTGCTTTAACGGTGAAGGAAAACATCGTGGTAAAACCTGCACACCTAAAAAGTTCTTGGGAATTTCTTAGGTGTATAGTCCGCCAACCCGCACTAGGCCAGCGTGGTGGACTATGGCCTAAACCCTCTCAATGGTAAAGGAGACCCGTGCTCAGCAGTGGGCGTATATGGGTTGATGATGATGATGATGAAAATACGCAACTGTACGTAAACATACACGTGTATTTTTCATCATAACTAATCCCCTTCTATATATCAATCAGTGTCCTTACTTGTCTGTAAACGGAACTTAGTAATTATTAAGAAGAACCAACTCATTGAAATGAAGTACCGATTCATTGACCCCGGGCCACGTAAACGAACACAAAATCCGGAATATTGGGGTCAAGCGAATATTTCACAATGTTAGATTGGAATTTTGATACGCAGGTACATATTTTGGCAATAAAAATGTGTTATGTCATAAAAAATCGAAAAAAGAATCAAAAACTCTAAAAGGATTAAGTATTCTATGTTGAATTAAAAGAGCTGGAATACGAATTAATTAAACTTAATAATCATAAAAAATAATATCATCGGTGAAAATTAATTAATACGTCTATTGATAACCTTATGACAACTGCAAAACAGTAATCTAGTTATGTTGTGATACAAAAGTACTAATTTAGCATATGGCTTGACAACTACATGTTATTTTATACTTCCATAGAGAGTAGAGTACGCAACATTACTTTTAATCCATCTATAGTAACAGAAAGTAAAAATGAAACATGCACAAATAACTTTCAGTCCCCCGCAGAGACGAAAACAAAATAACAAAACCAAAAATAAAACTTACAAAAATGGCGGCTCTGTGCGAAATCCAAAACAAATTGAACAAAACACTGGCAGCTTGTCACAATAAAAAACAAAACAAGTCGATAATATTGTTTTAAATTTTTAAAAATCGAATTTGCAATCCGCGCTGTCGATTCGACGTGCTGTGAGCTTCTGAATGACCATTTGCTGAGATGTTCTTATCTTTGGTTCGACAGTGTCCATTGATGACACATCAAATTTAAACCTTATTACAATGGACTCAAGTTGAAAATACAGCGTGTTGAGTCAACAATCCTGCGCACTCGTGTAGTTGGTCGAGGATGGAGGTCAGTGCCGTCTTTTTTTGTGGTGAGATAATTTTGCGGAAACGAAACGTCAAATTATAAATAAATGGGTCAAACCAGGACAATATTACGATCTAAGTTCTGGTAGTTATAATTATTTTACTAAATCAAACAACAATAATGACATTATTCTAACTTATATAACCTTTTAATAAATATTAATTGAATCCTTTCACTTTAATACCATGTAATCTGTGCTGCCATCTATACAAAAAGTTTAAGAATTTACAATTTAGTTATACATAATACCAAGAGATGGCGTTGTTGTTAATCAATAATTGTATGACTAGCGGTGTATACGGATAAAAAATCTGAATATTTGTCTATAGCGGCGATGTTTTATCGCTATATATTAATGTTTAATCACAGATAAAAAAATCTGTTTATTGACACTTGCTTATTAGTAGTATTTTTTTTATTGGGAAGAGAATAGTGGATTAGTTCCCCTTGTTGATAATTATTTGCATGTTTATGATTTTTTAGCAATTTTAATCCGAGACATATAGTATTAGTATAGAGTATATTTATGAACAATAGTAGCCATTTTGCTAATGTCAATGCCAAAAATTACTCAAATCAGTTATGTCTTTTTTTTTGTTTTAGTTTATTCATTACACTAATACAAATTTGTCTTTCTTTACTGTATCAAATAATACCTGATTTAATAATATGTATAAAACATACCTCACGCCTATATTCCCCGAAGGGGTAGTCAGAGATGCATTTCTGCACCCACATTTCGCCAGGTATGTATCAGTCTCACGTAATAGGGGGCGAGCCTATTGCCTTTTTTCGGGCACAATTCCACACTCCGTGCTGCTACTGAGAATTTCCTAATGGAAAAACCCAATGACACTTTCTTCTTCTTCTTCTTCATCAACCCATATACGCCCACTGCTGAGCACGGGTCTCCTCTACCGTTGAGAGGGTTTAGGCCATAGTCCACCACGCTGGCCTAGTGCGGGTTGGCGGACTACACACCTAAGAAATTTCTAAGAACTTTTTAGGTGTGCAGGTTTTATCACGATGTTTTCCTTCACCGTTAAAGCAAGTGATTATTCAATGTGAATACACACATAACTTCGAAAAGTCATAGGTGTGTGCCTGGGGTTCGAACCCGCGACCGCCGAGATTCTCGACCGCGCGCCTAAACCTCGAGGCCATCACTGCTTGTAATGACACTTTGCCCGGTAATAATCTATTTTTGGGTAGGTACATACTTTTGACTTTCAAACATAGTTTAGTATTTAGCATCTTAAATCCTAAATTGAACGGTAACTATATACTACTAACTAAATTGAATATGTAATGGTAGAAAGTCTTTTGTGTATTAACTATGATTTGTGTGTTCTACTTTATTTGTACAATAATAAATTAATTAAAAAAACACATACAGTTTATAATCACTTTATTCCAATTATTATAGTAATATTATTCATACAAATAATGAGGTCATAAAATACAATATTTTTGATAAAAAAAACTCCTTGAAAACTTTTGAGATATTTTGAAATTTCTCACCATTGGTGTTAATGCTCGCATTTCAAGCAAAATTTTTTTTGGACGTTTATACTGTAGTGGTCATTTTGTGATGTTCGTAGGAAGGCAGTGTTAATAGCGTCCCATACACTCGAAAAAACGCTGGAAAATCTTTTTCCATTTTCATTCGAAACCGTTGATAATCTGTAATAGAAAAATATATTTATTAATGTACTAGTCCTCTGACTTTTCGAAGTTACGTGTGTATTCACATAGAATTATCACTTGCTTTAATGGTGAAGGAAAACATCGTAATAAAACTTGCACACCTAAAAGTTCTTAGGTGTGTAGTCCGCCAACCTGCACTAGGCCAGCGTGGCGGATTATGGCCTAAACCCTCTCAATGGTAGAGGAGACCCGTGCCCAGCAGTGGGCGTATATGGGTTGATGATGATGAATGTCCTATATCATACAGACGTCTGTTGGGCACGCGACATACTGTATTTCAAAGTTTGGCCTAAGTCTTAGTTTTAGTGCTGTAGTAAAATTATTTTACTCATATACAAAAAAAATTACATACATGATAATAAAAATAAAGGATATTTTAAATATTAAGCAAAATTCTTTTTAAATCGTGGTTTCCCTGGGATTTGAACCCGTGTCAATCGAGATAATATTTCAGTTGACCACGCCTCCAGAATATATATTTGATGTACTTTACTGTTACAGTATAAAAATGATGACAAGGGAAATTCGCTGATGATACGTTATCATGACCTAATTCACAAAAAACAATCGCCCAACGTGGGGCTCGAACCCACGACCCTGAGATTAAGAGTCTCATGCTCTACCGACTGAGCTAGCCGGGCTGTGAACGAAATGCTGAAATTATAAAACAAAAACACCAAACTTATCTATATTTTTATAGATATCTTTATTTTTCAACCTTTAATGGTTTATAATACTTCGCCCTTGCACTACTAAAGTGGATTAATTATAAAAAAAAAATCTAGAACACTATTGCAGCGCCACCTTTCTTTTTCAATAGCAAAACTAGACATTTTATTTCAATCACAAAGAAAATATTCCAATAACGCTTCGAATTCCAATAAAAAAATATCCTTGAATTTAATTTAGCTTAAAATCAGTACAATATAACTAGGTAAAAAGATTTTGTGTGTAGCATATACAAAAAGTAGGTTTACAATAATCATTTTCCTTAAAGATTCAGTTGTGTACAGAAACAAAAAACTAATGTACATATTTGTCATTACTCAAAACATATTCAATTGTTTTCGGCACAATCCTATTGCATGACAACCTATGGTTGGAAATAACATTTTTGTTATCATCATCAAAAAGTGATGGAAATATTTAGTATGCTGTTTAAAACAAATTTTCTATGTAAATTGAAAATATGTGCCTAACTTTGTATAAATCTATACATTTTTAGATTCATAATATTACTAGCTATTTTTAATAAGCTTTGTCATGTCTGGCTATAATTTTATTAAAATTGCATCGCATTTCCTTTACTCAAGTTTTCATTTGTTTTCCTATCAAATATCATTTAAATTTTTAAAGGGGTTAAGACGTAAATTAGTAACTATAAAATAGATTAAGACTGGTAATAAGACTAACTCAGTACAAAAAGTGTTAAATGTTTATAAAAGTCTTGGACATAAATCGACCTTATTATGTTGTCATAGTCACAGAACAGTTGAATAAGTCTAGAAGGGAAATGTTTTCGTGTCAAGCGTGCCAAATTTACGATTAAACTATCATATTTTTGATACGGTAGTTTTTTAGTAATTTAATTAGCGTTATATAAACACCTTTATAAATGTGTGTCAACCAATAGCAGACAATTTTTATTCGAAATCTTTTATCATTAGTTGTGTGATCGAAGCAGAATGAATAGGTGACAGACAAGCGCCGACACTCGTCTCCATACAAATTACTGTCTATTTCCCTTCTAATCGTATTCAACTGCTTTTTTGATCGTTACAAAAAATAACTTACATTTAAAATTCTAGCAGATCCTTTTAGAAACCTCAAGATCTTCCAGGGTTTTGTCTTTGTCCGGTTTCTTTTCAACCTTCTTCGATTGTAACTGGAGTATAATAGGCCGCCCTCCTATAAGAGGATACTTAGGCGCCTCAGGGTTCGTGGGAGGCGGTGAGGGGGGAACAGGGTCTAAAGGAGGAAGGAGGTTGGTTGCGTCGTGGTAGACAAACGCATTGATGGCAGGACCTGAAAAAAAAATACTCATGTACTTTGTGTGCCCCAAAAACGGCAAAAGGTTCGCCCTCCATTACGTGGGACTGATACATATTTGGCGAAATGTGGGTGCGGGAATGCACCTCAGCCTACCCCTTCAAGGAATACAGGCTTGAGGTTATGTATGTATGTGTACTTTAACGGTGAAGGAAAACATCATGAGGAAACTTGGGAACCTGAAAGTTTTTAGGATATCTTAGGTGTGTGGTAAGCCAACACGCACAAACCAGCATGGTGGACCTAATCCCCCTCAGTTATAGAGAGAAATGCTCTCAGAACCAGTTTATAAGCTGATGATGAAACCTCCTTTGTCTTTGCTGTTTTTTTTTCCCTAATAAATACTAAAATGCAGCATTGAGCTTTAAAATGTAACCTTAAATAATATTCTTACTATTATATAAATCATAAAAAATTGTCGAATAAATGCAAAAATGCACCTCTGCTTATCAAATTAATAGTTGTGTGCATACTAAATATATTTATGCATAGCGTCAAATAAGGTTATCACTGTATCGGTCATTTTATCAATTATATCATCACCGCATAGATTGCAAATATTAACACGCACATACCTAAGTCCAAGATAATATATTTTGATTTTTAATAATGTCTTTGTCTAACGCAACAATCACAAGAGCTGGTTTTACATGGCCACATGCATTATATTATTGGACTACAGAAAGAGCCCTAAAAATCCTAAGATCTTTTAGGTTTTTACTCACGATGTTTTCCTTCACCGTTAAAATTAGATAATTGTGAATGCACAGATAAATTCAAGTCACTGTTCTAGATAGGTTAGTAATGTAATATTTCTTTGTTCCATGACCCAGTGTTTAATTTCTAGTAATAGGGGCGTTTCTAGTAAGCAGTGATGGCCTTGAGGTTTGGGCGCGCGGTCGAGAATTTCGACGGTCGCGGGTTCGAATCCCAGGCACACACCTCTGACTTTTCGAAGTTATGTGTGTATTCACATTGAATTATCACTTGCTTTAACGGTGAAGGAAAACATCGTGATGAAACCTGCACACCTAAGAGTTCCTAGGAATTTCTTAGGTGTGTAGTCCGCCAACCCGCACTAGGCCAGCGTGGTGGACTATGGCCTAAACCCTCTCAATGGTAGAGGAGACCCGTACTCAGCAGTGGGCGAATATGGGTTGATGAAGAAGAAGAAGAAGAATAGGGGCGTGGTTATTGACGTTTACAAGACCGGGTCTTGATAAGTGCCACTCAGTATTTCTGAATAAAACACCTAAATCACTGCTTGAGACGAGATAATTTCCGCAATAATTTGTTAACACTTATTCCGCAGGATAACTAACTAGATTGAACAAACCTTATTTTTCTTACTGGAAAAGTGCTTTACGCTTTATTTATAGAAGTACAACAATTGCAATTCAAAAAGGTATTTTTCGTATTAGTATAAATGAGTATTAGTATAAGCAGTGATGGCCTCGAGGTTTAGGCGCGCGGTCGAGAATCTCGGCGGTCGCGGGTTCGAACCCAAGGCACACACCTCTGACTTTTCGAAGTTATGTGTGTATTCAAATTGAATTATCACTTGCTTTAACGGTGAAGGAAAACATCGTGATGAAACCTGCACACCTAAAAAGTTCTTAGGAATTTCTTAGGTGTGTAGTCCGCCAACCCGCACTAGGCCAGCGTGGTGGACTATGGCCTAAACCCTCTCAATGGTAGAGGAGACCCGTGCTCAGCAGTGGGCGTATATGGGTTGATGAAGAAGAAGAAGATAAATGAGTAAAAAAATGATATAAATATAACCAAAAATACCATTTACTTTATGGATAAAGAAAATATATAAATATGACACATTTACGTTGTGTAAGACAATAAGTGCCATTGTACCTTGTCTAAATGTTGTGGGAATTTTATAATCTACGATGCACCTGTTGTCCCCCAAATAAAAAAAAAAAACTTACTACTGGCGATTTGTTTTCTGGCCATTTCGTCCTCTTGGGCTTTTGTGGCCACGCCACAAGATGCTTCTGAAATCGCACTAGTGGTCTCTTCAATCGCCTGATACTGACTGGCTACGCGATCGAGTACTTTAAGTATTTATAAAAGATAACGTACCATGCGATAGCCTTGAGGAAAAAGCGCAGTTTGTTGCATCAACAGTCACGCCTTGAAATTAAGGATACACACCTCTTTTGTGTTATAGTGAAATATCCATTATTGGTTATTTTTTGTTACCTTAAAGATATAGAACATCATAAGTTTCAGGCTACTATAATTCCATCAACTAAAGTCATGCTAGTGTTATTAATTAACGACTAAAGACTGTTCTACTGTTACATATCGATTACATATCTTGTCAGGCAGTGATAAACGTGATATATTCCAGACAACCTATGTCTGAAAAAGAGTCCTTGCCTTCGTTGTTTATCTTATTGTTTAGTATACAAAAAGTGTGTAAATATATAGATAAATAAATACATAGTTCTTCCTTTGTACAAATACACAGGTGCACTTAGCGAAAGCGCACATTTATTTTATAATCGGAATAGAGAATTAAGGAATCTTATTCAAAACAAAAGACTGTATTCTCTTTGTCTATGTGCCTGATCGTAAAGAATCCATATCTATACCTAAAATTCTATCCAAACGTAAAAAAACCAACACCAAAATTTCACCCGATTGATCTATTCACAGATAAGAAACCATTGAATTTTTTGGCTCTCATTTAAAATCCTCTATTAGCAATTAACTTCCTGAAAAGACAAGTGTTTCACAACGACAAAAGGGTCTTCCCAGTCCTTCCTTGTAAAACTGTATATTTAATTATTAATAAATAATTGCGATTAGGGGATTACCTTTTACGTCTATAAAGTAGTATAAAGATATATCTGTTGATAAGTTAATCATATTATGAGTAACAGGAAATCGTCCATTGTTACGTGTCACGCTAACTGCTGTTTATAAAGTAATGTGGGTTTTTAAAGACGAGGTTTTGTACGTAATACTGCCGTTTTTTTCTCGTATGTCATAAAGACACGGTAAAATTAAAAAGTAGGTAGAAGTGGAAATATTTCTCCTATCATTATATTATTATGTTTTTCCTTTTATAATATTCTCACATTTCATTGACGTTTAGATTGCATAAAGGGCAAGCATATTTTTGTAATTATTTTCAAATTGGTGTGGCTATGATATTTATTAATGACGATACTTAAAATAATTTTACCTCATCGTCACAGCAGTATTATTCAGCAGCTCAGGCTTAATTAATTTCTCAAGACTAACGAGATTGGCAATTTTTTTTAAATAATCGAATGAGGAAGAGAGACTAACTATTGTTTTAAAACAACGTAAGTATTACTCAAGGGTCTTTCCGGCGAACGCTAAAATTTTCGAATACCTTAACCGCATGATGAACTTTAACTAGCCAAAATAGTGAAGAGACCTCTCCCAGAGACTTCCAAAGTGTTCTATCGGAAGCGGCCTGCATCCAGCGGCTTCCCGCGACTTTCACCAAATCGTCGGTCCACCTTGCGGTCGGATGTCCAACACTGCGCTTACCTCAACGTGGCCTCCACTCCAGAACCTTTCTGCCCCAACGGCCGTCAGTTCTGTGAGCTATGTGCCCTGGCCATTGCCACTTCAGCTTGCTCATTCTTTGGGCTATGTCGGCAACCTTCGTTCTTCGGATCTCTTTTTTCCTTATATATGTCTCTTAAGGCCTTATTCCTTAGTAGCATTCCAACCATTTCTAAGCGTCACATATTGTCCGGCAAAGTTTCAAGAGTCCGGTTGTAGTCGCCCACTAGATTATGACGCGCGGATACACTCGCAAAGTGTGGTAAAGTTTCTCTTGTTCCTAACTTCGGAGTGGCCGGTTCGAAACACCTTGGCGATTCTGTTGCTTGCGACGAACTTGTTTCAATGGTGTTAAGTCTGTACGAGGGTAGCGTAGGTGGTTACGATAAGAGGTTTTATTTATTAGGTTAAAACGATCAAAAGTGTTTATGAAATATAACAGTTCTCTGACGCAGTTTGCTAGACGAAGCTCGCTTGTGAAACGAGAGGCCGCCGGTTCGGTCCCCGCACCGAGACAAATATTTCTATGATCCACGAATATTTTCTTCGGGTCTAGCTGTTTTTGTGTCCGAAAAACTCTCTCGTAATACTCAGATGTCAAAATATCTCTAACCTCTCAAATGTCTCCGTTATTTGATTATGTAACCTCTTCTTTTTCTCATGGGGAAAATCCTTTTGGATCCCCGTCCGCCTCATGGAAGGCTAACGGGGTATGCCGGATTTCTACCGGCTAAAAACCCCAAGGAACTCTGGGATCTCGAGTGGAACTCACCAGAATGCCTTCAGCGAGTTGCTTTTAAAGCTCTACTCGGGGCAAGGACTTGTAACCTAGAGTGGAGTCGGAGCTATTTACTCGTGAATATGTGACTGTTGGGTGTATTTATAATTATGATGTTTGGGCCATTGCACGTGAAGCGAACAGGAAAAAATGGCAGATTGTGCACAAACCTAGTAGTTTATTTGCACTGATTGACTCAACTAACCGCGGCATATTCGTCTATTAAAATGTAAATTGTTAATGACCTAATGAATATCGGAAATGTGTCATTTTGTGCTTTGAGTGGAGTATGAGGAAAACCATGGTCTTTTTATTCTTTATAGAAATACTTATCTATATATAAAGAAAAATTTTATAACAATGACATTTATCTTTATTTAAATTGGTTATAATAGGTTGTTTTCCGAGTTTTTCAAATATACTATACTCTTTATATTTTGTCATTTATTTTCATTTTATGCATTGTTTGCATAGGTGGAATTAATTCCTGAGACATTCTCTACCAGTCGATCCTAGGGTGTTGCTGAGATGTACAAATGCAGGAGTGTAAAATATTAAACAATCGTTCGTTTGTTATCAGCCCATATACTCAAACTGCTAGGCACAGGCCTCCTCTACCATTGAGACGGTTTAGGCCTTAGTCCACCACGCTGGCCTAGTGCGGGTTACTACTGACAAAATACAAGGATATACACATAAATATATACATATTACGCATACATACATACTTATACAGTATGTAGGTAAAGGGGCGCTGGAATCTAAGTCCGGTGTGAGGAAGTTTGGAAGTGCCTGCCCGAACCAACGAGCAAACTTAACACTACGCTGTATTGCATTGTTCAATAAGTCTTAGCTGTGGAGACAATATATTACGCCTGTATGCTCGTAGGTAGGCAGAGGTTTATAATACACTCAACAGTCACATACACAGTTCTGACCCCACACTAGGTTAAAAGTTCTGTACCGTGGGTATCTAGAGCTACGATAGACATTTTCGGTGTCAAACACCCAGCCCTAATACGAGTATTTGTGAATCACACAAACATTTGTCTCGGTGCGGGAATCGAACCCGCGGCCTCTCGTTTCGCAAGCCGGCCAAGTGCGCCGCGGGGCTGTCGTGCATTTTAATTTTGGAAATCTGTAATGTGAAAAAGGACGGACACGAAAATTTCTACGTTAAAATTCTGACATTATATTTCTGTCTCTTTTACTTTCATGCATCTAAAAATATGCAAAGATTTATTTTTGTGTACAATTTGGGCCAAACACAATTTTCCCGATTTTCTTCTTATCTTTGAAGTTCAAAAATAATCGAATGTAAAAGTGTAGGTATGCTCGAACCCCTTTCTGATAAAATGTCACGTAGCAGACCAATTTAACACCCAATTTGTATTAAAGAGACAGAGAAAAAAGGGGAAAGGACCTCGGATAATATCGACTTGAGATGCCTCTGGTGTACTCAGGATAAGTGGGCTTAATCTCTCGAAATCGTTGACTTTGTTTGAATATTCTGGAATTATTGAAAGTATTAGGACAGCCTCGGTACATACATAGTTCTGATCCCACACTTAGCTATGCGTCACAAGTTGGCTAAAAACTAGCCTGGGAAACTAGAGGTCGCAAGTTTGATAACCGAACAATATTTGTGTCTTTTACAAATATTTGTTTTGACTCTGAGTGGTTGTGGCATTGAAATGGTTTTCGTAGTTTGTGATATCCACGACTTAAGGCTTGTGTCATAGGGTGGGGTAAGAACCATTTAATTTGACTGTTGGATTTATTTCAATTATTTATTTACCATACAAAGCGGCGGATCCTTCTTTTATAATAAGTATTACTGAAGTTATAAATTCAGAAAATCAATTAAGAAGCAAAATTCAATCGCTAGGCAAAATATTATACTTAAATTATTCTTAGTTTATGAGTGTTATTCGTACTTCGTAATGACTGCCGCACGGTGCAGCACCGCACCATAGCTAGTGAAACATGGGCATAGCTATGGACTTTCGCCCATATTTCGAGAGTACAACTTTGATAAAAAAAATTCTCCCCGGAAGATAATTTTTACCTATGTAAAGTTTTTATCATCAGCCCATATAAATAAATAAATAAATACACCCAACAGTCACACACATAGTCCTGACCCCACACTAAGATACGAGTCTTGTGTCGTGGGTATCAGAAACTACGAGAGACTTTTAGGCCTCAGTCCAACACGCTGGCCTAGTGCACGTTAGCGGACTACAGTACACACCGAAGAAATTCCTAAGAACTATATATAAAGTCTTGTCCTAAAACTATAATTTCTTCTTAATTTTTAATAGCACTAACCCCACAAATACACATTGCCTTATTAAAACCAACACAACTAATATACATTACTGTACAAATATCTTTACTTACACGATATCATAAAGAGACGACAATTTGTGATGCTGCGGGCCCACCTCACGGTAGCCAGTTATGGTGCACATAAAAACGGGACACCCTCACTTTCGGCTAAGATTGACCACACTTTATGGCCGGAAAATAGGGATGGTAAAAATTTTACGACGGAGGTCCGAAACTCATACATTGACAGCTGATGGCGAATGTATGAGATTGGCAGGCTTATGGAATGGAGATTTAGGGAAAGGTGAACTAATGAGGTGGAAAGAAATGTAATTAGTACACAGGTGTGTAAAAATACACTTTTTGCTACATATATTTGATTGCTAAAGTACGTGGTTGTTAGCGATTACATAACGCATGCTCTGGGCTACTAATATTTTCAAAATTGGAAACGACAGTGGCGATAGAAACCCAAAAGAACAGCTGATCTTACGGAATTCCATTGGAATTACATGGCATTTTAGAATTTTGGAAGAAAAATAAATTGTCGTTTATATAAGAATATGACTCTACAACAGTACCTTATTACCTTTATAAACTAGACATAACACGATTAATTTGTCACATTTTGGGCTTCTATAGAAATACCGCCACTTGGACTTGATTGGTCAGCAAGAAGAAACATCGGAAGCATCTTGAGTTAGATTCCCAGGTATGGAAAATTGTTATATAGCACGCTTAAGATTACCTCTACTTCTAACACTTATAACTTAGCTTTCAATACTTTATCATATATATATATATACTTTATATATGCTTTATATACTTACTATACTTTATATACTTTATATATGTATATACATTTACCGGCATAGAAGCTTACGTTCAAGATTTTATACTTTTCGCCATATCTCTACCCGTTATAACCGTCGTATAATCGGCGGTAGTGCATCGAAACATCAACCGGAGAGGTGTCGACAGTAAAACCAGGATCGAGATATGAAAACATCGTAAAACATTTGCGGAGTGCATTGTTCATAGTTATGGATCGTGGAGCATTGGCTTTGGTTGGAGCAAATATTTAAGACAGGCTTGGTCTGGGTTTTTTTAAAGGAATTTTGTAGCTAGTCTGTCGTCATACGATACAAATATTAGCTAGTTTTTTTGGAGAATTTAAATACAAAGGCATGATTCGTGCAATCTCAGGATTCTAGGTTCAATTCCCGGGTTGTGAATTTTTTTTTATTAAATTTTACCCTATTCTTAGTGATACCATGTAGTCTATACACTTCTCAAAAACCTAAATTACGCTTACCTCTAATTACACAAAACTTAAAAGTCATTTAGCGAAACATTTCTTCCTAACCACCTGGAGATACAGGTATGACATTTGAGTACATATGTATGTGTATGTAGCAATAGCAATGAATACCCCGAATTGATAGAACATAAAAAAGTCCCTAAGTGAAATAAGCCGTAACACGGTGTCATCGGAACATTCGAGGTTTTACTATTGTCGTAAACTTTACCCTACAGTGATCTGACGAAGGGAATAAAATGTAGCGCGTAGCGGGAGCCTACGCGGCGTAGTGGGAGACTACGTGGCGTAGCGGGAGACTGGACGGCGTACTGGCGGACTGCGTAGCGTATTGATTGTAGGTAATTATTTTTTGTAGTTAAGATTTATTTGTAGCATAAATTTGTAAGAATAATAGGTTCTTGGAGGTATGAGTGTGACTTGCTTGGGAAGTAGGAGGCTTTTAATTTGTTGATTTTAAACAATGTCCTTTATTAGACTGTTATTACTAATATACAATATCATACTAAATTATTTTCAGGTAGAATAAAATACCACATGTAGTATCTCTCATAAATATTAGAAAAAACAGACATCAGTACAGATTTTTTTTATAAATATGAGATAAAAACAGATAACAGAAAACACAGTTTTATAAAAAAAAATCAAATCTTTTAAACAAGTTTGTTTTAATTCCCCTCAACGTAACATCCTCGTCTATTAGCATTTAAATTTCGAATATCGACATACTCAATCTTTAAACTTCAAAGTACCTCACCTACCAATCTGCCAAAACAAAGCTGGCACACACGGTAGACATAAAAAAAAACTTCATTAACCGCGGCGCATTCACGGGCGGTAAGTACTGCGTCGTCCCGCGGATTCACTCGTAAAAATTCGCCACGATTCGCAGCAATAAAGCACACATATCCACCGCTTCGCCTGTCGAATGTCTGCTACGTGACTGTGTTTGCTGTTATTGCGTGGCGTGTGCGGAAACGGGTAGATAGGACTGGAGGACTACATATTTTGGAATTCATTGTCAGTGGGTTTTTTAGTGTTTCTTAGGTGTATGCCAATCCGCATTAGGCCAGTGTAGGCTAAGGCCTAAAATCTTCTCAAAAGTAGAGAAGGATAGTAGTGCCAACGTGACTTGTAGTTACTAGGCTGATGATGATGATAGTGAGTTATAGCGACCGCTCTGTGTCTCACGGTAGATGTATGTACATATATGTCGTGCGATAGACAATAAGGTTCTCTCTAATCTATGACTTTTTGCTTATGAATTTAATTACCCCCAAAAAGTATTTCTTTTTGCTAAATTAGACATTTAAGCCGTGCAGTGTAGAAGTCTAATGTTTGATTCCCAGGTTCAGCTAAGAGCGTTTTTTTATTTAGATATCACCGCAATAACGTATCACATTTTAGCCTAGCCTATTTTTCGGGGTCATTTGCAGTCTCCATGCTGCTTTAAAGATTTTAATTATACAAAAACTCTATACTACCTCACTCAATTCGGATCGTATTCCAAACCTTCACATACTTCTTCATAAAAACGCATAAACATCAATTTTACATTCTATACAAGTGACTCTACCTAATATACAAAACGTCTCTACATATTCCTTGCTCTACCTATCGGCTTTTACGCGTTCCTAGGTAAATACAGTGTAAGAGTGACGAATGTGGGGCACTGTTTGAAGGATAGAGCCGTATCCTGCGATACCCGAGATGGATCTCTACCACACGTGGCCCGAATTATTATAATGCATGGACATGCTCAGAGTATTGTAGAGCTCCAAATTGTGTCTTAAATCTCTTGGCTGAAAGGTATTGTTTCCTTTTATTTTAATAAAATGTACTGTGTAATTTAGAAATTGTTTATCATTTCAACATAAAAATTGTGTAGGGTAGAAATTGTCTTAGACCTCTTAATACACAAAAACATGTTTTGTACAAATGGCGTCTGTTTTAATAATAAAATTCTGTAGATGTTGTCCCCGTCAACCCGTACTAGGGCTGCATGATGAACTAAGACCTAAATTTTCTTAGTAATGAAGAGGCCTGTGCCCAGTAATGAGACATATAGGTGCTGATAATTATGAAGTGATCTATGTATGTACGTAATTGTTATCTAGACTTCTTTTTACCGACATTTTCATACTTTTTATTCGACTCGGAAACGAACCCGAGTCTCTCACATCACACACACTAACACACATTAAACCCACCAACACAAAACATCCTAAAACCCGTTAAATCACGTAACAAACTACGAAATCAAATCAGTAGCGATCCCTCACACGGAAACATTTGATATCAAACGCTATTACAGACGGCGACATGTTTATCTCGCAGGAGGCATCAATAACGCTTCCCCGATGTTCCTAAACACATTTGCCATTACAAGAGGCAAAAAGATCACATTTGATACACATCAAGTATTGAACGTTGGCCCGTCAGGGTTGTGGGATATACGGGAGGGAATTCGCGGCGTGGACGCGCGGTTTTTTGGGTTTTGTCGAGGGTGATTTAAAAAAATGTTTCGGTTTGTGTATACGTTTATTAAGAGATGAAAGGGTAATAAAATGATTGGTGAAAGTTTGGGGGCGGAACATGGTATAAAATTGAATGTGTAGGAAAAATTGTAGTACAAAATAACAAATTAAATATCCACTAGAAATACTGTTTATTGTTAGAACCATGATCAAAATAAACTATTACATTGATGAAAAATATTGTTAAAACATCTGTAGTTAAACAACTTGATTAACACGCCACATATTTATTGACATGTCATGAGTATGATGAGTATGTTACGTGCGACACACATACAAGGATTGCTGATGACCACAATGGCCCGGTTACCCAAAATCGCTGATGCTTCGTCGTTCCACATACGGATCAAGGCCGCGTAAACGCCGACTCCGCGACCTCAATTATTAGTTATAAGTTTACTATATATATATTGTTATTATTGTAGAAAGATATAATTCTTGTATCTAACATCGATCAAGAAACTAGTATCTAGTTAATAAATTAGTATTATAAAATTTTTGGTTTTTTTAAGTCCTTCGGCTGTGACTAACGTAATTGGCGCAGTCGGTAGGATTCTAGAGTCAGTGCGTGGCGGTCATAGGTATCAAAAATCGTTGCCTAGCTTGACTCCGCATAGTCGCTGGCGGGCTCTTAAGCCATCGTCTGGAATCCGAAACCTACGAGGGCACGGCCGGGGACGTACTCAAACATCAGTACAAAGAAAAACCAACTTATGTAAGTACTCTGAAATTTTATCCTAAGTGTTGCCTCCTGTCTCCAAAATTTTCCATCCAAGGAATAAAGGGGAGGAATCTGTCTCTTCAAGACAGATTCATAGGAACTTCGCTTTAGATAATAGTAGGAATTTAGATAGTAATAGAAATTTAGGAAGTGATAATAATTTAGATAAAATGACATTTGACCCGGACAATATCTATAAGGCCCTACGGCCGGTCCCTGAGTTTGATGGGAACCCAAATGTCCTAACTAGGTTTATACAAATCTGTGACCAAATAGTGGCACAATACATGAAAAACGAACCGTCATATCAATTAAGTAATCTGTGTCTCATAAACGGAATTTTAAATAAAATCACGGGTCCTGCCGCCAGAACAATAAATTCTAACGGCATTCCTACAAACTGGCTAGGTATTAAAAACGCCTTGATAAATAATTTCGCAGACCAAAGGGATGAAACCGCCCTTTATAACGATCTTTCTCTCGCAACTCAAGGCAATGATACACCTCAAGAATTCTACGACAAATGCCAGACCTTATTTAGTACAATTATGACATATGTGTCCTTACACGAATCAGTTACAACCACGATAGAGGCTAAACGCGATCTTTACCGTAACTTGGCTAAGCAAGCCTTCGTAAGAGGGTTAAAAGAACCCCTCGGGTCACGTATTCGATGTATGAGACCCGAGACAATTGAAAAGGCTCTGGAATTTGTCCAAGAAGAGATTAATATAATGTACCTACAGCAGCGAAATGATTCCGTACCTGAGCGACGTAACACTCCAGCACATCCGAGCACACCACATAAGGTACCATCCTTAGGTTTTAATATGAACATGCCTAAAATGTTTAGTGTACCTACCCCTAGTCCAGCGTGGCCGAAACCATCACCCGTATTTGCGCACCCTTATACATCGCAACAGGCACCCCAATGGCGTCCGAACGCCCAGATTTCTCATCCGCAGCAACGCATGCTTACATATCCCACGCGTACTCAGCAAATGTTCCGGGCGCCGCCGCCAAATTATAATCCGAATAACAGTTTTAGATTACCTCCTAAAAATGTACCAGTATATAATGCCGGGCCGAAACCCATGAGTGGTGTAAGCCATTACGTACCGAAGGTATTACCACCAACCTTAACGGGACGCGATTGGAGAGTTCACGGTAATCCTCCGCCATCAAACTATTTTAAAAGTAGGGAGATGAATTTTAACGAAATTGCAGATTACAACGATTATAACGATAGTTATTACGGCGAGTGTTATTATGAGCCATTTACATATCCTCCTTATTCGGAATATTACTGCGACATGAATCCGGAATATGAATACGCTATCGATCAGTCTCAATACGATCATACAAACGCGAATAATGTTACCGACGCGGAAGCGCAAAGCCCGGTTGATAATAAGCAGGATTTTTCCGAGGGCCGTTCCACGAAAGAACCAAGATAGAATTAAATCTACATTCCAAAAGGGAATTACGCTACGTACAAATAGCGGATCCCCCACTTAAGTTATTAGTTGATACCGGCGCGAATCAATCCTTTTTGAGCCCTGAAGCATGTGACAAATTTTTCCCCATTATTCCACGTGATTTTGATCCTTTCGAAGTTACTAATTCGCGAGGTACTAGCATACATGAACATTCAATTACCATCCCGCACTTTCAGGAATTTAATGAACAAAGATATGCGAAATTTTTCATATATAGATTCCATAATTATTTCGACGGACTTATAGGTTTGGACTTGTTAGAAAATTGTAACATAGATTTAAAGAATAATTTGTTAATTACGGAACATGCTTCAATACATCTCAAGTGCTATAAGTGTCGAAAATCGAACCCGTACGAAACGATCCCAGCCGGCTCATCCAAACTAATAAACGTACCGATATATGACTCGGAAGGTGACGTACATGTGCCCCAGCAAATAGTTTCTAATTGCATTATCCATGAGTGCGTTACTAAGGTCTCGGACAGAGTAGGCACGATTGAAATCGAAAACCCCACCTGTGACGATATTACTATTAAATTTGAACAACAACCGCGCATACAGGTATTTAATATCGAATGCATAACGCCAGGGCCGGATTCGGAACGTGTTAAAAATGTTTTAAATCGTTTGCGAACTGATCACTTGAACGTAGAGGAGAAATGCAATTTGGAAGCTTTGTGCAGACGTTACGCAGACGTATTCTATCTCGATGGCGAACCCTTAACGTTTACGAATAAAATTAAGCATAGGATTAGGACAACGGACGAATTACCGGTATATAGTAAAAATTATAGGTATCCATTTATTCATCGTCAGGAAGTTAGGGAACAGATTACTAAGATGTTGGAACAAGGCATTATTCGGCCATCCGATTCCGCCTGGAGCTCACCTATATGGGTAGTCCCTAAGAAAGTTGACGCTTCAGGGAAGCAGAAGTGGAGAATAGTTGTTGATTTTAGGAAGTTAAACGACAAGACCATAGACGATAGGTATCCGATTCCTAACATCACGGATGTTCTGGATAAACTAGGTAGATGCCAATACTTCACGACCCTGGACTTAGCATCAGGATTTTATCAGGTCGAGATGGACCCCGATGATATCCAAAAAACAGCTTTTAATGTCGAACATGGGCATTTCGAATTCTTACGAATGCCAATGGGCCTAAAAAATTCACCATCCACATTCCAACGAGTGATGGACAATGTGCTTAGAGGGTTACAAAATGAAATCTGTCTAGTTTACCTCGATGATATTATCGTCTTTAGTACATCCCTGCAAGAGCACATAGTAAATCTAGAAAAAGTGTTCGACAGGCTACGTGACTCCAATTTCAAAATCCAAATGGATAAATCTGAATTTCTGAAGTTGGAGACACCATATCTAGGCCATATAATTAGTCGAGAGGGTATAAGACCTAACCCTGATAAAATAGCGGCTATTCAAAAATATCCACTGCCTAAGAGTAGCAAAGAAATTAAACAATTTTTAGGACTGTTAGGTTACTACAGAAAATTTATTCCGGATTTCGCACGTATAACTAAACCGATGACTAAATGCCTCAAAAAGACCAATAAGATAACGTTTGACCCCGAGTATATCGATAGTTTTGAAAAATGTAAGAATTTATTAACAAACGATCCGATATTACAATACCCGGATTTTTCGAAAGAGTTTAATTTAACAACGGATGCCTCTAATGTAGCGATAGGTGCCATCCTTTCACAAGGACCGATAGGTTCAGATAAGCCCATATGTTATGCGTCCAGAACTTTAAACGATAGTGAACAAAAATATAGCACAATAGAAAAAGAATTGCTTGCCATAGTTTGGGCAACCAAATATTTTAGACCATATTTATTCGGTCGTAAATTCAAAATTCTAACGGATCATAAACCCCTTCAATGGATTATGAATCTAAAAGAGCCGAATTCCCGGTTAACTCGCTGGCGGCTCAAGTTAAGCGAATACGACTATACTATAGTCTATAAAAAAGGCAAATGTAACACAAATGCCGATGCTTTATCACGAGTCCAAATTAATAATGAGGAAACAGACTCGATGCTCGTAAACCCCTCCGAGAGACCACCTAGTCGCGCTGATTCGTCAACTGAGACAGCTCACACTAGTAATGAAAACCCGATTCTTGAAGTTCCCATTACCGATGAGCCGTTGAATAAGTTCCATAGACAGATTTGTTTTACAATAGTAGGTGATATTAAACGACGAACAACAGCCACAAAACCATTCGACACACACACCCGTACTCACATTCAAGTATCAGAATCCAATTTAGAGCAAGACGTAGTAAATGCCATAAAGGAATACGTTAATCCGAAAGTAAAAACTGCCCTTAAAATAACACCCCCATTAGGGATGTATTCCATAATTCCGATCATACAAAATAATTTTAAAAGCTCTTCTATGAATTTAGTCTTAGCAAAGACTGAACTAGAAGACGTAAAAGAATATTTAAGACAGCAGGAAATAATTAAAAACTATCACGAGGGTAAGACTAATCATAGGGGAATAAACGAATGTTACTTATCACTTTCCCGGCGCTTTTATTGGCCGAAGATGAAAGAGGAGATAAGCAAATACATTAACGAATGCACAATTTGTGGACAGTCGAAGTATGATAGAAACCCTATCAGGCCACAATTTAACATCGTGCCCCCAGCCACCAAACCCTTTGAAATAGTACATATGGACTTATTTACCGCTCAAGCAGAAAAGTACCTAACGTTTGTCGATTCATTTTCTAAGTACGGGCAGGCTTATCATTTACGCGACGGAACTGCAATAAGTATTTTACAAGGATTATTAACATTTTGTACTCATCATGGGCTACCTTTAACTATAGTTACAGATAACGGTACAGAATTCACGAATCAATTATTTGCCGAATTTGTAAGATTACATAAAATTAACCACCATAAGACTTTGGCGAACTCACCTAATGATAACGGCATAATAGAAAGATTCCATTCCACTATAATAGAACATTTACGTATATTAAAGTTAAAGCAAAAAGATGAACCTGTCGTGAACCAAATGCCCTATGCGGTATTAGCGTATAACAGTTCAGTTCATAGTTTTACTAAGTGCAGGCCTCATGATATCATACGAGGTCATTTTGACCCCAGAGACCCCCTAGATATAGACCTGACAGCTCATCTTATGCAGCAGTATATTTTAAGCCACCGGGACCAGATGAAAGTAGTATATGATCTTATAAATAAATCCACCACGGTAGATCGCACTAACCTAATGAATAACCGTAATAAAAATAGGGAACCGGAAGAACAGTATCAACCCGACCAACAAGTATTTATAAGTAACCCGTTAGCGAGTAGGCAAAAATTAGCGCCACAATACACGCAAGACACTGTACTTGCAAACCTTCCGATTCACATATATACGTCTAAAAAGAAAGGACCCATTGCAAAGTCTAGACTTAAACGTACATGTAAGTCATCTCGATTGTTACAGGATTCGACTACTACTAATAGTCCAACTGAGTCTGGCGGCCGACATAAGACTTGAGAGTCTCGACGATGGACCGGGCCTCTTACCATTTAATCTCGGACCCACAAAACTTATTACTCATTATCATTCTTTCTTACAGTATATTGAATTATCCGATATAGAGGACAGAATTGATTCTGTTCAAAATCAACTTAATTATTTTAGAAATAAATTAGACAATCATACACTAGCCCTGTTTGAAATACAGATAAGTTATCTTAGCAATAAATTAATAAAATTGAAGTCGCAATTAAGAGGATTAGAACCTAACCGCGTCAAAAGAGGTCTAGTTGACGGACTAGGATCCTTAATAAAGAGTGTGACCGGTAACTTGGACCATTCCGATGCTGAACGGTACAATCATGCTATTAATGTCTTAGAAAATAATGAACATAAGTTGTTATCTGAGCTGGACGAACACATAAGTCTCAATAAAAATTGGATGACGCAATATTCAAGTTTAATCGCACATATCGTTGATAATCAGGAAAAAATTAACAACACGTTAGAAATTTTATTAAACAGAACCGTTTACGCAGATTACACATTGATTAAATTTGCCAAATTTGCACAGTTGCTAACTATTATAGGCGATAACGTGAAGGATTTATCTTTAGAGTTAATTAAGTTAGAGAATACCTTAGCATTTATAAGTGCATCGAGCACTCATCATAGTATGTTAGAAATAGAAAATTTAGTTAATATAATAGGTAAGCTAAAATCCTTATACAACAAGGATCAAATATTGGACGCGGAGTTAAGAGAATATTATAATATAATTAAACCAGGATTCTATTACATAGATAAAAGAATAGTCATTATTTTTAAATTTCCCATAGTCTCCCCAGATAATTTCGAGTTGTATAGGCTTTCCATTGTTCCTAATAAACACCACCAGACCTTTATCCCTTCATATCCTTTTATGGCAACTAATGGGATAAGTTTCATGTACATGGAGGCTGAATGCCCGAAGTTCGATCGTCGACATCTTTGTGAGGAGAGCATCAATCATCAGCCCCGAGGCCATGCCGACTGTATCCAGAGTCTCATCGGAAACCAGCCCCTACATAAATCATGCCAGCCGACGGAAATCGTTCTCACCAGAGAAGCTATGGAGCAGCTAGATGATCAACACTATACAATCGTCATCCCTAAACCAACAAAGGCTGAACTGAAATGTAGACGCCAGGACTACGTAACGCTAAGCGGAAGCTACCTCGTCACGATTCCTCTGAAATGTTCGCTGCGCACCGACGAATTCACCCTTATTAACATCAATGGACAAATTAAAGGACAGCCGCTGAAAATAGCAAACATACCGAATGGCTACCTTACAAGAGATGATACCAGCATCCCTCATCTTGAACTAGCATCAATCAACTTGAAAGGACTACATGATATTGAAGATAAGATTCAAGCCCAGCATCCAGTAAATTTGGACCATGCTATATATCATACCACAATACCTCTCTACACTGTGGTACTAGTTATAACCGCAATAAGTATTGGAGTTACTGCACGCCGTTATCTCAAAAAGTCTAAAGGATACAAGCCCTCACTATCTGAAAAGGACACCCCATCCAGCGAGGATCAAATATATGCAACCCCTGAAACAAGAAAAATTCAGACATCCACCCCAGCAACATTTTCGCTCAACGTTCTCAAATAGTTGCTGATCTGAGGGGGGAGGTGTTACGTGCGACACACATACAAGGATTGCTGATGACCACAATGGCCCGGTTACCCAAAATCGCTGATGCTTCGTCGTTCCACATACGGATCAAGGCCGCGTAAACGCCGACTCCGCGACCTCAATTATTAGTTATAAGTTTACTATATATATATTGTTATTATTGTAGAAAGATATAATTCTTGTATCTAACATCGATCAAGAAACTAGTATCTAGTTAATAAATTAGTATTATAAAATTTTTGGTTTTTTTAAGTCCTTCGGCTGTGACTAACGTAATTAGTATGTGATATATTATAGCCATTATAAATAAACACACATTTTGTTTCAATAATGTTCACCTATATATGGACATGTATTTACAAGCTTTTATTTAACTTCACTTTTGTATGTATGTATGTATGTGTGTATGTATGTTTGTATGTTTACAAATCTTGCAATAAAGATTTGAACCACTTCCAATAGACCGATTGTGCTGAAACTTGGTATACCTACGTAACTTGGATGACAATACAATAATATGGTACCATGGAGCTGGTCTGATGATGAGATTGGAAGATGACCATAGAAACATCGGTTCTTGTGGACCGATTGAGCTGAAATTTGGTATGTCTTTGTAACTTCGACAACAATACACAAATATAGTATCATGGTGCTGATCTGACGAAGAGTTGGAAGATGCCCATAGGAACTTCGATTTCTGTGGTCCAATTGAGCTGAAATTTGGTATGTCTTCGTAGCTTCGGTAACAATACAAAAATATGATATTATGGAGCTGATCTATTGAGGAGTTGGAAGAAGCCCACAGGAACTCGGATTCCTTTGGACCGATTGAGCTGAAATTTGGTATACCTATGTAATTTCGGTGACAATATAATAACAAGGTATCATAGAGCTGATCTGACGAAGAGTTGGAAGATGCCCATAGGAACTCCGATTCTTGTGGTCCAATTGAACTGAAATTTGGTGTGTCTTCGTAACTTCGGTAATAATACAAAAATATGGTGTCATGAAGCTGATCTGATGAGGAGTTGGAAGAAGCCCATAGGAACTCCGATTCCTGTGGACCAAGTAAGCTAAAATTTGGTATGCCTTTGTATTTTTAGTGACAACATAATAACAAGGTATCGTTGATCTGGTGTCATGAGAAGTTGGAAGGTGCCCGTAGGAACACTAGTTTTCATGGACCGATTGAGTTGAATTTCGGTATGACTACGAAATGGATAGACTTAGAAATATTACCAACTAAAAAGTTAAAAATAAATTAACGGTGAAAAACACATTTTAAAATCAAGCTTTTATAATGCACGAAAAATTAAAAAAATAAACTAAGAAAACATTCATAAAATTCGTATTTTTTTAAACTTTACAAGTAACAATTTACAAAAGTGTTCGGTTTATCAGTAGAAGTATGATACATAAACATATATTATCTATAACTAGTATATTAATATTCTTAAGTGATCTAAAAGCTTGTCGCGCAATTTCGTTAATGCAAAGACCTCGGCCGCGACGAGCTTTTAGATCACTTAAGAATATTAATATACTAGTTATAGATAATATATGTTTATGTATCATACTTCTACTGATAAACCGAACACTTTTGTAAATTGTTACTTGTAAAGTTTAAAAAAATACGAATTTTATGAATGTTTTCTTAGTTTATTTTTTTAATTTTTCGTGCATAATAAAAGCTTGATTTTAAAATGTGTTTTTCACCGTTAATTATAATTTCATATTTATGATACAATAAAATTGAATAGAATTTAAAACACTTATACGAAAACAAAAACAAATAATTTTCCAATATAATTCTAAACAAACCGCAACCGCAGAGACCGCAACAGTCACACCTATGTTTTCAAGAGATAAGAAAACTCTTTCCAACACCACACAGAGTGATTCCAACCCTAACATTTTTGCAATAAGGGCTAAATTTCTTCAGCAAGGAAAACAAGAATCGGATGCAAAGAAATTGTAAAATAAAATGTAATTTGTGGCATTCGTCCTGCTACCAAGTGTTGCCTTGAGGCTGTAAGCCCGTGCCAATCGTATGTAAATGGATTCCACCCTCACATGTTAGACCTTAAGTGAGTTTGAATTGTTTGACAAAGATGCCTCTTTCTGTTCCGATCTAATATCTCAATTGGAACGGAATTGATATGGGAATGTTGTTCTTTTATTGGAAAAGATTTGAGTGCCGATGTTTTGGAAGCGAAAATACGGTTGAGGCAAGACAATTCCAAAGTATTATTTGTTATGTAAAATGTGACCAAAGTTTATTCACAAATTTACGCCTATGTCTCTTTGTGTAGGTAGAGACTATAGAGCGCTTAGCTACGGTCTAAACACATTTCTTTTGATTCTCTTGACGAGAGAGTTTCTTACCATTTCTTTTCCAATACGACAACTTTTTCCGAAGGAGTTCACAAAAGCACTAGTAAAAATCTATTTGAATAAAAATTATTTTGACTTAGACTTTAAGTATCCTATATACTTTTTATACACCAAATTAACTATGTATGTAATTCAAAAAACATCTTTATTCCTGTCATATAAACCCCAACACTAACTATTTAATACAAAAATATCTGCATAAAACAAATAACAAACGCGAAACACAATGCGAGAGGCATTCGAGAAATCGACTGGCAAATGTGAAATAATATATTCCTTGGAAAAATAACAGATTCAATATAAATAGTTGCGCAGCCCTCTCCGCCATCAAAAATCCCTCTTCTCTACTACATTTATCTGTATTAGGGTGGGGTAGAGTTCATGCAGTTCTGCACCAAGAATGTATTTTAGATATTGTTAGAGTGGTAGAGTCGGATGTTGTAGAGACATGTGGGCTACTAGTAACATGTACATAGTGGATTTAAGCGTCATTAATGTGCTTGGTTTTAAAGATTCTTCTATGAAAAAAGAACTTATGGAACACACTAAGTAATATTTAAATCATTTGCTAACATTTCAATATTTCAATCGTGGAAGCAACATAGGTGTAATAGGCTAAAGGATACAATCTAAAGTGTTATTATGTTTCACTTTTAAAAGAAAAAAGAAATTAAACTTAAATATTGTTGCCTTAAGTAGTGATAGCCTTACGATTTAGGCGCGCGATCAAGATTCTATGGTCGCAGATGCAAATCTCTCACTTTTAGAAGTTATATATGTACTTACAATCCATCATCACTTACTTGAAGAAAAAGGACTTGTGAGGAAATCCTTAAAAAAAAATAAGAAGTTAATATGTCCTCACGATGTTTCCTTTCACCGCTAAAGTAAAGTAATTCTGTTAACTATATTCCCAAACTACCAAGTTAAATTCCTGCGTCACTCTCGCATCCCCCATCCACAATTTAAAAGAAGCAAATCAATGTCGCACAGCGTACATGCGAGAGAGAGCCAGCGTTCTATCCAATACATCATATTACGTTGAATATATATCATACATCATTCCCATTCCGCGCACAATGGCCGAGGAATATTGCGGTTTGATGGCCCTACCTGAAGGGCTTAGCTTTTTCTACGTGACACGCCGAATGGGCCGAGTGTTTTGAATTTAGACGAGATTCTTCGAGTTTCTTGGCTTATGTTTGACGTAGGTTTTGGTGGAAGTATTTAATTTTGTTAAAGTGTAATTGGTTGATCTGAATTTGGAAGTCCGGAGTGGTGTATATTGGTTTGCCGTTAAGAAAATAATATTAAAACCAGAAGTTACAAAATGAATTGAAATTGATTTTAATAAGAAACTTTAAAAGTGTCATCTAGTCGAAAGAGATCAAACATTAGCATCTCTTCATTATAGATAACACTTAAAAACTGCTACGAAAAAGAATTAATAATATAACGTATTGTAGGATTTATTCAAAAGGCGTATTTAATTGTAATGTCCGAAAAAACAAATGAAGGCTGTTTTTTCTTTAAATATTTCGTATTATCAGAATTAGTGAACTGTAAACCACTAATATGTACCTTCGCAGTACTGTGATCATGATCACATTAATTTATCATAGCCTTAAGAAGGTCATCATACTCGATACTTACAGACCGATTAAAGTGCTCAAAATATTCCGATAGAAAACTTAAGATCAACGTCGTTTAAGCAACCATCACTCCTGACAAAGGAGGCGTAAAAATTTCCCAAAGGAATATTTCCTAGTAGAACGTTTATATCCGGGGATATAAATTCAACGTTCCGTTTAAAACTTGCATCTCGTAAAATCTCGCAAGTTTCCGTTGCGGATGTAGTCGGAGTTCGGGATTCAAATTCGAAAAATACGCTCCTTCCGCTTCCGGCGTTTGATTTCTCCCGTGATACGACGTTTCCTTCACGGCAATATTTGTATGTTGCACTCCCGTTTATGACATTGATTTGGACGCTTTAAAAATTTTACTGTATTTTTTATTGGTGTTATTTTTTTATTTAACTGATGCTAAACTCACTCGGTAAAATAGTTTCGGCCATTTCAAATTGCATTTGAATGGAAATTGAACATTTTAATTGTCTAGTCTCAATTACAATGATGTCTCGTTTATATCGCAATTAAAATTATCTTAGCCTCTTTTTAAGGTTCTTTTGTATTAGGTAGGTACATCATTTTGAGTCAAATAATTAAATTTACCTAAGTGTCACATACATAATTCTGAACAGTTATTAACTAGTGGGTATCAGATACTAAGAGAGAATTTTAAGTTTTACAATCATTCTGAAACAAATATTTGTGGATCACACAAACAATTGTCTCGACGCGATCTACAACATTACTATAAGGCGTCAAATGGCGGACTAATCGCTATCGATTTTTTTTAGCCAATCGTTGGACGGACTAGAATGGCCAAAAACTCTTTGACTTAAAAGGTGATAAAAATAATAAAGACCTAAACGATCAAACAGCAATAGAAGTGAGGATGCTATTACAGTGTGCGCTCGTTTGCCTACACGGCTTTTACGGAGAAACATTTGGTTCGCCGATTGAAAAGTTGTTTCTACATAAATTTGACGGGTGCATGATATGCAAAACAAAACAACATTTCTGATAGTCACATACTTTTGTATTCTCTTGTCCTTGTATTTCTTATATGAGGATGTAACTTTATAGTTGAATGTATTATCTACCGCTTTGCAGTAAAGTGAAGTGGACAACTCTTTGTTTTCCGACTCTTCCGATATAATTTCTCATTAATATTGTCGTGACTGCCTCGTGGCCTTGCGGTACAAGTATGTGCCGTGCGGTCTAGAGGTCCTGGGTTCGATTCCCGGGTCGGGCAAAGTGTTATTGGGTTTTTCCATTAGGAAATTCTCAGTAACAGCACAGAGTCTGGAAATGTGCCCGAAAAACGGCAATAGGCTCGCCCCCTATTACGTGGGACTGATACATACCTGGCGAAATGTGGGTGCAGAAATGTATCTCTGCCTACCCCTTCGGGGAATATAGGCGTGAGGTATGTTTGTTTGTTTTGTATGTTTTTTTTTAATATTGTCGCGGGATAATGACAAATAAGGTTCTCTTAGATCCGCTGAGCTTCAGTGTCGGCGCCAATACTATGCGTACTGTTGACCCTGGAAAAACAGTACAGTCAGGTTATTCAATATGAAAGCAACGAGTTTAAAGAAGATACATTTTACACGTGTTGTGTACTTAAACATTGATAGCTTTGTATTCAATTGGTACAAAAATGTGACAATCTACAGGTCCTAGGTTCCATTTCTAGGTCGAGCATAAAACAATTATGGGTTTTCCTCCTTACAACCAGAGACACAAGCACACTTACCGTAATACTGGCGCTAAAATGCCCCTTCGCCTGCCCCTTCGGAGAATACAGGCGTTCCTATATGTGTGTATTTTTACAAAGAGGTAAACCCGAACATTTTCTTCTGCACAAAACTCTTCAATAAAATACAAAGAAAATGTATTCATAAATTGCGTGTCGAACAAATCAATAAAGACGTTCTTCCCGCCACACCAACCCCATGAACGCTTGAAAAAGTTATTATTAAATGTTGCATGTATTAAAATTTATTCCCACCCCTCAGTATTGATGTCTCAATTTCTTTGCGTTCTTTTTCTTTTTATAATTCCGCGCCTTATGGCTTGTGAAGTTTTGAGGTTAACGCTTCATCTGTTTTGGGGGATGGTAATTGGAGAGGAGGGTAGTTATTGAAAATATAATGCTACGTGAAGGAATCATAGCTGCGTGTGCCATTTATGTTTTTACGTGAATTCTCTCTCTATGATGGAGATTTGATTGCTATTAATAAAACTTATATTTCAGAAAAAAATGTAATACATTCAAATGATAGTAAATTCATAATCATTTCATTGAAGATATGATACGACATCTGTTCTTAATAAATGCTTTATAATTTCGTTATAAAAAAAACAGTAGGTGCAGTAACCTTGAGATGTGCATTCTATTCCCAAAGTAAGGTACTTTTTTATCTATCTTAGTATTAAGTAGGTTTATGGGCGCATCAGAAGTATCTATGAAAATAATTTTCGGCACAATTTTTTTAAGTTTAAAGTCCCAATCCAAGATACTAATCCTTTATGATTCAGTAACAGTGGAATAAAACACATTCTGAAAATTTCCGATTCACTAACGTTTTCTTACACCAACAAACTTATAAAACAACATCTGAATATACATAACCAAAGCAATTTTCACAGTAAATACAATAAGCGTTTTTTTTATTGCATTATTGCGAATGTTGGAACCGATTGGCATCGGGACGATACAGAAGCAATTTCGACAAGTGTTTTGTCTTTTTTATTTGATGCATATCTTAAATCGATCGGGGAGGGATGAATACGGAGATTGTTGTGAATTATACCAATTGCTTGTTTCCCATTATTTCTTGTATTTTCCTTGTGTTTGGGAGTGATATATCCTCAATTCATTATGAATTATCACGTACTTTAACGATGAAGGGATATATTTTATTAGAGTTTAAAGGGTTTTTTGGTATTTCTTAGGTGTGTTTTTTGGCCCTATCCCACCACACACCCGCCACTGCAACTCCTGTACTCCAGGATCAACAGCGGCACGTACAGTACTGGCGCCGAGCAATGAAGTTCAGCGAATCTAAGGGGACCTAAATTATCATAATCCCGCAACGAAGTTAATCAGAAAAGCAATGTAAAGGAGGAGTTGGAAAACAAAGAATTGTCCACTTCCCTCCACCGCAAAGCGGATGACAAAACATTGAGCTATGAGGTTTAACCTCACATAAAGAAAGACAATTACAATTACAAAAAAAATTGACGCAAGTAACGCACCACGGATAGATAACTATTGCTTAAATTGGACCTAACGTGCGAACTGTTATACAGACTTCCAATAATAGGCATGGCAAAATCGCTGAAAGGCACGGAAATTCCTCCTAGATTCCACGAGGTCTGTATGATAAACAACACCAGACGTTACGTGCATACTATTGAGCATACTGTTACGCTCATCCGACCAAAGATTACACTCCCAAAGGATATGATGTGCGGACTGTTCTTAGGTGTGTGTATATAAACTATGTGAAGAACAAACAAGTCGTGGCCTCGAAGTTGAGACACGTGGTAGACAATCTCGGCAGTCTTGGGTTCAAACCCAGGCACACATCTTTGGCTTCTCAATGAATTAACACGTACTTTAACTGTGAAGGAAAATATCGTGATGAAACCTGCTCACCTAAAAGTCCTTAAGAATTTCTTAGCTGCGTAGTCCACTAACTCACAGTAGGCCAGCGTGATGAGCTAAGGGCTGCTGCTGTAGAGGGCCGTGCACAGTAGTAGGACATATGTGTGTATGTGATCTAGGATGACGTATATATGCACATTATACACACAAAGCTTCAAAAATTAATCAAATCAAGTCAGTCAACCAGTTAATTTAAAATACTCAGTCTTTTGTATATAATACACTTTGAACCGCTAAAAGCGTATGTACATGTATGAGTGATTAGAAATGACTAATACAAGTCCACAACACGCGCCCGTACGGTGTGGTCCGATTGCGCGCGATGTCATCGTGTCATGTGTTGCAGTGACACTCGCGTTGCAAACTTCATTACTTGTCAAATTCGGGATGGCGTCGGAGTGATAGCGGGTTTGATTAGTAAGTATTAAAGGGGAAGAATAAGGAGGATAGAAGCTTTCCCTTGTGTGTAGTTCGAAACATTTCACATAGATGTTCCGCCAATTATTTTGAAATCTAATGCAATAGGATATGGGATGAATCATTGTTAGCCGGTAATATGCAAAACACATAAAACAAAAATGCATTTTACCAATGACGTCATTTGTTGCTGTTACGAAATATAGATATATGTCAGGCCAACGTTTAGTACTTTTAGATGATATTATAATATCTCTTGCTAAGATTGAGTTAATTTAACTCGTAATAAAAATTTCCTTCGTAACGAAAATACATATCAAAAATTCGAAAAATACATCGCTCTACTTCCCTCCCAACCAGCCCGGCAGACAAAACACACTACAAAACAAGCTATAACCTAAAAAAAACTATGTAATTCCGCTCCCCGCTACCACTAGCACCGCACCCACTCACAGCATGTCGCGGGCGTCGGCGCGTCCACGCATATACCTAATTGTTAATTAATCCGCTAACGCCGTGCGATCAGTGATGGATGGCAATCTGATTTGTGCACTTTGTAACGCGGTACCGCCGCTCACTTGATTTGAATAAATCACTCGCGGAATTGTTTAGTTCTAAATTATCAAAGTCGTAATTATCAGCCTGTATAATCAGTTCTGCGGCAGTTGTAACTTGACCATTGTGACTTTAGTTCGCTAATTCTTCGGGATATGTCAATGACTTTGGTTCTGTATCAGATGGCATCATTTCTGATTGTGTCCTTTGAATAACTCCTTAGATACTGTATAAACGAGAGAGTTTGAGTCTCAGTTCACTACACTGGCCTAGTGCGTGTTGGCGGATTACATATCTAAGAAATTCCTAAGCAATTTCACATATACATTAGTCAAGATATTTATCTTCACTGTTACATTACGTTGTTGTAATTGTAAAATACAAGCAGTGATGGCCTCGAGGTTTAGAGGCGCGGTCGAAAATCTCGGCGGTCGCGGGTTCAAACCCCAGGCACACACCTCTGACTTTTCGAAAGTTATGTGTGTATTCGAATTGAATTATCACTTGCTTTAACGGTGAAGGAAAACATCGTGATAAAACCTGCACACCTAAAAGTTCTTAGGAATTTCTTAGGTGTGTAGTCCGCCAACCCGCACTAGGCCAGCGTGGTGGACTATGGCCTAAATCCTCTCAATGATAGAGGAGACCCGTGCTCAGCAGTGGGCGTATAGGGGTTGATGAAGAATTGTAAAATAATTAAGTGTGCATGTTTTGGAGAAAATTCAAAAGGTGTCTGAGTGAGATTCTCATTCGAATCCTGCGCCTAAAATCTTGAAGTCATCACAACTTACTTCTCAAATTATATAGAAAATGACACCAATTGAGGCCTATAAAATCAAAGGCAGCTAAATCCAAGTGAGTCAAATATTCAGTAATCTACAAAAATCGATAACTTTGTTTAGGTGGCTATGATATTTTATATTTTAAAAGAGATTTATAAAGAATGTGAATACCACTAAAAATCAGAATTTTAATTTATAAAAATACCACAATATTTGAGTACAGACTGAATAAATTTGTATTTAACTGTCTTTGATTCCAACTGGCGTTTAGCTGGTTTTGATTCTATAGGCCTCAATTACGATTAATGTTCTTAAATATAATTTAAATTTAATGTATCGACCAAAAACGTGGTTCGGCTACCAAGTTGGGTAAAGCCATTTTCATTATCCTTTTTTAGGAAACAAGTGACAAAATATGGATACAGAAATGTCCTACTTACGCCTCTAGCAATATAGGCGTGAGTGTGCAATATTTGTTGAAAATAAGCTACTTATGGATGCATTGACGACACCCCAACTTAGAAGTGCGAGACCTCACCAAAGCAATAGATTCACATTTTTTAAATAAATCCTCAGTTGACAGGAATACAATCGATCAGAGAGTATCGGATAGAGCCAGAAAATTGCACTTAATTTTATTGTCTCTAAAATTTTACGTGTGAAACAAATAGACCCAACAGTCACATAGGTACATAGTTTTAAACTAGGAGAGATTTTTAAGTCTCAATAACTCTGAAACCCGAATCAAATATTTGTGGTTTCATATTAACATTTATCTCGTGCGGAAATCGAACCCGCGGTCATATTTTTACATGCCAAATGCGATATCAAAGATTTTACTTATTATCTATTAAATCGAAATACAGGTACAGGTAAGTCACAATACTTAGAAAACCAATGTAAGGAACAATTGAAGTTGATAATATTTGAACTAAGGGGCCACCACAGTAATGTAACTTGGCATTAATCTATCGCTACTTGCCGCTACATTTAGATAATCACTTAAAGGATCTAATTTTTCATCTACTCTATATTAAAATAACTAACCTTAAGATTTCCGCATAAAAAAGTAACCTAGAATCATGTTCAGAGTCGCAAAATTCGTCAAAACCGATTTCCACTTAGAATAACAAAGAAAACTAGCATTACACATTAGTAAGGATATTCAAAACACAGTCTCAATACAAGTCGAAAGACCGCGTCCCCTCTCATGATTTACAGTTCTCGACTGCTCAGCGGTTATTGAGACGTGAAAGAGTGATATATCGGTCCCGGCTCACGGTATTTGATCCAGTGATAAAGCGACCGCGGTCTTACACTCCCCGCCGGGTTTATCGGGAATTTCGAGGCGTTCGCGGTTTTATTGTGATTTATTTGACGCGTGAATGTAATTCTGAGATGTTTTTTTTTATAAATAAATGCCGAGGATCAACGCTTAGATACTCGCCAATAATAAAAAAACCCTAAATTATTTATACGAGTATAATTATTGTGACAAATATTACATCTTTAGCCTAGCTTGTGCGGTGTTTCAACGAAAAATGCCTAGAAAGCCTGAAAAACAGTTTTAGACTCGCCCCTTTAATAAGGGCTCTCGTAATCGAGACCTAAAAGAAATATAATATCGATAAAAAAAAACACCTTCGACTTCTTTATCTAGGAAAAAAAATGGTACTTGCGAATAAGAAACGGACTACACTATCTTCTTGAATTCATTCTTCAATTCATCAGACATTGATCTATGAAGTAGAGGCGACAACGGTGGACTAAGGCCAATCCTCTTTTTGCAACGTTCTATGCATATCATAAAGACATAAATAGGCTTATATACCTAGTATCTTTACTTTTTAAAGCACCGTATGCAAATTATCCAGCGCTAAAAGCGGTCGAATTTTTTATAATAAAAAAACTGCCATTTCTCGCCATTAACAGCGGTAAACAAGCCGTGACAGGCCCATAAAAATCCACACAAAGATATCCCTCGTCAAATTCCAAACATTACTAAGGATAACGCTCCCGGTTTTTAATACCGACCTTATAATAAATACTTTAACATTCACTTTATGAAGGGAAAACCTATTAACGAACGGCAAATGTATCAGGGCGCTGATTATGGACCTTTCGATATACAGGGTGTATTAAGACCATGATCGAAAACTGAGGCAGGTAATAGCGAGGGTGATCACAAACCCAATGGCGATATTAAAAATCCCGACAAAAAATAAAAATTTTGACGTTTTCCATACAACCATCGGTGTTAAAAGTATGTGGTTTGTATGGAAAAACATAATTTTTTTATTTTTTGTCGGGATTTTCTTTAATGCCTGGAGGTTTGTAATCACTATCGCTATTACCTGCCTCAGTTTTCGATCACGGTTTAAATACACCCTGTATGTGAACATCGTGTCTCTTGCGAGTTATAGATGACAACATAAACACCGAACAGTCACATAGTTCTGACAACACAGTAAGATTCGGTTATTGTGTCTTAAGTAAAAGTACGAGAGAATATACTCAAACATTTTGGTCCGGGAATCGAACCCATGACGACTTTTTGCGCAAGTTACTTTAGCTAAGGGCATTTTATTTATTTCAATAAATAAATAGCTTAGGGTACCACAGAGAGTCATCTGGGGCTGACAGATTTCCCTAACTTCCCAATTCATGTAATTAAAATTACCGATAATACTGAGAAATTATTTTTGAGACTTTTTGGCTTAATGATCAGTGTTCAATTAAAAAATTATGAACTTACATTCATGTTATATTAACATTAAAAAAATGATGTCATAATTTATGTCGTAGCTATAAAAAATGGATACACAAAATGACTTTAATTTTATTCTATAACTCGTGTTTGCTACTACCAAATATTTACCATTTATGATATTTAACATAGACACTGCAAGTGTTATTTAATTTTATAATTCTTTAATACATTTATTCTACCACACATAATTTATTTTAAGCATAGAAACTTTACAAGAACAGCATAGCTCATTTGAGTAAGAGGGATTCAAAATAAGCTAATATTCGTCACCAAAGTAAATCCATATTCACGCGAGTTCCGAACGTGACATTAAAATATAGCGTTACATATCGCACGACACCGCAATCGGCCCCCTCGTATATTGTGTAAACACCCCAAAGCGAAACGCGACAAAATAAAATATCTATTACTATTAAGGGTAATGACGGACCGTCTTAAACATGACTTAATATCAGTTGGGAAAAAAATTAGCCTCATCAGCCAGATGAGGCTTTTTTAGGCGTATTTTGTTTATTCCATTTTGTGTTGCGAATGTCGCACGTCGTTTGCGTATCGGGTTTTGTAATAATCGCTTATTTTATGTTATGAGTAGATTTGTGATTTGTTCCTATATAAATACACGTAACAGTCACATTTATAGTTCTGACCCCACACTAATATACGAATCTCGTGTCGTAGGTATTAGCAATCACTAGAATTTTTTTTAATACCTATGAATCACACAAACCTTTGTCTAGGTCCGGAGATCGAACCAGGGGCTCACGTTCCGCAAGATGGTATCTAGATGACTGCTCTACGGGGGTGTCATATGTAGTTAGATTTCAAGCTGATATTGAGAACTACTTAATGCATCTTTGTCTGAATTGGATTACTAATTTAAAACCTATAGAACATAATAAACATACTTGTAACGGGATCAATGACGCAGATAATAGTATATCCCATATACGTCCCACTGTTGAGCACGTTCCTCCTCTACATCTAACAGGGTTTGTAGGCCTTAGCCCATACAACACAAAACAACAAATTTTTTGCTCAAAACATAATTTAATAGAAATTCAATTCAATAACATTATTAATGAAACTATGACGCCTGTAAAATAATATTTTACAAAGGACATAATAACATAGAGTTATGTAGGGTGTATGAAATCGAATCCCCTCGAGTTTTTCTGAGAAAAAAAATGCGACCGCTAACGATGCTTGTTTGAAAACAATCGTTTATCACCCACACTGTATTATGATGTCTGTTCGTATGTCATGCTTCAATGGAACTTGTACCGACAACAAGAAAATAATAAAAGAAAACCTTTTTCATTAATTATCTAATTTAGATAAAAACTTAACAATTATTTAATTTTATTCATATTAATAATAGTTTCATTCATATTAATATTAATAATAGTTATGTGTGTAATTCACAAAGAATTATCACTTGCTCTAACGGTGAAGGAAAACATCGTGATAAAACCTGCACACCTAAAAGTTCTTAAGAATTTCTTAGGTGTGTAGTCCGCCAACCCGCACTAGGCCAGCGTGGTGGACTATGGCCTAAACCCTCTCAATGGTAGAGGTGACCCGTACTCAGCAGTGGGCGTATATGGGTTAATGATGATGATGATGATATTAATAAAGTTCTAAGCTTAAAAAAAAAAATAAAAAACATAAAATTTCTAAAAAGACAACAAGGCACATACATAAAACAATTTAATATACAATTATTATTTAGCTCAAACCACATCCTTCCTTTAAAAAACAAACCTTGCTTAAATTATCAATCAATTTAAATAAACATCAACCAAATTAATTAATTTCACCATTCACATTCATTAAATTAACTAATTTCATTTCGCCATCAATCGAGCTCGCTGATATTAAATAAGCCGAGAGTAAGACATAAATCCGAGGATAATGTGTTTTGGACATTGTCCAGAACTACATTACCTATAATTCACTTACTCTCATAAAGTTATGGGGGCTGCAATAATATTTGTTTCACTTGCGTAAAAGAAATTCGCTTATTAAAATTAGTATTCTGGGTGTGATAAAATGGAGGGTATTTTTCTTATGGGTGTATTTTTAGGATGCATTTTTTTTTACTAAAACTGCTTACTTACATATTCACGAATTAGTTAGGTTACAATTACGTGAAGGGGTAACAATTAAATTGTACAATTTATAAAATATCAAAAACATAAAAAATAAACACAAAACGCGGCGGTTAATTTAAGAAAATTAACAGTAAATAAACTTATGGTAATATTAACAAGATATCTTTAAAATTAATCTATTTTCACAATTGTTTTTGGCATAGGGAGCCCAATTATAGTATAATACATAAAACAAATAGTATGTATAACTATAGTATAATGATGATATTTTTAAATTGGATTTAATAGTGTTGAGATACTAGTACCTATGTAGTTAAAATAGTCAATTTGTTCCCATATTCATTTAGTCTGAAACACAATATAATTTGATACGAAAGAAAATTAACATACAAAAAAAAAGTCAAATGTAGAATACAAATCACCGACCCTGCCAGGATTCGAACCTGGAATCTTCTGATCCGTAGTCAGACGCGTTATCCATTGCGCCACAGGGCCGCTTGACGAGTATATTATATTTATCAGTCAATTTTACGTACTATTACAATACTTGTAAAAATATATATTTAAGATCTACAAAAAGTGGTAGTACCATAACCTAATTAGATAACACTGCATTAAGAATGGGCCAGTGCGACAGGCGTAGCACCACAGTAATACTAAGACTGTGCATTAATACTGTTTTATCACTAACATCCAATTAATTTTTAAAAGCATTTATATATTTAAGCTATTATTACTGAATCAGAAGTATCTTTGCTGGTGCAATTTAATATTTTTACTATTTTTTATTGTAATACTGTATTCGTAAATTGTAAACCTCACGCCTATATTCCCCGAAGGGGTAGGCAGAGATGCATTTCTGCACCCACATTTCGCCAGGTATGTTCCAGTCCCACGTAATAGGGGGCGAACCTATTGCCGTTTTTTGGGCACATTTCCAGACTCCGTGCTGGTACTGAGAATTCCCAATAACACTTTGCCCGACCCGGGAATCGAACCTCTAGATCGCACGGCACATATTTGTACCGCGAAACCACAAGGCAGTCACTAAATTGTGTCGTAAATTGTGTTAGCAGTTTTTCTTTCTATTTATTGTAGTGCTATTAAATTTAATATTATAGATTTTCTGCTATCGCTACTCAATGCGACTTAAAGAACAAGACAAAAGTTACTCCATTATTGGAATCTCATGGTGTGGTGCGATCGACCAGCATTTTTCTTTTTCGTTATATCCTTACCGCCCAGTTTATACATATGTGATTAATTTATTTTATTTTATTTATTTGGCATACCAACAAAGTAAATTACATACAGAAAAAAATAGTTAAAGGAATTCTTAAAAATATAGTACAATGTAATCACTTCAAATTATAGGCGTGCATGACTTTTGAACATTATATCATGTGACAGGCGGTACGAAAAGAAAACATAACATTATTGTAAAATACTTAAAACACTTTTAAAAAAATTAAAGCAAAAAGCTACCATAAAAAATATATCTTATATAACTACGGGTAAAGCTGAATGTATGTAATGTTAACCTTCTTGTCCGAAGTTAAAGCAGCAGAATGTTTGTGTAATGAATTTATTTAGAAAGAAAGTCCTCCCATTTTTCTGATAGACAGGTTTTATTTTATTGTGAAGTGGAGACTATGTAAGTGATGGCTAGTTTTATTTATGTATGACATTCTTACATTCGTGCCTGTGTTTAGTGGGTAGGCAGATTTTGTTTTCGCCCCTCGTAATAGGCGATCAACTCCCGTTTCTCTAGCACAGTTCCAGACTCTAAGCTGTTACTGATAATTTCCTAATGGAAACACTTTGTACACTCCGGGGCCTTTAGATCGCACGACACATACTTAAGCCGCGAGACCACGAGACATTTGTAGCTTTTGTGCTTGGTTGATTCCTCTTCCTACTGTCCTTTTCATGATCAGAGTATCTAACTAACTCAGCCTATCGCCGTCCACTGCTGAACGTAGGCCTCTGATCAGAGTATCTTCTTCTTCTTCATCAACCCATATACGCCCACTGCTGAGCACGGGTCTCCTCTACCATTGAGAGGGTTCTAGGCCATAGTCCACCACGCAGGCCTTGCGGGTTGGCGGACTACACACCTAAAAAATTCCTAAGAACTTTTTAGGTGTGCAGGTTTCATCACGATGTTTTCCTTCACCGTTAAAGCAAGTGATAATTCAATGTGAATACACACATAACTTCGAAAAGTCAGAGGTGTGTGCCTGGGGTTCGATCTCGCGACCGCCGAGATTCTCGACCGTGCGCCTAAACCTCGAGGCCATCACTGCTTTTTGATCAGAGTATACTTTATATTTATTTGTGCAACGCCTTTCATCTCTGCACCATCAAAGGTTTGACTACCAGAGAATGCTTCAGGCATTAAGTTAACCATTAAATGTAAAGTATGAAGGGTAAATAAATAAATCTCCAAGCTGTAACCTAATAGTAGGAGCCGCGCTACTAGTCCAGCATTTACTATCAGAGACTATCATTAAAAGCCAGTCTATTTCACCTTTGTCCAATCTTCTTTACACCATTACACCAAAACTGTCACTGAAATTGGCTGATCCACTGGCCGTTACCTGCATCCAATCTACTCATCTTCATCTAGCACTACACCTCACTTAAATTAGCTGATCCATCACTCCATCTATACTGAGCTCCCCTTCACCAACCCCACGTGGAAACTAAACGTATCGATTCCACTCCGCTAACCCTCAGGTGTGGTACACTGTCAATTTTAATAAACGACCGTCAACACCACACCGTGTTTTCGATTTAATTGCGTGTGCACGAAGGGTTAGCTTTTGGTTTGATCTGTTACGATGCATTGACTTTTTAAATGGAAGCAAAGGAAGTTATTGTTTTATGCCAATAATTAGGTTAGTTGATCTGTGAATCTCTCCTTGAATAAAGATGATTTGACTTTGACTTTGTGAAACAAAAAGCGATCGACATTTTTGGTGGAATTTACAAGCAATTGTTTTGTCTCAGGGTGTTTTCTAGGACCAACAAGTCTATTGTTGTTTAAGATACAAAATATTTAAGTTTACATGAGTGTAAGGTATGAATTTTTCGGGATTATTAAAAAATAAAAGCAGCAAAACAGAAAGATATCGCGACGTAAGTGCACTAACTACATACGTTAAAAAATCAAGTAAGGGACCAAAACATAGGAGTTAAGTCTTAGAAGAGAGATGAATGAAAAAAACAAAAAGCTTTTAACCAGAAATACATAGGTTAGTTTCGGATAAAAATGTTCTAAAGTAGAAAATATGAAAGCAACTGATAATATAAAGATTCAATACCAAAGTCGCAAAAAAAATGTTCATTGCCTTATTATTTGTCTGAACTGTCGAAAGTCCTTACTCTAAAAAAACACATTTTTATCACGCTTCAATTTATCATACCAAAGTAATCCAACGGCCTAGTAAATTCATTAAAAACCCTCTAATACATAGTTAGGAACCTAAACAAACGTATAAATTATTTAATTAAAGCTAATTAACAGGACAACGGTCGTATCGCAGGCCAAAATATGAGGGGATAAATATTTATTAGAAGGTCACAAAATGTCCACTACTTGGTCACTTACGTAGATCACGAAACGCTTCCTACTTTGGATGCGGTATTATTGAGCACAGTTTATCAAATTAATTTTATCCGAAAACGGAAATGCCAAAATTTTTGAAGTTATATTTATTTATTTCGACATTTATGATAGATTTTTTTTCATTTTAATATCTTAATACATACATAGTACCCAATGGACATATCAGAGAAACTGCTTTAGCGTCTAAAGCACGAATAAGCCGGCAGACTATATTTTGTCCAGGAACAAATTTTATTTACTGAGCCCCAAAGATTGAAGTGTCTTAAAGTCCACAGAAAACTGACTTCCGAATACTTCGAAATCTTCATCGTCAGTCCACATACGTCTCGCTTGCTAGACACGGGCCTTCTTTACAACTGAGAGGGTTTAGGGCCTTAGTGCATCACGCTGGCCTATTGCAGTTTGGCGGGATACAAACCAAAGAAAAGCCCAAGAACTTTAAAGATGTGCATGTTTCCTCACGATGTTTTCCTTCACCGTTAAGATACCTGGATAATTCTTTATGAACAATTTGTGAAATTAAGGGCTAAATCCTCTGAATTGTAGAAGCCCGCGCCTAGTAGAGGGACGTATATCCTGATGATTATTATAAGCTTTAAAATAACACAATATAACGCATCCAATACACCCAGTTCTGGTGTCTTGCAGTTGTTTAAACATGTAGCCCCAGGGGCGCCGACAGCGCGTATCACGAGCTCCTCAATTATTCATTCCATTGCGTAGTTGAGGTGGGAACTACGCCACCATTCCCGGACTTTGTCATCAGTGTATCACTAAAGCGGATTATTGGCACGTGTACATTTACTTTTATATTTTTGGTTCTAGAAATTAACATCAGGCTGGCTCAAGAAGTTTTGCCTCAAATGTATAATTAGCTTATATCTCTGCAATTATTTAGCGAGTTTATGCTCTTTTTTACAAACTTGAGGTTTTAAAATTATCTTAAAAAATAATTTTTAGATGACCAGTTTTCCTCACGATCTTTTCCTTCACCTTCAAAGCAACTTAGAATTACGAATACACACATAACTTCGAAAAGTCAGAGCTGTCTACCTGTGGTTTAACCCGCGACCGCTGAGATTCTCGACCGCGTACCTTAACCTCTAAAAAAAAACTTCAATTCAAACTAACCAACTAAATATAGACCTCCTCGCCAATTTCGACGGTGACCCTGACTACAATGAAATAAAATTAAATAATATTTATTTAATCGATAAAATGTAAAACATCAGATTCAGTCATTTTATAATTTATCACACTGTTCGAAAGGCAGTCATCACTAAAGAAAAATGGGGAAGAAACTCTAGTGTTGCTCTTTCCCAATCAATCAATCAATCTTCGATCACGGGCCTGAACGTGGCTTGCTAAGATTTTAAAAATCCGGTCGCAAGTAAAACAGTTTTGGCTCTAAACAAGAAATCAATACATAACCCCACCATTAAGTTAAATGATTCCATTCGTATCGTTAGTTGCAATCACAATAACAAAACAGCGTTTAACTCGTATCCTATCGCGTGTGCAGTTGAACCCTTAGTTAACTTTAACCATTAAATAGAACTTAACACGACCTGCCTGATAATTGCTTAATATCAAAGGGTTGCGGCTTCGATTAAACGATAGTTGACCGCACCCTGATCGTTAAATGTATTATTTGTCGTCCCTTTATGTTACTTATTTCGTCGTAAACTGTATGATTAGCACTTTTTAAGTTAAAGAGAATAATTTTTAACTTAATATCGACATAATTATTTGGACTCTATCGATCTATTATGTGTGCATGTCCTAACAGTTAACACTCAACAGAAAATATTGGTGATAGGTACTGCCTGTTTAACAAGCAGTGATGGCCTCGAGGTTTAGGCGCGCGGTCGAGAATCTCGGCGGTCGCGGGTTCGAACCCCAGGCACACACCTCTGACTTTTCGAAGTTATGTGTGTATTCAAATTGAATTATCACTTGCTTTAACGGTGAAGGAAAACATCGTGATGAAACCTGCACACCTAAAAGTTCTTAGGAATTTCTTAGGTGTGTAGTCCGCCAATCCGCACTAGGCCAGCGCACATAGGTAGGTTTTTAGGTTTTATGCGGCCAAAATTATTTTACTTGCTAAAACTATTCTATATGACATAATTGATAATGTAAAACAACTTTCTGTTGTTTTTTTAATTTTAATTCAAGAAAATATAATATTTATGAAAAAAAAATGTCAAAAACCTAACGTGACATATATTAAAAAATATATATCATAAACGTACATTTTAAACGTTAGTGAGTAATTAATTGACAGTCGTCACATACTCCATGCCAATTCGTTACTCCAGGTCCTCATCGTCCGAGGATTCTGGTGAAGCGGAATCTGGTTTGGTGGGTAAAAGCATGTTGAAAGTCTACGGAGAAAAGGAATTAGACATTTTTTTTCCCTTTCTTTGTTTTATACTAATACTGCTAATGAGCGGATCAGAGCTCAATAATAGTCGATTGTAAATGTCGCGGTTGCACTGTTCGCGGGAAAATTTTCTTGCGTAATTTTCTCTATACATGCGAAAGTGCTTATTTCGGGCCTCTTGAGCCTCCTCCGGGAATGGGCCTATTGGAAGGATGGAATTCTTTGTTATGGCAGTACCATGTATGAGCACTTTGTGCAAAGTAGGGGTCATCGGGTGCCACCTATAGTGCTTCACGTATAATTTGGCGGTATCTAGTGCGTATTCATCATATTTCTTGACATCAATAACGTATCCACTTGAAATCGTTTCTAAAATTACTTTGGCTTTGCATTTTATCGTAGAGAAATTGACGGGTGATTAATTTTATTCCGGATGGGCCAGGAAAACCTACGACGAAAATGAAAATTAAAATGATTTGGAACATTTTTCAACATAACTTTTTTTACCCTACCTGCACCTACCTGCAGCTGATTTTTATCAAAATCATAAGAAAAGAGTATTAAGTATTATAATAAAAAAAAATGAAATACAAAAAAATTAAATTAAAAAAATGAAAAACAAAACAAAAATTCTTAAGTACTTAAACTATATTTTTTTATGTAAAAAGGAACCGCCTTCAAAAAACCAACTGAAAAGAAAAAAATAATTTTTATTATGAACACCTGTGTTTCAATTTTGCATAAGCAAAATCATGTAAGTATATAATCAATCAATCAACAAATAAGAATATAAATTAATAATTAACGGTTATATGTAAGTATTACTTCTACTTTTTGAAATCGGTGCCAAACAAATTTTCATGACAAAGAAGAACGCTGGTTTATTATTATTAATGGCTCCGCCCGGGTGGAGTACGCCCCCCCCCCCCCCACCAGCATATGTCATACTAAACATAAACATTTTGGTTTTGTTGGTTTGGCACCGACTTCAAAAAGTAGAAGTAATACTTACATATAACCGTTAATTATTAATTTATATTCTTATTTGTTGATTGATTGATTATATACTTACATGATTTTGCTTATGCAAAATTGAAACACAGGTGTTCATAATAAAAATTATTTTTTTCTTTTCAGTTGGTTTTTTGAAGGCGGTTCCTTTTTACATAAAAAAATATAGTTTAAGTACTTAAGAATTTTTGTTTTGTTTTTCATTTTTTTAATTTAATTTTTTTGTATTTCATTTTTTATTTCATACTTTTTAGTGATTTAAGTTCTTTTAGTTGGAATAGGAATTTACTTTAAGTTTTTTTGGTGAATAGTGATATACTATGTAGTGATACACAATTTTTAGTAACCTTTCCTTGTTTTGATATTTAATGATATATTGTTTGTTTTATATTAATTATAATTAAACTAGCGACCCGCCCCGGCTTTGCACGGGTGCAATGCTGATATTTAATGGATGTTATTATACATAGCTTTTGCCCGCAACTCCGTCTGCGTGGACTACAGGTTTGGGTTCAGATAGAACATAAGTTGTAGTATTTTACTCCACAGAGCCCCATTTACTTAAATATACAAAAATCATACAAATCGGTCAAATTGTTTAAACGTGAAACCGTAACACGCCGGTCGGCGCCTTGTGCATCATTATTGCGCGCTTGATAATTATTTTAAAACTGCGATATCTTCTAAGATACTAATTGAAATCAAATGATGTAAAGGGCAAATTTCTTTTAAATCAAATACTTATAATGAATAACGCATTTATTTGGATAAGGATTAACATAATCTTTATAAAAACAACTTCATAAACAATGCTTTATTTTAGGACAAATTTGGTTAGCATAAAAGAGGTCACAGTGAACCAATCTTAAAAGATAGGCATATGCTGTCGCGGACTTCTTTTTAGAACACTTAAAGGAGAACAATTCTGTCATACATTATTTTAGTGTAACTTTAACCGTTTCGGCAGCGCACGCGGCGGAAGATTTCAAAAGGAAAAAAATATCCCCGATTTTTGAACATTCTTTATTGCTGCTCCGCTCCTATTGGTCTTAGCGTGATGTTATATAGCCTATAACCTTCCTATTGAATCACTCTATCTATTAAAAAAAACCGCATCCAAATAGCTTTAGCCAAACGCGAGATAATCGCGGACAAACATACATACATACATACAAAACAATCGAACTGAGAACCTCCTTTTTTGAAGTCGGTTAAAAATAATTTTGAGGCGATAGGAAGCGATAATATAACTAAATTACGTTTAAATTCAAAAATCAAGAATATTTTTTCAAGAAAACGTTGTATGTTTTAGAGGTTTAAAATAAAGTATTTTTTATTATACTAGGTTGACAATTTCTATAATAAATAATGGTATGTACCTGAAGCACTCGAATCCACATTGTTTACATTAATAATTCTCTTCAAATCAATAATATTAACGACGAAAACAAGTCACTTTAACAACGTAAACAGCGAAAGCGCGGGCGCAGCGGGAGACTAACAAGATTCCACCACCTGCACACGTCCCCCACGCGGGTATTTAAGCCGAGAAGACCGGCTAATTATCACTTGTTCTATTGTTAACGTAGAAAAATATTCCATTTTGCATTTGTAACTAGTTTAAAATTTTCAATTTTGGCCGCATAAAACCTAAAAACCTACCTATGTGCAGCGTGGCGGACTATGGCCTAAACCCTCTCAATGGTAGAGGAGACCGTGCTCAGCAGTGGGCGTATGTGGGTTGATGAAGAAGAAGAAGACGACTGCCTATTTATTCTGCCTGCATAAACATATTCCTGTGCCATCGCTTAGTTGTGGGTTCTATTTAGTTTAAGGTACGAAAAACGGTATTTATAATCTTTCTGTTATGGTAGTCTACTATCTGGCGTAATGCTGCGCGGTACTTACAAATTAGCAAAAATGTTACTCGTAAAATACATTTCGCCATTCCTCTGTGTGGTGATGATATGTCGGTACATCATCATCAGTCCACTTCCCACTGCTGGGGACAGTTCTCCTCATTTACTGAAAGGTTTAGCCCTTTTTAAACTGTTCTACTTAACTGAAAGGCCTTTTTAAACTGCTACTACTGACTACATACTAACCAGTACTCATTTCCAAGGTAACAAACATTCGTCATAACAGTTAAAAATACACAAACAGTATGAAACAATTCCAATATGTCGTGGGACGCACGTTACAATATCTTGTGTGTCAATAGCGAGGGCTAGTGCCACAAAGTAAACATTTAACATTAACAGCGCTTCTTACACAGAGTTATGGATTATGGAAGACCCTAGAGAAGAAGTTTTTGTAGAAGTTTTAGACCTTTTCATCATAATCACCTGCCTTTCACATCCGCTGATGAACATAGGTCTTTTCTATGGCATACTGGGCTATACCTTTGGAGTCCTAGTGTAGTGACAGAACTATATACAGTATTCAGACGATAATCGTAAACTAAAAAAAATCCTGACAAAAAAATAAAAATCAGGCGTTTTCCTCGAAATTACATGTCTTTAATATTTATTAGGAAAAGGTCAACTTTTTTATTTTTTATCGGGATTTTTATAACGCCAATGGATTTGTAATCACCGTGGCGATCTACCTGAGTATTCGGTCTGAATACACTCTGTATGTGACTTGTAAATACACCCAATTTATTTATTGCCATAGATCAATCATAGAAAAACTAAACTGAACCCAGTTTAACAAAAAGTGTCATACTGCTATACTGCAAGCCACATTTTGTAATTTTACATAGACGTTTTCCCCAGACGGAGGCTTGTCGACCCAACTCACAATCAAGAATTTTTAATAACCGTTTACTTGATAGTCACCATGATAACTTATATCCACTGTTTCATTATTAAATACATATGGCCGAATATAAACTAGTTTATTACCCTCGCGTGTTTTAGGGGTTTTATTGTAATACAGGGTGTATTCGGACCGTGATCGGAAACGAAGGCAGGTGAAAGCTATGGTGGTCACAAACAGACTTTTGTTTTTTGGAATTATCAGTTGCTTTATCGGTGAAGAAAAACATCGCGATGAAACCTGCACCAACAAAATTCTTAGGAACTTCTTAAGTGTATAGTCCGCCAACCCGCGCAATCCTCCGTAGTGGACTATGGCCTAAAGTGCCTAAACGTAGTGTATTTATTAGAAAAAAAAAAAATAAGCCAAATTCATCGTCAATGTGTCTTCATACCACGTAATTTTCCCAAAGTTTTCTTTTTAATAATAATAATCTTTATTCATTACCAACTTTTACAAAAGAATAAAAATAATACAACGTTAGGGCCTTCTATTAAGTGTTTCCATACTTATGCCAGAAGATCCTAAAGTACCAAAGCAAAACAGAAAAACAGCCATTCACCAGACCTCCCCTAGCGAAAATAAAAACAAAATCAATACGAAAACGGCGATAAATCAGAGGGCCGCACTCGGAATCGAAGCTGCACTGTAGTGGCATCTTCATAAGAATTGATGTGGGCGGTAAATCAACCACCGACACCGCCCACGCCCAAACACTTGACTAATGCGGATTTATGTCGCACCGTGGTGTACGGAGTAGGAGACTTTTAACAAAAAAAAACATACCTCACGCCTATATTCCCCGAAGGGGTAGGCAGAGATGTAGGCAGTCCCACGTAATAGGGGGCGAGCCTATTACCGTTTTTCGGGCACATTTCCAGATTCCGTGCTGCTACTGAAAATTTCCTAATGGAAAAACCCAATAACACTTTGCCCGGTCCGGGAATCGAACCCAGGACCTCTAGATCGCACGGCACATACTTGTACCGCGAGACCACGAGGCAGTCCACCACGAGACTTTTAATAATATTTTACAAAAGAATAAAATATTGCAATGTTAAGGCCTTTTGAGAATTTCTATGTTTGTGGCAGAAGACCCTGCGCTAACGTAATTAGAAACAGATTATAAATTATAAAAGACTTGTGAAGACATACATATATATTTTTTGTTTCATCATCATCATCATCATCATCGTTTATGGGGTGAAGATGATAATGTATAACGCTAAAGTCTTGTGTCGTTTTTCCATACAACCGAATGGCTCTTTTTTATTTTAATCAATAAAAAAGAACAAAACCAACTGCATATTTGTTGAAAATATTTGTTGCTCTATTACATTATACAAGTGATCAGATATTTTTACACAAAAATTCGTTATAATTGGTCTAAATGCTAAGGTCTTTAAAACACGACTTATCACTCACTTACTCTGCCGATCATGGTATTGTTATATACTGTATATTATAATTCTTAGTAGTTGATGGCCTCGAGGTTTGGGCGCGCGGTCGAGAATCTCGGCGGTCGCGGGTTCGAACCCCAGGCACACACCTCTGACTTTCACATTGAATTATCACTTGCTTTAACGGTGAAGGAAAACATCGTGATAAAACCTGCACACCTAAGAGTTCTTAGAAATTTCTTAGGTGTGTAGTCCGCCAACCCGCACTAGGCCAGCTTGGCGGACTATGGCCTAAACCCTCTCAATGGTAGAGGAGACCCGTGCTCAGCAGTGGGTGTATATGGGTTGATGAAGAAGAAGAAGAAGATATAATTCTATTCCACAATTTTAAAAAAAAATAGTTTTCTATCAACATTCAAAAGGCCAAAATAATCCATATGTGTACGGACATATTGGGCATTAGCAGAGGCTACGTTTTTACCTATCGCACACACTTCCCAATCCCCGATCGTACTAATGGATGGACGCCTATACACTGAGATACGGCATGTGGCGTTTTGGAAAAAATATATGAAAATTGAAAAAGAAAATATTAAAAACCATTATTATACAGAATAAGTTAGTTTCTTCTGTAATAAGACAAGGTTCCTTGAACCAGAAGTATAGATGTTTTTTCACAGTGACACGAGAAAATAACAACTTATTTTTTTATCTTTTTTACAACCTCTTGTGGCACAGTTAGTTAGAAAGCTTTCGAAACAAGAGGCTACAGGTTTGATACCCGTATCGAGATCATTACACAATTAACCTCCATTACGCACTAAGCTAGCGTTGTCGACTTAGATCCGTGTCCAGAAACGTGTACATATATCATTTGTTACGTTTGCTTGTAAAATACAAGCAGATAAAAACCTCATTCTAAACCACCCAAAAAGGCGACATGCCCTATCCCCGCAAATCCTCTAGCACATTGTTTACCGCGGTTCCGACACTCCGGTATCAGTCGGAAAAATGTTTCAATATATTTCTCAATTAGAAAACGAGAGGCTTGCATGATATATCGGCTTTCACGTGCTGGCTTTCGGCTTTCGACAGCTACCGTTCTGATTTGTTTTTTGTGTCCCCGTCATTTTTTCGCGAGCAATATTTATGACCGCGACTTTTTATTGGAATTTTTGTATTCAAATGTACACGAATCCATCTGTTTTTTTGTATAGGTGGCGATTTTTTTGTTTGCTTGTATAGATGGATAGTATTCAGTACTAGTTTCACTGAGATGTCTTTGAAAGATTAATAATTAAAATCTGCCATATTGAATTCGTAATGTTGTCGTCATCGTCTTCATTATCAGCTAGAATGTTATTTTATAGTAATTCATTCTTCTTATAAATGTAATCATGGTTTTCCATCTTCCGTTTTCAGAAATGGCTAGTAATTCCATATATATTAACCATCCATATAAAACTGATACAAAACTTTCCTTGAATGAGATTTAATTCTTAAACCTTTAATTGTCAATCAATTTAAAAAGATAGTAACAACAACAACCCTTTAAAATGCAAATAAGTTACTAAAAATCATTAATTATTGCTAAAATTCTCCGCAATCTTCATCAAAGTATCAGACATCAATAATTTCGAACTTTGACATACCGAACAAAGGGAAACGAATTTCCCCAAATTCAATTAGGACATATAGACAGGCAAATGATTACAAATCGTGAAGAATGATTGATCTGTACTTGGGCTGATTTCTTTTTGGCGTGTTCAACGGCAATATAGAGTTCGCAGAGGGGCGGAACGGTTATTGATTTTATTTCAACTAATCTGAATAGGGGCCGGTTGGGTTATAGATATATTTTTGTCGCAATTTCGCACTTGAATCAGCGATAAACCTTTCAAAAATGACCTAGAATGTTGTGACTTAGGGTGCATGTAGGTAGAGTACATACCTCAACTTTAAAAAGTAATTGATAAGGGATATATAAAAATATAGGAAAATATACGCTGTGTGTAATGATTTTGTAACGTTTATCCAGCTGTTTTGAATCTCAAGTGACATAAGGGGAGCCTTTTGCAGCTTTTAAGGATATTTTGAAGTAGAACGGAATTTATCTTTGAGAATTTTCTTTCAGGACAAAAAACTTAATACCTTCAACGCCTTTTTTACGTCCACTTTTACGGACATATATTTTGCTATGCACAATTAAAACAAAAATTCTTAAGTTGGACTGTTTTACTATATGAAATAAAATGAAATTACCTTTCATTGATAATATAGGCATTGATAATAATTATTAACAATAAATGCTTATAAGACAATAAAAGCAACATTCAATTAAATAAAACTGGCGTAAAATACACTTCTCAATACTTTTACACATTTCAAACATCGTCACCAACTCCATAACTAAGCCAAATCAAAAGTATGCGTATTATTCCTGTATAGTGGAACAGAACACGACAACAATTGTATGGGAGCGCGCCGGTGTAATCGTCCGTGTCGCCCCACCGAGGGGCAAGTTTATAGCCAGCGCAATTAGTATTATAGATTCGTAAATATAGCCGAATTGTTGCTAACTTGTAGTAGGCAACTCGAACGATTGGATTTTGTATGTGTATGCCTATATTTCGAAGAGGTGTATTGATAGATAGATAAACATTTTATTGTACATAATTTAAACACAAAATACAAAACAACTTACAATACAGTGGACAATCGGCTGTCTTATCGCTTGTTGCGGTCTCTTCCATTTTTCAAGAATCTTGTCATCATCATCAGCCTAAAGACATCCAAAGATCATAGGCCTCCCCCAAAAACTTGGAAAGTACTCTGTCAGAAGCGTGCTGTATCCAGCGGCTTCCCGCGATTTTCACCAAATCGTCGGTCCACTTTGTAGGTGGACGACCAACGCTACCCTTGCCGGTACATGGTCTCCACTGAAAAACCTTTTTGCCCCAGTGGTCAGTCGTAATGATATTATGTGCTGTGAAACCAAAAATGAAGTGTTACTTAAGAGTAAGTTTTAAGTGTGTATTAATTTGTTTCTTTTCATACTTCGCAACTTTCGCATCCATACGCATTGAAATATAACTAAAACAGAGGAAATTGAATTGGTAATATAATAGAATTGGTAGAGGAGACCCGTGCTCAGCAGTGGGCGTATATGGGTTGATGAAGAAGAAGAAAGAATATAATAATATCGATTAAATTAACATTCAATTTAAATGGTGAATATATTCCAGATCGCTATTCCTAAACATTGATATTATGTATAGATGTCTTCTTCTTCTACCATTGAAAGGGTTTAGGCCATAGTCCACCACGCTGGCCTAGTGCGGATTGGCGGACTACACACCTAAGAAATTCCTAAGAACTTTTAGGTGTGCAGGTTTCATCACGATGTTTTCCTTCACCGTTAAAGCTAGTGATAATTCAATGTGAATACACACATGACTTCGAAAAGTCAGAGGTGTGTGCCTGGGGTTTTAACCCGCGACCGCCGAGATTCTCGACCGCGCGCCAAAACCTCGAGGCCATCACTGCTGGCATGCATGTATAGATGTGGTATGTATGATATGAAAAATATGTGTAAATTTTGTAAGAGTAAACAAGTTCAAATATAGGTTCACGGGCCGGGTGTAACACGACACATCAGAGCTCTTGAATAATTATTCAAATGTGATAGGGCAATATTCCACCAGGTACTGACGGCATGAAAATCATAACTTTTTAACAGAAATAAGTTTTTTTCTCATAGATGAAAGAGCAATTGTTAAAGCTATGTAAGATGTAATCGATGTGAAGTGTCCACCAAAGCTATAACATGCTTAGAAATTATTCTGTGAATTCGATGGAAACGATAAAATTCTAATCAATAAACATACTCTAATCTATATCTACGAAGATATAAATAGAGTTGTATTTTTACACCCACGTTTAGCTGTTTTTATTTACAGGCTTTCAGATACATTTAAAAATTAGATAGTGTATCTAAAAATTTCCTGATGAAAAGCTATTGCATACTTCACATACCGCTATATCCCTAGTCAATATCTTCTTCTTCTTCTTCATCAACCCATATACGCCCACTGCTGAGCACGGGTCTCCCCTACCACTGAGAGGGTTTAGGCCATAGTCCACCACGCTGGCCTAGTGCGGGTTGGCGGACTACACACCGAAGAAATTCCTAAGAACTCTTAGGTGTGCAGGTTTCATCACGATGTTTTCCTTCACCGTTAAGGCAAGTGATAATTCAATGTGAATACACACATAACTTCGAAAAGTCAGAGGTGTGTGCCTGGGGTTCGAACCCGCGATCGCCGAGATTCACGACCGCGCGCCCTAACCTCGAGGCCATCACTGCTCAATAAATCAACTAGTCAATATAAAATCACCAAAAAAAAATTCCCTTTTTTTCTGTCCATACAAAAACATTATCGAGGCTGATCTCTGAGCAAAAATATTATGATTATCATCAAGCACATTACTGGCAAATGAGATACAACCGGAGTTGTACGCGCGTACAAATCACCATTACTTATGCCTACGCACCTTCGTTGAACATCGACGAGGCAGTGTTTCGGAGCTGAGTGGGGACATGGTTCATATTTGTTATGGAGTTGCGAGGCTTTGTGTTTTTTTGGAGAATTAAAGTTGAATTATGTGGGTAATTTAGAGTATTAAAATTAGGGGTAAAACTAATTAAATAGTAGTGTGAGAGTTGGTAGTTTTAATTATTCATGTAAAAAAAAACGTAAAAAAGTGGCGTATTTTTCTTATTCATGTGGGTCAGAAGCAGTGTGACTCTATGATTTTTAAATATTTCCATTTATTACGGCTAATATTATAAGGATAAAATGCTTTTTTGTACTCTTTGGTGCCATAACTTTGCTATTTGTTATTTTATTAAAGAATAATTCTGTTAATTTACTACCTTTAGGATAACTTATTACATACATACATACATACATACATAAACTCACGCCTGTCTCCCGTTAGGGTAGGCAGAGACTATAGAGCGCCAAATGCCACGGTCCAAACACACCTCTTTCGCTTCCTCCACTGACATTATCCTCTTCATGCATGCACGTCGGTTTCGAGGACTCTTTATATTACCCTTTCTGAATAAATAACTTATTGTAAAAATATATTTAATTCCCTTCTTACTCATCTTGTATTGAACTTTCAAGCTTCGATCAAGATTAAAAAAAACCTCGACTTAATGAATGAAAAAAAAAAATTAAGTTCGTTACCCCATATCGTGTTTACCCCTATGATATATAACCAATCATTTGTTTCCACCCTTCAGAGTCGAAAGGAAAAATGCGCAACTGAAGTGTATTCAATCTTCCAACCGCCATAATTATCATCAGATATCTACACTGCACCACGAAGTGTGCTTACTGGATGGGACTTTGAGTCTATTTTGAGCGTACGTCTATTTTGTAATCAGTGGCGGTACTCCCACAGAAGCCTATAATCGGTACATGTTGATTGTAAATTGCTAAGTTTATAATTGTCTGTTGAATAAAGATTTAAAGTTTATAAAAATTTAAAGATTATTGTTCGGAATTTTGTAAGACAAGATGAATTTTTGGGCTTCTATGAAAGTACCAGTTGTTAGTTGACTTTCAAATTAGAATGAATTGGTGTAATCACCACGCAGATCCAGCAGAAATAAAAAATCACAGATTCGTACATACATATATATACTTTTCATTAGAATATATTTTTGTCACAATCTAAAAACTACGTATTTCACACTTACCTGAAAAGCAAAAGCAATAGTGTGCAACTTAGCGAGCAAGTATGGTTATATAAAGTAATAAGAGAATATAACGTTATAGTGATTAAACAAAAAGATATCTTTATACAAAAAGATATCTTCTATACTATCTTTATGGAAGCCCTATTATATATCCCTATTAAGCCCTCTCGTTCCTGGCTGTTTCTAAGAGCTTATTATTATTGCTTGATTTTATTTATTTATTTATTTATTTACTCTTTATACATAACATGTACAGGTGGACATAATGCCTGAGGCATTCTCTTACTGTCGAACCTTGGGTGGTGCAGAGATTTTAATTATTCTTATACTGAGCGTTACATCATCCACTGCTGAACGGAGGCCTCCCCATGTAGGCGCCATCCACCCCGGTCTTGCGATCTATCTATATATTTCCATGGGCTGATGATGATACAAGACCTTCCTCACCCAGGATCACTCAAATGCCGCTTCCATAGCCCAAGTTCAACGTACACCACCCCTCAGGCGTTGAAAAGGGGGCTCTGGCGGGTGGTTTGTCTCTTGAAAACGTCTCAATAACTCGTCGGCGTGGAATGAGAATGACATCGTTAGTCGAAGTGGATGCGAAGGAAAGGCGAACTATCTACTACTTGTGTTACACCGGGCCTATCGGACGCACGCACAGGGTGGCCTGGGAGGAAATAACTGCTGGGTGTATCGGACTTTTGGTTTCGGACTTTGGGATAGTCTTGTATAGAAGTGTAGACTTCTTTATGTTGTGTGTAGTAAGTGTGTAATCTACAAATTTCTTAGAAACCAGAATCCCATGACACTGCTAAGTTTTAACTAATCTTCTTTGCAAGTTTTGGATCGCACATAAATGTATAGATCAACTTGTGGTCAAAAAATATTTTGGGACTCGATATTATGAAGACAAGAAATTAAAACTATTTCTTTTGATACTTGGAATTATTCGTTTCATCTTCTCGCAATATTGGCAGTAATAGACAAAATGTTAATTGAAAAAGAGTTTTCCAATCTTAGTTCCTCCTTTTTGTCGTCTTTTTAGCAAAATGTACTGAGCAATGTTCACCGATCGTTGAATTCGATGGAATATTAAATAATAAATTGTACTGCTCTAGTCTGAATCGTGAAGATCGTGAGATCCTTGTTTCTGGTCGAGTATATTTTTGGGTTTTCCATTTGGAAATTCTCAGTGGCAGAAAAGAGTCTGCACATGTGTCCAGATGAAATATGGGTGCAAATGCACCTCTGCATACCCCTTTGTGAAATACTGACGTAAGGCTATGTATGCATTAATGCAATGAATTCGTATATATTCAGAGTTGGCTAGTAAAACCTTGAATATAAATGTGAGGCATGCTGTAAAGATTTTCGGAGATTTCTCCTACAAAATAATTAATTTAGTAACAGCATAAAGCGTCAAAAATCGCTTGCTATTTCATTAAACGCAAAACACTGGCAGAGAACACGGAATGAATGCTATAAGCTAATTAATTAAGCTAATAAGCTTAACAGAGCATAAAATATTATCGATACAATTTTCCTTATAAAAAATATTAATATTTTACACAAAAAGGCACACCCTCTACCATCAGGTATTGGCTAGATCTGTACACCAGTTACGCGAAAAAAGTCGCGACTGTGTTCATTTCGCGGAAACAATTGACAACTCATTACCAACCGAATCTCTATCAAAATAGAGTCGGAATCACATTGGCAAACCCCCGATTTCGTTATTAAAAACCACACTTGACTCGCTCCGTGATCTCGCATCACTAAGCAAAAAGCACTCCTGATTTACCGAAGAATATTTTTATTAAATTGAATTAAAAGAATCGCAGTCGACGTTTGGTTTGGTGACTATTTACGAGTATAACCGCTTGGGTTCTCATGTAAATGGTTTTCACTGAGCTGAGATGGAAAATTGCATTTCATAGAACACCATTACATATAAAAAATATTTATTAAATACATTTACACAGGTACAAATATTAAAAACTATACAATGATAACGATTAAAATCAATTTATTGTTCTACAAGTAACAGTCTAACTTAGTCCTACTAAGCAAGCCTGTATTGAGGGGTCCGATTGTATAGATATAATAGTATGAATTAGGTAATGGTAAAGGAAAACTTCGTGATGCACACCTCAAGGTTCTTAGGAATTTTTCAAGTGTGTAGTCCACCCACACTAGGCCAGAGTGGTGGACTAAGGCCTGAACTCTCAAAGGTAGAGTCCGTGCCCAGCTGTAGTATATGCTAACCATAACCATTAAGTTATTTTGTAACCATATGATCCCTTTAAAGAAGGATTAAGATTTATGTGATTATAGCTACGTTCAAGAATCGGACATATTTATTTTTGCCAACCGATAAGAAAATAGTACGAGAAAGTATATTCATATGTCGCCAGTCGTTCATTCATGTGGCATGCATACGGCGTATTTCTGCAGCCACGTTTAAATACCTTTAATTTTTAGCACCAGTGTTATAATGGGATGTTTTACGGTCTTAAATTTGTTTTAAATAGCCTAAAAGTAAAATACAATAAAATTTCTGCTGCCTTAATCGAATGTGATCCCTCAAACATGTGGAACGCTATTATGATCCGGCTAATGTTAAACAATAATTATACTAATGAAAAGGTTTTAAAGATTTCGGTTTACTCGTGACCTAAGTCTAGACAGTTCAGTCCTTAGTTCTACAGCTTAACATAACTCACAGACACGACCTTGAAGCAATATTTCATGTCATGTCTACAGCTTTTATGGATTGCATTCGTTCCGATACAGCGGTTAAATTTATGTGATCGTAAACGGTGTCTTGTAAAGACGAATCGATATGAAATTCAAGTACAAACGTTTATTGAGGTCACGATACCTTCCGTCTGACTGTTTGTAGTGTCTGTACATAGTAGAATATACTCAAAATGTAAAAAAGGCGAAAAATAAATATCTTATGAGAGCCAGAAATAAATATCAACTTTTGAGTGTCATCAAACTTAAGCTCGAATTAAATCGGTAAATCAATTTAATAAAATAAATATCTTAGACCTTATTGAAATTCTATTAGTAATATTTTTGTTTCGTCTCAAAATACAAATGATGTATGCATTGGTAGCAATTATTCTTTCGAGCTACGGGCTCTACAAAGTCGTAGCACAGACATAGCGGTGTAGCTATAGCGTCAAACTCTATTTATTCCAAAGATAAATATTTAAAATGTTGAAGAGGCTGAGAAAGATTGTCTTGATAACATATAAAAAACTAACGGTACTTCCGTTGTAAACAATAAGCGTGACACGTCAACTATGTAATATCTAGATTATAATTCTTATTTTTGAGGTCAGAATATACTCATTAACTTTTGTTCAATAAAAATTTAAAGCTTAAAGATTCGGAATTTTGTAAGGCAAGCTGAGTTGGCACTTATCAATAGCCACTACCTTCCTTAGACACTACTTATTTACTCGTAAGTTCCAATTTTTTTTTGGAAAATGACTTTCCCTACTCACTTGTGTAATCGCGTCATTTAATTTTTTTTGATTCAACGAAAAATACCAAATCCCCATACACTGTACATTCACAGCACTTATAAACAAAGAGTATTTGTATCGGTTGGCGATCGACTGCATCGTCACGCCAGTGGGACGGCGCAACCGTGGCGGCACCGTCGGCTCAAATTGATTTAATGCTTCACTGCTGAAGGGTGAAATTGTGTGGAGTCTTGTTTTTATAGTTGGTCTAGGAATTTAAAAATTAAGTAAGTCTATAGGTTTTGAATACGTTAAGATGGAAGTCATACGATCAGCATTAAAGGTTTTAAAGAAAATAAATCAAATAACCAATAAAATTGTTAAAACAATTTATTTTTACTTTAGATTCACAAGATACTCATACACTAACTTTACTTTTTTACACCTTATTATATATTTATCATTCAAGTCTTCCGTCGTAGATATGAGAAACTACGAGAGACTTTTAATGGTCATACAAACACTCAGAAGTGAAACAAAAATTTGTGGATCACACAAACATTTGTCTCGGTGCGAACCAGCAGTGTCTCGTTTCCCAAGCTGGTGTCTGTGTGTGAACTGTCAAATTAGACTAAAATTACCCACAGACCATCTCCATACAACCAAGCATAAGCAGTAATTCAAACAATGCAGTAGACAAGTTGCATTCATATCGCCTTATCGGAATGGAACGATATCTCAGCGACCTCCGCTAGATTTATGGCCTCAGGTGTCTGTTCCGTGTTTATTGTCCTCTCTTCCTCATAAAATAGTTTTTCCATCATATCAGATTTAAAGTGCATGATATAAAAATGCATAGTCCCTGAGTGAAACTCATAAACATAACGTTTAGAAAGAAAGAATAATACAGTAATGCATACATAAAATCAAAACAGCGAACTCTAGATCGAAAGCACGCACTTTTACCAGTAATTCCTGTGTCTACTATTGATTTTTTATATGAAATAATTGAAGACGTGCGTGTATTTTTTCGTAGCAGTGGTAAAATGTGTGGGTGAAGTATACTATGCACTCATATTTATGCATCAACAGCACGATCGAATTAGTCCATTTAAATAAATTAATACATATCATAAGGCCATAAGGAATAAGGATCATAAGGCTTTGGGTTCTATAGCGCTCTACGCAGAAAAAGACATATTTTCTCCGGTTCATTAATCTATACGGTAAACGTTAAAAGGTTAAAATAAATGACCTTAAACATGTACCTTCCCTTTTCCTACCCTTCAAAGGAGAAATACAAACCACATTCTCAATTCACATCAATGCATCGACGTCGAACACTAAACAATCGTCAATAAAATCGCCCTACCAATTAACATAAGGCTGAAATTCCCTAAAGGAAAACATTTCGGCACGATCACGCTACCTTAACGGGTGTAACAAATGTGGAGGGCGCATTTATTCAGCCCCGTGGTCAGGTTTTATTGGTCCAATGTGCTGGTCACTTCGGAATTTGCGCTATTTATTTATTGTGCCGTGGCGCTCGGTGACATAATATGTCGAGGGTAGTCGGGGATAAAAGTGATTTTTGGATAATTTCTAGAGTGTTTCTTTTGTTGGTAATTTTTAGAAAGTATATTTTAATTTCCTTGAAGCTATCGATGTTAAACCTTTAAGATGGTGTTAGTAGTAAGCAAATTTACTAAATTACTTGGTGATTTATTTTTGAATGTAGTGATGAAGACTTGGCAAAATATTTGTTGCGTTGTATTTTATTTCGATGGTCCTATAATAAAAAAACACAACAGTGAATAATTCAATTACCTGAAATTACTACCTAAAATTATCGTTTACTTTTATCTTTAAGAGACTAATTCTTGAGTACAATAAAATGACAATAGCAATCATATAGAAACGGACTTTTCTTGCTTCAATTTATACAGGGTGTATTTAGACCGTGATCGAAAACTGAGGCAGGTAATAGCGAGGGTGATCACAAACCCAGTGGAGATATTAAAAATCCCGACAAAAATTAAAAATTTTGACGTTTTCCATACAACCATCGGTGTTAAAAGTATGTGGTTTGTATGGAAAACCTCAAAAATTTTATTTTTTGTCGGGATTTTCCTTAATGCTAGGGGGTTTGTAATCACTATCGCTATTACCTGCCTCAGTTTTCGATCACGGTCTAAATACACCCTGTATATACCCGACATACCCACGAAACAAGAAATATTGTATCCTACATCAGAAATTCATAAATATAGTATATTATATTATATAATATTCATAAATTCATAAAGTATATTTCTCAATCAAATCGATTACGTCTCACCTTTAAAGCAACTAAACTCTACCAAGGTCATTTTATCGTCCTGAACACTTGTGTTATAGCCAGTACAAAGGAGTATATTAAACGTCGGAGGAGGCGGCGAGCGCCGGCCAGCATTTGGTTTTTATACACCAATACTTTGTCGCATTCTTGCCGACTTTTGTATATTGGCTAGTGCAGATATAGGAAGCGCATAGAACTGGCAAATATATTCAAATCCGACCGACTATTGGACTATTTTTCACACGCCTACGCTAGTTGAAATAATTTAGATGTTTCGATGGATCAAAGTAGAGATAACAAGATGAAGATTTGACATTAGATATTATTGACTTATTGAATTTATTATTAAATTTCTTGCTTTTACTAAAACAAGAGACGAGTGGAAATCACAGTTTTGAAAAATCTCCTTAAACATATGTATGTATATGTACATAGTTGCCCTTACGATGTTTCTTAATAGTCTGCATTATTAGAAGCACAGTAAACTTAAGCATATATCTTTCTAAGTCAATATCTTGTATTTTTTAATATATTGCAGCTTGAGTCAATACATCCATAGAATCCCAACAGAGTTACACAGCGTCTCAAATACAAATACGTAAAAATGCTTTTGTTGCAAGCCGGGCGTTTTAGTTTCTATGAAAGAACCCCTAATTTAAAAGCATTTTACTGTACTTATTGTAGCAATAAAATATTTTTAAATATCCAGTGTCCCTTGTTCGTAACTCTACATTCCGACAAGTCAGTCTCTTCCGACTAATAAGGCTGCACTAGGCTAATAAATCGTAGCATAATGTCGTCTCCTCGCGTTATTGATTCCTGTAATTTGGGGACGCGCCTCTTGTTTTGTTGTTTACTCGTTCCTAACTCGATTATTTAGTTCGGGGTTCAATAAAAAAACTCTGTTCTTTAACATATATGACCTGTCTCTCGTTGGAGAAGGCCGAGACTACAGAACGCTAAGTGCTAAGATTTATATACACTTCTTTCACTTTTTAAAGTGGCATTATCAGTGTTTTTATATTAGCCTTTTTAAATAAATCTCGATAATATCATACATATACTATATTAAAGGTTAGGTATGGTGCATACTTCACTTATCTCCTAAAAAAGATAGAGTAGTAGATAGAGGTATTTCACCATCATAAACACTGTCTAATTATTGTGTCCCGCGTAATATTAAGTATATTTTCAAACAGTTATTAGGCTCAATTCATTTATCCCAGCGTTGATCCAATGCGAAATCATTAATCCCAAGTCGTTTATTCATAATGCGGACCAATAAAATCAAATTCATTGCAAATTGCTTTAAATAAAAGCAATAAAAAAAACCATTACGATTAATAGCAATAACCCGCACCAAAAACCGATGACAAAAATTGACAAAGTACATTGCCACACCGGCGACAATACAATTAATAAATGAATAATTGAAGCAAAAACATTTCACATTGGCCGCTCAATGGATTGCGTATCGCATTCGTCCGACGGGCAAATATTGATACTCATTAAATAAACGACCGTACGGTCGCGATCAAATTTATAAATTCATTACCGTTTGTATTCATAAAATATTGTTCAATTATTTCACGTGTGGTGTAGTTTTGGCTTTGAAAAACTATGTTATGGAAACACTGCGATTTGTAATTCCAAGTTTAGGCTATGCAAAAGGTTACAAGTCACAAAATGTCTAAAAATGTTTCTCTGTTTTTCCGTTGAAAGGTTATTTTATTATCATTTTGGTTTTGTTTTAAAGCTACGTACTTTTGCAACAATATCGCCAAGTATAATTGTCGCTGCCATGTCTTGCCATCAGCATTTTCCAAAATCATAGCTGTATTTATATTTTTTGTACTCTGGTATGCATGCGGTTTCGAATGGACGGGGCCATAAGTTTCGACTCCTGTCTAGTCCTAAGCCGCGAGATTAGGAAGTCATAGATTCCATCTCCGAGTGTACAATTTTACTTAATTTTTTTTCAAGTAATTCATAATACCAGCACTTGAGATATACTTTCAATAAGGTCGTTTCAATAATATTGGACACCATGCTTCTGTGCGAAACATGATATTTATACATCTGTCTATTCCTTCAGTATGTATACATTTTTCCAAGTTCCAATATATGTAGAATTCCTTTCATATGTGAAAAAAACCTATTAGCATCCCACGTCATTAAGCAACCCAGTTACGTACACAAGAATCGAACGGTTGTAATAAGGAAAACGTTGGACCGTGAGGGCAGGGATAATAAAAACAAATAGAAACCACTGCCATTAGCAGTTGTCGGCTATCGTCGATTACTCGTTACTTGCGGGGGAGTATGGGGATTCCTTGGATCTTGTTTGGTTAATAAGAACAAGAGTGGCCGCGAGGTTTAGGTAGTAGAGAATCTTAACGTTCTCGGGTTCAAAACCCAGGCACCTCTTTGCAAAGTTTTGTGTTCTTGATAAATTACCATTGATGATAGTATTATTTATTTGTTGGTTACTTAGATTGAGTCATTTCAATTTAGGTTACCACCCTGTTCAGAAGGCAGTCATCACAAGAGATCAAGGGACAAGAAACCCTAGTGATGCTTTTTTCTAAACATGAGACAAGAAACGAACATTAATTTCCCGAATTAGAGCAGTTCATTGATACAACCTTTAATGTTGAAAAAAAACGTCGTAACGAAACCACACAAAAGTTCTTAGGTATGTAGTCCGCCAAACTGCACTAAGTCAGTGTGGTAGACTAAGGCTTAAACATCATCAATCTCCTGCCCTGATCCCAATTCTTGTTTGGGGTCGGCGCAGCATGTTTTGTCCTTCCTTCCTGTGTGGAAGGACAAAACATGCTGCATAAGAGTTTTGGCAGATGTTTTACGGCCGGCCGCCTGCCTGACGCCAACCCTCCTTGGGAATTTCTATGTTTTAAAGGGAATGGTGTGGGAATAGCGTGAGTTTGGGTACAGGATATTGAGGGAAAGGATATTTGGCCTGATGGTAAGGATGCTACAGTCCCGGTTAAGGAAATATTAGGAGACTGTAACAGCTCGGGGGGCCGAGCTCGCGTACTCGTAGCCCTGTTCCATAACTGGCTAGATCAATGGAAAAGGCATCCCCTGACCAAAAAAGGCATCCCCTGACCAAAAAAGGCATCCCCTGACCAAAAAGGCATCCCAGTTATTAAGCCTAGGCCCAGTATTAGAACGTAAATAGGCTGATGGCGCTATTTCTTTCTTACTACACATACCTTCTTTTGCCGTACTAAAACAAAAGAAAACCTTACTCTTACCGCGTAACAAGTAGAAAAAGCTTTTTTTAACTAATCACCCCTTTATAACTAATAATCAGCGCGGACTACACAGGGTGTGCATTAATTCCGGCCACACGAGACCAGGTAATTACGACAAAAAATCGCGCGACAGTCGCACGCGTAGACATCAGCCGTCCCACGTGCATTACACCGCCTGGAGCGATGCCGGTACAGTTGGGAAGTAAAGTAGCATCGGTTTTGTGGAATAAAATTGTTGGGGAAATTCTTGGTGGAGGTTCTTAGGAGTATTGTGTCTGCAAATGTGATGAAGGGACTAAAAGTTCCTACGTAGTCACTCAGTGTGTTAGTTCTCTTAACACACAAATAAAATCGTGGCCGTGTCTAGGAGCGCGCTCTTTTATAGGAGCATTTAGTGTCGATTGGTTAACAGTTATGCGTTTAATCCTGATAGATATTAGAAAACATTACACTAGGTGATTATAAATAAATGAATAATCAATTAATTATGATCTGATATCCTCTCTTCTTTACATATAGCAGTACCATCAAACCATTTCAGTATATCCATGGTATAATTAGATATTAAAAATATCGCCAAGTTCGACAAAGCCAGATATATTTTTCTATGTATGTCACTTTTACTAAGTTTTCTGTGCTCACAACGGATTATCACGTATTTCAGTAAAAGCCTAGTTTTAGATGAGGCCCGTGCCCACCAGTGGCACATATACGGGTTGAAGAAGAAGATATATTTATATGTCATTTTTATATATTTCAAATTCAACATTCCAACAGGAGTTTCATAGAAATACCCTTTCAGTTAAGGAGATATCCCGTGGCAATAGGCTGTATATGTGTTGATGACGTAAAATATATTTTTATGAAATAAATAAAATACTACCACACTGTCTGTCGCGACAGTACGCAAGGTGTACCCGGCCGCGGCCACAATGCAAACAAAAGAACAATCCCCAGCGCACAAATCTTAATCTTAGCATTCATTACGGTGTAGAATGGCGAACTCGAATTTATTCTAGCCAACCTCGGCCCGACGCGCTTTATCAACAACGGTAGCTTCACTCGCGCATTTCATATCGCTGCTTCTCTGTGTTGGTTTTATTTAGTTATACTGTACTTCTAAACCAGTGGCGTCAAACTAAGGCAAGCCTAAATGTTTATTTAGTAGCAGCATATTTTTTTTGGTACGTAGGACTAATAAATACCTACCGGTTAGTACTCACATTCACGTTTATAGCGTTATTTTATAAATAAACAATCGTTAAGTTCGTTATTCGGAACTATGTAAGGCAAGTCGGGCTTTCGGGCTTCTATGGAAGTACCGCCACTGTTCTAAACATAGGAGTAAAACATACTGCACCAAACCTAACTAACTGGGAACAGGGCAAGGACATCTCCTTGATGATGACTTAATTCTAAAAATTCTTAGAGATAGTTTTCTAAAGGATTATATATATGTATACAACTTTAAACCTCACCAAACTTACTTCTTAACGCTCTTATAGCTAGTTCTCTAAGGGTTAGGCGTGTGTTTATACAAACACGTTTTGATAGCCATGTAAAGGTTTGGGGCTAGTACTGAAAAATACTTATTTGATAATAATATCAGTCTATCCGTTCCAGAATCGGAAACTACAAGAGACTTTTTCGGTCTGACAAACACCCAGGCGCGAAAGAAATATTTATGGTTCACACCAATATTTGTCTCGGTGCGGGGATTGAGCCCACGGCCTATTTTATCACTTTTGTCTAGCCAATTACGCAACGGGGCTGTCAAATTGTATTCTTATATGTAGTAGCTTTGCCATGGAGAGAGTAGACATTACATCCTGCCAATTTATGTCCTAAAGAAATCGAATAAATCGAAGTGTCAAGTATGAAAATATTCTACACACTAATTTTAAGTTCTCTTTTAAATATGTTTTGTGCATGAAGCTACGTATTTAAACAATAAGATCAATTACTTTTTTTAAGCTATTATTTTTTTCTCTTTAAACCAATGATTAAACCCTTTGCCAGCTCAAGGAGATATTTATAAGTAGTGATGATATTAATACATACATACATACTCATATTATCCTTCAATCAAAAAAGAAATAAACCTTCGGGAGGCAATATTCATCATCATCATCAACCGTCCCACTGCTGGGCACGGTCTCCCTTTACCACTGAGAGGGTCCAAGCCTTAGTTCACAATAATTATAACAAATAATGAAGTATTACATTACTAAAACACTAATTAGAAATATTCCTAAGTCGACCAATTTAACTTAACTTTTTACCCAACGTAAATCGAACCCGTACCACCAGTCTCGGCCACCGCAGAGCACCAAAACCCACCTGAAGCAATCGTTCCATGTTGCTTTAATAGAAGCACATTATTACCCAATAGGCCCGAGGCGGTTTTAATTTACCGCGAGATCACTTATGTGCCCTTTTTTCCAGCGTCTTAATAAGAACGGGGGAGTTTTGAGATATGATCGTGTGATGAATTCGACTGTTACTACGGGCTGAAATGACAGGCGGTGTATGAGCTAAGGAGATTTTTGGTTAATTGAGTTTATTTTTATGTTTTTGACGTTATTATTTATTTTTCTTTGTGTTTAGTGAGCGTAAGGGGGATGTATGCCTTAGGCATTTGGGTATAACACTTTCTAATAGTAATGTATGGGTGTCCGAAAAACGGCAATAGACTCGACTTTAATGACATGAGTATTTATAACTGGTGACACCAGAATAAATACAATTTCATTTAATTACAATATAATTACCATCAGCCCTACTGGGCACAATATTTTACAACTAAGTTACACGTTTATTGTCTTTGTTGGGTTGGATATTCTGATTTATAAGTCAAATTGCTATTGACAAGTAAAGTGTTAAAGCTTAAAGATTACTTCTATAAGGCAAACTGAACTTTTAGTACTACTATAGTACCAAAAATCCAAATATAAACAAAATTATGAAAGGTATGAAACCAAAAACGACCCGTGTAAGTCATAAAATCCATCTTATCATAAATAAGAAATACCAATCAAAGTGGGGACCGTAAATGGTATCATCACGCCACAGATGGGGGGTGGGCAGAGCCATAATAATTACCAACTATGACCGTAAACCTGGAAGCATTATTTTTACAACGCCGTAAAGATATTATGAGGATATTATTGATGATCCTTTAATTGACGTAAGGCATTTCTCATGGCCACGGTCGAAAGATTCTTGGAGTATAGTCTGTTGAAATGATTTTGTAAAGTAATGATCCCTCTGGCATAGTGAGTGTCCATGGGCAGTGTTGACCGCTTAAGATCAGGTGGCTTACTTCCTCGTTTGCCTCCGTTACCATAAAAAAAAGAAACACACGTCCCACTGCTGAGCACGGGTCTCCTCTACTATTGAGAGGGTTTAGGTGATAGTCCACCACGCTGGCCTAGTGCGGGTTGGCGGACTACACACCTAAGAAATTCCTGAGAATTTTTAGAGGTGAAACGAGCACACTCTTGACTTATGTATACCATCATCAGCAAGTCCACAATGTCGACTGCTGGGCACGGATCTCCTCTAGATCTGAGAGAGTTTAAACCTAATCCAATCCATCAGCTAATAGAACTCCACAGTTTTTAAAATTAGTAGGTATATTAGTGACGATTCAAAAGAACGTGTAAATGTCTATCTATGAATCAAATCGAGTGATAAGTTATATTTAGATTACGTTCTAGAATCAAAACCACGCAGGAATCAAAGGTACTACCCCAGGTTTCTCTGTAAAACTTGTAAGTACTGCACAAAACAGTGGCTAGTTCTCAATAAGAGTAGGTAGGCAGTATTATCGGATTGGGAAGGCGGGCCAATAAACGAGGAATGGGGATGTCTTTATGGGCCAACAACTAGCCCGGCCGCTATTAGGCGATCGCTATTAGCTTTGGCAACAACGATGTTGGAAAAAATCAATGCGGTAAACAGATATAGACTTTCTCTGACATCACAAGTTCAAATTTATTTATTTAAGGTTTATATACTAATAATGTATACAAGTGGACTTAATGCCGGAGGCATTATTTACCAGTCAACCTTATCAAACTAACCTATACATGAAACTATTATAATCAAAATTAAAAAAACAATAAAATTTAATAAAAAGAAGTTATACCTAATCTTATATATTCTATTTTCAAAAATGTCTAATTAGCTTAATAGCATATTTTATGCCTGCAATAAGTATTTATGATTAGTATTTATGGCAAACTTACAATGTCTTCTTCTCTTCTTCATCCACCCATATACGCCCACTGCTGAGCACGGGTCTTCTCTACCATTAAGAGGGTTTAGGCAATAGTCCACCACGCTGGCCTAGTGCGGGTTGGCGGACTACACACCTAAGCAATTCCTAAGTACTTGTTAGGTGTGCAGGTTTCATCACAATGTTTTCCTTCACCGTTACAGCAAGTGATGATGCAATGTGAATATACACATAACTTCGAAAAGTCAGAGGTGTGTGCCTGGGGTTCGAACCCGCGACCGTCGAGATTCTCGACCGCGCGCCCAAACCTCGAGGCCATCACTGCCTTCAATTTAGTTTCGGGAAATGTTCTAATATAACTATAATAAAAAAGGCTATCGTTCAGCAGTCGACATAACACTGCCTAAATATTAATATGGCCTTAATATAGCGAATAATTTCGATTTTTCTCAACACTCAGTAAATTTTTTGACGTAAACTAGACTATTGCCATTTTTCATGCACATTTTGACACTCATAATTTCCTAATAACACAGCCTGACCCGATCGAATACGGCATCTCAAGAACTCACAACACATTCTTTCACTGCGAGACCAAATATAAATGAACAAATACCGTATCCAAATCCACATACGGACAGCATGCTCCCAAACAATCGGTCGTATCTTCGCATAGCACGTAAACAGCGGTCGGCGATCGTAAAAGAAAATGCGTCCGACTGTGCTCGCAGACAATTTGCGGACTTGTATCGATCACTGTGGCTTAGTGCGATTCTTTTACAAGGATTAGGGCTCGGGGTACAGCTGATCAACAAGGTGCAGGTAGAAAAGAACGTATGTACATATGTTTTTTCACGTGTTTTAAGTCGCAAGTAAATTGGGGTACTAAGTGGATGATAATTACGTTGGGAGTAATATAGACCTTATGACACGCTAAAACATCGTGCTATGGTCCAGATCTACCAAGTTATGGGAAGAGAAATCATCAAAGTTTTTAGAGGTGTTTTAAGTTGCAATAAATTGGATCCTAATATAACATAAACAGTTAGTTGAGTTGATAAAATGTATAAATTTTGATAGATCTTGAAGTTCGAGAATCATATTGGACTTGTATTATTGTTTCCCTCGTCAGTAAAAAAAGACGCAGAAAAAGAAAATCTTGGTATTTATAGACAAGAACAGTCTGAACTGTACCAATTATGGTAAAAATTGTACTCAGCTATGTTAAATCATGATTTAAATCGGTAATAAGGCAAAAATCCAGTGTAAACTGTAAAAATTATGTTAAAAATGAAATCCAACTAAGATGAATCATGATTAAAATCGGTAATAAGGCAAAAAAAACACTATCAAATACATGATAAGCAATTACGAAGTGCCAAAATGTCTGCCATTCAAAGCGAATACGTAATGAGAGGGCAAGGCGACGCGGCCCGTGTTTCGAATATTTTTAAACTCTGTACTAACAATCCACTGGTGATAAGAAAAGTTAGTGACTGTCGGTCGCGCGCCGCTAAAACGTACCGCGTGGAAATATAGATTAAATAGATACATCATCTATCATCATCATCCATCCATCAGCCACACGGGCCTCGCCTACAACTGAGGGTTTGGCTTTCGTCCACCACGCTGACTTAGTGCGATGCAGACTACACAGCTATGAAATTCCGCACGATGTTTTCCTTCACCGTTAAAGCAAGTGGTAATTCATTGTGAATACACACATAACTTCGAAAAGTCATAGGTGTGTGTCTGGGGCTTCAACCTGCGGGCGTTGAGATTCACGACCACACGTCTAGGTCTCGAGACCACAGCAAAGTTCGGAGAGGACCTCTTCCGACTGCCTTGGTACGCAATTGGCTTGGCACCAGCTTGCGAAACGTATGGCTACTTCTTTATGTAATCCTCATATATATTTGTTTCAGGTCTGGTGGTTTTTCGTAGTTTCTGATACCTACATCACAAGACTTCTATCTCAGAGTGAAGTATGAGGTATGTGGCTGGGTTTATTAATTTCTCTGGACATGATTCTAAAGTCCAACTCAATGCTACCCAAGAAGTCGATATAAAACCCCTCATCTTTCCACCAAGAGCGCCATTTTACCGTCCCTAACGGATGCAACTCGACGACCCTTTGACATCGACTAACGTATTTAAATTCATAGTCTTATGAAGTTAGCCCGGACGGGTGGGTGGAGGAGCTTGGGTGAGAATCATGGAGGGGGGAGGGTGGCGGTTCGAAGCGTGACTGTACACTTTTTGGCTTAGGTTAAGCCGGATCGCCACTGGGCAGCGTGTGGGGAAAACTGGATAACTTGAAAATGGCAGATTTTGAGACTTTGGAAATTTGAATTTTTCTTGGGGAATATTAACATGGTCTTTGATAGATAGCTTATGTAATAGTGAAAGGAATGAAGACTTTGTAGGCCCTGATATTATGGGACGGAATAGTGTGTTTAACGTAGGCATACATCATCTTCATAAGCTATTAGAACATATGTATAGACAAAGGAGAAAGAGAAGAAGATCATGAACCTCTAAAGCTGTAATTTTATTTAATCACCTTTGTGTAATTGTATCCACGCGTGGTACAAAATATGATTCAAGATTATACATTATGCCGTTGTGAATTTGAAAAATTAGAAAGAGAATTAAGAAAACATAAGTCTAGAAAAATGAGGCTCAGAAAAGAAGCAGGGAAACTGATACGAACGATTTTCATAAGTTTACAAATGTTGTTAGACTGACTAAGCGCAATCATAATTAAAAAAAATGGCCATGGTACTAGATTCATTAAGCTGACAAAATAAAAATTTCAGTCATCACAAATTATTTCTCATTATCCCTCAAAATATCCTGAGACCTAGACCAACTCAGCCAAACAAAAGAAGCCCAAGAAACTACAATTTGTACCGTCCTCTTTTCTTTCTCAAATTTCTGGTTTCTAATTACTGAAAACGTATCGTATACTGTTCTTCACCGCCGCGTCTATCTCAGAAGGAGTTAAAATGCTATAGTTCGTGTCACGGCATAAATTAACGACGACTCGACTCAAGTAACCGCCGCGCATATTATCGCAATTTTGTTTAAGATTAACGAAACATTCTCTGGTTTTTTAATTATTCATAGAGGGGGCTTTCGATTAGTACTTTATAGTTATGGGTTTAAATTTATCCTATATTAAATCAGTATCTCCTCAAGACACAATGTGTCAAAAGACATGAGCAATATTTAACGTATCATAATCTTCATCTGATGATAAAACTTTCATGATTTTGTGAGTTTTACAAGAAAAGAAAATTAATTTAGTGGCCAAGTATAATGAGCTTATAATCCTTAACATCTTTCTTTAATAGCAAAGTAATTATAATTTCTAAAGAATTAAATTACAAAGAGATATAAAATCGTATTTCACAAAGCAATATTTATCAATGTAAAATATTACATAATATGGTGTCCGACTTGCATTAAGATGTTAGGTGCCAAAATAAAGAACACGACGTGAAAACCCGAGACCTCAAGATCACAATTCTTAGGTTTAAATGTTCACGTGCAAATATAATACAATCTAATTGACAAGCAAAAGAAAAAATCTTGTTTTATTAACTGTTAACCAATTAATGATTGTACTGAACGCATCTTTCATTGTCTTAATAATATAAGTAATGCTCGCATTTCTTACAGGTTATTCTTGGTATTCCCATTCACTAAAAGAGACATCCCACAAAAAATTTGCATTCAATGTGTCCATTTATACACTCATTTCATTCCCGTCACCAAAATCGCAACTAAATGTCAAACTATAACAATTTAACGACACAATTCGATCAAATTGCATATAAAACGGCGTAGTACAATCAAAAATAATCCCACTAAAGGCCACTGTTGGGCATTATGAGGGCCATATACATGGTGTAGCGGTCATTTCCAATTACGGGCCGGTCGTAACGGGGAGAATCGATATCAGCCTGTATAAGCGCCGATGTGCCATTCAATTTGCACAGCTATAGGGTGTTTTGGGATTTTAGTATTAAATTTGGGTGGATAAATGTTATGGACGATGATATTGAGATGATTGAATTAAAAAATAAGAACTGAGTTTATTTAAGGGAAAGATTTCGAGTTCGAGGCTTTGTCTAATTTCTTCTTCTTTTTCTTCATCAACCCATATACGCCCACTCCTTAGCACGGGTCTCCTCTACCATTGAGAGGGTTTAGGCCATAGTCCACCACGCTGGCCTAGTGCGGGTTGGCGGACTACACACCTAAGAAATTCCTAAGAACTTTTAGGTGTGCAGGTTTTATCACGATGTTTTCCTTCACCGTTAAAGCAAGTGATAATTCAATTTAAATACACACATAACTTCGAAAAGTCAGAGGTGTGTGCCTGGGGTTCGAACCCGCGACCGCCGAGATTCTCGACCGCGCGCCTAAACCTCCAGGCCATCACTGCTTTCATGTCTAATTTATATACGTTTAAAGTGAAATAGTAAATTAGGTAGTTTTTATAATGATATAATCGGTCGATTCGGTAACTTTGTAGCAATAATATTCCCATTTTTTATCAATAATAAGTACGTCATTTCCGGTTAAAAGACATCCATCTTTTTATTATTATACTCTATCTGCAATCTGTAGGTATACGTATGAGTATATACCGACGAAATAAATATTTTTTTATTCACTCCAAAAAAATAATTAAATCGACTTATTTTCTAACCTTTATCGCAAGTAAAATGCATCAATTTTCTTTTATACCTCACAGCACCTTGTACAGTGACCTAACATTAGGAACAGGGGGCGTCCGATAAACTATCGATGGTCACCGTCCGACCTTTACCGTCCGGATCAATTGCCCGTGAAATCGTCTAACCAACCGTGAAACAGCGGCCTTTTCGGCTAATAACATCGCCTATTGGGAAAAACTCTTTATTCTACGCCTTTTGTTGAGATAATATTGCGTGTGTGTGATATAAAGTTATGATGATGATGATGATGAAAAAGTGTAAATAAAATAATCTAGTATAAAATACGATATTGTTAGACGAGAGAAAAATGTGGTTTTTCGGATCACTGACTTTCTGGCAACAACGTTTTTAAAACTACCAAACTTTGAAAATATGATGATTAGCAAAATCTAAACTTTTCAGTTTTGGATTTTTTTAAGGTCAATAGGTTTTTGATCAACATTACATATTTTAGTTTCAATCACGGCTTTTTTACACCTATGTAAGTTACACACCACAATTTATTTAAACAACAAAATTATTCTTCTACAATGTTTAAACATTAATTGTTTTATTTCTTTACTTTGAGCTATGCATAGTTTTCAAAATATCAACATCATCAGTCCATATATGTGCCTCCCACAGCTGGGCACTGGCCGCCTCTACAATAAATACTTAAATCTGCGTTTTTAATTATTTTTTTATTCTATTTACAATTTATTAAAAAAAACACTTCTCCCTCCATTCTTCTATACACTCGTATCATTAATTTGCATAACACGCCAAGAACCCAATGATTAAGTTAAGGTGACCATCTGTTACGATAATTAACACAAGTGATACAAACCATGTACCCATAACACCCATATCGGACCTCCGTCAACAGACACGTATTTAGGGAGCTTAAAATAACAATACCTCCCAAAATGGGGGACTGAGGTAGCATTACAGACGGTTCTGTATGGTTTACTCTTTTTATGACTTAATTAATGTAGTAGTAATTGTCATTTAATAAGAACTAAAAGCAGTGACTTATGTGGCCTCGTCTTAAGGGACATCGCAAATTCAAATTCTAAGCACATACCATTATTAAGGCTGTTAAAAACTCATGCCTGATATTGTTAACTAACCAATATTTATCAAAAGGTCGACTCAAGTATCAATAATGAGGAGATCCGTAGGAGAACTAAAGTAACCGACATAGCCCAACGGATTAGCTCGTTGAAGTGGCAATGGGCCGGCCACATGGCGCGGAGAACTGATGGCCGATGGGGCCATAAGGTTCTCCAGTGGAGGCCGCGTACTGGAAAGCGCAGCGTGGAACATCCGAGAGGGTCATAGGTGAAAAGTCATAAGTGCCTGGGGTTTGAACTCACAACCTTTAAGAATTTGCACCGTATGCCTAAACATCAATGTCTTTACGACTCGTTCATTCCATTACCTACACAACCCAGAATTTAACCTCAAAATGGCGATTACGAATGACCAATAAATTTATTATTATTAATTAACCAACGGTACCCTAAAAATTAAACGCGGACACTATCCGTCACGGGGCAGCCATCGCTCTCTTTATCTTGTCCCCGGAGAAAAAATTACGAGCCGCCCGGAACAAGTTCCTAACCATAAATTCATTAGACGAGCGACGACATTTTTTTTTAAACTCGCGCCCCAGTTGTCTATGGAAGCGGGCAGAGGCGCTAATGGAGATTTTTAACAATATTTTATTTTCTCCAATTTTGATATGTTTTATTGTTTGTTTTAAAGTTAATTAGGTTGTGTCATTGGAGTTGTATTTGTTTAAAGACACTATGTGTTTCAGCTTTGAATGAACTAAAATCGGCTGATTGAAAGTTATCAATTTGATCTAAAAACATTAAAAACTAGAATATTTCAATCTATAATCAATGGAATCATGGAATCTATAATCATGGAATTCTCGGAATAAAATCTCATACTGATTTTTTATATAAAGATAAAAAAAGTCTCCATCCTACTAAGAAATTCTTGTTTTTGTGTCATTCTTACTCATAACAATTATTTTAGTAAGATATCGAAATAAAATATAAGTTACATCAAAAATCAAAGAGAACAATGCCATGTCTAAAAATCGTAACCCTACATCCCGCAGGGATGGGAGACAGTAGACCCCCCACTATATCATAATTTATTCACACCGATGACCCACGCGAATGCGGCCCTGCTATTTCACCGACTAATATATAATAATATCTTTAAAAAAAAACGTGTATTTTTTACTCGTTTGCAATACAGTTGTGTTTTTTATCTTTCTGTTTAATGTCTTTTTTCTGTGGGGTGTAATTAAAAATATTATAGGTATTTATTGCTACAGAGGGCCATTTAGCTGTTTACTCTGGGTCCTAATCGTTCCATGTTTACATTAATTAGCGATACTTTAAGAGTGTGCCGGCTTTATTGCCCAAATAAATTTCATGGCCGTTTGAATGCCGCCAAATGGGATTTTGTATTTTTACGAAATATTTTTATGGTATAATTTTTTTGTTAATTACCAATTTGTGGGAATGCATTTAGACGTTGTGTGCTTGGAATTTGACGAATTTTCTTCATTATTATACTATGTGTCTGGATGTGCTGATATAAAAATTAATCATCGTCAGCCCATACGTCGCACTACTGAGCACGGGGATCCTCTAAAACTGCAAGGGTTGAGTCCTTAGTCTAATACGCTGGCCTAGTGTGGGTTGGTGGACTTAAAAAAAAAACAATAAAAATAAATATTATACAACCAACATACACCCAACTCTCTATTAAACTTATTTATCATGAGGACCAAGACACAACAAACCAAACACAAAGGTATTGTCTAAACGACGATAAAACTCATTAATATAACAACTCTTCAAATTTACCTGAACGTTTCATAAATCAACCGTCCAATAGACTAAAATAGCTGCTAACTATATAAAAACATTAGTTAACAACGAACTAATATTGGTTTAATTAGAATAGTGTAATTGATTTCGGGTGTATCGGGTGCAGAGGTAGAAAACTGAAGGCGGACTGTGATTGCGCCCGAAGGCTATCGTTTCACTCGTACGGACGATGTACAGGGACTGCACGGTTTTGATACTTGCGTACAAGGATTAATAGTTTATATTAGGGAATTAATGATGTCTTGATCAAGAATGATACATACATAAAAAGAACGTAAGTGCATTCTTTCATTATCATCATTATCATCAGCCCATATACGTAAAACTGCTGGGCACGAGCAACCTCTACCATTGAGAGGGTTTTGGCCATAGTCCACCAATTATTCATCATCATCATCATCATCATCAGCCAAAGGACGTCCACTGCTGGACATAGGCCTCCCCCAGAGACTTCCAAAGCGCTCTATTGGAAGCGGCCTGCATCCAGCGGCTTCCCGCGACCTTTATCAAATCGTCGGTCCACCTTGTGGGTGGACGTCCAACACTGCGCTTACCTGAACGTGGCCTCCACTCCAGAACTTTTCTGCCCCAGCGGCCGTCACCAATTATTATATTATGATTATGAATACACACATAACTTGACTAGACACCTTGTGAAACTAGAGACCACTAGTTCGATCCCCGCATGAATGTTTGTATGATCAATAAATATTTGTACGAACTGACTATACACTTAAGAAATTCCTAAGAACATTAAGGTTTTTGATGTTTACATTAACCGTTAAAATACCTGGTATTTCTATGTTAATACATAGGGAACTTCGAAAAATCAGATTCAGAGTTACCTATTAACAAATCTTCTTCTTCATCAACCCATATACGCCCACTGCTGAGCACGGATCTCCTCTACCATTGGGAGGGTTTAGGCCATAGTCCACCACGCTGGCCTAGTGCGGGTTGGCGGACTACTCACCTAAGAAATTCCTAAGAACTCTTAGGTGTGTAGGTTTCATCACGATGTTTTCCTTCACCGTTAAAGCAAGTGATAATTCAATGTGAATACACACATAACTTCCAAAAGTCAGAGGTTTGTGCCTGGGGTTCGAACCCGCGACCGCCGAGATTCTCGACCGCGTGCCCAAACCCCGAGGCCATCACTGCTCAATTAACAAATCAATATACAATAACTCGAGTATCAAATCTACTACATCCCCGCTCACAATATGACGTGGAGCCGTGACCCAAATGTTATGATAGCTCCCAATAACAGCCGCCGGCGGTCAATTATTGCTGTTATTAATTAAGTGCCGAAACACCTGGCCCTTCCGAAACTTACTCCTTCGTAGACGGGCGCCTGTCTTGGAGCCAGCGTTTAATATGATCACTATTAATTTTAGTTCAGTCGATTTGGGAAAGGATTTTCGATTGGTGCTAAAATGCAGTGTTTAATCTGAACACTATTAATTTAAGTTTAGTCAATATAGGAAAGGATTTTTGATAGGTACTAAAATATTTTAGTTTATTATTTGACATACTACAAGGTGGACCAATGATGTAACGAAGATCGCGAGAAGCCGCTGGATGCAACTGCAGCCGCTTCCAACAGAGCGCTTTGAAAGTCTTTGAGGGAGGCCTATGTCCAGCAGTAGACGTTTTGGGCTGACGATGATGATGATGATTATACACATGATTATACGCAGACTCTTGTGACTGTGAAAAGGTAGGTAAAGGATCATTATGATCAGCATATTATCATATAGGGCGAGACAATTGCCATTTTTTGGAGTTTTCCAGAGTTCATATTGATGCTGAGAAATTACTAACGAGAAAGCACGGCAACAATTTCTTTATGACTGAAAAATCCAACGCAGAACTTTACTATTTCATTGCAAACTTATCGGATGTAATTCAACGAGGCTGTAATAGATTGGCGATGACATATATATAGAAAACATTATAATCTACAAAAATACTAAGTACCAACAAGATTTCCATTCCAAGCCATTTTAACCCTCTCTAATGTTCAGCGGTAATTCAATTAACCACGGCCGATTGCTCGGAACGGCCATTTTTCTAAGATAAAATTTTTTAATCTGTGTCTCATGGTTCACTTGGTGGGTTTTACAAAAACCCCTTTTTCTATCCGACTTGTCTTCAGGTCATTTTTATCTGAATTTGGGCGATTAATTTCTAAGTTTAAGCTTTGTTGGTTTTGGAGTAAGGGTGTGCGATTGGATATTTTAGGTTCGATTTCTAGGTCAAACATAATTGTATTGGATTTTGCTGTTAAGAAATTCTCAGTAGCATCGCGATGTATTGTTAACTAAATTATCGATTATATATCGACCTATGCATCGAATAAGGTTACTTATGACTATAGCACCAAAGTACTTTTTATGTCTATAATAGAGTTAAAATTGTTTATATATTGCACTAGTAAAGTAATAATGATCATAAATTTTGTTGTTGTTTGAAGTACATAAAAATTTACTGATAATTTTGTGCCCAAATAAGTTTAAATCGCTGAGAAAGAGAAGTTGTGCAAAAGCACATATAACTTTATTCGATGCATAGGTCGATATAATGTTTTAAAAATTTATAGGGATAACGAAAAACGTAGTTTACATGTAATGACATACATGTAAAAATTTTTATAAAAAAATTGTTTCCGCCCGGGATCGAACCGGGGACCTTGTGCGTGTGAAGCACACGTGATAACCGCTACACTACGGAAACTCGTTGTTGAATGTCAAAATTAAGTATTGCAATTTTTTTTGTTTAGATATCTGATCTGTCAATATCATACCTCTTCAAAATATTTTATGGTAGTTTCAGATTTTTTTTTTTTAACTATGAAGATATTTTGATTAAGAAAAATCAATTTCCTCTTTCCGAAGTTTAAATAATACAAGACACAAGTACTATCCTAGATATGAGCTTAATACTAATATACTGTTAACAGACTAATTCTACCTCAAAAAACTGTCTTTCGCATAATAACCCCATAGGACCCATGAATATAAATAAACAACCAAATATGACCCGAAAAGGCCGTCATGCCCCCTACATAAACTAATTAAAAATACGTACAAATAAATTCATAATAATTAGAATATGCACAAAGAACTGAATTAAGTCGCGGGCATAAATAAAAATTAACCCGCAAGCAGGTAGGGCCCCTTATACCCCACGAAATATAATTAAGCATAACCCAATAAGGCCTTTAGTCACAAACAAAAACAAAAACGTTGTAAAACCAACGTTATTTCATTATCATTATTTGCATATTAAAATAATTATGAACCGACGGGTTAAGAAAGGGGTACGGATGGATTTATAACTGAGTTTTTGTTCGCTGCGGTGGATCTGTGTGACTTTATGATTATATACTATAGATACGATAAAAAGAGTCAAAATAACTAAATTATTCATAAGTACCAAACGAAAGAATTTAGATCGGCTGAAAGTAATTATTATTTGTTTAATAATCTTTAATTTACTCTTTAACAGCTAAAATTAGTTAATATAAAAAAAAATTAATTTGAGAGATATGTCAATTAAAAGAAAGTATTTAAAGGAAAAATAGTCTAGGTAAGATTGTAGTTTCACTAGAAATAGTTGGTATAGTTTTCTACCAACCGTTAAATCAGTGATTTATTTTTGTCTGAAGATGTGTGTAGCTTTTTTCATAACTATTCCTCACTTATATATTCGTATATTTCCTAATTCAGCATTCAATATTATGATTAAAACTTATGAATGTGTAATTACGTTACTAAAAAAGGTTATGTCTTCCGTTTTTTAAGGACGTATTGTACCAATGCTATCGATTACAATTATTATGGTTTTTACCTATTAATTATATAAGAAAAAACAGACGATTATTCCATCCCCCCCTCCATAAGACTTTTCAGGTCACCCCACACGTGTAATTTTTCATAATTTCACGCGACCCGAGCACCGGTTCCAACAAAGACCAAAAGCTTATACGATGAAGGAAGACCCAGGAATAAATTACATTTGAATATAAATTAATACACTATGAAAAAAATATCGTTAATCCCCACACTGTAATTTCAACTCTACGTTATATACTTACGGTGGTAATTCGAATGGCTTGGTATATTTTTATTTTTCAGGTCAAAAGACAGGAAAGAGGTAATGTTCATATTTGATCATTTTAAAGTAATTAATGTGCGACCCTTGGACATAGGTGCCTTGATTTTAAACTGTATACATAATCATATTTGTGTTGTGATATTGTATTTTTTATCTTTTTTTATAAAAATTTCTTACCTATCTCATAATGACCACGAGGTTTTTAAAGTTGCATGTAAATTTAACAATATATATATGAAAAAATCACTTATACTTTACGATATAAGAAAACATCGTTAAACCTGCTTATTTAAATTTCATAGAAATTTCTATGATATGTAGTCCGCTAATCCGCACTTGTTCAGTATGGTAGACTACCCTCAACCTCTCTGTTGTATGCAATGCCTAGCAGTGGAACACATAAGAACTGGCGAAGAAGATACACTTTTATTTTTTAGAGTCAATATTTAAAAACTATATTCGATATGCACATATTTTTTTCGCATGTTTATCTATTCGGTTTAATCTAGAACATTCAGTACTAACCCTATAAATTTATTAACCACTACCAAGTTTCCGTAGTGTAGCGGTTATCACGTGTGCTTCACACGCACAAGGTCCCCGGTTCGATCCCGGGCGGAAACATCTTTTTTGAATATTGTTACAACCGGTATCACTTAAATTACATTTTTACTCACACCTTTGCTCTCGTTGATATTAATTTGAACTTTGTTTCATACAAGCATAAAACCTAAAACTAAATACCCAACAGTCAAAAATAGTGCTGACCCGACACTAATATTCTAGTGCTATATATACGCCCTCTGCTGAGCACGGGTCTCCTCTACCATTGAGAGGGTTTAGGCCATAGTCCACCACGCTGGCCTAGTGCGGGTTGGCGGACTACACACCTAAGAAATTCCTAAGAACTTTTAGGTGTGCAGGTTTCATCAAGATGTTTCCTTCACCGTTAAAGCAAGTGATAATTAAATTTGAATACACACGAAAAGTCAGAGGTGTGTGCCTGGGGTTTGAACCCGCGGCCGCCGAAATTCTCGACCATCACTACTACAATTACTTCTTTCCATGGGAGAGACAAATCCTTATTTTTGTTCAAAATATTGATGCTAAGACACCCCCTCTATATTACCCTTATTTAAATACCACACGACATTTACAATCCTAAATCGATACAAATAAACAATAGATTAAGCCAGTCCATTGGGTGTACAGTGCAACAAATAGGTGCTGCCGCTAATAACTTCGGGAGCGCTGTGCAACCGTCTGTTATTGTGCGGTGGGGTGTTTTAGTGTCGATTTATTGTGTTTTAGATTGGTACACTAAGTACCAATAGGTACAGGTTTAGTATTGTCATTTATCTGATAATAGTATTGTTGGTTGTGATTTTTAAATAGTAATGGCCTCGAGATTTGTTTATTTCGACGTGTTTTTTCAGGTTTCCTTTTATATACTCAGCCTATCGCCGTTCACTGCTGAACGTAGGCTTCCCCAAGAAAACGTCAAGCACCCCGGTCTTAAGCGACCCTCATCCATCCGCCAGTCGCCACCTTTCTCAAGTGGTCGGACTATCGTGCTGCAGGACGTCCCACACAACGTCTCCCTAAGCGCGGTCTCCACTCCAAAGTTCAAGGTTTTCATTTAATGTTAATAATTTAATTTAATAAATTTTTAAGGTTTAAAGAGGTTATAGATTTGATTATTTTTTATCTCAATACCTCCAAACGTTCATGAGATTAAGGGTCTTAATAGACGGCCTGAAGTCAAAGTAAATCATTTAAAGACAAAAAAAATCTTTTATAACAAAATAAACAGCCTCCTTTGTAAATTTTCGCACAAAAACCAACAAAACGCGAACACAATAACACTAGCAACAAATCACAAAGTGTATTCCCAAGTCAATAGTTCCAATAGAAGGGTTGCCGAGGACGAACTCGGCAATCGGATAATAATACCCCCCGCATTCCAGGGCCGCACTTGCGCATGATATAGTGCGGATAAATCGCTCTCTATCGCCCTCCGGGGAGTTTTTATTGACGGCAAGTTTTCGGATATTCTTTTCGCGATATTTTTGTAGTTTGTTACAAGTATTAGGGACGGGCGTCACGGCCTTTGATTTTCGGAGATTTAGCCTCATAGTTTTGTAACTAAATCATAAATTGTACACTATTAATTTATCTTATTAATTTAAAAGAGTATTAGTAGCGATCGGATCTATTAAATTTTAGAAAAAATCAACCATTTGATTAATTGTCACTTGGCTAGGCACCAACTTGCGAAATTATTGTTTGTGTAATCCACAAATTTTTGTTTCGGGTATGGGTGTTTGTGACACGCATGACTCTAAACTTGTATATTAGCGTAGGGTCAGAACTATGTATGTATGTGACTGTTGGATGTATTTATTTAACGGATTTCATCACACATACACGATAAACACAATTCGTAAAGTAAGACGCTATGAGCGCACCGAGAATATATTATCTAATATAATATGTACTCATATTTAATTACATAATTATGTAAAGGAAGAGTTGGAAAAGAGACTAAACTTCTTACTTCTCCTACTTAGGGCATGATATACTGAATGTATTGAGACCGTAATCGGAAACTGAGGCAGGTAATAGCTAAGATAATTAAAAACACCATGACTTTAAAGAAAATTCTGAGAGCAAATAAAAAATTCGACATTTTCCTAATAAGCACACAGATTTTATACCGATGGTTGTATGGAAAACGTCGAAATTTTTATTTTTTGTCGAGTTTTCTTTAATGCCAGTAGTTTTGTAATCATCTTAGCGATTACCTACCACATTTACCGATCACGGTCTGAATACACCCTGTCTGTATAGACGCTTCCATCAACATCAAAAACCCCAGCAAATTTCTTCAAAATTGCCGTGCAACAAAAACGCTCATCTACCAAACGGAAGGTTCATCACGACGACGTAATAAACAATAACGCAACACGGCATTACCGGTTGATATTAAATAACTCAATTCGTTTCTAATTTGTCGACAATTGTTCCCGACAAAGGCAGAGCACGAACGAGTGCTCGCAAGTATGAAGGAAGTCGGCAGCTAGGGGGCTTAGTGGTGGGATTTGCCTGTATTTATCGATAGATTACGTGTAGTTTAGCTTTATTTTTTATTTAATACACCCTTTGGTTCTAAAACAGAGGTAGCTCAGTGAATAAACTCTTATTAAACTTTAGTTTAGTCATTTTTTTTACTTAGACACAACCTTTGATTTTAAAACAGAGGAAGGTTAGTCAAAAAGGTCTGATTGAGCTTTGCTAAAGTAAATTATTGTGACTCATAAATTTGTAGTAGACATTTTCGGGCATTTTGTTATGTTTTCGATCGAAATATTTGTTATTTACTTACACATGTCACTTGGTGAAGCAGTGATGACCTCCAGCTTTAAGCGCAAGGTCGAGAATCTCGGCGGTCGCGGGTTCAAACTTTATGCACACGGCTCAGATTTTTCGAAGTTATGAGTGTATTTATTTAGTACATTGGGAAAATCTTAGGTTTCAAAGTAAAACTTAGAGTTGTGTGCCTGATTTTTGAACCTGCAACCGCCGAGACGTCTACCACATGCCTAAGTCTCGAGGACATTATTGCTCATAAATTTTTACAGATAACTATATTTCTATTGTAACTAAATGTAAAATATTTTAAAGAAATTAAGTCCTTAAATTTTAAACGTATTTACAATATTATAATTTATTATTATCGATAACCGTCCTATCCCATCCCGAAACCAACAAAGCAAACGCCATTGCCACTGGCGTTGTCGGAGCGGTGCGCCGATGCGTTCATAATATTTCATTTATTCATAATAAATTATAATCGTGTACATTCGCGACTAGCGACTAACAGACGCTCTGTAATCCCATTTGTGGGGCCCACTAGTGGGACATCTTGCGTCTTCGGATTAACGCTTTGTTTCTCCATTGTAATTACATTTTTCGTCTACCCTTTTGATATTTAATGGCTCTTGTTGAAGGTAATGAAGAATTTTAATCGTGACTCATGCATTTATGGATACTTTAATGTCGGTTTTGAAGCGAACAATAGTATGATTAGAAAATATGAAAGCAGATTTGGGATTGTTTCATATATGAAGAATATTTATATAAAAAATGCATTTTTTCTGTCAATGTTGTAAATTCTTTCTTAATTATAAAAGTGCAACACTAGAGTTTCTTGCTCGTTTTAATAATTATCTAACCATGACTGCCTTCATTCTAACGAATTGTTTCACGTTTTCACATATTTAAACTTGAAGATGCATAATTATTTTTAAGGCTTTTTTCCTATCACAACCTATTATTTAAATTGCCTAACCTCGTTCCTTTTGTAATGGAGAATATATTTGCTCTGATCTACAAGAATTTGATAAGAATTTTTTAAAAACCTTTCAACTCAATACTTCAATGTAAAGTCATGATATTTCAGTATATTATACACTATCTTATTTATCTTTGTGCCATCGATTTGGGTGTAATATCTCTATACTTTTCACCATCTATCAGTCCCAATACATCTCACTACTGCCGTTCTCTGTAAGTAAGCGGTCAGGCATTATTCCATACTCAGCTTAACATACCTGAGTAAAATATACACGTCCCACTGCTGTGAATGAACCTAGCCTACCATTGAGAGAGCTTTCATCTTAGTCCACTGGCCTAGTACGAGCTGGCGGACTACACACCTAAAAAATCCTGGGAATTTTTATTCGTGCAATTTTCACTACGAAGTTTTCCTTCACCGTTAAAGCAAGTGACGATTCATTATGAATACACACACTTATAATTCTGTATATTTTATCTACCAAAAATGACAATATTACCATCACATAATACCTTTGCAAAAAAACCTTCGCTGTATATTTGCAATTCGCAGGTCTGCTAGTAAAGCATCATTCTTGGAGCGTTTTTCCGATGCTAAGGTATTCCAAATTGCTCCATTCCGCAGATTTATACCGGTTGTGTTATTGCCGCGAGCCGTCGCAGGCTCCACGTGGATGGCACCACCCTGTATAATAGAGTGGAGAAAATGCTACAGCCTGTATAATCGGATTGATTTTATGCCACCGTTGCAGGCTGTGTTTCTTTTGTATCACTCGAGTTATTGCTAGTTTGTACTACTGCAAAATATAGTGGAAATTCATAACATTCTTGCAGGTAATCTTTTTATATATTTTATTTGCTGAAGATTTAAGTAGGTCGAGTGCCATAGAAGAGGTCTATGTCAGTAATAAGCCAATAATAGTAAGCAGTAGTTCCAGCGGTTTTCGTAAACGCCGTGAGATCGAAAGATTTTTCGAATATTTTCATTATTTTTCTGGAATTCTGGTTGAAAAAGGTAATGACGATAGGTATTAAAAATATTAATTTAAAAAATATATATATACAACTACAATTTAAATAGTAGAAACTAACATTTATTGAGACTTTTGTTAACTTCGTTATAAGTTATTTTTACCAAACACAAAAAAATTCCTCAATCTTTGTACACATTATTCTTTTTTTTACGCATTTTCCTCCAAAAATCATACCATAAACCTCAACAGCGTATTATTCCATCACCAATACGCCGACGGGTTTTATTCGTTCACCTACACATACTTTATTCACACACACAAAAACTCATCAGCGTATAAAACCCAAACAATAACTTTAAGTCATCCGTTCCGTAGGCAATAATTTATCTCGCACAATGAAAGCACGAACTTTGGTTCGAGGAGCTTTCTTGAAGGAGCTTCAGAACAATACCAAGAATTATGGAGCGTGTCCGGGGGAAGCCGACGTCGCCCGGATGCTGAGAAAAATAGAGTCGCGGGTTCGAGTCAGGATCTGGCCTACAGTCCAACTTTCTAGATAAATATTGCTGTGTAGTCTAATGTATTGTGCTATTGTCTGGGCTTGTGGCTGTACTTTTGTGGGGTCTCATGTGGCTGTCACCTTGATATAATGAATTTGGCAGATTACTAAACACAATCAAAAATACAATTGATTTTGTCGAATGAATGATCTATTGTGCCATTAAATAAGTTTCCACTAGTATCTACATTTTTTTACATACATGAATATATTTTCATACATGCAATCCTGATACTAATTAAAGTAATGTATCGTCGTATCAAAAACTACGAGAGATTTTTAAAATTATTTTCGGAACAAAAAATCCATTCATTATTCTTTAACATAGTTAAATCGACTGCACCAAAGATCAAATGTATTATTTACAAAGCACAATATACCATCCCAAAAAATGATACAGTCAACGTACACTATACATTTATTCATCAGATATTTGCAGGTGGAAATACATTTGTAATTTGTCCCCTAAATGCGGGTAAAAAACAAATTAATTCCGAGGCACATGCGTCAAACTGTCTTCTCTATCCGAGTGTGGCGTATCATGACATATTTATGAGCGTCTTCTACCTTCAGCTTTAGGGTTCCGCATCGCCGCGACAAAACCCCTTCACCTACTTACATAATGACTCAAATATGGCTATTGGTGTTGACTCTACCATACAGAATTTTGATATTTTGAGTTTTAAATTTTAATAATGTATTTGATGGTAAAAACACAGGATTTTTCATGATAAACAATGAGTAACTAAATCTTGTGGGCGTAACTACAATTAGAATTATTTGAGCCATTATAAAAATCTTCACATTCTAATCGATATCTTTGATCATATCCATCAATTCTAAGTAAACGCATTGCTTATTGATATACGGAAGATAATTCTATGTTAACTTCCATGACTGCTGAAAGTAATTCATTGATAGAGCGTTTAATGGGTATCGACGCAAATGTATTACACAGGGTGTATTCAGACCGTGATCGAAAACTTGGGCTGGTAATAACTAAGGTGATTACAAACCTCCTGGCATTAAAGAAAACGCCGACAAAAAATAAAAATTTTGACGTTTTCCATACAACCATCGGTAATATATGTATGCGGTTTGTATGGAAAACGTCATTTTTTTTTATTTTTGTCGGGATTTTCTTTAATGCCAGGGGGTTTGTAATGATCTTATATGTCACTTGCCTTCGTTTTCGATCTCGGTCTGAATACACCCTGTATTTGATAAGCAACTTTCAAGCAACCAGTTTGTTCTACTATATCATATTATGTGAGAAAATATTTACTGTTTCTTATCAATATACTCTATGAAAATCAATAGTCAATGCACTCACATTACCATTTAGAAGTAATAAAAAAGTAGTTTTTTTTTAAATATACGGAATTCATAATACAATCGTCGCTTCACGCCCATCAGTGTTATTTATAAGGACATTCGTACTTCTTCCGTTTGTTACGCTCGCGATCACCACCGCTACTTACCTTAGGCCAAATTGTTTTCCATATTTATTGTTCGAATGGAAAGCTTGTCACTGCGAAAGAACAATAAATTAATTTATTACTTCTGAAATACTTGACTTATTGCTTGAATATCTATCGAGAAGAATCATTAAAGATAGAGTTTAAGAGAGTTTAGGGTTTGAGACTTGTGGTGTGAAAAATAATGCAATTAAAATAGAAATAGATTTAGTTACGAAATCAAAAAATTTCAAATGCTTATATTTTGAAATACGGGAGATTTTATTTGGCTTAAAATTTTGTACCATTCACATAAATCTTTGATAAAATTAATATTTAACCTACTAAGGTTACTCTCAGTTGAAACTGATTGTTCTGCCCAACAGTACAGATTCCCTAATGTGTACTTAAAAGTAATGCCCTGTAATCAAAAGTAAGGCCCCTGCCATACTTTTAATTATTTGAAATAACTGCAACTTAATTATTATTTTCTTTAACGCCATATTTCAAACAATAGAGCAGGCCAAAGTATGTTTAAGTGTGACTTAAACTAATTAACGTTTAAACCTATTTCAAGTCTTCGATCTATTTGATTACTCTTTATCAAAGACGGATTTGCAATTTTTACAGTCAAGCGGCAAAAATCCAAAAACGTCTATTTGATATTTAAAAATCAAACAAATTGAAGGAAGCCAGTATTACTAGTTAGTTAAATTATAATAATGCTCAAAATTGAAATACATGATACGAATAATAGAAAATAATGAAGGAAAAATTTAATGTTATAATTTCATCTACACCGAGTAAAACTGAAACTGAAAATCGTGCAGCGCCATCTGTTGTCGAATAGCCGTAGCTTAATTTAACAGTCGGAGGAAAATAACATTCGTGTTACGCTGGTTACATGTTTTAGTAATAATATCTTCCTTTTAAATTCGTTTGTTAAAAATTAATATCATAATGACGGAAAGTATTATAAATAAAAGTTAAGAGATTTTGTTATCAAACAAATTAGACTATATCTAACAGATAGTTTTAATCGGTCTTGCAAATTGTAATACTAAGCAAAGTAGTTAGTGTTTTAGATTTTAGCAGTTGAGTCTACGAAATTACTACAGAAATAGCTACGTGCTACGCGATGCTACGAAGGTCTACGATTTTACTGAGCGATTTTACTCAAATTCAAAATTTGTTTTAATTAAAATAAACTTCGATTGATGATATACATATTTAATACATTTTCTACTTGACAATTATACCCCTAGGGACATTATGGGGTAAGTCATAAACATCAAAATATTGGGGTACTTATTTTTTGTCTCACTCTCCCCCTCCTACTCTTCCACGTAACTCATTAAGTAATAAACCGGCCCATAAATATCACTTCCTTAACCACTCTAGCGGTACACAATTTTCGTTTTAAACTCAACACCGACAATCCTTTATTTTTGTTCATAATTATTCAAAATTAACGTGCGTGACTTTTGTCTGTTTTTGGTTGTCTAAGAAAACAATAAAATTGTTTTAATTCACTGATTTAATAATTACTTCTTAAAAGAACTAAAAAGTAAGCGCTATTTGTATAGTCTTTCTACTATGAGAAGTGTTAATATCCCTATTAATGTTATAAAGAGAAGAATACGTTTCAATCAATTTGTGATACTTACTTGAAAGCACATACTGTGGAACAAAATTAATTTTTATATGAAAGTGTTTGAAAGTCAGGCAAGATATAATGATGTATCATCTTTTTATGACATTCGTCGTATCCGAGCTAAGTTAGACCCAGTCAGTGAGAAATTAAATGTAACTAATTTTATTTACAAAAATTTTGCAAGACATTTGATTAAACTTAGTTTTATCTAGTAAATATGAGTCTAACCATATATTTTGTTATTAAATAACATCAATTATGTTCATAATATTACTTCATTATTTGCTCTAGAGAAAAATTGCAAGCTTTTAATGCCATGGGAAAAAAATTAAGTTGTAATCCTTTATGTCTCAAGTTGACACTTTTTGTAAATTGGGTATTTCTCAATTTTCGAGATAAAAGCCACAAAAAGATTATTGCTAAATATAACGTCTTGAGAAGTAATACTATTGACAACTCATTAGGCCCAGGACATTCTAATTCAATACAACAAACATTGGGGTCTTAAAACTTTGTAAAATTTATTAATTATTGTCAAAGTTGTTGGTTTCAATTAGTCATTAAGTTGTTATGTATTATTTGTGTATGTCACTGTATAGATAGTGTACAATAAAGTATATTAAATAAATAAAATAAATAAATAAAATATCATGAACCCTAAGCTCTATGCAGACATTATTTCGGAAGTATTTCGTTTTAATTCTACTATCTACAGCAGTGTCAGTAGTCAATAATTTTCTAATCGTGTTTCAATATTATTAAGTATACATTTTATTGATTTGATTACCGAAAGGTAGCCTACAGTTATCTTAACAAATGCACGATAAACATATACCTCCGTATAACCAAACTCTATCATCAAAAAGGAAAATCACCCTACCTCTCCCAATTTTTCGGCCACCATTATTTCATCACCTTATCACTCATGACGTAAACTATACTTTCAAAGCTCCTGATGACCCGAAGGCCTGGGTTCAGGGCCGAGCCACGGTAGCCCCGCCCCGTCCACCTATCGGCCGCCGATATCGGTTCGAGTCTGCGCAGAAAGCCGATCGGTTTGCACAAACCGCCTTCCGATCACACACGCCCATCACACCATCGAGTGGTGGTTTATGTATTGGACTTCTTGTTTAGGTCTCATTATGTTGGTATCGTTTTTGGTAGAGTCAAATGTATGGGTGAGTATTTCAGTGATATTCAAATCATATTTATGCAGTAAATGTATTGGTCTTGTAATAGTTGAGGTTTCAGTATATTATTTTTATTTATTTATTTATATGCTTTATTGTCCACCAAGAATACAAAGATAAAACATAATAATAATAGTAACAATAATCAAAACATTACAGGTGAACAATAGGCGGTCTTATCACTAAATGTGATCTCTTCCAGTACATCATCTATATTACTACATAGTAGAGCTAGATATATGGTAAATCATAATTATGCAGTAAATTGGTCTTGTATCATTTTAGGTCTCAAGATATTACTACGTCGTGGAGTCAAATTTATAGGTGAGGATTTCAGTGATATTTAAATCATAATTATAGAGTAAATGTATTGGTTTTGTATTATTTGAGGTTTCATTATATTAGTGTAGTTTTTGGTAGAGTCAAATCTATGGGTTTAATTATATTTCATGGAACAGAACTGTAATGATGCAGTAGATAATGTTTTAATGTCTTTTGATTTGGTCTCGATTACACTAAAGTTGTGTTGGCATCAAATCTTTAAATATTTAATGTTAAAAAAACTTGTTGTCTAATTTGTAAGCAGTGATAAAAAGTTGAATTATTAAAATATCTGAGTTAGTATCGAGATGAATAAGATGGTTATTGTGGGGAAGGAGACTTTAGAGTCTATACCAGCTGTACTTTATTCGTATCGTCTACACATATTCATATGACCAGACCAGACATATTTATATAGAGTCTGATTTGTAAACGCACTCATGATACAGGAAATATATTTACGTGGACTAGCGTCTACGTATACCTAAAGTCTTGTTTCTTAACATATTTCAATATCGACTATATTACTAAGAATATAAAATTAAAAGCCTCTGACTTTGTGATTTAAATTAATGAATAACATATTCATTGAAAATAGAAAAATTACATAATATTGTAAATAATAAAGAATTACATACATTGTCTTTGGTGTTCACAACGAATCAAAGTCCCTTTTATAAAGTAATAGTAGAACCAGAGCAAGTGCTTGGACTATAGTAGCATTATCATTAATTGTACCACAAAGGGTAATAAAAACACACACTCCTAAAAGACACTATTCTGCAATAGCGAGTTCGGATCTCAAGTTGGGTCCTAAATTCTAATTCTTTGGAAACTCATTCGAGATTGTGTGCTAAATAATACATCATTGTCATCAGCCATATAAGTCCACTGCTGGACACCGGCATTCTCTACAACTGAGAGGGTTTAAACCATAGTCCACCGCGCTGGTATAGTGCGGACTAGCGGACTTTATACTTAAAATATTCCTTAGAAATTTTATGGGTGTCAATTTTATCATTTTTCTTGGCAGTTAAATGTGATGATTCATTATGAAACACAACTTTAAAGATCAATAAGTTAATACACTTAAAAAACAAGTGTTATGCCCAGGTACTTCTAGAAATCTCAGAGATCTTTAATCAAAAACAAGCGAGTAGAAATCAAATAGCTGTACTCCTGCGAAGTACAGTCTCAGGTCTCTCAGTCTCACAGGACAGTCTCTGGATTGAAGCTAGACAAAGTCACTAATAGTAAACCATTTCCAATAAAAATCCTCTGTCTAATACTCCCCGCTGTTGGGTGGATAGAAGACATCATTTTTAACGTGGATTAATTACAATTAACTTTTGGAGAGAGTATATCAGTACAAACTAAGCTAGACCGATTCAATCAAAAACCTCATAACTTCACGCCTGTATGCCCGAAGGGGTAGGCAGAGGTGCATTTTTGCACCCACATTTCGCCAGGTATGTATCAGTCCCACGTAATAGGGGGCGAGCTTATTGCCGATTTCGGGTGCTTTCACAGAATCAATCAAAACCATCTCAATAAAGTCCTCTGTCCAGTACTCGCCGCTATTGGGTGGATAGAAGAGATCATTGTTAGGGTGGATTAATTTCAACTAAATTTTGGAGAGCACTATACCATAACAAACTAAGCTCGACCGAGTCAATCAAAACCATCTCAATAAAATTCCTCTGTCCAATACTCGCCGCTATTGGGTAGAGTATCGGCCGATAGACACGAGTGGCGATCGGAACCGCGAGGCGTGTGTCGAACCTATCGATATCGCCACGCCCTTCGAAAAAAACGCGGTGTATTGCGCATGTCCAGATGAACCTTATTGAGCTTTTAATGTCTGGTATTGAACTTCTCTATTTTATGACTTTTATGTATGTATTATGTTAAAGGAAAAGAGAGAAATGTTGTTATAGATAGACTGTGAATTGGGTATGTTAACAAACACGATGTATCTTATTGGGTTATTAATGTCTGGTATTGAACGGCCTTATCAATTTTATGACTTTTCTGTACGTATTATTCTAAAGGAAAAGAGAGAAGTGTTGTTATAGATAGGCTATAACTATTGTATCGCACGCTTAATAATATAGTGACCTAATTCAATAAGCCGAGTCTAAGTTAAGTAAATGGGAAAGAAATGTTACTCCGTCAAATATGTTTTATAGAAAATATAAAAAACATCATTATGTTTAAAAAATATGTGTACTAAATAGTTACATTACATACATTACAATTTTATTATTTAATCCGACCATATTTAATCACAAAGTGAATGAAGGTAAAAATACAAAATTTTGAATTAGGTCACTATATTTTTAAGCGTGCGGTATGTTAACTAACACTATGAATCTAACTGCTACTATAGCTATTAATGTCTAGTATTGAACGTTTCAATTTTATGACTTTTCTGTATGTATTATGCTAAAGGGAAAAAGAGAAATGTTTTTTATAGTAGGGCTGTGAATTGGATATATTAGCTTCACTTGTACATAATCTTGTCGAGGTAAACTTGAAAACTTAAAAACTAGAAAAGAATCTCGTAAACTTGTCGAGGTTAAGCGAGGTCGAGTGATTTGGCAGTCGCAGGTTCAAACCCCCAGACCATACTTAGAAGTTATGTGTGTATTCACAATTAATTATCACTTACTTTAACGGTGAAAGATAAAATTGTGAGGAAACCTGCACACCTAAAAGTTATTAGGAGTTTCTTAGATAGATTTTTAATCTGTTAACCTGCAATGGTGGACTAAGGTTTAAGTCTCAAGTCCGGTGTCGTAGGCATCAGAAACTATGAGAGACTTTTTGCTCTCATAAACACACAGACCTGAAACGAATATTTCTGGACCACACGAACATTTTCTCAGTTCGGGACCGAACCCGCGACCTCTCGTTTCGCAAACCAGCTTTGCCACGGGGCTGTCCAATAACTTCATGGTTAAAATATCACATCGATACTTGCTTAGCAGAACTACAGTCTATATTCGAAACTTATCTTTAACAACTGTCGTTGATCCTTTGATTGAAACAACGCACAATTTTTTCATATATCGTATACACTACAAAAGTTCAGAATATCCACTATGATCTATAAAGTAGGATATATTTTCGTACTGGTTGGCGATTTTCATTCAAAACTTCCCGTGAACAACAATCCTTGAGCCCTTGATTCAAACGTAAATCTTCAGTATACCGTATACATTATAAAAGAGGCTCAATACTTTACTGTCTGCAAAAGATCAGAATATCCACTGTGATATAAAGCAGGATATATTTTCGTATTGGTGGGCGTGTGTGAAGGCAGGCGTGTCTCAATCGCAGCCCGCCATTGGCTGATTGGAAACCAATCGATAGTCGATATCGCTCGGAACGCGGCCAGCGACGGGCGCCGGTTCAACCCGGTTGGACGTTCAGCCCCGAATGGGAAAAATCGTTCGCTTTTTACAAGGTGACTTTTTTAAAATTAGATGTCCTTTATAGAATATTGGTTTGTAGGTGAAAATGCTATTGGGGATTGGTTAAAGGAATTATGAAACAGGATGATATAGGTACATCTTGTGAAATTTTAAGAAGCAATAAGGTTTTTTGGATATGTTTCGAAATTTAGTGGGTGCTGCTATAAACTTGGATATTGAACTTTGGGACCTATTTATTGGACGCCCCACACTTGCTAAGTGAGTGCCGTCGCGGTAAGCAAAGTGTATAAAAATTAGAGATGGGCCGAGTACTCGGTTGATACTCGGTACTCGGCGTACTCGGCGGGTTTTTTGATACTCGTACTCGGCCGAATAACTCGGTTTGAATGCCGAGTATACTCTGTTTAAGAAATGCAATATATTTCGGTAGATATAATTTAAACAACAGTCATCATCATCATCATTAGCCAATGGGAGTCGACTGCTGGACATAGGCCTCCCCCAATGACTTCCACCGGGTTTGGTCGGAAGCCTCCTGCAGCCAGCGACGTCCCGCGACCTTGACAAGGTCGTGAACAGGGTGGTAAAATTTGAAATGACTGAATTTAAGCGATGTATTAAACATTTTATAGATTCAATAAATATTATTTTATTTCATTTCGTAAACAACTGTATTAATCAAAAATTATTTAGTAATTAAGGAAATCTTTGAAAATCTCAATTAATAAAATCAAAATTATAGTACACTAGCTTTTGCTCGCGACTCCGTCCGCGTAGACTTCAGGGTTGAGATCAGAAGGAAAATAAGTTGTAGTCTATTTTACTTCTCAGAGTCCTATTAATCTCCATACCAAAAATCATACAATTCGGTCAAATTGTTCAAACGTGAAACCGTAACGCGTCAATCGGCGCCTTGTGCATCATTATTGCGCGCTTGATCAATATTTTAAAAGTGCAATATCTTCTAAGATACTCAGTGAAATCAAATGATGTAAAGGGCAATTTTATTTAAAATTAAATATTTGTAATGAATAACGTATTTATTTGGATAAGGATTAATATCATATTTATAAAAACACCTTCACAAATAATGCTTTATTTAAAATAAATTTGGTTAGGATAAAAAACGTTATAGTCAGCCAACCTTAAAGAATAGACATATGCCGTCGCGGATTTTTTTTTAGAACTTTTAAAGAGGAACATTTCTCTCATACATTATTTTAGCGAAACTTTAACCATTTCCGCAGCGCACGCAGTGGAAGCTCACAAAAAGAAAAAAATGTCCCCGATTTTGAAACATTCTTTATTACTGCTCCGCTCCTATTCGTCGTAGCGTGATGTTATATAGCCTATAGCCTTCCTCGATAAATGTGCTATCTGACAGTAAAAGAATTTTTCAAATCGGACCAGTAGTTCCAGAGATCCTAGCGTTCAAACAAACAAACAAACAAACAAACAAACAAACAAACTCTTCAGCTTTATAATATTAGTATAGATAATAAAAATAATTAATATTTAAAATTGGATAAAGCAAAGTTATGATGCAGTGATGGCCTCGAGGTTTGGGCGCGCGGTCGAAAATCTCGACGGTCGCGGGTTCGAACCCCAGGCACACACCTCTGCCTTTACGAAGTTATGTGTGTATTCACATTGAATTATCACTTGCTTTAACGGTGAAGGAAAAACATCGTGATAAAACCTGCACACCTAAGAGTTCTTAGGAATATCTTAGGTGTGTAGTCCGTCAACCCGCACTAGGCCAGCGTGGTGGACTATGGCCTAAACCCTCTCAATGGTAGAGGAGACCCGTGCTCAGCAGTGGGCATATATAGGTTGATGATGCCAATACTTTCAGTCATGGTTCAACGCAAAGTCATTAAAAATACACTTTTATGTAACCTTCAATGCAAATCTTTGCACCTATGATTGGCCGACTTATGATTTAAGTCCCACGTGATGGGGCGAAACTTTTGCGTTTTTCTGGAAAAACATCGAAACTCAACTCAGGACTTTCAAATCAAATTAGAGATAAGCTATGACAACATTTTTCTTTAACACTGGTATGTTTCAAAATCAGTTAAATATTTGTAATTCGAAATGAAATAAAAAATGTGATCTCAAATGCATATAACATTAAGGATACCTTAGAAAATATACTATTTAACTAGTGTCATTTTACTAGTTTTTCACTCCAATAAGCGGTTCAATTGTGTATGATGCAGGAACACAAGCCTCGCTGCACGTTCTGGTAACAGCCTATTCCTCTATTCTTCGTAGACGTCATCGGCCTCCGAAAACAGGCTATTTAAATTCCAATGTACCACGCGCGAATTGGAAATTTAATTGAACCGAGTTACTCGGCCGAGTACTCGGTTGAAAAAAAATTGAACCGAGTAAAACTCGGTACTCGTTACTCGGCAAAAGTGTAACTCGGCGCATCTCTAATAAAAATGAAAGGAATATAGAATTCATAAAAATAATTCAACTGATATTAATAACAGTGTAGAATGCCAAAAAACTACGCGCTTTTCCTCAGAAACAATTTTACCAACATTAAAAAATTCATATTGTTTACTTTTTTCCTTCGCAAAGACGTGTCTTCGCCATTCAAACGAGCAGCTTATTAAAACAATACTTATCGCAACTCCTTTGATTAAAAAATGGCCATACAGAACAATACCGTATTATATTTAATAAAAATTAAGAACGCGAATTTCAAACGCCGAACAATGGCTCCACAATTGTACTGTGAGTGAATCGGACAAACTAATTATTCGCGCGTTCCTCCATCACTCATATTTTTTATCAACACACCGCCTTTCTTTCGCTTAAAGGATAAAATAATTACAAGATAAAAGATTCCTACGGCGGGAGAGCCTTTGCTTATATTTTTTTTTTTGCGCCGATGTTTTTTTCCCCGTTTTGTCTTTGGTCCGAGACGCGATCTGTCGCCGACTCTCATTGTGTTACTCATCGGCGTACTCGGAAAGATTAGCGTAGATGTGTATTATCTTTGACGTGGCTTTTCAATGTTGGTACACTGTTCAATGATAATCTAATGAATTTAGAATTGGAATGGCTAATTCGACAGATAGATTCAATATTCGGTGTCTTTATAATGACTGTTGAATTATCTACCAGGTCCTGGGTGTTGCAATAATATTCATTTTAACAGCCCTGTGTTGGCTAAACACAAGCTTGGAAAACGAGAGGCCGCGGGTTTGATTCCCGCACTAGGACAAATGTTGGGGTGATCTACAAATATTTGCTTTGAGATCTTGGTGTTTGTGAAACAGAAGTCTCTCGTAGTTTCTGCTCATGACATAGTATTTTAGTGTAAGGTCAAAACAATGCATACATTATTTATCTCAATCAGCCTATCGCCGTCCACTGCTGAACGTAGGGCTCCCCAAGAAAGCGCCAACCATCCCGGTCTTGAGCAGCCCTCATCCATCCGTTTCCCGCCACCTTTCTCAAGTCGTCGGTCCATCGTGCTACAGGACGTCCCACACTACGTCTGCCTAAGCGCGGTCTCCACTCCAACACCTGTCTGCTCCACCGGCCGTCCGACCGCCTGCAGACATGGCCGGCCCACTTCCACTTAATTATTTATATTGCTATAAAAATCTACAAAGTTGAAAGCAACTAGTTTATCACTACCATAATCAGTCCATAAACGTTCAACTGCTAGGCACGAGCCTCTCTTCTAAACTGAGAGGGTTTACACTGGCCTCACGGGTTGGTGACACACCTAAGAAATTCCTAAGAACTTTAAGGTATGCAGGTTTCCTCTCAATGTTATCCTTCCCCGTTAAAGTAGGTACGTGAAAATTTTGAAAAGTCAGAGGTGTGTGCCTGGGGTTTGAACCCGCGACCACCAAAATTTTGGACCACGTTCGTTAACCTCAATGCCATCTCAACAAGTTACCATATCTATAAAAATATATAAAACCTTATCCACCCAAGTGTCAACGTAGTGTTTTAATTCAATTCTTGGCCCATACTAATTAACCCTTTCCAGACAATCCTTTGCGAACTGAAAATAATAAGCAACCAAATGAACATCCATTCTGAAGAGTTTTTTATTCGCGTTTTGTTTATTAATAATTAGTATATACAGTGGCGTGCAAAAGTAATGGGCCATCCTCTTTTTCATACACATCGCAAAAAATAATCGTGTTGAAGGAATATAAACGACTAATTATTATATGTATTCGTTTATTATTGATAACAATCGATTGCTTACATTAAAATTTTGTCTGAATAATTAATTTTCCAAAAAATTCCAATTAACGGCTGTGCAAAAATATCGGGCCGCATACAATTTCGTCGAAAAAATCGGGAACCAATGAGATAAATTAACAAAGAATCTTTTTATTTCTTTCATGGGACTCAATACTTTGTCGCCATACCTTTAGCAGCAATAACTGCAGGACACCGACGAGGCTTAGACTCGATTAATATGGGTATTTGGTCTTCTGACACAGTTCCCACTCACGCCGCAAATGATTCCACAATTCCGACTTTTTAGAATGATTTTTGGTCCTAACACGAAGCTTTAAGACTTGCCATAGATGTTAAATGGAATTTAAATCCGGTGACTGCGGCGGCCAGTCAAGGAGGCTGAGATTTTGGCTCTAAATAAAATTTTTCACAAGATGCGAAGCATGTTTTTGATCATTATCGTGTTGAAAGATCCAACCGCGGGGTAATTTTTTTTCGCAAATAGGAGCATATGCTCTTGTAAAATGTTTTCATACATGATAGCGTCCATATTGCCATTAATTTCTACTTGCGGGCCAACGCCACTAGCGGAAAATGCTTCCCAAACCTTAATGTTACCGCCACCTTGTTTTACAGTAGAAGTTTGATACCTTACATTGTATCTAGTACCTGTAGGGCGTCTTACATACTTCCGACCATCACTTCAAAACATTTGAAATTTCAATTCGCCTGAGAAAAAGACTTTCCGCCAATTTGATACCGTCCAGTGTTTATACTTTTCAGTAAAATACAACCCAGCCTTCTTAATTTTCTTGGTAATTAAAGGTTTCTTCACTCCAACACCTCCAATAAGCCCTGCAGCTCTCCGACTGTACACCGGCAAATATTAGTTAAATTTTTGCTTCTCAATTCCCGAGAAATATCCGTTGCGGTTTTTCGTGGATCGATAACGCAATTTCTTTTTATAATTTTATCGACGAAATTTGAAGGTTTTCTTCGTCTACCGCTTCGAATGTTATCACAAAGTGTGTTTGTAGTTTTATATTTTGAAATTATCCGATTTACAGTGATTTTGCCGATAGATAAAGCCGTCGCGATATCACGAGAACTCTTCCCTTTCCATGAAAGCTTAAAATCGATTTCGCGAACCTGAATATTCCTATGTTTCATCATGATCTCAAAATTAAGACTATTTTTCCACGGAAGACCACGGCGATGTATTGTTTTGAAACTAATGTAAAAAAAAAGTTAACAAATCGTGGGTATAAAGCCACGTGAATAAGTGGCCCGATACTTTTGCACACCGACAATAGTCATTTAAAATAATACACTTAAAATATGATAAAGAAAAACATTACATCTAACGTTATTATCTTTATCCTGACTTTTTTTAAACACCTTGAGCAATGATCAAGTGAAGGAATAAATATTTTATTAATTTCATTGAAAAATGAGGGTGGCCCGTAACTTTTGCACGCCACTGTATATTATTTAACAGTCTCACTGTCGCCATGGTAACACTATTCCAACAAAACATACTACATTTTAATGATGGTATTGACTTAAAATAATGACTTGTTATTAAATAAAATGCAGACTTAATTGGCTCTATAAGTGTTCAAATAAGACTCTTTTAAAAAAGGATACCTATAATTAGTTTGAATTATTTTTATATAAGCCCAGTTAAGTCTCACTGCTGGGCACAAGACTACAATTAACAGAGAAAATGCCTTAGTTCATTTAGTCTAGTATGTTACTACATATGTAAAAAGTTGAAGCAGTGATGGCCTCGAGGTTTAGGCGCGCGGTCGAGAATCTCGGCGGTCGCGGGTTCAAAGCCCAGGCACACACCTCTGACTTTTCGAAAGTTATGTGTGTATTCAAATTGAATTATCACTTGCTTTAACGGTGAAGGAAAACATCGTGATAAAACCTGCACACCTAAAAGTTCTTAGGAATTTCTTAGGTGTGTAGTCCGCCAACCCGCACTAGGCCAGCGTGGTGGACTATGGCCTAAACCCTCTCAATGGTAGAGGAGACCCGTGCTCAGCAGTGGGCGTATATGGGTTGATGAAGAAGAAGTTGAAGAGAATTTTTAAGTGTGCAGGTGGTTTGGAGATTTCTTACGTATATACAAATTACATTGAAAATTCAACTATAAAACATAATTAGGGTGTGACTATGTCCGTAACAACAATAATAAAATGTATTATCAAATTCAAAACAAACAACAATTAAAAGGATGTCAGTTGTTAGACGTGTATTGAGAAATTCAAATCTATTGCTGTTGACTTATTTAAATAGAATTTGTCTTTTTCCGACTATGGAAATGAACCTAGGACATCTCTACAGTTCGCTCTATTTCACTCGCTGGGCTTTACGTCGGACAATTATTTTCCCAGTTGTCGCCCTTACATTAACCTTAAATCCTCAGTAGCAACTTCGCAAAGTTTCTCAACAAAAGCACCCGCAAAGCTTTACGAACGTAATTCCACTGAAAAAGCTCCATTTAAAAACAAAAATTACAGACCTGTGTAAGTAATGTTTTTACCTTTTTCTCACACATCAAAGCGACAAACCTCTTTCTAATTAACAGTAGAAAAAAATCGGTCGAAAACAAATAACGAAGTCGTGTTAATCCCAACAAATGGCAGGTGCGCCCGCATTAAACTTGCTCCCTAACCCTTCCTTTCTGAGGGTCATTACGACCCAGACATAGATTAGGTACTAATGTAGATCCGAACATGTGTATATGTATGCATAACAGTGTTAGAAAGTCTAAAGTAGCTTTTATTTGTTAAGCTTTATCGTCCTGAACAACCATGTCAATTTTTAAAATGTTTCACACCTAAAAAATCTGATAACAATGTAACGTAATGTTACAAATCCATTTATTGCTTTGATTAATATTGACTACAATGATTTAGAAAAAAATTATAATTGTTGTGTTAACAAACGTCTAGAGACATCTAATGAAATACTATCGTAGACAATCTAAAAACCATCGTAAAAATCTATTTGAAATCTAGACATTTATTGCACAAAACAAAATACTCCAATTTTAAGTCAACCTGTTCGTCTCATCTGCACAGTAATCTATGTCCGGTCTTTCGGACCAACCCCACTGGTCATCTTAATCAACCCTTCAAAGAACAATCGGTCCTCTTGACCCCGAGGGATCGGCCCGAATCGCACAACTAATTATTGTTATAACCCATTATTAGTGGAGTTTGGTAAATATTTTATGTTCTTATTAAGTTGGCAGCATGCTCGGGCTTACTGTGTGATAATTGTTTTCGGGTATGATAATGTAATGATTTTATTTATGACTTATTTGTTTGGGATTGTTGGCATAAATTATGCGATGACCTTCTGTTCCATATGAGGTCATATATTTGGGCTATTGAGAGGTTCTATTTAGAGCTATGTATAGGGCAATCCATTAAAATTAATCAACACGTTTGATGAGGTTTGAATTTCGAAGTTATGCGTGGATTCACAATGGATTATTATCACTCAATTTAACGATCATCGTGATGAAACCTGCACACCTAAAATCTCTTAGGAATTTCTTGGGTGTGTAGTCCCTTGACCCGGACTAGGCCAGTGTGGACTAAGGCCGAAACCCACTAACTGCTAGATGAAGCCCGTGACCAACAGTGGGACGTATATGGGCTGATGATGACGGAATACATGTGTAAGGTGTACTGATGCTTGAGAATTAGGATTCTGGCAAAAATATGCTTTATAACATAAGCAATTGTCTGCCATCCTATTTACGGCAAAAAAAATACTAATGATTTTTTCACTCGCTTTTGAAAATATAGCCTATTATGTAATCAATACAGAAATATTCCGGCTACAAATAACTAAAAATCACATAACAGTCGAGATATTTAAACTTTTGCGTCTCACTCATGGTATGTTAGTTCTCCCTTTACATTAAGTATTATTGTAGAGCCCGCCCTAAGTCAAGGTCCGATTGTTACAGGGGTCAATACGATGTAGCCCTGTATTGTTACACAAGTCGTTTTCACTGGACCCTGTGGGTGTACGGACTACGATACTTAGGATTGGAAATTTTCAGTTTAATCTCATTTTTATCATTAGCAACCAGTATATGTCGCACTAGTAGGAATAGCCGTCTTCTACTACTGAGAGAGTACAAAAATAGCTTTCTATGTACAGGTAGGTAAAAGTAACTAGAAACTCAATCATCATAAGTCCATTTACGTTCCACAGTGGGGCACAGGCCTCCTATACAATTGAGAGGGTTTAGGCCATCATGGTGGCCTAGTCCGGGTCAACGGACTACACACCTAAGGATTACTAAAACTATAGTTGTGCAAGCGTTCTTACAATTTTTCTTCACTGTTAAAGTAAGCTATAATTCATTGTGGATACACAATTTGCGTACAAGCAGTTATGGCTTCGAGGTTTAGGCGCGCCATCTCGGCGGTCGCGGGTTTAAGCCCCAGGTCCATAGACATTTTGGAATTATGTGTATTTGCAATGAATTATCACTTGCATTAATAGTGAAAGGAAAAATCGTGAGGATATCTGCACACCTAATAGATCCTAGGAATTTCTTAGTTGTGTAGTCCACCGAACGGCACTAGGCAAGCGTGGTTGGCCTAAACCCTCTCGACTGTAGTTGAAGCCCATACCTACTATTAAGACATATAAAAATGAACATGAAATAATAATGAACCTGTAAAAGTATGAAGTTTAAACATATTAAAACGAATTAAATTATTCTTCTTCTTCTTCATCAACCCTTATACGCTCACTGCTGTGCACGGGTCTCCTCTACCTTTGAGAGGGTTTAGGCCATAGTCCACCACGCTGGCCTAGTGCGGGTTGAATTATTACATCTATTTAATACATTTATACAGTTCTATTCTATAACGATTTTGCAGCTAAAACATTACTTTATTTTAGCCTCTTTTAAAAGTGTATCTACTATCTAGTATGCACGCGCACACATAGTTAGTGCTTGGTCATAAAGCGAAGGCACGCGAGTGACCCTTTCGGTTTAGCGCAGAGCCCACTGATATCTTTACGATATCCGGCGAGCTGATGTACCGACCCGGGGGGACGCACTGAGACCTTTGGATAGTTTATTAAATGTATACTGGGGTTTTAAATATTTTTTTTCTACTATATCATTATCAGCTTATGTATGCTGCTGGGCTCGAACCGCCTCTAACGCTGGTCTAGTGCGGGTTGCCGGACAATGCAGCTTAGAAATTTTAGGTGTGCATCGCGATGTTTTCCTTCACTGTTGAAGCAAGTGATAATTCAACGTAAAATCACATAACATCGAAAGGTCAAAGGTGTTTGTTTGACTCCACGACCGCCGAGATGCTCGACCGCGCGCCTAAACCTCGAGGCCATCACTGCATTTTTAGGTGGAAGGAATCTCTTGTCCATCGACTAGACCAGCGTGATGGACAAAGGCCTAAACCTACAAAGATTCAAAGGAGTCCTATACCCAGCAAAGGGACGTTTACAAACTGATGATAAATAAAAGAATTAAGTACTACGTTCTTTAGAGTTACTTATATCAATGTTGTTTTTATTGTGGTGTACAGAATAAGCAGTGAAGCCTCGAGTTTTAAGTGCGGGGTCGAGAATCTCGGCGGTCGCGGGTTCGAACCCCAGGCACACACCTCTGACTTTTCGAAGTTATGTGTGTATTCAAATTGAATTATCACTTGCTTTAACGGTGAAGGAAAACATCGTGATGAAACCTGCACACCTAAAAGTTCTTAGGAATTTCTTAGGTGTGTAGTCCGCCAACCCGCACTAGGCCAACGTGGTGGACTATGGCCTAAACCCTCTCAATGGTAGAGGAGACCGTGCTCAGCAGTGGGCGTATATGGGTTGATGAAGAAGTACAGAATAAAAATAAATAAGTAAGTACTACCTGATTCCGTCCGGCCGGTTCCAATGGGCCGGACACGACATCGCGTAATTGCGCTTCGGCAAAGTGGACAGGGGATAGTGTGGAAACAATTTGACCCCGGAACTCCCCACGTGAACCTTCGTCTTACAAACTTAACTACTTACCTGATATTTTTAATTGACCTAGAATAATATACTGATATTTTGTGGGTCTTTTAATAAAACAAACGATAAAAGATGTGGAACTATTATATTATATATATAGACATTTAGATATAAACATAATGTAACGTTATGGCTGTGTTCTTTTAAGTAGTAGGTGCATTTCAGCACTCATAATTTACTAGGTATTGGGATACCTGGCAAAATTTGGAGCCGAATGCACCTACCCCTAGCAAAGTTTTGGATTTTTCCATCAGGAAAATTCAGAACTAATTTTAAAACCCATCGGTATTAAATATATGTGGTTTGTATGGAAAACGTCTATATTTTTATATATATATATTTCGGGACTTTCTTTAAAACCAGGGGCTTTGAGATCACATTAGCTATTACCTGTCTTAATATACGATCACGGTCTGAATACACCCTGTATAGAAAAAACAAAAAATACCTAAAAAAATATCGTATCAGTTCCTCAAAAGTGGTTAATCAACGATTCAAGGAGTCGCCAGCCGTTTGTTTGTTAAATCAACCCTCAGATAAAAACACAATCGGGATCCCGCCACCCCCTTTGTCTCTTTATTTTTTCTTAATTTCGTCTTGATCCCAATCAGGAGTAAATTATAATGGAAAGTTAACTAGAAGAATGTCCCTGTTGTATTGTTCGGGGTATTTTTCCCCTTTTTTTCTTGTTTTTGATCATCGGTATTTGTACGGAGTTGTAAGAAGCAAATCCTTTTCTTATTTGTTAATTTCCTATTTGGAAGTAATAAAATGTAATAGTTTAGTCACACGTGACTGAAATAATTCTATTGTTCATTCATCTTCAACATCACGTTAAAATTTTATCCAAACATATTTAAAAAATGTAGGTATATATAGACACAAACCTCTAGGTTTTAAGTTTCGACAGTGAAATAATTTCGGTGGATAATAAAATTTGGATTAAGTTATGTGAATAAACTATCAGACAATGAGTTCTAAAATCTGAGTAACAGCACCATAGTCACACCAAAACAATACGCTGTCACACCTACTAACACTGTAAAAAAATAAATAGATGGGTATCAAAAAATTTTCCGGCTCGCGATTTCGTTTCCTTTGCCGAAGTTAAATTAACTTTTTTTTCGCCTTTTTTGTTTATCGGCGGCCATCTTAAACCCTTTTCTCTTGGTTGTATCGGCGTAGGAATTGTCAAACGTTGCACTGAATGCCGGTACAAAATTGAATTTTTATCATGATGAAAATTTACAATTAAATTTAACGTTTCGATTGCGAAACAGAAAGGATTTGACGCCGCCATTTTTGCAATTCGAGCTTAATGGAGCACGATACTCTTTGTTGATATTTCTCGTTGATTTTAACAAGTTTTTTTTGCTTCATAATTAACGACAATCCGCGGCTTTGTCGATTGTATCAAACTTCCTCGCCTTTGAATATACTTTTTGCAATTTTAGAATTTATTTGAAAGAGCCGTGCGGTGAACTATGTGCATTATTCTATCCAAAACACAATAAACAATTCAGAATATTTCATTTTTAATTCCTTTCTTCCACCTTTCTAAAGATAGAATGAGAGTCATTATCAAGTTCCTGGTTGATGATTTCTTTCAGGGTTTCTCTCACATAAACAAATCCAATTGTGAGGGTTTCTCTTCACATGTGAAGTGGGCACAATCCGAGCGCTATTGAAGCGACATTTGAAAAACAATTTTCCAAGCGGACTCCCCCCGAACAAAAGTCGACACTTACATTAATTAACCGGGGCTGACATGTTTCTACTAGTTACTCGTTCAAGTGCACTGAACAGTGCGCGTTTTGTTATCCTATCGTCGCTTGTTAATAAAATGAATGGGCGGTGTAAATACTTTTGGAGTATCAGAAAGTTTAATAAAAATTATCAGTTAAGGTTAGCAAAAAATATTTGTTCAATACAATATCTGCTTTGTGTTACGTTTGATTTCTTTGTGCTTACATTAATTTTGATCATTGTTGTACAGACACTAGAAATTGATCTTTTTATCTAATTTGTTAGTTGTTTTATTCACGACTGCAAAAAATCATGTTTTATACACTCCTACATTTAATGTCTGTTACCGGCATAATTCATCTGACCTGTTCAAATTCTGTTGCAGATAGATTTAAATTATGTTGGTTGTATTACTGCCCGGCGCTTTCGGAAATGATACAATCTATGACACAGAATAGCTTGAATCTGGATTACACATGTAACTAAAAGATTTTCTTTATAATGGTTTATAATTATATTTATAATGGTTGACTATTACATTAATGACTAAGGCATTCTTTGGCACTCCAACTTTAGCAGCAATGATGAAAGGCATGGGTGCTTAAGTAAACTAAATTTTATAACTATGAAACCTCTGCGAAAAATAAATTGAACAATATCTTCGAGATCCGGGTACTAAGCGCGGCGCAGCGGCAAAAACACCGAAGGCCAAATCAGTTTTTGGAAGACGTCAACTATCCGAGCGGAGCGTCTTATCCGCCAGACATTTGAATAATTTTTACATTTAAAATCATTTGCAACGACAACATCCAAAGGGTAACCACTCTAAATCGCGACCATTGCCGAAGAGATAAGAATGAAACTCGAAGTGTTGCCGCGAGGATCGAGATTATAGCGGGGGACAATGACCAAGATTTTTTTCGATTAACATTTTTTTAAATGACTTGTTGGTATTGCAGATCATATAAATTAACGATGTTTAAGTCTCAGGGTATATTTCCAGGTTGTTTCTATGAGGAAAAGCTCGAGGCGTATAGAATATAGGCGTGAGATTATTAATGTATACATGGATTCGAAATTCTTGATTAAATAATTTCTTTTATTCGATGTATTTACAGTAGTTACGTAGTACAGATTAATTGATTCCGATGTAGATTGTTCATCTTGAATTTTTCCGTTACTCACTGGGGCATTATTTAATCGGCAAAAACTTATTATATTTTCATCTGTGACTCCGCTCTTGCTACTAAAAAGTTTATCAGCATTATACTACTTATAATTATTATTGTTACATATCCAGGTCATATAAAAATCTCTACCAAAAATATTCCAAATCTTTTTTTAGATAACAAACGAACTTTATGAATTCCAATATACTTTTTTATTAAATCGCTCTAGCTCAAAAGTTAAACCGCCGTCCAAATAAATTCCGAGTGATTCTTTTAATACCGATTTTAAGCAGATTTTCTGTGGAGTAAGTAAAAACGAATCCGTCAGCCCGCTAAAGGTTTACCGTCTCTCCGTGAATATTTATAAGTTTTTCTATTATTTTATATTAAGTCTCTTCGGGGGTTTAAAGCAGATTTCGTTTGGGACGCTGTATAGATTAATTTAAAATTCGTATCTTTAAATTCTTTTAATGAAGTACTGCATAAACTGGTTTGATGTTTTCGCGAGGAAATACAAGTGAATCTACTGTTGATCGACTTCGTTTAGATGATAAATGACGTCTTCATTTCACTTATCACTCAAATTTAGTGGTAGTTGGAATACATGGATGATTGCGGCCTTCTTGCAAACGTTTTCCCTAGTAACACTGGATTAAATACTTATGGCAGTAGGTTCCGTTTCATTTTTTTCATCATCAATGCCTTTGTAATCAACGTAACTAACCTGTATTTGTTTTCGATCATGGTCTTTACGTCATCATCAGTCCATATACTGCTGGGCACGGGCTTCCTCTACCATTGAAAGGGTTCTTGGACTTTATTTCACAACGCTGACCTAGTGCGCGTTGGCGTTACACACCTTTGTTTGTCTTTGTCACGATGTTTATACCGTTAAAGCAAGTGATAATATTAAACTACGATTTTTCTTCGACTGCCTCGTGGTCTCGCGGTACAAGTATGTGCCGTGCGATCTAGAGGTCCTGGGTTAGATTCCCGGGTGGAGCAAATTGTTATTGGGTTTTTCCATTTGGAAATTCTCAGTAGCAGCACGGAGTCGGGAAATGTGCCCGAAAAACGGCAATAGGCTCGCTCCCTATTACGTGGGACTGATACGTACCTGGCGAAATGTGTATGGAAGGCATCTCTGCCTACCCCTTCGGGGAATATAGGCGTAAGTTTATGTATGTATGAATATTCTTTACAAACTTCAAAAGCCTCTAGTAAATTGTCAATAAAGCTAGAAGTTAGGCATCGGTACAAACGCCGCGGTACTGAATAGGTGATGTTACCCCGGAGCTCAGCCGACTCGGGACGAGCTTGAAAAGCTTTTAATATCAAATGAACCGAAAATTGGTACGTGTCAAACTGTTCTATTAAGTGGAATTGATAGAGTTGTTTTAGGTGTGATTTGTTGAGGATTTGGTGTGACTTTCATTTAAATAGAGAAAAATATTTTAAAATATAAGTGTTTTCACATTTTTTTTGCCAAGAGTAGGTACATATAGGTTGGAGACATTAATATTCGTAAATTAACTATTTATTGAATTAATTATTATGTTCTTTTAGAGTTTTATATTGTCACATTCCTTGAAATAAACCAAGCAAATATTTGTAAAGTATCCATCCATTTTAAGGATTTTTTTAGCTGAGTAGTAACGAGATCGAAGAAGGCCAGCATGGTAGACTAAAACGTAAACCCTCCCAGTAGTAGAACAGGCCCGTGCCCAGCAATAGACCATAATGACGATGATTCTAAATATAGCACTCTAAAGCGCTCGATTAACAAAGTTTTTATTTCCAAAATACCCATTTTTAAAGAAATAAGAAAAAAAATTATTTAAACGCGATTATTTCTTATTCTGTTGCTGGATTAGGCGGCTCTTAATCCCCTCAATTTACCAAAGATTAAATCCTCCATCAACTACCAACTCCATACGATATACGATGGAAATCAGTCGCCTAGCGCACCTACTACTAGCGAGTGCTAAATAATACTTGTACGCGTAATTACTTATTATACACGAGATGAGTTTCGGTTCCACCTGCATCCCCCGAGGCACGCCTCCACTTTCGTTTAATGCGACTTCGGGAATTATCGGAATTGATAATGGAATTAGGTGTTTGTCGCTTACACCTTAGATATATTGATGTATGCGTGACTGAAGATATGAAAGAGAAACGAGTGAATAGACATGATCGCTGATAGAATTGTGTCGAAAGAAAAAACATACTGCGCCGACCCCAAAAAAATGGAAACAGGGCAGGAACATGACGATGATGATGACCTTAGGTATTTTGATATGCCCGTGGCGCAGTTAGCTAACCAGCTTGCGAAACGAGCGGCTGCAGATTCGGCGCAATGAGACAAATGTTTGTGTGATCTAAAAATATTTGTTTCGTGTCTGGATGTTTGTGAGGACGAAAAAGGTTCTCGTAGTTTACAATACCCACAAGACACGTAACTTAATGTGAGGTAAGGACTATGTGTGTGACTGTTGTGTGTGTACTTATATCCACGCCTGTATCGCGAAGGGGTAGGTCAAAGCTTATGACGTATGGTTTGTTTTCTCATCAGCCCCTATACGTTCCACTGCTGGGCACGGGCCTCCTCTACCATTAAGAAGGTTTAGGCCTTGGTCCTCCACGCTGGCCTAATACGGGATGCCGGTTACTTTGTTGTAGTTCCTAGCAGTGGCGGTACTTCCATAGAAGCCCGAAAGCCCGACTTGCCTTACATAGTTCCGAATAACGAACTTAACGATTGTTTATTAATAAAATAACGCTATAAACGTGAATGTGAGTACTAACCGGTAGGTACATATTTATCAATCCTACGTACCAAACAAAATATGCTGCTACTAAATAAACATTTGGGCTTGCCTTAGTTTGACACCCTAGGCACGCCACTGGTTCCTAGGTATTCTTTTAATATTATCTAGTCACGGAAAGTCTAAGTAATGTCCGCTCTGCCCAGTAATGGTCCTTGATTCAATTTCCAAATCGATAGTCTTATTTTTCACCAGGAAATATATCACGAATTTTGCAAATATGACTAAGATCGCCAACGGTATTTTTCTCTCTTTATTTGATTTACGGAAACAAATTTATAGGCCAAAAATCATTTGTCACTAACACAGCTTCCGATTCATAGGACACAGATTTCAATTTGTATTTGTCTCCTAATCAAATTAATTTAACGTCAAACTACCTAATTAAACAGGTTTTAATACGCGTTTCTATTTGTCTCCTAATCAAATGAAATTACCCGCTAATCAACTCAAAACCGCGTGAGACAAAGCGTCAAAAATCCCAGCGACTGCACACGTTGAAGGCGCGTGATAATTGCAATTATAATTAAGCCAACAACTCTGCTCTAATGCGTTCCACAGTTTTGAAATTTTGATAAGTTTCTCCGAGCACATAGGCCTTAGGGCCCGTTTGGGAAATCTCGCGCACACTCATTATTGTTTCTATCCCGGGTCGGGAGCGAAATGCGTTCGCCTGTCTAATGTGTCCACCGACCACCTTGTTCAAACGGAGGTGCGAAGGTTTGGTTTGGAGAGTGAAATTCGGTATGGGTGAAGGTAAAGGTACCTGCTAATTTTCTGTTTGTAAGTAACCTTTATAGATTGGTAGAGTTTACGTTCTACACATGTGATAATTGTCTTAAAAAAATCCATAAATAATCACATAAATAATAATGATGCATTTTGTTTAGAACTTTCACTTTCATAATTTGCGTTCAAAACATTTTTGTGGTACAATAAATAGGCCCTGTTTATTACTTTCTATATCTGCTTTATTTTTTGCTTTATTCAAAAAACACATGCACATGAAAAAAGTATAAACTTCAAATACGTCAACAAAAATCCCCTATTCACTTCCCATACACTAAGTAAACAAACCAAAAACCTACTCCATTTCCCCAGTATTTCGTAGCTCGCGGCCTCCGTACCGCGTGCGAGCCGAGTTGGTTTCACTAGAGCCCTTAAGTGACAAGTTCCAGATGGATTTTTGCTGTAGCCAACATCTCTTAATTAGGTGACATTATCGGATGTATGTGTGTCAACTCGCTGGCTCATTACGCTACTTCTTACTTTCGCGATAATGGAGATTCCCATCCTATGGGACTAAACTTTGGAGCTACTAAAAATTCCTACCAAAAACTAACGCATTAGGCGCTCAGAGTTTTGGTTCTAAAGGGCTGATGCGACCTAATTAAGTCTTATTCATATGAGGTATAAATCTGCACTCTAAAATTAAAATATTAGGTATTTTTATTTAGAATATTACATAATATACAAATTTTCGAATATTTGTCATTAGAAAGATCATGCTAAACTTTGTGAGAATATATTGTATATAATCAGCCTATCACCGTCCACAAGGGCTTCCCAAAAAAGCCAACCATCTTCAGCCATCCCATTCTTGAGCAATCCTTATCCATCCGCATTTACAATTTTGCTGTAAGAGAGACTCATATATCCACATGATCTTCAAAGCATCTGATAGACAAAATATACTCATCCTAAATAGAAAAGTAAAAATCGCTCACGCCTATATTCCCAGGTGTAAACCGAGGTATATCTACAATACACTGAACAAAACAAGCAAAGCATTAAATAACGCCGGAACACCGTGAAGGCTTGCAACCCCAGCCTCAGTAGGTAATTATACCATTGTCATTTTATTTATATTTTCCAAAGTTATCGCAACGATATCTCCTAATAAACTTTAAGAGTCTGTGGTGGGGTCCTTAAGTGTTGTTTTATGTTAATTCCACCATAGTTGCGTTAGGTGAGTCATAAAACGTCCCAAGTTTGATTTCATTTGCATTTTTGAAATGTGTCCTGCTAAATTATATTTTGCTTTTGATATTTTGTTAGGAAGGATCGGGGGTGACAGTTGGAATTGTTCGCGTAATAAGAATTTTTGATTAGAGAAGATGGCCTCGACATTTAGGTGCGGTCGAGAATTTTGACGGTTGCAGGTTCGAAAAGGCCAGGGTGATGGACTAAGGTCTAAACTCACTCAATTGTGGAGGATGCCCCCCAGTAGCTAGTTTAAGGGGTGGTGATGATGATGTTGATTATGATGATATCAATTAAAGACACTAACATTCTCATAGATACCAATAATAAATAAATAAATACACCCAACAGTCACATACATAGTCCTGACCCCACACTAAGATACGAGTCTTGTGTCGTGGGTATCAGAAGCTACGAGAGACTTTACTCTCACAAACACCCAGACCCGAAACAAATATTTGTGGATCACACAAACATTTATCTCGGTGCGGGGATCGAACCCGCGGCCGCTCGTTTCGCAAGCTGGTGTCTAGCCAACTGCGCCACGTGGCTGTCAATAATATAAAACAAATGCTTTAATCCAACTATCAAAATCTTTCATAACTTCTTTCATTAATTCTCACATATGGAATACACCCAATCTAACACTCAAAGAGGCAATACCACACCAGCCTAAATCATTGGCTATTTCCCACTCACATTAATAAATAATTAGTTGTAAAGCCAACAAATAAACTTTCTCCATTGTATAAAGCATCTGCGTAAAAGGTGAGGCGCGGGCAAGTGTTCTTAACAACGCCATGTATCAATTTAAAGGCATCAGCAGCCGACAAAAAAGTTTTTTGTTTCGCGAAAAAGACCCGTTAACAGCAAAACTCGCAAACTTTGTTCCTACTTGTCATCGGTGACTTTATTTAGGCTGCTTTTTAAAGGGGAACGCACAATTGTTGAGAAAACGCTGCGATTTTGATGATAGGCCGTAGATTGTGTATTGTAGACCCGTAATCTATCGAAGAATATCAAATGTTTGAAATTAATTTAAAGGAAAACATCTTTTAGTCATATGTATGTATTTAAAGTACAGTTTATTTTGGCTCTCACTTTGATTGGGAAGTCATTTACTTCGATTTTATTCCTTCTGACATGTGTGTTCACAATACCAGCACAGAGACTAGAAATATTCCAAAAAAAACGGAACAAAGCCAGCTTTATTTAACGAGGCACACATAATCCCATACACCTTGTTTGAAATGACGAGTACATTAACGATTCAGGAAAACACCAATTTTATACCTAAGCACGGCTAAGTATTAGTATCTGAATAGCGTATAATACTTGAACATGGAAAAGATCGACCTATGCGCAGAATAAAGTTATATGTGCTTTTGCATAACTTCTCTTTTTCAGCGATTTAAACCTAATTGGGCACAAAATTATCAGTAAATTTTTATGTTCTTCAAACAACAACAAAATTTATGATCATTATTACTTCACTAATGCAATATATAATCAATTTCAACTCTATTATAGACATAAAAAAGCACTTTGGTGTTACAAGCATAAGTAAACCTAAAAGCTCGCAGTTAAAGCATGCCTCTGCTTTTATATTTAGCTGACGATGATGATGATGATGATGATGATAATGAGATTAATCTCAAAAAGCGGGTTTCTACGTCAGTTCATGTGCACCTCTCTCAACACTTTATGCTAATAAAATGATATTGTTTTCTTTATAAAGTGCTATTAATTATGAAGTGTCGCACGTTTTATTAATCCAACCAAGTTGGGAGGGCTTTGTCTCACTTCCAGCTATTAATGCGAAACTTCACGATCTCAGTACTAGGTGAGGGTATTCCGACAAAATGTTGTTTATATGCGTTCATAATTCACAATTTTATACTTTTAATGGCGTTTGTTTATTGCCGTACTTTCTAATGAGATGCGTTTGTAGACAGTGTTTTATTTCTTTATATTGTACTGACTTCTTTACTTGGGTTAATGCCGAAGACTTAATGCCAACCAGTCGAACCTTGGCTGATGCAAAGATGAATATAGTTGAAGAAATAAAATAATTTATATAAATAAACATACACATTGACGTCCTGCAGCACGATGGTCCGACGACTTGAGAAAGGTGGCGGGTAACGGATGGATGAGGGCTGCAGAAGACCGGGATAGTTGGCGCTTTCTAGGGGAGGCCTACGTTCAGCAGTGGACGGTAATAGGCTGATTGATTGATTGAAACATACACAACAGAAACAAACACAAACTTATATAATATGCAAAGCAAAAAGCGCGGCAAACTTCCATACTTTGATGTCATGATAAAGATATAGTTCGTTGAAAATGATTAATTTTGTAATGTAAGACATGTGTTACTTATAATATTAACAATTATCTTAAAAGTCTTCTTCATCAACCCATATACGCCCACTACTGAGTACGGGTCTCCTCTACCATTGAGTGGGTTTAGGCCATAGTCCACCACGCTGGCCTAGTGCGGGTTGGCGGACTACTTAAAAGACTATCTTAAAAGTAAGACATTAAATTAAATAAAATTGCGCAATTTCAGTGACGATTTTTTTCTATTAGTAAAAAATTAACGGAAAAAAATGGATTTTAAAAACAAGCTTTTGTTATGCACGAAAAATTAAAAAATAAACTAAGACATTAATAAAATCCGTAGCTTTTTAAACTTTACAAGTAATAACCTACAAAATTGTTCAGTTTAACAGTTCGATACAATTAGTGTCATCAGTAGAAGTATGATACATAAAAATATATTAAAATAAATAAATACACCCAACTGTCACATACATAGTCCTGACCCCACACTAAGATACGAGTCTTGTGTCGTGGGTATCAAAAACTACGAGAGACTTTTCGGTCTCACATATTATCTATAACCAGCATATTAAGTGATTTAAAATCTTGTCGCGCAATTTTGTTAACGCATAGACCTCGGCCGCGATCAACCACATCCACAATCCTCTTAAAGAAATGTCCAAGGCACTAAATCGTTCGTAGTATTATCCTCAAAGACAGCTACCCGCAACAAGTTATTGCCCTGCGTGCAAACAGGCGACTGTATCGTCCATCAGTGTTTGCCCATAGTCGTGTGTTTGCCCAGAGTCGTGTGTTTGCCCACAGCTGGTCATTCCGCGTATTCATGTCTCTGGACAAATGTTGACCAACTGTTTGTGAACGCCAATGGTGTTGCGTTTGATGACGCTAGTTTACTGGAATGGAATGGGCTAGTTTGAGGAGAGTGCAAGGATACTTGAGTGGTTTGATGTAAAGTTCTAATTAAAGACCTTTCTTTAACAAGAAAGGTAGTATGAAGAAAAATAATATAGTAGATTTATTATAAAAGGTAAGGGTATAATCTCCATCAACACTAATGTTCGTGAAATATATTATTCAGAGTGTAATTACTTCATGATCGGCGTTAAAGAAAATCCTGACAAAAAAGATACATTTTGACGTTTTCCTAAAAACCACACTTGTAAATGTAAGAGCTTGTTAGGAAAAGGTCAATATTTGAATTTTATGTCGAGATATTTTATTTATTATTTCTACATTTCACTCTTACTATCAATTGAAAACTGAACTTAATTTTAACATCATGATCGATCCATTCACATCCTACTTCTAGGCAACGACCTTTTCTATATTTGAAAGAGTTCAAAACCCTTAATCCACCAAGCTTGCTTAGTACAGATTTTCCGGCTATATAAACATGATTATTATTTTTACTTCTAAACATATCTAACAAAACATAATATCTTCCTCATTCATTTAACTATCCTAACACACACTAGGCAAGTGACCTTTCCTCTCCGTCGTGTTCAAACGGAGCCCTTCCATACTGCACAGGTAATGATGTCCTATTGAGTACAAGTCGGTCCGAGATTTGAAAGAAACATCTTCGGTCAGTGTAAACAGGCGCTAATAGACTGCATTCAACGCATTCACACACGGAATCAAAGTCGCAGGAAGGATGGACATTGGTGTGGCAATCGTGAATATTCTTGCTTTGACGGCTGCTGTGTTAAGGTGGGGTATAGAGGTTAAAGTTCTGATGAGCAAACGATATGATGTAACAAATAAAAAGATTAATGACATGTGTATTCATTAAGGCTTGTATTAATGAGGAGTAGAATAGAGGTGCAGTTTGCACCAACGTTCTGACAGTTCTTTTGCTGGTAGGTACTGAATATTTCCTAATATTTTTTTTTATAACTGGTACTCTAGATTGTAAGGCAAATATGTATGTATATAAATATGTATGTATGTATGGCAAATATGTATGTATACATACCTGTGACGCAACTCATTGTGGTAGTTGAGTGTTCTTAATCTACATTTATTTGATTATATTATTCTATTCAGTAAAATAATTAAACTTAATTGATATTGTAAATATAAACCACTTTTAACTAAATGCATATGAGTGTATACTAAGTGTACGAGTACATGTACCAAAATATCTTTTTTTACAAACATCTACTGATTTTTTTTACAAATTTTGTCTATCTATTTGTCTGTTTGTTACGCTAACCTCTGAAAGTAACTCTACGATAAACTAAGGTCTAATCGCATATAACGCTGATGATGATGATGAGAATGATGATGATACAACGTCCCCACGCTCCCAAGCTGTCCGCGACACGATAAGTTCATTGGAATACTATAGCGGAGTGTAATATGGAACTCATCAACGGTTTGTTTGCCGAGCTATTGACTCTAACTTACAGCTAGCTTATTGAGCAAGTTGCGAGCGCGCTCATATAACCATGTATTTCTGTTTAGAAACACGATGTGGGTAACTCACGATTTAACGGAAATGGATAGAAATTTTGTGATTTTTTTGTCGCTTTTTACTTTTTGACAGAAGCTATAATAAGCTTTTGTCATGCTAATCATCCTCACTGTTAGAAGAAACTGCTGGTGGATGTTTTGAATAAATTATTTTCAAATATTAGCCTGGCTTACATACGGTGTATTCAGACCGTGATCGGAAACTAAGACAGCTTATAGCCAATGTGATTAAAAAGAAAAAAATATTTGACGTTTTCCATACAAATTAAATACATTTAACTTCCTTCTTCTTCATTAACCCATATACGCCCACTGCTGAGCACGGGTCTCCTCTACCATTGAGAGGGTTTAGGCCATAGTCCACCACGCTGGCCTAGTGCGGGTTAGCGGACTACACACGTAAGAAATTTGTAAGAACTCTTAGGTGTGCAGGTTTTATCACGATGTTTTCCTTCACCATTAAAGCAAGTGATAATTCAATGTGAATACACACATAACTTCGAAAAGTCAGAGGTGTGTGCCTGGGGTTCGAACCCGCGACCGTCGAGATTCTCGACCGTGCGCCCAAACCTCAAGGCCATCACTGCTTGTCAAGGCCATCACTGCTTACATTTAACACGGATACATTTAACACGGATGGTTTAATGGATAACTTCATTTTCTTTACTTTTAGTCGAGATTTTTTAATGCCAATTGGTTTGTTATCACCGTAGCTATCACCTGCTTTAGTCTCCGATCACGGTTAGAAGTATACCTACCCTGTACGCAAAGAATTTTTAGGTACTTTAATTATTCTACTCATTTGTCAGTGCGCGAGAATCGAACTATATTACATAATAGCGGCATACAGAATTACTGACAAGGTACAAAAGAGTATTTTATAATTTTATATTTCACTTTTTTGACTTATTCGGTTCTGCATGTACGATCCTGTGTACTTATGTAAGTAATTCTGATAGATATGAAACTATGATCATTTCACTGATTGTTCTGTATCTAACACAAACTGTTTAATGATTCATTTTGAAGTAGAAGTCAAATCTGTCCTCTTTTTCGTGCAACCATTTTTACCTTTTTTTATATTTTTACATATTATAAAATATAGCGACCCTTCGCACGGGTGCAATGCTGATATTTAATGGATGTTATCATACATATAAACCTTCCTCTTCAATCACTCTAACTATTAAAAACCGCATCAAAATCCGTTGCGTAGTTTCAAAGATTTAAGCATACAAAGGGACACAGGGACAGAGTAAGCGACTTTGTTTTATACTATGTAGTGAAACATAATATGGGTATATCACTGAAATATATCCAGTAGTCTATTTCCTACATCGAAATTTCTTTGTTTTTAATACTACGTAATAGGTAAATAATCAATTATTACTGTTTTAGGGCACATTCTAGACTTCTCGTTGCTATTAAGAATTTCTGATTGAAAATAAAGTCAAATTCGATCTCACGACTTTTGGATTTCTCGACACACAAGTCTCGCTCAAATATTTCAATCAATCATTTCAGTCAAGCAGTCCATCAATATACATATTATATTACTCTATACCAGGGGTGGCCAAATGGTCGATCGCGGCTGTTAGTCCAGTAGATCGTGGCAAGGCAAAAAATATAATATACGTAGAAAATAGAAATAACTACCTAGTCACAAAAAATAAATTTCAATACTACATGAGTGTGTACTGAACTATGCGGTTCATTTAAGATTTCAAAAGGTATGTAATTGGTAGATCGCACAGGGTTTCAATAGCAAACAGGAGATCTTGGGCCTAATCAAGTTGGCCACCCCTGCTCTATACTAATATTATAAATTCGAAGCATTAGTTTGGTTGAATACGCTTTTTCGAAAACTACTGTTTCGAATTGAAAAACTATTTTTGTGTTCAATAATCCTATTATCGGGTAAGGCTATACGCATATCTTCGGGCCACCAATAGGAATGGACTATTAACAAAAATACATGCATTACCTCACGTCTGTATTCCCGAAGTGATTACAAGAGGTGCATTACTAAATCCACAATCCAAGTAATAAGGTACAAACCACATTTCCAGGTTACTCACTGCAACTGTGAAAAAATTACTCTTTTACTACCCAAGAATCAAACCCGACACCCCTATATCAGACGGCGCATTATTAAACGGGATCATAAGGCAAAATAGATTGTTCAATTTAGATATGTTGCAAATTATTTCTTTTAAAATTTAAATTTTCGCATACACGCTATGGACAACAACTTCTCTCTATGAACTTTAGACACAAGTTAGACACGCCCTCATCCAGAATAAATAAGCGCCAATTAAAGGGCCCGCGAAGTTGCGAGTGTTGCCTCACATTGATTAGAGGAAATCAAACAATAACCCTTACCTCGGGACACGTCTGCCCTCTAAGAGTCCGTTGTACACTTCTTGGACGTAGTGGAACCATTGCTTAAGCTTTTTGGGAGACTTAATCCGAACTGTGGTCTGTCGATTTCATTATTTAGCATAACCACATTAAATATATTAGAATATATATTTATAGCTTATTATGATTTGCTTAGGTACTAAGTTTGATATACATACATACAGGGTGTATTCAAGCCGTGATCGGAAACTAAAGCAGGTAACAACTGTGATTTTAATAAAAACATTCAAATTTGTAATTTTTGACGGGATTTTTTTAACGCCCGGAGCTTTGTAATTACATTAGCACATACACAGGTACATGACACTTGAGCTATGCACAACATTCTCCGAAATAATGCAAGAAAGATAGCTTAGTGATTATTACTTTGATGAGACAGGTGTTTGTGGTGTACGTCGCTTATTGATATTTCTTTATTGAGAGTAAAGCCCCTCAATTCGAAAGGAGATCTATACCATGGGACGTACATTGGCTAACAACAATAAGATACAAGACTTGTCCAAGCAAACTTTCAAGGCATACTGTCCCCACAAGAAGATTCCTTCAAAGCGCTGCTATATTTACTCCCAAACTTACTGACCGCTATTGACACAGCCGATTTGCACCGCACTAAGAACACATCACAGTTATTAGCATATGTAATATTCTAATTGTTGTTTGTTGAGGTTCACGTCTTGTGAACAACTTCAACATTTGCCCCGTTGTACTATTTGTGACGACAAATACATAAATATAAGTATTTTCTATAATATTTTATGAACCATTTATTGATAAAGGTTTAAATATCTTGAATATAAGTCGATAGAAATTACAAAATAATCTTGATAATTTGATACTATACATAATTATAATCTTTTATTATTTGCCTAATTCTCCCTCAAGTTTGATCAGCAATCCAAATTCTCTGATAGGATTATTGCTGTTTCCCGATTACATTTCCGGTAGGTACTGCTACTAAGAATTGACTAAATCAAAATCGCTTGATCACACACAAGACGCCACAAGACTTAAGCCAATAAGAAATTGTAGTAAAACCATCTTTTCGGAATTTCAAATAAAATAGTAGTCATCATTCACCATTCAAATATCACCACCAAAATCTCCACAAACAAAATTAATCACACAAAAATTCATTTCTACTAATCGCTGGGTGTGCCAAAATCGAAACATTTTCATATAATTAAAAGTAATAAAGCTTATAACGTGCGATGTCGTCAAATCGGTTCGCGGCTCACGGCACGCGGCGTGGGGGCACGGGGGCAGGGCGGCGGGGGTTTATCAAAATCGTTAAAACTAACGCACCGAGGACAGTCCGTCTAGTAATTCGATGGAAACGCCCAAATTTCCATCAAACCTGGGAGCAGGTTTAAAAGACAAGCGTAGACGGGTTTTGGGGTATATAGGAATTTTAGTTTGGTGAAAATTTTACACCAAATGCCTTTTGTAGTAATCAAACATGGTTAAAAAAGTTAATTGGTTAAATATCTTAACTAATTATCAGTCATAAATAAAATCCCTTATCGATTTGTAAAGGATTGTAAAGGACCTAGTCCTAGTTTCAAAAATAACTGTGTTCGTTCAAACCGCAGACACACCTCTGACTTTTCAAATTGTAATTTCGCAATTAATTACCACTTACTTTAACAGTGAACCAAAACACCCTGATGAAACTGGCACGCCTAAAAAAAATTATTAGCAATTTCTTAAGTATGTATTTAACCAACCTAACTGAGCCAGCTCCTAACGCCTAAAACCCGAAGATGATAAAGGGCCTGATAATCAAAGTATATCCAATAGCTCTACACTATAACCAACCGCTACCTCCCCTACCTTGCGCCCCAGCCCATCGCATGCTCCAGCCGCGCCCACTATTTCGTATAGACTAACACGATATGCAAATATGGGACATAAAGGTAATATTTCGTGATAACGTTGTGGGTAATTAATAAAATACGTCCCATCCGAGGGCGCGGGTTCGCCGTATTAGTTGTGATTGCTTTGGCTCGTCTGATTTATTGCGGCGACCTTAATTGTCACATTTTTTAGGTTAGAGTGTGGTGTAAGTTATGGGTGGGGTGTCGATTGCCCGAGATGATATGATATTGAGAGCAGAACACTTAAGTTCAAACACACCTTTCAGTCAACTGTAATCTCTATGTTGCGCGGTTGTCTGGAAGAGATCGCTATAAGCGATAAGACCGCCGATTGTTTACTGTATTTTGTGTTATTCTTGTACTAGTTATTCGTATGTTTAAATGGTGCACAATAAAGTGTTTTTTATCTTTATCTTATCTTATCTCTTTTTGTAAACTTGTTCAAATCATCTCATAAAGTCATTACATTATCGCTCCATATACATTCCCTATAAATATTAATAAAAATTTCATATAACTAAGGAGGATGAGGCTTTAGTCCACCAACTAAACTAACCAAAGAAATTCCCTTAGGAATAAAAAAAAAATATTTTTCAGGTGTATAGTTTTACTCACGATTTTTTCTTTCACCTTTAAATTACACGATAACTTATTACGAATACTCAAATATAACTTCAAAAGATTTAAATGTGTGTTTTTAGTTTTGAATCCCAAAAATCGAATCTCAACACAAAATAATTAAAAGAAATATAATACATATAACAAAGCAAAAATTCATTCAACTAAAAGTATAGATTGGTAAGCATAAAGTCTTACATACTAGTTAATTAATAACTGGTATGAGGTATGATATTAATATCGGCCCGTGTGTTCGCATGTGTAGCGACAATTAGCGGCGGCGGAAACTTCCACCCGTGTGTCACGACGTGTTTGATTTAACTATTACATTTGTGAATAAATAACGTTCGTTATTAGAAAGTACTTTGCTGTGTGATATTTTGTTGTTAAGATTTATTTTATACAGTAACTGCTTTATTCTTCAAGGGTATCTCATGTGTATTCGAAGAGTCGCGAGTTCGATTTCTAGATGGGGTAAATAGCTATTTTATTTTTTCGAAAGAAAATTCACGAAATCCAGAAATGTGTCCACGAAAATTTCTTCCAAAAGCCTCAGGCATTAAATCCACTCTTATATAAATAAATAAACAATTACTTCCCCTTTCCAATACAAATTTAGATACATGGAGAGCCATATATTTATATATGTATTTATTTGTTAATTTTATATATTACCGTATATATTTCTGCATATATATTTATTATTGTATGAGTATTTAGTAGCATGTATGTTTAAGTAATGTTATTATCACAATACACCTACCGAGGTTCATCTCTGCACTCCCCTAAGGCAGACTGTAAGAGAATGTCTATGGCATCAAGTCCGCCTATGTACTATCTAGTATATGAAGCTTAAATAAATAAATATAAGGGTTGACAAGCAGTGATGGCCTCGAGGTTTGGGCGCGCGGTCGAGAATCTCGGCGGTCGCGGGTTCGAACCCCAGGCACACACCTCTGACTTTTTGAAGTTATGTGTGTATTCACATTGAATTATCACTTGTTTTAACGGTGAAGGAAAACATCGTGATAAAACCTGCACACCTAAGAGTTCTTAGGAATTTCTTAGGTGTGTAGTCCGCCAACCCGCACTAGGCCAGCGTGGCGGACTATGGCCTAAACCCTCTCAATGGTAGAGGAGATCCGTGCTCAACAGTGGGCGTATATGGGTTGATGAAGGGTTGATAAAAATATAACACATGAATATGAGAAACGAAGCCGTTGATTCACATTACTATGTATCGCCACACCTTAAAATAAGCATCAAATATAAATGTATTAGCAAATGGACACCGCCCTATGACACAGATGGGTATCAAACCTTGGACACGCCTGCACTGATTCCACATAAGTAATGAGTGACCCGACGTTTTTGTAACATTTGTTTGTGTTATTGAAATTAATAAAGGATTATTGCGCTCTGTCATGGTATTAAATAGATTTAGTAACGCTAGGAGCTTTGAAAGGGTAGGTAGAGATGTATAATTGTATATGCAACAAATTATTATGTCCCGCGATATAGATTAGGTCTTTTGCCGTTTGTCTTGTGTGAACACTCGGTACTTTTGTTGGATTTTCTAAATGGAAAAATGCTATAAAAAGTTGCTTGATGCAGGATTGGAAACTGGGATTAGTCGATCGTACGGTAAAAACTCGTATGTGGAAACGACGAAGATTAACGACGCGCTACAAAGAAGTAACTTATGGCACCAGAGACTATTCAAATTGATAAGAATGTAATTATATGCATCGACAAGTACTTTTGTTCTCTGTGAATTTGTTGCAAATAATTTATACCCTCCTCTTTTAGTCTTAATCAGTCTATCTTCTGGGCACTAGCCTCTATAACAAATACAAAATATTCGGACTCAAACAAGCTAGCAAAGCTAAGAAGACTCATCGTAACTTAGTCTGCTATATAATCATCTGCTTTTATAATCATTTTGAAATTAACATACATTCGAAAATTAAACCCGAACCATTGAAATCCATTTTAAACTAAAACTGTTGCAACAACCACACCGCCGAAAATATTCGATCGGCAAACATCAAACGTTTCCGAAATTATTTCGCCGAACTCATCAAAAGTCTGAGTGGCTAAGTACGAAAACACATGTTGTAATCAGCAATTTTTCACTTACCCCTGCACCCTATGCCTCCTTTCAACCCCGATACATTAATTTTTTAAAAGCCATCACGAATCAAAGAACTTCGGCGTATGAGAAAAATCACTTGTCAAACATGCGATGAATTTTTTATGTTTCATTAAAGCTTGTGATTGCGAGATGGGGATCGCTTGCGGGCGTAATGAAAGCCGTAGACAATAAATCGGTATTAGTATACTATACGTCCCACTGCTGGGAACGTACCTCTGACTTAACGAAGGTAGATTAGAGCTTAATCGCCCACGCTGGTCTGGGCGGATTGGTGAAGATAGTTTGATTAGAATCTTAAGAAATACGTGATCGTAGGCTATTATTCACCTACCTCTGACTTTTCGAAGTTATTTGTGTATTCATAATAAATTATTCGTAAAATATCACTGAATGAATTATTATTTAGGAAATTATCTGATTCTACAAAGTCCTAACTAAAACTTTAGTCTTGCTATAAGCTGGTCAGATTTGCTTTCACCTGATCCGCATCAAATGCGTAAATGAGCAACAACTCATTACTTATGCTACTCAGTTTAAATAAAACGTTGCCATCCTTGTTTTATAAAGATGACTTTCCAGTAGTAGATAGGGAGTAAGGTAACATAAGATAGAGTTCTTATCCTGGCGTAGTTAGAGTAAATATAAACATGAATTGCTAATATATTTAATAAGAACGGCCTTATCTTGCCATACAACTTTGTTAAACAAAATATTTATACTAAATACAAATCTATTTATTAAAATCTAAGAACTCGTTACTAAAAGGTATGCCAATATCAAATTAAAAATAAAATTTTAAATTTCCAAAAAGGTGTCGATCATTAAAACCTTTTTTTGGTTCCGCACCACTTCACTCGATCCCGCGCACCGCACGAAATATTTAACGTAATAGATGGGAATTATTAAAAAAATCTTCGCAATAAATTTCAGTTCAGCCATTTTTCAACTTCACCACCCTTTACCCGAACGGCTCTCGAATTTTCCATTCAAAATTTTTCCACTAACATTATCTGCTGTATAAAAGTCGAAAAAATCAACGATATAATCCATAGAGTGGTAGATTTAAAAAGCCAGTCTTCAGCTCTCGTCTCGACATCGGTCGTTCATTTTTGATGAGGAATCTTTTGATATAACCCCCTGTGATGCCCCCTTTGCCTACCGATAATGCGCGGCACACACGGCTCTAGCCATCGGCCGATATACAACGAATTATTGAGTGACTACTCTATTGAATAATTTTGAGTGTGGAATTTTAGTTTCAAAACTGAAACAGAGCCTACAATTTACAAGGAAAGAGTAATATTAAGAAATTATAACAATATAATATTTTTTTTATACTGTATTTATTAAGGTAAATCTGTCGATTTTACGCTCACTACAATGGGCAATAGTTAGTTCCGTTTTGGCTCTTACGACAGCCTTCGTAGAATAATTGATTACAGATCCATCATCCTTGTATTGCAACCAACACATTATGTGCATCAATTTTTAAAATACATTTTAAGTGTTAGCAAAAATTTGTCTTCTTTATTTTAAAATAATACGTAATGACAATAACCATACTTTTGCATCGAGGGTTAATCATTTAAATACATTTAAAAATCTACACTCCCCCATTCCGGTATTCCCCGAAGGGGTAGGCAGAAGTACGTTTCTGCACCCACGTCTTGCCAAATATTAAGTGCAATGTCATAAGAAGCAAGTATACTGCAGTTTTTCGAGCAAAAAACCAAATTTACGATTACAATTTGTTGGCCAAACATCAGCCCAATATAGCACATAAAACCCCACTCGGCGTGCGGTTCGGTTTGTATTGAAATTTTTGAATATGCCAACACTCGAGGATCCAGCGCTTTGAGTGTATCCGAAAATTTTCGGCGTAATTATACGGGCGAGGGCATCTCGATTTAAACATGGATGACTAGCGATTCATGCACGATATGTCTGGCTTTCCGCTGCGCTTTTGATGAGGGGACTCGAAACGTTATCATTGGATCGTGTGTTGCAGTATTGGTTGTTGTTTGGCTGCTTGTTTGCAGGATAAGGGACCATTGGATGAAGGTTCAAGGTTTTTGATTACAGGGGTTCTATCTCTAAAGGTATAAACCTGGTTTTAAATAAATATACCCAACAGTTTAAATATGTTTGTCCCGGTGCGGGCGTCGAACCCGCGGCCTCTCGACTCGCAAGTCCGGCAGAAAAACTGCTTATTCAGTTGTTCTGTGTTCGATAATTCTAATTAATTACGGATTTAAAATTTACACCTCTATTCTTGATCATAGTTTTAATATCATCTCTATTAAATTGCAAAAGTTAGTACACTACATTTTTCACGTCATAGGTTTAATAATATCCATAGCGGTGGATAAATAAACACACATTTTAATTTTTTCCTCTTGTTATGGAGGCAATCCATGAAATCCGAGGGGAGTGAATGTCTACCCAACTGCAGTTTTCATTTTAACGAACTAGATGCCAATTTTGGATGTGGTATATCTTTGATAGTGTTACTTAATTAACAAATAAATCTCCATCACCCCATATTCGCCCACTGCTGAGCACGGGTCTCCTCTACCATTGAGAGGGTTTAGGCCATAGTCCGCCACGCTGGCCTAGTGCGGGTTGGCGGACTACACACCTAAGAAATTTCTAAGAACTCTTAGGTGTGCAGGTTTCATCACGATGTTTTCCTTCACCGTTAAAGCAAGTGATAATTCAATGTGAATACACACATAACTTCGAAAAGTCAGAGGTGTGTGCCTGTGGTTCGAACCCGCGACCGTCGAGATTCTCGACCGCGCGCCCAAACCTCGAGGCTTTTTTTTTTTAAATAAATACACCCAACAATCAGATACATAGATCTGACCCCACACTAGTTACAAGTCCTGTGCCGTAGGTATCAGATACTACGAGAGACTTTTTCGGTTTCACAATCACCCAGACCGGAAACATTTCATCACACAAACATTTGTCTCGGGGTACGGGAATTGAACCCACGGCCTCTCGTTTCGCAAACTGGTGCCTAGCCAACTGTGCGACGGGGCTGTCAAATAATGTCCTTACATTATTAACAACAACTCAATAACTGGGTACAGCAGTATTTGCAGTGGGTAAAAACGTCAGCTGACTGATATTGATACAGCCAGGTTGTTGCATTTTGCTTACTTTCATAGTTTGATGAGGTATAGAATCCTACTGTGGGATGGTTCTGCTGACACGAATACTAAGTTTTTACTACAAAGCGAGTCATCAGATCTATATATTCGCTTGGCTTGGCATTAGTTATTTTTCAGAATAGACGGCTGACATACAGGGCGTATTCAGACTGTCATCGGAAAATAAGGCGGGTAATAGCCAAGCTGATTACAAACCTCCTGACGTCTAAGAAAATCCTGGCAAAAAATAAAAATTTTGACCTTTCCTAACATACGTTTTAAACTTATGATTGTCAAATAATATGATTACAATTAAGATAAAAATTACTACAAGCCCAATACCACATCCTAGCATTACGAACGCCACGTTAAATTTCACATGTTTTTGTTCGGCTCAGTCTCACGCGTCAAGTTATATAGTTTTTCAGTTTCCTTTATACTAGGCTGTCAGATCTCTTGGCGGGCTCAATTTTAGCCGAGCTAATGGCCGCGGTGGAATTGTCTCGGCTCCAGTTGCATTCTGATTGCTGTGTTTTTGTCTACTTACCATTTTTAGACAGGTTGCAATTACGGTCAAGTAATTTTGCAGCCTCCCCACCGGTGAGAGATGGGCATGAAAAGAAAGGTACTCGATGCTTGCCGAAAAATGCTTTTTTGTTTGTGATACTAAGATTTCTTTGCTGTTTTTGACAGTTAAGATATTTAGAAGTATTTTATATTCATTATTATTATTAATTAATATGATTATAATGTTCAGTAATGATAGGTTATCCTGCAAAAATGTAAACAGAAAATGAAAGATCGTATAATTCAGAAAAAATAAAAACAAATGGGAAATAAAGGACGAAAAATTCAATATTATTATTCAATGAATCTAAGAAATGACAATAACACTGGATACATTTACAGAGCACGATATTTGCATTATTTTAAATTATTTACACAAAACATTCTTCGTAAACGCGTACACCCCATCACAACACGTAGACAAACAACAGTCGAATAAATCGATTTACGCTCTTATTTCTTATAAAATAAGAACCATCTAACTGCAACACTTAAATTTGTTGAAAATTCCAATACAGAACGTTCCCCAAACCGTATCGTGCTTTGCAAAAGCGTGGCGTTGTTGACAGATCCCATTTCGCGCCAAAATGGTGTTTATTATCTATTAAATAAGGTTTTAGGTTATGTTTTGAGCTGCACGTGTATGTTTGTATTTTATTTAAAATTCAAAGAAACAATATCGGGTGTGTATCGCATCTTTCTTACCGCATCAGGATATTTTATGTGCGCGGTGGGAAATACGACATATCCCCTGTTTTTTCAAAAATAAAGAAAAATGTCGGAATTTATAACACGTCGTAGTGCGCCATTTTAAATTGTTCAAGTGCAGGAAGCGTAAATAATTTATTTTAATCGTGTTTTGTTACAAAATATATGTATGTTTAGCAAGAAAAAATTTAAAGCGATTATTATCAATAAAAAAATATTAAATAATAGATATAATAGATAGATATAGATATACAATAACAAATTAAGTTTTGACTTAAATACTGTAGCATATTACCTCTTATTGATAAAACATACCCGGCGGTTAAGTAAAGCCAAGCCTTAGTCCACCTCGATCGCCTAGTATAGGTTGACATACCTAATTTACGCACTCGTCATGTTCTCTTGACTTTCGAATTCACTTATCATTAATATTACTACGCAAAAAAAGAAATATTTATTCAATAACGTTATCAAAGTGTTCTATTCTGTTAATTTTGTAAATAAATTGAAACAATCATTAGACAGAAAAGTCTGACAAAAGTAACCCCACAAAATCATAAGGCATTCGGATGAAATAATACGTCAAATATAACCCTCTTGGGCGCGATCGGTAACAATGTAGCCCAATCCGAAGTTTTTACAACAAAATACATTCAATAAGAGGCAAATAGGGGGAGGGTTAGGGGTAGAAATGACCCCTCGGACGTGGCAATATGTCGAAACTTAATATTAAAGGATTTCTCCTTTTTATCAATTTATGTAAGTGTTTTGTTGAATTTGCTATGGGGTGGTTTCTTGATGCTAACCATTTGACGTGTCCAAAGTTAAAAGAACCAGGATGTGTATACTATATTATACAATTGCAGACCATCTTTCCCTGGACTTGGTTTCAATGCAAAGAAATGGTAATATGTAGTTACATTTTAGAAGATTTTGAGGGCTATTGAATGGACAGATTTTATTCATGTTTCGGGTGGAGCTGATAAATCTTTTTGATGAGATAGACAGGGGAATTTGGGAGACGAAAGAAAGATAGCCTGTATTTATACTGGTAAATTTTCTTTAGACATTACGTAAGTCGATTTTTGGTTTATTCGTTCTGATTTCTTAGCCGTAAGGCTTGGGCTTAGCCTGGGAGTAATTTGGAATCCTACACACATCCCATGGGAACACTAATTAAAAAAATAATTTCCGCTTTTGTAAATATGGTAATATTATCTGTAAATAACTTATAACACTATATTTAATTTATAACGCCTGTATTGACTTTCTGAGCAATGTTTCATGAATGTGTGTGATATTGTACCATGTGCTTAGGAATTAGTACATCATCCAGATTTTCTGAACCTGCCAGCTATAAAAATTAAGGACTAATATTCTGAGAGATAAAGGAAAGCTTGGTAAGGAAACCTATACGAGAATTTCTTATAACAACATCTCTTATATAGATATGTCAAGTTTAATAATATGTAAAGAATATACCCAGCAGTAGAATAAGTATTAAAGATATAATATAGTGCAATCCAATCAAAATAATTAACTTTAATAAATCTAGTATTGTACACATTTTGTAAGGCATGTTGTATAAGAAAAATGACAGAACCCACAAGTGTTGTTTATTCAAAATCAACTGAAAATACAAAATGACGGTTGCATTAAATAAAAATAATTAATATTCAAAAGTTAACTCAATCCTTTGAATAAGCGAACACCGAAAAGCTTGCTTGCATTTTTATATTCGCGTATTCAAGCGACAAAATTTCCAAAGAGCCATTGTTCCATCTCAAAATAAACTCCCCCATCATTATATCCTCCTTTTTAATTTGTCATTCGACCACTTAAGCTCGCATTTGAGACTGTAATCATTAAAAGAACCTCGCTTTCCGAGCCAGGCGTGTGTCTATGCCATACTCTATATACTCTATGCTCCGCTCTACACTATGGACAATAGGACAGTTGTCTATGGCGCCCGTCCCATTGAATTTCCCACTCCTAGATGTGAATGCAGATTTAAAGTGTCGTTTGTGAAAGCGAAAAAGCGGCCTTATATCGCTGACTTTCAGGTGTTTTGGCGCGATGGTGTAACTTGGCAAAACTGAAGGTAAAATATAAAAAGGAATTTCCAATTTGAAAAATTCAAATAGGTGAAATCACGTGTGTGGGTGGCTTTACAATTTGCGCAGTGGAGGGATGCAAGCGCGTTTTAGTTTAGATATCCCACTCGACAATGTAAATAGAAGTTGTTATAACTTTATGCCGTGACAAATGAACTCACTCGCTGAATTGTTTTTAAATACTTTCAATGGAAACTATGTGACAATTTTAGTAATGATTTTAATTTTTTAACCTTGGGGACACATTTTAGATATAATATTAGTTATTGTGATAGATTGGAGTAGATTGCCTTTTATAAAAATTAAATCCTTTGGTTAATTTAAATTGAAGACTACTTCGCCGAGTATTTCATTATTTCGCCATGATTTTTTTTTAAACCTACACATACACAAAGTATTATCTATAGCTAATAAATAGCTTGAAATCAAAAACCGTTAGTAAAAAAAGATTAAATATTTTACAAATCAAACATGTTTTATTTACCAAATCTATTGAAGTTACTCATCATGTTTTACATCAAATACTCTCTTCATAATCCATAATACCATCCAAATAAAAACACAATATCGTCTATACTACCGTCTGTATTATAAAATTCCAGTCTGCACAACATTCTCGACTCACCCCACAAAAGCTAATACACCAAACAGTTGATACTAACAACATCGATAAGACACAATTAAGACTCCGCTGAAGATATCAACCCGGAGCGCTGAGTGATTATGGGTCCAAAGAATGCAATTTCCTCCGTCCAGCGTCTCCAATTCGTCTCCCAGACGGGGGAAAATAAATAAAAATCAAGCTTTCAGAGAGGGCAGTTTGTATCTAGCGGGAAAGTAAGAAATGCAGCTGGAATGAGAACGCGCTGGCGATGGGAAATTGGCTTTGTGAGGTCGAAGTAGGTGGTTTGTTTGAGTTTTGTTATTGATCAAATAAATACATTTATTGGTGTATACTTCTATATTTCTATTACAATAAGTCTTATTCCGTGGGTATAAGAAAATATAAGACTTTTCAGTCTCATAGACACACAAATCCAAAAAAACTAAGGGGATTACACAAATATTTATCTGAGTGTACTGCACCTACATAATATATAATTCATACATGTAAAGAAAGTAGTCGTATATACTTCAACATTAAATTTATTGTCAAATAATAAGTAATTATGTAAATTGTTTTTGTTACAACTCATTACGATAATTATTATTATCAATGTAAGTATTATCTTTATGTACTGATGAAATCATATCAATTAACATATACATATCTTACGGTAAGACCTATCTAGTAATAAATTAACGAAACTACAATATGATAACAAAAAATCCAAATTATTAATAAATAATTATACAAATTTCTAGAAAGCTTCAAATAAATTTAGTTTTTTTTTTTATCACTCTCAGCTACTTTTTAACAAGCATACCATTGTCAACTATAAAATTGGCTCCTGTAATCCCCTTTGCTTTATCACTCGCTAAATACGCTATCATTTCAGCAACTTCCGATGGTTCTGAAATTCTTTTCAAAGCTGACACTCTTAAAAAATCATTCCAATTGGTAATTGTTTGTGCTGTTTCCAACATATCAGTTTCGACTGCCCCTGGAGATATAGTATTGACTCTCACACCAGATGCTGCTAAATCTAAAGCCACTCCTCTTGAGAAATGCCTAATACCAACCTTGGATATCCCGTATGGAGTATACTCTGGCACTCCTATACGATTGGTACCGGGCAGACTTGATATATTGATCACACAACCCTTGGTTTTAATTAGATGTGGCGCCGCAGATGCTATCAACATTACTGGAGCTCGTAAATTTGTTGCTATCATATCATCGTACGCTTTAAGTAAGTCTCCATTAAGTATTGAAGCGAATTTGATTTCCCCAGCACTGTTAATTAGTACATCTATTTTACCGTACTTATCTAAAGTACGTTGTACGATTACTTCAATGTCTACGTCCTTTGTGATGTCTGCTTTTATAATCAAAGGTTTTGTACCATTGAGGGAGCAATGATTTGCAACTTCTTCTAATTTGGATTCGTTGCGAGCGACAATAGTCACATCAGCTTCTTCCTTACAAAATAATTCTGCAGTCGAAGCTCCAATACCAGAACTGCCCCCGATAATCAACACTACTTTATTTTTGAAGCTCATTTTGGTTTACCCACCAATGGAGCACATTCAATGGAATGCATTAACAAGTGAAATTTAAATGTTTAAAAAGTGTTAAGTATGTACATATGATTTAATTATGAATCAAATGCTAATTAAGTGCATGGAAATTGTCTTGAACGATTGATTAATAAAGTAAGTAACAAATATCATTAAACACTTGACGAATTAAATAATAAAAAATGCAACATCTGATAATAACTAATTGCTATTTCTTAACTTGCATACCATTATCAATCACATAATTAGCACCGGTTATACTTTTAGCTTTATCACTAGCCAAGAACAGAACTAGATCTGCTACTTCTTCGGGCTCAGCAATTTTTTTTATAGCACTGTGTCTCGCATAATCACGCCATGTATAAGGTACTTTAGCTTTTTCTAATATCTTAGTACGGACAGCTCCTAAACTTATATTATTTACCCTGACTTCAAGCAAGCCGAGTTCCAAAGCAGCACATCTGGTGAAATGGTTCAAACAGAATTTCGAAGTTCCATAAGCTAGTACGTATTCTGGAACTCCGAGGCGTTTAGTACCACAGATGCTAGATATATTGATAATATTACCCTTCGTTTTGATCAATTCAGAAGCGGCTGATACTGTTAATTGTATTGTCGAACGGAGATTCACTTTCATAACTTCATCAAGCACTTCAGAAAAGTCATCATTTAAGATTGAAGTTAATTTTAAGATGCCCGCATTATTAATAAGTATATCCAGTTTTTGATACTTTTGAATACTCTTTTCAATTATAGATGAAACATCTTCTTCCTTAGTGAAGTCTGCAAGAATTATAAAGGGTCTCTTTCCAATGGCAGCACATTTGTCAGCCACATCTTGGAGCTCGGATATATTTCGGCCAACAATGATAACGTCAGCTTCCTCACTGCAAAATTTCTCTGCTATAGCTGCTCCAACTCCTGAATTTCCACCAGTTACCAATACCACTTTATTTTTGAAACTCATCATATCAGTTCGGTGCAATGTATTGAAATACTGGCCATTATCAATACTCGTTACTATACAATTGTACGCAAAATTTGTTTTGGCATCTGTCCGTTTGACCTGTCGCCTTATTGAAACATGAAATCAATTGACATCAAAGTGCATGATGCATGATATTAGGAGCACTATCATACAAGCGCTATCTAGACAATAGCGTGTTCAAATCCCAGGCAGACATTTCTGACTTCTAAAAAATATGTGGGTAGTTATAATTAAATACAACGCAGTTGAAAACGTCGAGGAAAACATCTTGAGTGAACCTGCATGTCTGAGGGCACTCATATGAAGTTTTACTGCTGTTTAAATTATCCAAAGGTGAATACCCTTAATTCGGGGACGCATAAGACAACATTGCGCGTGTTTTATTCAAGCACCCTCAATATTTTTTTTGATTACCTTAAAAATGTTAGTGCGTGCTTTGCGAGCTCGCATCCCGGTAGGATTAGGCAGTGTTATCTTATTTGCAAATGATAAATATTAGGCTTGTTTTTTAACCGAACAAATTTTAAGACACAACACCTAAGACAGAAAATCTAATACTAAATATCTAAAATTATGTGGTTTTCATAATTATACATCCATGTATGTTCATATTGTTCTCAATTCGAAGTAAAATTTTGTCTCATCGTAAAATATTAGATAGAACTCCGTAATTATTAAATTGGTATATTTTTCTGTTATTGAAATTTCCCTTTCTTTTTCTTTTCAATCATTCCACTTCAGACCAGTGACTTCTTCTACATTTCTTAGACTAAATACAAATTCTTGGAAGGATCTAGCCTACGTCGATTGTAAACCACGCCCATTGCCCGTCGGTACGAGATAAACCTGTAAAGATAACGTACAATAATGAAGTAAGGTCCGCATTGTGCCATCATAAGTAAAGGTCGGGCCAGATTAAATTTATGCCCCCTAAAATAATTAATTCCCTTTAACTTCATTAAGAAACCCGCATAGGTGTAATTACAATGAGCCAAGGAATCTTAATTGTAGAATTGAATGCGGCACACACTGCTTGGAGGGATGACAAGTCTTTTATGTTCTAGCTAAATTGTTGGATGTAGTTATTCAGTTGCTGTTTTTGATGTAAAGGCTAATGAAGAAATTTTACTTCTTATATTTAACTAGCGACCCGTCCCGGCTTCGCACGGGTGCAATGCTGATATTTAATGGATGTTATCTATCTATTAAAAAAAAACCGCATAAAAATCCGTTGCGTAGTTTCAAAGATTTAAGCACACAAAGGGACATAGGGACAAAGAAAGTGACTTTGTTTTATACTATGTAGTGATTGCTATAAATAGCGGTTAATTGCTGAACTGATTTTGATGATTTATAAACTATAAATACACTCAGTAATCACATGCGTAGTTCTTATTCTACGATAAATATTTTGACATAGAGATATATTTAAATAAGTTTCTTTTTCCAAATTACATTGTCAAAGTTCATATCACATTATCTTCCGCTAGATTTATGTGCTTGCGACTCGGATTTGAAGCCGCTTACCCTTTAATTCAAATCAATATTGCTAACTGTACCTGCACAACGGCCTTAACTCGTTCAAATGTTAGGTAGCCACATTGCCAGCACAGGTAATAATCGCCAACTATACAGACAACTGCAGCAGAATCTATCATCTTTAAATCCTTTCACATCTAACAAAACACTGTTAAATCGGAAGCGCCGTGTGTCCCGTCTCATAAACACTACCGGCCCTTATTCAAGATCACATAATGGGATGAATATATGGGTTAGTGTCGGTCAGGGGCCATGACGCCACAACAATAACGCCCCGCCTGATCTCCGCACAAAGGCATGATCCATGAAACAATATGGCCATTTCAATACGCCGAGAATTAGTGCTAAACCTTGTGTTAGACGCTATTAGTTTAATTTAATCGGGGATAATGGATCTATGTGTTAATTCGCTTTTAGATAGGAAGGTGGAGGTAAATAATATGGTGAATGAAGTTGTTTATGATAGTTTTTTGAAGAAAATCCTGCATCCATATTAATTGTTCTTGGTTTCATAAAGTAGAGTGCAAGCATAGACTCGCAATCTACTAGAAACTTCGTGTTTCTACTAAGAATTTCTTAAAGTAAAAATCTAACACCACCTCATCGGAAATCGAACCCTAGACTTCCAGACCGCAAGGCATATAATTATGCCGCGAGACCATAAAATAAAAAATGGTATACAATCCCATAATTGAAAATCGAGAATCGTAATAGTTATTTGCCAATCCCCTAATCGAACTTTACAAAACAAATTTTCCATAACAGTCACTATTCAAGTGATTATAAAAATTAATACAGTTATTCAGTTCGGCATGATAAATATTTTTATTAGACGAATATAATATGCGAACATTTTATAGAGAGTGCAATTCGACTGTGTTCGAAATGAGAAAAGTTTCAAACGAAACACTGTTGACGAGTCAATATTAAATAGAAAAAGACAAATTTATCCAGTGCTTCTATTAAACTAACTGCTGTTTAAAAATAGACTGTAAATGTATAGGATTAAAAGCCTTGATGGATGTAGCGGAGTGTTGATTAAAATTGTCCAGTACAGGCTTTCCGATGAAGTTTTTTCTAATAAGGTAGCTTTAGTATTGCAATGATATTCTATTCCAAGTACAGTGAAAAAGTTTAACGTTCATATCCTAACTTCCAGACAATTTTATTGTTTTGTCCGTTTAGATACAATTGATTTATGTTATTTCAAATTGTACAGACAGGATATCATTTTACAAAAAAAATCTAAAAGATAAGACTTTCTACTGCACATAAAGTAAAAACTAGGATAATAAATCCATAAAAAACGCGATTACACAGCGCTTAAATTTATTTGTTTTTAAACACTATCTCGTTATTTCGGTCACTAAAGAGCACAGGTACTATAGATGATTTCAGTAAGACTTTAATTTCCAATTCGATTTACCTAGTTTCTTCTAAATGCCTTATGTCTTTGGCAAAGCCTCCTCACAAAAATAATTAATAATATACTCGTAAAGTGCAAAAACATAGGTACTAAGTAAATATTAAAAGATTAAAGATTGTTTCACTAAATATCAGAGTCAAGTTTAGAAATAAATAAACAACAAGTAATTAGAATTCACTTTTAATCGTCGATATAAATATGTATAAAAATTACATAAACATTATTTAATCGATAACACTTGGTGATTTACTTGAGAACCATTCCGTTATCAGACACGTAATCCGAGCCAGTTAGACTCTGTGCCTTATCACTAGCCACGAAAAGGATTAAATCAGCAATTTCTTCCGATTCACCCATTCTTCCCAAAGCTGTTCCAGTCTCCATATCAGGTATAATGTTTGCTAAACCTGCCTTTTCGAATATTTCGGTATATACGGGGCCGGGGCTAACAGAATTCACTCTAACACCATGGGGAGCTAATTCTAGAGCAATGCATCTAGTGAAATGGTTTAGAGCAGCCTTCGAGGTCTTATACGATGAAAAATGTGCAGGTTTTGGAACAGTACCTGCAATACTTGAAACATTCACAATATTCCCTTTGGTTTCAATGAGGTAAGGTGCAGCTAAGTTTGTGATCAGCGCAACCGCTCTTACGTTCGTGTTCATTATAGAATCGAAGGTTTCCATGTAGTTCGGCTTTAGTATATCATCGCTGAAGAATATGCCAGCATTATTTACAAGAACATCGATTTTCTTGAACGTCAGGAGTGTTTGAGCGATGATTGCTTTTGCATCTTGATCTTTTGATACATCAGCCTTGACTACAAGAGGTTTCTTGCCAAATTTAGCACATTCTTCTGAAACTGCTGCTAGTTTGGCTTCGTTCCTTCCTACAATAGTCACGTCGGCACCTTCTTGAGCGAATTTTATTGCAGTTGCTGCTCCGATACCAGCACTGGCTCCCGTCACAATCACAACTTTGTTAGCGAAACTCATACTTAAGGGTGTTGGTTGTTTGAGACGTAAACGAACACTAAAATATTATAATAGTAAAGTCTATACTTGATAAGAATGACGAATGCTCCTTATCGTTGATTACAGCCATAACAATTTCTGCATTAAGTGATCACGTGTTGAGTATATGCATTATAATATTTATTAATATTTCTATAAAGAGACTAATTGACAATAGAATTAGTATAAATCAATATGGTAAGAAGATCAGACATAAAAGTCATTAAACGAAACCCATTACCACCAACTTTGTTTGAAGTCCATATAAGTTCCATAACTGAGATTGAATCAAGCCCTATTTGTAAGCGGTAAGACGTTAGGACATAAGCGAATATACATATACCTTGTACCTAAAATCTGATGATTAAAAAAATCTCCTTCCCAAAATTTCCACTGCAACGCTGATATACATGTCATGTAAAATGACATCATGTTTTATCAATGCGACCAAATTTAAGTAAACAAGACAAGTGTCTTAAAGTACCAAGTGGTGTATAAAGTGGTTATAATAAAATCTTTATTTAATTAATATTTCACTTATGATCAACATGCATAATATTGCATATCTTAAGTCGCCAATTTATCTTATTATACGATATCAAAGATTCATTGGTTCCGCAGCTTATGTTTTAAGTCAGTGTCGTTTTATTGTTTTCTTTTTCACCATGAAATCCTTAGTAGCAGCATAGAGTCTAGACATTTTTCATCGTCGTTTGCGTCGGTTGCCAAAACGCCACCCACAGAACCTGGTTGCAATGATAAAAGTCTCTTATAAAATTATAGACTATGGACGCCTATAACACGCTATTAGAAATATATACTAATTTATTAAAGTAAAGTTATCATCAATGGTATTATTGTCTCTTACTTTATCGGTATCTAAGGTATTACATCAGATATTTTCAAAACTCCAGCGGTGGTTAGTCTAAATTCGATAATTATCAGTGATAAAAAAACCCAGTGTTTATCGATCAAATGAAATTCTATTCAGTATAGTGTGTACCATTACAAGAATCAGACATGAGTTTCTCTGATAAAGTTGTGCTTATTACTGGAGCAAGCAGTGGAATTGGAGCAGCCACTGCAATACTCTTTGCTAAAGAAGGAGCTAATGTAGCCCTCGTAGGAAGGAACGAAGTTAAATTAGCTGAAGTTGCAGAACAATGTGCTAAATTCGGAAAGAATCCTCTCACAATCAAAGCTGATGTTGCCAAAGACGTAGAAGTTAAAACGATCGTCGCGCAAACAATCAAAGCCTTCGGAAAACTTGACGTTTTAGTTAATAATGCTGGAATCATCAAACCAGATGACATCTGCCATTCAAGCTTCATGGAAGTCTTCGATACTATAATGGATACTAATGTGAGAGCAGTAGTTCTAATCACTAATTTAGCAGCACCATACCTTAAAGAAACTAAAGGGTGTGTGATCAATATATCGAGCGTGGCAGCGTCTCAAGTCGGTAAACCAAGATTTGCTTCATACAAAGTTTCGAAGGCAGCGCTGAACCATTTGACAAGATGTATCGCATTAGAATTGGCCCCGTATGGTGTTAGAGTTAATAGTATCAGTCCTGGACCAGTGTCTACTGATCTTTTTGATAGAAGTGGACTGACGCAAGCCTTAACCATATTGAAAGCAGCCACAGCACTAGACAAAGTCAGCGAATCTGAAGAAGTTGCGGAATTGATAATGTTCCTAGCTAGTGAAAAAGCAAGTAGTATGTCAGGGTCGGATTATGTTATTGACAACGGTATGTTGTTGAAATGATTTTAGTGCAAATAAAATGAAAAATAATGTAAAGGAGTCAGTATTAAAGTGTTTCCTAAAATAAAATAAAATGTCGTGTCTCTTAATTTTACTATACACAGTGTGTTATTTCAATAAGATTTGACCTTTTTTTTTTAACTAAACAAAATTTTAAAATGTCACCGTACTATGTTATGAATAATTGAAGTCGCACAGCTGACGTCCCAACTATATAGTATACTAGCGACCCGCCCCGGCTTCGCACGGGTGCAATGCTGATATTTAATGGATGTTATCATACATATAAACCTTCCTTTTCAATCACTCTATCTATTAAAAAAAACCGCATCAAAATCCGTTACGTAGTTTCAAAGATTTAAGCATACAAAGGGACATAGGGACAGAGAAAGCGACTTTGTTTTATACTATGTAGTGATAACTTAGTTCATAGAGTAAATCCAGTAAGTCATCTTAATCTATATTTTCAACCAACATTTAAATCATATAAGGAAAAAAACACAGTCTAAATCCAACCAGGCTATGAATCCGTTTTAAAAGTGATCTTGAAATAAAAATAGCATGTTTTTTGCTTCATTTTTTCAATTTAAATTTTATTGACTTCTTGCGACCTTTAGCCATTATTAAATTGACCGGTCACATACGATTTAATTTCGTGAATTAAATTAACATTGTATTGATATATTCTTAAATTTAAATTTCATTTACATACACAACTCTGACCCCACATTAGGATCCTGTCGTGGGTATCAGAAACTACCTGAGACTTTTCGGTCTTAGAAATACCCAGACCCGAAGCAAATATTTATAGGTCACACAGACATCTGTTTCGGTCCATGGATTCAACCTAGATCCTTTTGTTTTCCCTTGTTCTCGGGTGTCTGCCAACCAACTGCGCCCATTTAATGCTTTATTTAATAACTACAAAAAATATTACGTCACTGATAAAATACTAAATGATATTTTGTCAGTTGTACACATACTCCTTATCTACGATAAAGACAGTCTCGTATAGTGGATAAAGATTATTTTATAGATTAGATTTAGTAAGAAAGTAATTATTCGTAAACACAAATATTTTGCTTTTCTTAAATAATCTAGAACATACATGATCTTCAGTCATTTTATGTAAAAGCAGAGGGACTGCGTTGATAATTTTTTTTTTTCAAGAATTTTTTCAAAATTACGAGACTTCTGCTTTTTAATAAGGAACAAAAGGTGGCTACTATCGAGCAACATTTCTGCGATCTTCATTCTCATCGCAATCCGCAGAACAAGGTTCAAAGTATGAATTGTATTTCATACGTTATCAATAATGTCAAGAGCAATATCAAATTAATCTTATCTGCTGGTGAACTTTGTACAATAACAATAAATAAATTGATGAAATTTTGGCAATGAAAGTAAAGGAGTTCTTCTTTTTACAAGAAATTTGTCTTTCTGCTTCTTAAAATAATTTTTACATAAGCGGTTATCCTATCGATGTCTCCATTCGCCATTGAAACGATCATTTGTAAAATTAGTTCCTAGTTCAGGGATGTTTATGATTTTACTTTATCAAATTCTCAAAAACAGCATAGTCTCTTAATATGATTAAAAAATAACAGCAACCGGCCAAATTTTTGCTTGTTGCAATCGATCTACGGTGCGCCTGCTAAAAAAGCTAGAATTTTCTAAATGATTTTTTTTGTGAAGCCCTAGGATTCGAACTTGTACCGCATTCGAACGTGTATGGTGTCACGACAACTGCGTGGCTAACCCTTCAAGCAATACTTTAATAATACGAAGTTCTTATATAAGTTCCCTATTTACCAGTGCGACTAAAAACATAATTTACATTATTTGCGTCATTGCCATATAAGAAGTTTCAGGCGCCTTGTAATCTTTCTTGTCATGGACTCGTATGTCCCACTGATGGGCATGGACTTCCCCTACTATTAGGTTTAGGCCTTAGGCTACCACACGGGCCCAGAATTTGTACAGTCACATGTCTATGTACACTTTTAAATCCAACGGGCACAATTAGAGACTCCATTCTAGAAGTTTCCTCATTCTTCTTGGTTTAAGAAACCTATCCCAGATTTTTAGATAGCGTTTACTGACGCCACTGGGAAAAAAGGCTAAAAACGATAAATATCTAAGAATAATCAACACAATTTTAATTTTGTAAAACACGTGTAGCAATGTGTCATGTTTGAATAAACAAATTATTGATTAATGAAATTCTTTTTAGTAAATAACTTAATTGACTCAGGTGTGACTTAAGTTCAACGACATTTCGTCACAATATTCTAAATTTTATTTTATTTTTTATTAACATAATTTATAACATTCTTACAGTTCTAATTTCTAATTCATTCTAAGACGTTGGCTCTAGGGATTACTTTAAAATATGTCTCAAGTTGAATTGCTGCAAGCTAGATTTAGCACATAATGACTACTTTTGGCTATGATATTTTAAAGGACATAGTCATTGACAAGGCTTAAAGAAGAACTCATATACACTTTCTAAGATATTCAAACTTTTTTTGCATAATTGAACATTAAACTATTAATCCATATTTTTTTTATTTAAATAAGTATCTTACAAAACTAAACAGACAGACTATAATGCGAATACCTTGAGTGGTAAGTGCAGGTACTTCAAATAATTATTTTTTACCATTTGGTACTAGTTGAACCTTGAGCGGATCTTAGTGCGACTCATTACAAAAAAAACATATTTGGAAATGCAATAGAGTTTAAATTCTTCTGGACAAACTTTTAATTCAATATTGTGATGAAAAAATAAATACAAAACATAACAATAAGTAACATATTTATTTCGAAACAACGGAATTTTTATTAAGTAAACAAGTAATCGACCAAATTATTTTAAGCCCTACCTAAACTCAGGCCATTGTCGACTAAATAACACGAACCGGTTATACTTTTAGCTTCATCACTCGCCAGAAACAGAATCAAATTAGCTACCTCTTCAGGATCCGATACTTTTTTCAGTGGAGCAGCTTGGCTCAAAATATCCCAAGCGACAGGGTTTCCAGCATTGTCATATAGGTTAGTCTTCACTGGCCCTGGATTCACAGCATTGACCCTCACTCCTTCAGCAGCTAGCTGGCTGGCAGAACATCGGGTAAAATGGTCTACTCCAGTTTTTGATAAAGAATATATAGCATAATGCTGGGCCGGTAGTGTGACACTAGCAGAACTTGATACATTGATAATACATCCTTTAGTCTCAACCAAGTACGGCGCGCATGCAACAGTCATAACAACAGTAGACCGCAAATTCGTATTCATTAATTCATCGTACGTCTCCATCAAATTGTTTAATATCAAACCTTTTCGCAGTATCCCAGCGCTGTTTACTAAAACATCTATTTTACCAAATACCTTAATCGTTTCTTGTACGGCATTTTTTATTTCTTCGTCTTTTGTCACATCTGCTTCGATCGCATAAGGTTTGCGAAGTTCTTCTGAATATAAACATGTAGTTTCTTCAAGTTTTTGCTTATTTTTATCTACTATAACAACATTAGCACCCTGTTTAATGAATATTAGTACTGTAGCAGCTCCAATACCAGAAGCACCGCCAGTAATCAACACTACTTTATTAGAAAAACTCATTTTCACAAATGTCGCAGTTTTAGGATTTCTTTATTTATACCTTTAAATAGTTTGTTCAGTTGTAAATAGTTGTATTGCCACATAATCAATACTTCGAAAAGGCTTAGTAACATTGTTGTATAATATTATCGTTATTATTCATTTTATTCGATTGATTGGACAGGTCTGGGTAGTCAAAATAGACATAATATAATTCTGATGAAATATTTTTAATTTAACGCTTCACAAAATATTAAAACAAGTCTCAATTTTATTTGCATCATAGTGTAGTCCAAGCGTTATTTAAAAAAGTATAAAACATCTTTGGACCTCTTGAGGGCAGACTGTTGCATAACATAAAAAATTTGTTACTTAAATAAAACACATTGATCATATCGTCAACATAAGCTTTTATTTTCTTAATAAATTTTATTATTATTATACTATATAAAGCATATTAATTTTTTGTATTTTGCCGATTTTTACGCCAAGGATACATCAAATTCTCAAGTCACTAATAATGACTTGTCCATTTTTGTCCACTATTGGCTGTACATAAAATTCACTTAATTTTTTTTAGGATAATTTTCCGTAATTATATTTAAAAACATAAAAAACAAATCATTAATTACCTAATTCTTAAGACAAATACCATTATCAATAATATATTCTGAACCTGTGATGCTATTTGCTTTATCTGATGCCAAAAACAGGACCAAATCAGCCACCTCTTCTGGGCTGCTGATTTTCTTGAGCGCTGTCATGGCGGCCCATTTATCTGACATGTTGGTTCTTCCAGCATTCCTCATTATGTCAGTCGCAACAGGCCCTGGACTCACGGCATTCACTCGTACTCCAGAAGGCGCCAGCTCTTTAGCTGTGATCCTTGTGAAGTGGTTCAAAGCTGCTTTAGAAAGGCAGTAAGCTGTTGTTTCGGGTCTAACAGACGTGGCCATAGTACTAGAAATGTTGATGATATTACCCTTAGTTCTTATGAGATGAGGAGCTGCCTTGACTGTAATGGCAACTACTGATCTTAGGTTAATACTCATCACTTTGTCGTAGCTTTCTAGAAGGTTACCTTTGAGAATGCTTGCTAAGTCCACTATCCCGGCGTTGTTGACAAGAACATCCAGTTTCCCGAATTTTTCCACTGTATCGTGCACAATTTTATCAGCTTCATCGTCTTTGGTGATATCGGCTTTGATAATGTGCGGCTTTTTTCCAACAGCACCACATTTTTCGGCAACAGCTCGAAGGTTGCTTTCGTTGCGCGCGACGATGATCACATCCGCTTTTTCTTTGCAGAATAAAATTGCTGTTGCTGCTCCTATCCCAGAACTAGCTCCAGTAACTAGCACAACTTTATTTGTAAGACTCATGGTTTTGACGTGTACTACACGCCGCAGATTTATTAAGCAATTCAATTAAACTGGGCAGCATTTATTTTATATAAACGCACACTCGTATGTAGTTGCATTACAAGTTAACACTAACAAAGAACTCACTTCTGCGAATGCATTTAAGGTGTTATTTAGTTGGCTAAATGCAAATATTATTGAACGATCGTCTGCTGTTAACGCTATTATTATCACGTACTTTTTCACCTTGAATAAACAAGTTCAAAATGGCAATCAACTTTATAACGATCATCTTTCAATAAAAACGCAGGTACAAGATATCATAATATTTTATTCTCTATAATTCAAACATTACTACACAGATATGTATGTGCACCATGTTAAACGTAGGGTAAAGGAAACAATAGAATATTTATCTAATATTTTATTTATGCAATCCACAAATGATTTTTTATTATCACTCCTGTTATGTAAGTAAATATTTTTTTATTTCTACAAAACTTTAATTTTTGTTTTAAAATCTTTAACGAACTTATTTTGAAACTTAAATCGAGCTATGTAGAACTCCTTAAACATCAAACGACACTGCTACCGTTATCTATAAGAATAGAAGATCCGGTCATACTCCTGCCCTTATCTCCAGCTAGGTACAGAACCATTTCAGCAATTTCTTCTGGTTCGGAGACTTTGGAAAGCGCAGAAGTAGCACCCAATACTTCCCATGTAACAGGACTACCAACTGTATCGAGTATAGCTGTTCTTGTATATCCTGGATTAACAGAATTCACTCTGACGCCAAACTCGGCCAAATCCATTGCCGATGCTCTTGTGAAGTAATCCAAGGCTGCTTTTGATATACCATATACAATTTGAGTCTTTCTTACATGCGTACTCAGCATACTCGACATATTAATGATATTCCCTTTTGTCTTTATCAGATGCGGCGATGCCAACTTAGTGACGACTACAGCTGATCGCAGATTAGTTCTCATTACTTGATCGAATTTTGGAATAAAATCTTCTTCTACTATATTCGTTAGTGTTGTGATGCCTGCGTTGTTGACAAGTACGTCAAGTTTACCATATTTTTCGATCGTTTTACTAATAACTGTGGCAACATTTTCGTCTTTAGTCACATCAGCAGTGATAATTAGTGGAGTAGTACCAACTGACGCACAATTCTCCGCAACAGCACGAAGATTAGCTTCATTTCTACCTACTATGACGACATCAGCTCCTTCTTTGCAGAATAGTTCTGCTATAGCAGCTCCTATACCAGAACTCCCGCCAGTTACCAACACAACCTTATTCTTGAAACTCATTGTAGCTTTGTCAGTACGAGACCGTTTGAATTAAATATTTAACTGGCAGAAAAATTTCGACATTTAGTTTGGTTAAATATTCAAGGCAAATAGTGTCTTAGCAAACATTCCAACGAAACACTTGTATATATAAGTTTATAGCGAAGATAAAGTACAATGTAAACAAGTTGGTTACAGGACGTGTAGAAAAAACTTAAGAATTAATAGTAAATCTATACTAATATTATAAAGCTGAAGAGTTTGTTTGTTTGTTTGAACGCTAGGATCTCAGGAAATACTGGTCCGATTTAAAAAATTCTTTCACTGTTAGAAAGCACATTTATCGAGGAAGGCTATATAACATCACGCTGTGACCAATAGGAGTGGAGCAGCAATAAAGAATGTTTCAAAATCGGGAACATTTTTTCCTTTTTGTGAGTTTCCGCTGCGTGCGCTGGAGAAACGGTTAAAGTTTCGCTAAAATAATGTATGACAGAATTGTTTCCCTTTAAAAGTTCTAAAAAAAAAGTCCGCGACAGCATATATCTATCCTTTATGGTTGGCTCACTATAAGGTTTTTTATCCTAACCAAATTTATTTTAAAATCAAGCATTATTTGTGAAGGTGCTTTTATCAATATGATATAAATCCTTATCCAAATAAATACGTTATTCATTACAAGTATTTAATACAAAATAAATTTGTCCTTTACATCATTTGATTTCAACGAGTATCTTAGAAGATATCGCAGTTACAAAATAATGATCAAGCGCGCAATAATGATACTCAAGGCGTTGACCGGCGCGTTACGGCTTCACGTTTAAACAATTTTACCGATTTGTATGACTTTTAGTATAGAATGTAAATAGGACTGTGAGGAGTAAATAGACTAAAACTTATTTTCTTTTTGAACTCAACTCTGTAGTCTGCGCGGACGGAGTCGCGGGCAAAAGCTAGTATGTAATAAAATTCGTACATGGATTGATAACAATTTTGTAATACATTGAAGACGCGTCGTAAAATTCAAACTCATGAACGATTAAATGTTATGACTGTGAATGTCACGAAACCACATAGTGTTGATTGTTTATTAGGATTGAAAATGTAAGTATTAAGTAAGAAAATCTACAAGGTGAGCAAAACTATACATTTAAAAAAATCGTCAATAAGGTTTTTCAAAATACGAAAAAATTGTAGTATTAGATACACGGGAGATTCTATAAGGGCTCCGATTTCTGCTTTTAAAGTACGGAACCTTATAACATATGGGGCATTTCACGTGAAGCGGACAGGGAAAAAAAAGTGAGGTTCTGAAAATCGTTCATATTTGGCCCATTTATACCTCTAGTAGGAATGAATGTGGACACAAAATATTTTTTTTGTATATTAAGTATTTCACAAGTTATGGGCTTCTAAAGAATTGCCGTAATTGAAATATCAATTTTTTAAAAGTCGTTTATCGTATTTAACAAATTTACAATAAAATATTTAACATAGCGATATATATTGGAAAAATACTGTTCTTTTTAATGATGAAATAAAATTTAAAAAAATATTTTTTTTTCATGTCCTAAACCGGAAGTAAACTTTTCAAACCTGAATTTCAGTCACTTCGGCCGCTTTTTTTTTCTTCATTTTTTTTCCAAATATAGCTTAAAGTGTACTAAAAATACACGAGAAAATTGAAAATGGAATCGCTATAAGTTTCGGAGTTAGAATAATTAATGTACCATCGCGACGCATTGGGCGTGATATCTGACGCTTTTAAGGTCGAGTATTTTGCGCGATATTGCATTAAAACTCGCAACTTTATTAAAATTTTATCTCGTTTCAGCGTATTTAAGCTCTAAAAAAGATATGGAATAAGTGTTATTAATAACAAAATCCAGTATCAGTAGTTTTTGCGTGCAAGAGTAACAAACATATATTTCATTCCATATTCTTACAAATTTTTGCTTAAATAATATTAGCAGACTATATATATTAATATTATGTCATCATCATCATCATCATCGACATCAACAATCCATATGGGCACGGGTCTCCTCTACCATTGAGAAGGCTTAGGCCATAGTCCGCCACGCTGGCCTAGTGCGGGTTGGCGGACTACACACCTTAGAAATTCCTAAGAACTTTTAGGTGTTCAGGTTTTATATCACGTTGTTTTCCTTCACTGTTTTGTTAAGCCAGTGATAATTCAATGTGAATACATACATAACTTCGAAAAGTCATAGATGTATGCCTGGGGTTCGAACACGCGACGGTCGAGTTTCTCGACCGCGCACCGAAACCTCGAGGCCATCACTGCTTTAATATTATGTACTTAACCCAAATATAAATTAATAAAATATTATAAAGAATAAAATCATTTTAAGGAAGCAGTAGATAAAAATATTATTTGCGAAACACGATAAATAACGCAATCTGCAGCGTAAGTAAGTAAGTAGTAAGTAAGTCTTCCTTAAAATGTTTTAATTCTTTAATAATATTTTATTAATTTATATTTGGGTTAAGTACATAATATTAATATATATAGTCTGCTAATATTATTTAAGCGAAAATTGGTAAGAATATGGAATGAAATATATTTTTGTTACTCTTCCACGGAAAAACTACTGATTAAATTTTGTTATTAATATTACTTATTCCATATTTTTTTTAGAGCTTAAATACGCTGAAACGAGATAAAATTTTAATAAAGTTGCGAGTTTTAATGCAATATCGCGCAAAATACTCGACCTTAAAAGCGTCAGATATCACGCCCAATGTGACACGATGGTACATTAATTATTCTAACTCCGAAACTTATAGAGATTCCATTTTCAATTTTCTCGTGTATTTTTAGTACACTTTAAGCTATATTTGGAAAAAAAATGAAGAAAAAAAAAGCGGCCGAAGTGACTGAAATTCAGGTTTGAAAAGTTTACTTCCGGTTTAGGACATGAAAAAAAAATATTTTTTTAAATTTTATTTCATCATTAAAAAGAACAGTATTTTTCCAATATATATCGCTATGTTAAATATTTTATTGTAAATTTGTTAAATACGATAAACTACTTTTAAAAAATTGATATTTCAATTACGGCAATTCTTTAGAAGCCCATAACTTGTGAAATATTTAATATACAAAAAAAATATTTTGTGTCCACATTCATTCCTACTAGAGGTATAAATGGGCCGAAAATGAACGATTTTCAGAACCTCACTTTTTTTTCCCTGTCCGCTTCACGTGAAATGCCCCATATAACATAATATGACAGCTTCACTGCAGTTGTAACAAAAGTATTAGTATACCATACTTTAAGAACTATAACACCTTCATTTTCCTGTTAAGTATAGTAGTTTTTTTTCTTCAAATAGTATTTAAACTTAAAATAAATTAATTTAAAAAGTATTAAATTACATTAATTACTTGCTTCACACAAATAGAAGAACAATAAAATATAGGGTGCAATGTACTAATAAATTAAAATACTCAAATACTTCGATCACTTTAGTTAATCTCTCTTATTAATTACGTGTTTACGAGATTTAATACGTTTACGATAAATTGGAAACTGCAAATCGATTTTTGAAAAACTTTACATTGATATGTCCAATGTCCATGCAATATATGTAAATTATAGTCCAAAATACTTTAGTTTAAACAACTCTTGTTTAAAAAAAACAATAGTGCAAATTACGTCAAAATAAACTGCGACAAAATGAATGTAGGCAAGAATAAGAATTGACACTTGATGCATAATTCTCGCTGTATGACATAAACATTGTATGTTCCTTAATTTAACAAAATAAAAGTGTAAAGTAGTGGTTACTACAATTATTTGTACAACAACAAAATTACAATAAAATAACAATTCATACAAAAATATATGGGCTGTACAATCACAGTGTGCAGTTTATGTCTCATTGACTCCCAAACTAGAAATGAACCTGTTAATTATTTTAAAGATATCGACATTTACTTAGTCTCCTTAAAATTCATTCATAAATAAAAAATAGTTTAGAATATGTATTCTAAAAATAGTTTTTTTAGAAATATAGATTCCTATTTGGTTAAATGAAACGACAAGCTCATTTCAAATAATTTCAATATTATTTAACTACATTATCATAATATTTTCTAATAATCAATAATCTTAAACCATGATAATCTTTTCAAAAACAGGTCTATTCATTTTTAACTGATGATTGACGCTACCAAAATATAGATGAATCCAATAGTCATTTTTCTACTCTCTCAATCAATCGATTTTTCAAGAGTAATAGAAGATATTTCTCAATAATGTCTGCACTCAATTGTATCCACAAGGGTTCTTAACAAAAGGCAAGGAGCGCCCGTTTGATTCCACGATCGAATACTTGGCTAATTGTGAACAAATGTTTGCGAATCGGGCTGTGTTTGTGTTATCGCTTTTTAGATTTGTTCAGCGGATTTCGTGAACGCAGTAAAGAACTTTCGCTCATTGATTTGATGCCAGATCTTGAGGTTTTGTTTATGTTGCTTGATATTTAGAAGTCATATAAGACAAAGCAAGCAACTTAGTTAGTTCGGGGTTTATCTATATTTTTTCGGCTAGACAAAAATATATTTTGACGTTATTCCGGAAAAAGCTTTTCTGAAAGTACCTATTATGGTTATCCCTCATGAATAGACGGAAAAAAGAATTACCTTACTGGAACAGGTAAATTAATTAGCTTATTTGGGATTTGATGCAATAACAGTAAATTTTCAAGTAATTGACGATTATTGCTAACGGGGTTACTACGGATTTCATACCTAGTTTGTCCTGAATATAAATACATATCATGTATCTCTAGGCTTGCCTCCTATTACTATATAAATCTGGCGAAATATGTGTCAAATCTATACAACCTGCCTTTTCGGGAAATAAAATTGTGAAGTTAAATATAAATGATAAGCATAAGCAGTGATGGCCTCGAGGTTTGGGCCCGCGGTCGAGAATCCGACGGTCGCGGGTTCGAACCCCAGGCACACACCTCTGACTTTTCGAAGTTATGTGTGTATTCACATTGAATTATCACTTGCTTTAACGGTGAAGGAAAAACATCGTGATAAAACCTGCACACCTAAGAGTTCTTAGGAATTTCTTAGGTGTGTAGTCCGCCAACCCGCACTAGGCCAGCGTGGTGGACTATGGCCTAAACCCTCTCAATGGTAGAGGAGACCGTGCTCAGCAGTGGGCGTATATGGGTTGATGAAGAAATATAAATGCTTGCAATGGCGGTACTTCCATATAAATCCAAAAGCGATACCTACTCGTTAATTGTGTCATGTCTAGTTTAAAAACGTCTACTATCAAGTCCGGATATACACATTCATAAGTCAAATTGATTTTGTTAAATACTGTTTAAAAGGTTAAAGACTATTCATAATTTTGTAAAGCAAGCTGGACTTTTGAACTTCATTGGAAGTAATTTACGCTTATGCCGCAATATGTTCTTTAAATTAAACCCTCATATTCCTTGATAAAACTAGACTAATTCGAAAATAGGGGAATAATTCCAGCTTGAAAATATCTAAAGTATTGTTTAGTGAGTGCTAGGTTCAGGCGCACAACTCAGAGGCTGGGACCTCGCCAACGATAGCGCCAGTTTATTGACTACGGCCTGGCCTGCCGAGATAGCAGTATCTACTAATACACCCAGCGGTTTGTTTTCATATTAAATCATAGTTATATGGGCGAAAGTCTGGTCTCTTTCACGGGGAAACTACAAATAAGTAGAGGTTTAGGCCCTTGGATGAAAATGAAATAATGATATGTCGGATGCTTTGAATCAGCGATCGCCGAAATTCACGGCCGCGCATCTAAACCTCGAAGTCTTTGTAGTGCCATGAAAAAAATCAGTAATGCCAACTTAACGCATAAAATACAAAAAAGGAACAAACTCCGCCGTGAGTTTCACTATCCACAAGCTGATGTGTTATCCAATTAAGTAGTATAAAATCTTCCAAACAACACTCTCATATTTAAAGCTGGCAACACGAACTGAAGCACTTAAGGGGAAGCTTCCAATCTTAGTAAAAACCGTTAAGGTAAGTGCCGCTGTTGCCGGCCGTGCGCTAATAACACGCGTAAATATCGTCAGAGGGCTTAATATTAAAACGGCCATACAATGGTTGAACGTTAACACGTCAACGTAAGGGGGGGAAACATTGAGATGAATACTGTTCTTCTGTTACATGCTCTTAGAAGACGGTAACACATGCATGCAAATATTACCAGGATTTATTTTCTATGCTTTAGTTATAAGACTATCTTATACATTTTATACAGTGTACTAGTATAGTTATATTGGAGTGTAAGTAGACTAACTGCAATACTACCAAGGCAATTATGAGTCTAAAAGTGAGACATATGACTCTCTTTAAAAAGTTATGCGTGTATTCCAATATTTCAAGTACTTATTATAAGGGAAAATAAAACGAAAGATTAAAGAAGGACTAATGATTTTCCCAGGAACTAATATAAAACTCATGTACCGAGCAGTGGGATATATGTAAATGTCATCTGATTTATTAATAAACTCCTTTACAAAAAAAATTAGCACCTAAAATATCTCCATAACAAAAACAAACCATTCGAACAATCAAAACGTCCTTTAATCTTTAACATGCAAACTGCTCACAGTAAACCGTTTACATATTCCGAGCTATTTACATTAGCAAAAACATTATAATGTAAGCCTAACCTAACTCGGAGGCGATACTAAGACGCTCGCAAGATAGTGCTCGGGGGTCATCGCAAACAAATGAGGGGTGTAAATCCACCCCAAGCCCACCCAGGTGCCTCCACAGGTAGCACTTGCTCAACCCTTTCTTGGCTAACATATGGGTATACGGCGAAGATATGTCTAACACTGGATGGGGATAAAACACGACGGACGCTGTGTTTTAGTATTTTGTTTACTTTGGAGCAGATCTTTTACTTTTCTGAAGATTAGGTAGTGAGTTTGTACGTTGTTCGATTATATGAAAGGGACTCATATCACTATATGACGATGATAGATGATAGAATCCTGCTATATGACGATGATCGGATTTGGCCCGCGACTTCCACTTCAGACTAGTGCGATTTTTTTTTTAGTGGTGTATGTAAGACTTACAATAAATTATGTAATAAATTGAAAAAGTACAAAAACATATTTTCTACATAGGTCTTATATTCTGCCTAGCGAATAGCCAACATCTTAAAATCACTTGACTAACATAGGATATTAAGACTAAAATCATTATAAAATCTAAATATCAAAGCTTGGTCCCTATCCTCCAAGCAACGATCCACGGGCCACGTATATCGTGCGGGTGTGTGCGGTTAAGACAGTTGAAGTGTTTCGGACGTCCTAGTGGATTTATAGGCGGACTCTATTGGTTCTATTTTGTGAGGGTAGTGCGGGCGATGGTAAATTAAGCTGCTTGTGTTACGATTCCAAATCTTCACTAAAGCGGAGACAGGACGCCACAAAACCTCCTCATTAACTAGCGTTCACTGCATTTGTATCTTATAAAAAATACGAGTATGCTTGAATGTATAGACTGAAAATGACATTAGTTTTTTTAGTATAGAAATTGACTTTTCTTAATTATTGCTCATTGCCAAGTAAAAAAAGTATTTGTCTATATGAATTTATATCATAGAATAATGAGTAATTTACTCAATATTTTTCATAACTTTGAGTCAATTTTACTCCCAATATTTTAATTTATTCTTGATTAGAAAAGACTTTTTGTTTCTTAACTATATTTCTCTATTGAAACTGTCAATGACTATCTAACTACCTCATGTATTTGACATTATATAGATTCAATAAATATTATTCCACGTCTAACAACGCAGCAATATCAATCACAAACCCATAAGAATTAAAAGATTACATCAATCAATCACTCCGATTGACGAAAATCCATTTTCCGACCTCCCTATTCCCAATCCACACCAAAAGTAATATGCAATGAAACAATTCTCGCGGTAATTGGTACAGTCGTCTCCAGAGCTCCCACGACGCTGACATACGACGATATTGTGTAAATTGTATACCCATATTTCGGACGTGACAGATACGGGTGCCGCTACCCCATTAGTAGACGTGTTTTTTTGTTGTCACTTCGCCTTAAGATTGGCTGTGTGCATTGTTGCTGAATTATGGGATTGTTAAGTGTAAATTAGATTGGTATTGAATTCATCCATTAGAATTCTCAGAATAGAAACGGCAATAGGCGAGAGAAAAATCCACTTCTAGGTATATGTCTAGAAACGATCTTTCAAAACATTTTAATTCCTTAAATTAAATTAAATAAGCATACTATGATGAAATTAATGAATTAATGAAATTGAATTCCATGATTGTTTTCAGAGACTAACTCTCTTGTTTTCGATTACTATCAACTAACCAGCATAATAACAGCGACTGAAAGAAAATCGTAATTGCTCCTTATCATCAATTGATAACCCAGTTACGAGCGACCATTGTCAGTATCTAAAATTTTTCTTAAGAAATTATTTCCCAAAAAACTAATCCAATTGATCTGTCACAAAAAAAAAGAAAAAACTTGACATATTCATTAACAATTCACGCGCGGACATCCATCCATTCCCACTAACCCGTATGTATTACCTTGTAATATAGGTATGGGAAGAAATAAATATTGTTTGCGCTGGTATCATAAATAAAGCTGGAGACAGACGAAGGGACACGCGTCACCTTTTGATACATTTCCGCTGTCGTTATTAATGACAAGTCATCGGTGCCGTCCCGGCGGGCTGTCAGATGCAGGGGCGCCACTACTATGACAAAAAAAATCTTATTTTAAAAATAAAATAAGGTTATTATACTCCTTGGACATTATTAGGTGTTTTTGCTTAAATATTTTTGAATTGGTTTCTTACAATGGATAATGTATCTTTATTTTTTTTATTTAAATATCTAACTGTGAAACATTGAGATGTTAGTTACACTTGTCGAGGGCCTTCAGAAACGGCATCTTAATAACCACAAGCTCAAATTCAAGATACCCCTGTAATGTTTTGGAGTTAAGCATTTATTTATGATAAGTTACCAAGATAAAGCAAGCACGCTTCGTAATTTTTAATGGAGAACATCCTAATCAAGTAACGGTCGAAATAAGGTCATTTTCTAGAAAAAATATTAGAAGCCTACTTAACATAACATTGTATGTAATATGGCTATTAAACCATTTCAAACTGTTAAACTTAATGACGTCACCTGTTTGATTACCACATGTCGTAAAATAAACAGGTAAATTGTGAGTACATTTTATAAGCTATGATTTTACTGTCATAAGCAATACAGAATTATCTAATAATGGTCAATAGTAAATATACATAGGTGTTTCTTTATCAATCAGTTTTGAGACTACTACCACTTTCGAATTTGGTCACAAAAGACAAACAATAAGGAAATGGTTACGTAACTCCAAATGACAAAGACTTTCAAATAGATACTACCGTAAAGTCTTATCAGCATTAATTCATCATCATTGATATTCTAATATAATACGTCAAGCTTGAGAAAAATAGGAAACGTACTAAGATAACTTAGTTACTCTATGAACAATGATCTAGTTAAAAAACTTCACACAAATCTTAATTAAATTATATTAAATAAAATTCGCAATATCCTTTGACCTATTTTTAAAGTGTCCCGCAACAACCCTAAAGCATTTCATACGTCGCGACCTGCCCAGCATAATAATAGATCGGGCCGCGGGTGGCACATCGCCACCCCTTAATATCATGTGAGAGGCGCTCTGGTAAATTTATCAATAGCATTATATCGCGCTCGTCTAGCTCTCAGTGCTGCGTCTTATATTTTATTCAACGTGCGATGTTTTGACATTAAGGCTCGACCGAGATCTCGGTCTCGGTCTCGGTCTCGGCATTCTCGGCTACAAATCCTACCGAGAATTTTGTCTCGGTTCTCGGCTGTTTCTAGCCGAGATTCTCGGTCATAACCGAGACTGTAACTTTTTTCGAATCGGCATTAAAATTTTACCGCGCGTGGTAGGGTGTCCCAAAAAAATCAAAGTCTTTTTTTTTCAACGCATACCCCCTAATTATTTTCGAATGGTGTTAAAACACTTATAAATAAAATTTCATGAACTTAGGACCACTGCAACCCGTGCCGACTTGCATTCATGTGTTTCAGTACTTACATACTTTGTATGAACTTCGGCGCGTCGCAATATTCCCATGGAAATTTCGTGGTTGCTTGTTTATTGTATAGGTAAACGCCTCTATTTGTTTAATAAATATGTCAGATTAAGATTTAAGTTTGCAAATTTTAATAGGGGGTGCAAAACATTAAAATAACGTCTTAAAACTTCTCTGTAAAGAACAAATATTGGCAGTTCTGTTTAATAACATTTGTGAAGTAAAATTGAATTTTGTACAAGCGCAAATCTAACTATTCGAGATTAATTATTTTTTGTTAAAGGGCTTATATGCCTATTTAAGCCTTAATAAACTAATTTTAAGAAACAAGTTGCCTTATACCGAGTCTGAAGAGATGAATAAATATAATGCGGAAAAATCGCAAGATATGTTCGTAAAGTGTCGTCAAGAGTTTGTTACAAGCTTGGACTACTTTTTGTATATTGCACACGCCGGTGCCTTTTAATTGATAAAAATAAATGTAAATAATAGATATAGTTATATAAATAGATATGCATAGTTTTACCGGACAGAATTATGAAGGAAATTTAAGGGTTGGCTATCAAGAATTAACAGTTATAATCATATTCTTTGGTGGTGATACAGAAAGAAAATTGACAATTCGATCTCCAAGTTCTATGTACCAGACACCATAATGGCCGAAGCAATTAATTGATTAAAAATGTGGTAAATTATTTTTAATTGTAAATTACTAATAAAAAGTCACACTAGATGTCTACCATAAACATCTAGATTTGCATCGCTATATACCATGTTAAGGCTTGGATGCAATGTATATTATCAGTGACGGCACCTTACCATGACTTATGTTTGCTTAATACTTTGAAACCCTGGAAAACTGTCAATAAAATTAACTCAGAAATAACTATAGGTACAGAATATTTATCAGCATTTTTGGTCTTTGGTTCATGAAGTAGCTGTCTTGTCTCTATATCACTATTATGGAGACCAGGAACGAAAAATAATAATATTTTAAGGTTAATTAAAAAGAATCCATCAATTCATATCCCTTCGTTTTGACGTTTCGAAGCGGCACTAGTTTAAAAAAAAACAGTATAAAAAAGTGTTAAAAAAATGACGATTCAAAAGAACTTGTAAAAGTCTATTTGAATAAAGAAGATTTGACTTTGACTTTGACTTCGAAAGTATATCTGCGTGATTTAGTTTTTTAAAAATACATGAACAACTTTATTTCAATCAAAAACAAGTCTTGGTTTTCTTTAATCGTTTTCAATTTTTTGACAGTTTTCTCAATGAGTTGCTTACATTACAGTCTAGATATACTTCTTTTTAAGCAGTTGAGAAATAGATAATGACACTAAAAGTCGCTAGTGATACTGCAAATCGCAGTTATATTGATACAAAATTTTCGTGAAAAAGTCACCTTTAAAGGGAAACTAAAGCATTTTTTCCTGTGATTTATCCTAACAGTAAAAAGAAAAGTTTAAGACTAAAATATCACAAATATTCTTGTTTTAATAATAAATATATATTACCGGTGAAATAGGGTATAATTTTGAAAATAAAAATTAAGTTTTTGTATGTGCTCTACAATTTCCATACAATTTTTTTCTTAAACCTCTGCTATCAAGTCGGCACGGGTTACAGCTATCCAATTTTGATAATATTTTGTATTTGAGTTATTAGGGTCAATTAGAAAAAATATAGATGGTATGCGTATCTAAATTCGAAAAAAAAAATTCGCCCTACTAGGCTGGGACACCCTAGCGCGTGGCCACGCGTAAATATAGTACAAGTTCGGTAATCAAAGAAATGCTAATATTTTTGAGTATTGGTTTTTGTCACCTTATAAGTTGCTTAGTGCTTAAGCCTGCAACAAATATTTTTTAACTGCGCCGCCAACTAGTTAAGCAAGTGAACAACTGTTTAGGAGAGCTGGTCAATTTTATGTCGAGGGACATGTAGTAGTAGTAGCGTATTAAAAAAATTAACAGTATTAAAAAAAATCACGCTTTGTCTATTCTCGGTCTCGGTTCTCGGTCTCGGCCGAGACTTTATTTTATTCTCGGTCTCGGTCTCGGTCTCGGCCGAGAACAAAAAATCCATCTCGGTCGAGCCCTATTTGACATTGATCTCTGTTGGTTGATGCGGAAATCCTTCCCGGATAAAATATGTTCCTTATACACCTTTAACAAATTAAAAAAAAAAACATAATAAATTCGCGCCATTGACATTGACATTGCGCGGGTTGTATTTTTAATATTATAATGTTAGTACAACTGAATATTGTATGCAAAATTAAAACGCATAAATTTGAAAATCGAATATATTCCTGTGTAATCTTAACAATCCGTCAACGCCAAAAGCAATTACTAATCCTTTAAAGCCTCCAAAATATTAAATTATCCAACAGGATTCGTACGTATGTTGGGAAAATGTTATTTATCGCAGCCTATACGTTGCCTTATTTATAAGAAAGCACGGCCCGCGTTCGGGGAGATGAAATTACGTGATACCATTTGGAATCAAAGTGAAATACTGCTGGTGTACGGGAACAATCAGTTGTTACCTGCCGCCCCCCACCGTGAGGGGGTGATGTTTTTATTTGGCCTTAAGTGGATGGCTTGATTCTGTTGCGATATTGATAATTCGATTCCGGTAAGTGTATGAGGGTTCTTGCGAGCATCAATTTTTTCCTTGGATTTTTTATAACATAAGCTTTATACCAATTATCGGGCTTAAAAATCCGATCCTCCCGTTCGAACTCGATGATTTAACTTCAGATTTATAGTAATTTGGCTATGAAAAGTCACACAACCCATGAAATAGTGAAGGCTATGTAAAAGTAGAAAATAATTGGGGTGATTAATAAATAAGCATGAATGAAACAGCATAATAAGTAATTTAGTTACAAATAGTCATTTTATTTATTTTATTATTTAAAGATAATACAACGTTTAACACGTGCATGCATAAACTCCTAATAAATTTCGCCAATTAGTTTTTTCGCCCCATGCAAAAGGGAACGACCCTATTGTCGTTTATTGGGCACAATTCTAGACTCCTTGAAGCTAATAAAAATACTAATGGCAAATCCCAATAACACGTTACCCACCCCGGGACCAAACCCGGAACCTCTATATCGGACGGCACATTCTTTTGCCGCGAGACCACGAGACAGCCTAAACCAATATAGCAGATATAGAGGCGTTGATTATCAATATATGTATAATTCTAGAATAAGCAACAAAGAATTAAATAGAAAAATTAAAATAGCTATTTATTTCCTCAAAATATTTGTAAAGCATTCTTATAGAATAGAAGTTATAAATAGCTAAAAATGTCTCACCAGTTATATTGTAGACTAACAAGAAACTAATAACTAATAAGTTTAGGTCAGAACTCAGAACCGAGTAAAAATGAACTTGTATGAATTGCTGTGATCAATTATATGTCCAAGTAGCCGTATAAAAAATGCTTATTATAATTATTTTTATTTCATGATTTGAGTGTAGATTTGAACACTTCGCATTTTACTAAACTAAGGCTTACAAAGAAATTTTGCAATCCAATAACTTAAAATAACTTATTAAATAATATATTTTTTGTCATTGATGGCGATGATTAAGTAAATATTAAAATGCTGTGTGTAAAATTATGAATCTATTATTTTATAAGCCTTATCAAATGTTGTATCATAAACAAAAGAAACATTAGTATATTATTTCAACGATCAGTGAATCCTACATAATAAACAGGAGTAACGAAACGCAAAAAATTACCGCGACTGCAGCTGTCAACGTCAACGTACAAAATTGCCGTTTTGTGTCAAAACATAGGATATTCGGTTTGTTTTTAAAATGGATACGCGATTGTGCGAGTATAAATTGGCAGACCATAAGATGTTTAAGGAGTTAAAGGATGGTTTATCCGAAAATCCCAGTGGAAAGTTGCGTAACTTGCTGGATATGAGAGACGACGTCGTTTATGTTTGGAGTGCCAAGGATAATTGTTTGTTGTGTTTAAACTTGAAGCAACTGGACGAACATGGAGAAGACACCAAGTATCAGGTAATTCTTATCACTGTTTTGTTCTATTTATTAAAAAATTAGGTGTAAATATCAAGCCGGCGTGACACTCTAGCTTTCAAATTTGAGGTTATGTTTTGATGTCAAGCAATGTTTGGAAAGTTATTTTGCTTTATTTTTTAAAAGTTCTTCTCTATAATAAAGCAGTTGCATTCTTTTAAATGACAAACAGTAGATTTGATTAAGATTTCCAAATTAAGGGGCGTTTTTGATCATTTTCTGTTTGTACTACATGACTAACCATTTATAAAATATGAACTTGTTGCACAGTTTCCCACTTTTTCATAGAACTATTCAGTTCATGAAAGTAATTATTAAAAGAATAAGTTATTCGTTTATTAGATAATTATAAATAAAAGAAATCTGGACATTATACTTCAGCTACTTACTCGCTAAAGTAACATTTTGAAGTTTGAATAGGTTTTTTCTATTGAAGGATACAATGAAAAGTTGTCTGCCCGTCTATATTACTTCTTTAATATCAAGGATGATTAACAATAATGACATTGGTTACATAAATACATTATAATAGTTGAAATTCTAATTATTATGTTTTTTATGACTGGAATAAAGTGATCACAAATATACTTGATGGTAACGCCAAGTAGACTATTGCCTGGTGACTCACAATTTTAGTATGTTATAAATAGAATTCGAATCCACTTCTTTTGAATGATATTCATTTTAAGATTCATTTTAAGATTCATTTTAAGCGACTTGTCTAAAAATATTGAAACATTTAGTCTTAGTTAAAGCAATTGAGATTTTAAAATATTTACTTGAAACTTAAAGGGATTTTTGTGTTTATTATTAACCATTTCCATTAGTTTTTTGGTAATCTTGAAACTAGAAATTGATCTATTGGATACATAACATACAGAATGCAATTGAGAAATATCCTTCAGGTCATAAGAAGATCATAAGGAATTAAATAATCAAAAACCCTGTTAAGAAGTCATGAGAGCTTTTTAAAAAAAAATTTCAATCAACTGAAGTCTTATTTGTATAGTGCTAATATTTCCTGTCTATATAATTTTTGGTCTCAGTGTAAATTCTATCTTTTCTCTTACATATTGTAATATCTGATTGTTTTACAAATGTTTATACATATTTTTTTTTCCACAGGTAAGTGACTAAAATTATGAATCAAGCGACAGTAAAATAATTATGTGAGTAAAGGCTGTTTTTATAAGTATCTCCAGATACTTCAGTTGTAAGTTCATTTGGGTAAGCTAACCATTTTTCCCCAAAAATGACTTTATTCTTGCATGAAAACTGTTGTATTTACCATAGGTTCGGTCTCCATTTCCCAGGTTAGGAAGGGAGTCTATAGGTTATTTTTATAAGGAAATTTTATAGCAGCAACAGCATCTGGATAGCAAGAGGTGTGATGACAATAACTTAAAACAGAATGTAGATTATATACATTTTAAATAAAAATTTGGATTTGGAAGAAATCATCAACATTATCTAATTATGGCTTATTTTAGTGTGATACATTGCACACAAATCTTGTGAATGCTCATTCACCGGCCAAACTATTTTCTATCCTATACTGTTGGAAAGAGTTCTAGATTGCACTTCACACATTATTTTATATTTTTGCATTTTATATTCAGGTTTTTCTAAGTACAATAAACCCCCGATAACCCGATGTAACCTGATCACTACATAGTATAAAACAAAGTCGCTTTCTCTGTCCCTATGTCCCTTTGTATGCTTAAATCTTTGAAACTACGCAACGGATTTTGATGCAGTTTTTTTTAATAGATAGAGTGATTGAAGAGGAAGGTTTATATGTATGATAACATCCATTAAATATCAGCATTGCCCCCGTGCGAAGCCGGAGTGGGTCGCTAGTTAATTATATTAAAAAACTAGCTGTCCCGGCAAACTTCGTATAGCCCTACCAGTCAATGAATGTCTAGTATTAAAAAATATGCACAACTTAAAATTAGGAAGTAATTATGTACATACTATATTCGAATTTCTGGTTATATGTTCGAATTTCTGGCACATTTGTCTAATTGCTTTTATTTAGTGTTACCTTTATCTTGGCTCTCTCATCAGCCCGTATATGTCCCACTGTTGGACACGGGCTCCTTTATCATTGGCGATTTAGGCCTTAATCCACCACGCTGGCCTAGTGTGGGTTGGCGAACTGAACACCTTCGAAATTCCCTAATTTTACGATGTTTTCCTTCATTGATAAAACAAGTCGCCTGAGCTTTGAACCCTCGACCCCGAGATTCTAACCGCGCGCCTAAACCTCGAGGCCATATCTGCTTATGCCATCATTGCTGCTTGGATTTCTTTGACTCGAATATAAAAACAAAAAATAATCGTGAGTTAAACAAATTCTTGCCGTATTCGTGAAAATTTAGGGATTCCAAAATAAAAAATGTATACATGCGATATCATTTCATTGTTCAAATAATCACAAACCATCTATAAAGGGACTTACTACGAGTGATCATATACTATAGTATTTAATATAATAAATAATGTAAACGCCCCACAATCACATACATAAAATTAATTTCATACTGTAAAATTGTTGTGAATATTATAAAGTTGATTACGAGTGTCTTTATCCCTCCAACATCGATGACAAATATAAATATCTATGATTTGTAGACTACCCGTTTTTTTCTCTGTATTCGGGAAGAATACTTGCAATCTCTTGTTACACATTTCGTTCTTAACCAACTGCGATACGAATATTGTCATATAACTAATTTTTGAATTGAAATTGCATTTTTCCTTACTTACAGACTAAAGTAAGCACTGTTTTTACGCAAAAAGATTCTTAATACTTTTCCCATTCCGTACACCCTAATCGAACACGGCAATTAATCAATTAAAACCCAAAAACGTAACAATAAACACGTTACAAACGGCTCGTGTCCATTGAAAAGAGCTCTCGATTGCTCGGACCGCCATTAATCTCACTTGGTGAGCCCACCACGGAATTAATTATCCCCTGACCATACGATTTAATGGGCTTCCTAAGGGACCCTGAGGTTTCCTATTAAATCACTACATCTCATTGGCCGATTTATAGTGACCAGTGCCCCGCCGAATTTGGGGATCACTGGGCCAGAGGCTTCTATTGAGACGCCAGGCTTAAGGACGTTTGGCATTTTAAATTGATTGCTCTTGCTGATTACTTGTTTAGAAATTGTTGCGTTGGACAAGTGGGTTTTGTGCTCGGTTCCATTATTGATGGTTTGTTGGAACTTTTGGGAGTGTGTGGAGATTCGTGTGCTAGGGAGTTAAGTGACGTATTGTTGAAAAAAAGTGAACCAAATGCAAATGTGCCGTCTGATCGACAAAATATTGCCAGTGTTGAAAACCAAATAGGCAGTGGCTGATTTGAATATTGTTTGCAGATGTAAGCAAGGGCCTATTAAGTCGATGGCAGAAAATAATTTAAAAAAAAAAAGACGAACAGTTATCCTAATCCTTAGCCCAAAATTAGCGAAGTAAAAATATACATAGGTATACACAATTCCTATAACATAGAATTGTATACCGAAATTATCAATTGCTATTAAAGACATTACATAAGAACACAGCCTAAAGCGGTCCCAGCGTAACGTTTATATCGTCTTAAGGTCAACTCCTCGGCCTATACATAAAGAGCTATAACCGCGGTCCTTCCTTCACAATTTATTGCAAAGGATTTGCCCTTCGGTCCAGCGGTCCTCCTCGGGACGATTGTTAATCTGAACTTAGGTGTACTTTTCACCTCCGTGAGCCAAGACGCCCTTAAATCTGGCCGAATTACTCTCGCCCCCGGTTTGAGCTTGCAACTATATATTTGAGCTGGTGAAATGTTCCGCTGTGTCCACATTGAGATCATAATCCGGAATATCTTTACCAGAAGTATAAAAAAATTCTTTATTTAAATGGAACATATGATTGGATCACTGGCAGGACTTCAATACTACTCCTACTTCTTTTAGGCTTTCACATAAAGGTCTCGTCTAAAATTGGTTAGATGTTCTCATACAAAAATGTACAAGTACCGCCACTTTATTAGATTAGGTCTCCACTAATAAATTGACATTTAAAAGTATACAGGTAAAAGTGAGAAAATAAGTAAATTCTTGGGTTGTGATTTAGAGGTCTCCGATAATTATATTCAACAAACAAAACTCAATTTAATACCTTGTCTATACTACGGCTGCATGAACTCTATCTCTGTCTGGGTATTAATTTGATAGTCATAATTTGAGCATTCATCGAGAAATTTAGACCAAACCACATATAAAATTGAAGGTAACACCTAAGTTTAACGTTGCGGTAATCCGGTATGGGCATACATCGCCCGATGGCAAACACGAAGCGTGACCCACTTGACCCACCTGGTGTATTCCTTGTGCAAATATTGTCACAATTACAAGATAACATCGGTGGGTAAACAGCGGCTCGGTGCCCCGTGGCGTGTTGAGGATGCCGGGGTATTGGGAGAGCTCAAGTTTACCAGGAGTAGCGGATTTCGTTGGGTGATTTGTATGAGAGTAAAGTAGTGTAGGAGTGTACAGGATTTGTGGTATGGTTGAAGTAGAGTGAAATATGTCGAAGGAGGGTAGTAAAAAACTTATGATTTTAGCTAGATTCAAATATTGTAATAGTAACTTGCTTATCCGCTGGAATTTGCATACAAATTTTGTTCTCCTTCGTATCTTATTCAAATATATGTATATGAAATGTAGATTAATACTTATGTATACAGACAGACATGCTTATGTCTAAGGAAGTAGTCAGAGGGAAATTTCTAATTGTCTCCACATGGTTCTATAATTATTATCCTTTGAGTCTCCAGTAACCTTACTGGTGTTAAACAGACGAGCCTATAACGCTTTCAGAAATGAATTACCGCATTGCAAAACACATATACCCCTCCACCTTTGGAAACCCGAGCTTCTAAATCGCACAAAAATACGGCATTAATACTACACTAAAAATACATTAATAAAATAAAATCGCCACAATGTAATCCCGTGCACCACCTCCCCGAAGACATTTTCGTCCGTGCCTTAAGATCGTTTTATTACCAACCCGGATGGACTTCTGCGATGGATGGTGGGGAATGTAAATTTAGTGTACGGAACCGGACGCGCGGAGGTGAGCGTCGGATTGTCTTGTTTTTGCCCGGACCGCATTAACAACGAGCTTTGTTAACACCGTCGCGTAATTTCTACTCGGGATTATTATTGTATGTAATTTTATATTTAGGAAGTTAGGTCTTTTGGGTGTGATGGTGAGACGTATCTTTAGTTAAAGTGTGGGTAAATTTAAGAAATTATTAAATAAATTTAAATTCCCTTGAACGTAATAAAATTTTGCCTTCTTTTTTTGTTGTACCGTTTGTAATAAGTCCTTTTATAGGAATTAAAGGGACACTTCGTATTACTAGTAACGAATTGATGCAATTAAACCTTATCTTTGTTCCAAAAGATATTTTGAAATATAGAAATTGAATTTAAAAAATCTTTAATTACGTCTCGTTGTAAACATATTACGTTTTTCTCATTCCATAACAAGATAATCGAAATTGTACCTTATCATGTACAAAGAGGGTATGTTTACGTCTGCAAGAATATCGGTTCCGTTCCGAAGAACGGTTGTTGTTGGCGTGTTCGCCTCAGCTTTGCCCAGACGTGTTAGATCGATGTGTTTAATGTACGTAGATCGAAATGCGTGCCTCACACAAGCCCAGTTTAATTTGGTGGCTGTCCATTTGTTCCGATTGCTTGCTAATTTATAGTTGTTGTGCGAATCGGTTGCCTGTTTGCGGATGGGAAAAGTTTCGGCCCGATTTACGATGTTTGAACTGTTCGATTGTGTGGTGTGGCCTTTTGTAACTTGTCCTGACTAAGAGTTTGTTTAGTTATTGGCTCTTATGGTGAGTCGTCTCCAATGTGATGAATATATTGAATGAATCGGGACTGTCTTTTGTTTCGAGCAGTTTATTCGTATGTTCACGCTTTCAATATTCATTGTGTTAATCATTGATGTGTCCATATTATCATCATCACTTATGGATAAAGCAATAAATATTACTTTTGTACAACAACTCATCCTCGGTTTTCACTCCAGTCAACTGCCTTACGACGACTACAATAACCTAAGTGTAATATCTGTTTTTGAAAAACTATTTATTTATTATTTTATTTATATTCTTTATTGTACACTACAATCACACAACATTGATGCAAGTAATCTGACAAGAGCAAAGGTTGAGGACGAGGTATGGTCATTGTTGAACTCTGGTATACCCACCACTAAACTTCCTTAACATTACTTTTAAGACAGTTTTACCACTGTTCATGCTACTAACTCTGCCATAGCCTAAATTTAAGTTTTCCCTCTCAACGAATATCCCTTCTGAATGAACAGTAGCAACTAGCATCCCACCGCACAACTAACGCGAGCGGAGTGATAATACGAGCACCCTCGTAATCTGACCGTATATTAATCAAACTTCCACGCGTCCATGAAACATTAACAAGCGAGGTTTCTTGTATCGATACTTTGGTCCTCTCAAGGCGGATTAGGCAAAGGATTTGTCGGCCCGAGGCGATACGGTCCGTTCTTTGTCTAAACCGATTGGCGGCCCCGCGGGACAGGTGCAAGCTTCCTTACTAAGGCTTTTAATTAATAATGTCTCGATAGTGTGTGTATGTTGTGATTTAGATGATAGGGGCGAGTGTTTCTTGGGAGTTGAGATGCTACGTTGATTTATTAGTGTGAGCGTCCTTGTGTTAATTCTACTACCTTTATTGGTATCTTTGCTAAAGATTTTTATTACCTTTCATAAGGTGAAGACCTTATTCATTTTATAGTGCTCTGAGATCTGATTCCGAGGTGTCAATGGAGTGAATAAAAGTCTAACGCTTTGCCCAAACAGCTTAATAGCTTCTATTCCGATTCGATTACTGTTATGTTTGTTATTATTCGAGTAATGTATCGCGCTATACTTTTGATTATCGTTCTCCTTTATTCCATGGGATAAATAAATAACTAGTTAAACATTTGGATCACCTAAATATTTGCTTCTATAGGAGGATTGAACCTGCAACCTCTATTTTCAACTCAACCAACTGTTAAATTGCAGCTTACAAATTCAATACCCCACCTAACAATAATCTATTCGCCGTCATTAATCAAACATTTTCACAAACTCCAGTGTTAATAACACATAGACACAAGTCCCAGGGTGGCAATATATCTGGTTCCGCTGGCTGTGGCCTCCCACCGCCCCTGACCTCAGCACATAGGGCGCGATTTGTCGACCTCCAGAGCATTGCCGTTGCCGATATAAGGATATATCTAACGTCTTGAGAATAGCCGCGTTGTGATATTGATTCATTTATGAAGTAATACACTTTTATGAAGGTGTAAAAGCCTTAACATACTGTTGTTACTGCATTAGATTAAAGCAAACAGAAAGCGTACACAGTCATGCAATCAATCAGTCAATATTTTTGAAGAAGATAAAAAGTCTGGAAAAAATAAATTGACCTGAGGTTTTTTGACGTTGATAATAATCTTTAATACTTTTAGAAACGTTTAAATTTATTTATTTTCTTTCACTAGCACAACAATCTGGCACACAATTAGAGTTTCTCCTCGCAAGGAACGACCTAGTCTATCGGTGTCTACAATACGATACGAAGAATTATGAAAACATACGTATATTATTTATTTATGAAATCCCTTTTCTCGTCACTTGATACACTTCACTGAAATGTTTCTTCACGATACAAATGAAAGAGTCTTTTGTGCCATATCTTGTCCACGGCTGTAACACGTTCCGAAGCTGTAAAAGTAATAGCTTGACGTTTCAAAAGATCTTTTGTAAAACTATTTGAATAAAGAATGTTTTGACTTGACGCGTTTTCATGTCTGCAGGATACAGACTATGGATATCCTTGTGTATAAGACTGTGAAGTATCCTTGTTTGTTTATTAACTATTTTTTGTACTGGAGTTTATTAAAACTCATATTGTTACGATGATGTTAATCTTAGTACATGGTGGTTATCGCAAACAATATTAAAATAAGTTTTATACTGTGGCAAAAGTGTCTGATCAATGCCATTCAAACACAAACTAATATTATCACAATTATTTTTATAATTCTATACTAATAACAGAGTACGTATACTAAAAATAAAGTTCAAATATATAATAGATACGTATGTACATCGACTCTACGTTCTAATTATACTATTCTCTTCAACGGAACAGTGGGAGCCCAATTAAAATAAGATAGTGTGTTCGTGAAATATCTTCTTTGACTTAAATGACACTTGGGCTCGTTCCGAACTACCGACATCTGAAGCATCGGACGACAGCACAGCAACATGGACGGTTTTATATCGTTCTTTCAATAATTAAGCGAAGTTATGAACAAAAGAAATAGTCGCGCAGACAGACTTTAATTGGTTTTATTTTTGTTTTGATAGAAAAATGTGTATATAATCTAGTCATAATGGAGACTTATCTTATAAGTCTCTATAAGTGTGTCTGAATCTTGTTGAAAAGATTTAAAGCTTTTTAAGTTACCTCTTAACCCAGACTAATTATCGTGGTCTTCGTTTTCCGGCGTATTTTATAAGACTACTTCGTGGTTCGATTCTTCAATTGGTCTATGTGTTATTTGTTTTTTTTTTAGTAGAAATTCTCAGTCAGTCTGGATTCATACTCGAAAAAGGGCAATAGGAACGGCATTAGGAGGCTTTTACGTAACTAACTTTTACCTAGTGAAATATGCACGTATAAAAGCATCTCTGTCTCCCCCTTTAGGAAATACGGGTCATTGATATAACATTTTTATAAGCTTTATCACTTATTTTACTTACCAGAAGTACAAAGGTGTCAAATTCTTTATGACATTCTGAATGCACGATGTAGAATGATTAAAAAAACTAGTATTTGTTTCATGACGTCCTATTAATTAACAGTACGCTCACAGAATTACGAGTGACGTGATAAATAAAAATAAAGTGAAACTAACCTCAAAACGATATGAAACCACTCGAGCCGCGCGCGCCACTCTTACAGCCAAACAAAATGGCGTCATGTAAAACGCACATCGACGCCACTTGAAACTCGTTCTTTTCCCGCCTTGCAGTGTCGTTGGCGGCATTAAATCTTAATAAACTCCGTCATGCATCGCGACGGTTGGTGGGCCCCTTTGATTTTTCACTCGGCAAACTTCGTCTGCCGTACGTATCAAAGAAATCACAACTCTTTTCAATGAGCGTCGATATAATGTTCACAAAGGACGCCATAATTGATCCCAGTCGCGCCCCGCAACCGCCATTTTTAAATTATGTAATGGCGGCAGGTGCGATTTGCTTGGATTTTTTTTTTGTGGTTCCGTGTGTGATTTTTTTTTAATTTATTAGTATTTTATTGGTGTATACATGGTGTTTGAAAGACTTAAGTAGAAAATGTTTGGTTCGATCGGATAGCACCACTGGATAAAAGTTTATAAAATCAAGTAGGTACCCTATTTTATTTTCAATAGATACACAGAAATCTATCTTCATACTAAAAATCATTTAAATCGATGCAGTGGTTGGGGTTCAAAACCTAAAAGACAGACGGACTGACAAAACTACTTTCGCATTAATAATATTTAGTATGGGCTTAGTATAGACAAAAGCTTAAAATTTTGATTTAATAATAAGTATAGAATTTGCTACGAATTTAACAAGAATAAGGTTTGTGCAGGCGAAAAAATATTTACTTTCTTTACTCATGAGTTGGTGTCAGAAATTTTAAATTCTCGTAACTTAGTAGTATGAGTACTTATGACGAGACTAGTGGTGTCTTATTAGAGAAAATTATACGAAAAGACGTAACATTTTAAACCTCGGTAAGAATACCCTCGAAACAATATGAATGAATATTTTTTATCAACAAATTAATACTACTAATTCAAACAACTTTACTCTTTATGAACCCAACAATATATTAATCCTTATCCACCATTCTTTAGAAACAACACTTAAAAGAGAAATGTTGTCTCCGGGGCTCTCAATAGAGTGGACAATGCGACTTCAATTTACTAATACAAATAGGTGAGCGGACCTCTCCCCGGCTCTGGGCGACGCTTTCAAAGGCGCCCATTGTGTTCAACCCTCAATCGTGGTCTCGATTATCGGAAAGAAAACACTCATCTATATTTTAAATAATGATCAGGGCACGAGAGACCCTCAGACGGGGTACAATCGGCCACGTGATGGATTGCTGGATACGGGCAATAAAAGCTTTGTGAGGTTGTCACCTCTTATGTGGAATACTCGTTGTTTTAGTGCGTGTAGTGGTGGGGTTTCTCGATTGAAATATGCTGTATTAGATACTCTGATTGGGTGAAATGTGCTCGTAGAATTAAAATAATATCTAATCATAAAAAGTCTAATTATAAAAATATCTAACGAACGATTAAAGGACTTGTTTTTGATATTATAACTACTTAATGTTGATTATAATATAGGTTTTTGTAAGAGATGTGTGAAATAAATTTAGAAAAAAAAGGGAGAAAAAATGTTTCATGATTTTCGAAGATAGAAGATAGTAGCTACAATTGACAGGCTGCAGTTACACTGTATGACCACTGTACTAATAATACATTTCTAAGACGCGGTTCAAATTAAATACTCATTATTTTAGGGAAAATTCTCTTAGAAGCCACAAAACAACTTTAAAACACATTACGACCAACCAAAAAATTCAATTAATAGACATGACCAAAACAATAGAGAAATTGAGGTATACCAAAAATATCTCCACACTCAGCCGTAACTAATACGTTATCATTAAAAAAAACTGTAGCACAGGCGCGTAATGAAGGCGATGCACCTCATCCCCGACCCCCCAAACCCCCCATATAGGTACATCATTAACCGTCAGGAGTGCAGCACAAACAAACGCGTTCTAGTTTCTCGCGGGGAGGCCTGGCTGCCGGCGGACACCAGTGGATTCGTTACACTGAGACGTGGAGCACCCATTGTGAGTCGAGAACGTCGCCGCCGTTGTGTCCGAGATGTGGGTAATTGCCCCCGCTGCTTGTGCCTCGAGTGCGGAAAAAAATGTTATGGATGCGTTCGCTTTTGTTTGGGATTTTTTTCTTGTGTTTTTTTTCGAGAATTAGCTGTTATGTGTATGTGGATGTGTGTAGGGTATTTTTTAAATATGGTAAATTCCTTAATGCGTATCTGTAGTATAGGGACGAGTATTAGTGAAATAGATGTTAAACTTTAGATGCAATGTGGTTCATATTGCCAAACATACTTTATTTGATAACATGAGAATGACAAAAATATCAAAATCCATTGCGTTACGTAGGCAAACCAATAATAATTAAATATTACGCAATACTAAAACATTGGCAACAACAATTTCATTTGCTATCGAAAAGTTTTCCACTATCGTTTTGATCAGATTCTTCTAAATCTGTACATTCATTACATCGACTGCAAAATCAACTCAAATTGATCAAATCAAGAGCAACAAGGAGGATACAACCCAAAGAGGATATATCTACCCTCAAACCTGTACACACCGATGTACAACGTCAGCCAAGACGTGGTGCACTCGACACCACGGCGGAGCTATTAAGTTGAAGAGTCAAGACGTTGCTACGTCGCCGAGGGCCCAGGATATTATGCCAGATTCCGTTTGACAGGCACCACTTGAACCGCAAGCTTCCGTGCTCAAAAATGTAGGATAAATGTTGGATCCTGGTTTTATTTGCGTACTTGCGGATTTTTATGTGGTTTTGAGGTGGTGAGACTATTGATGTTCTGATGATGGATTGTAGTATGAAGGTTTTATTGGGTTTTGATTTAGTTGGTAATTTTACACATGAGTAGTTATTATGATTTATATAAAATAGCATATTTGGCATAAATTTCTCATTGTACACTATTCTGAAGTCTAAGCAGCTAAATAACCAATAAGCTAGCTAGCTGATAATATAATGGTGTTATCATTACTTTAAACTGGCATTACCGCCTTAAATAAGAAAGCAAAAAAGGACGGTTAAATTAGTCTCCAATTATATGAAAAAAAAATTTAAAACCTTAATATGGTGGTCTAAAACAAAATCTATCGAGAAGCGTGTACGTAGAGACTTGAAATCAATATTATCGTTTTGACTTTTCTGTCAATTTTCAACTAATATCTTGCTATTTACACAACAATTAACTACGTATGCTCAATTTCTTCCCCACACTGAATAGTTCAAACTGAAATTTATTACAACTCGCGAACCGTACTAAATATACCGCGTACCATACGTCACCCACTTCATAAGGTTTTAATGGCGTCCCAAATTCGCTTATTGTCCTCGAAGATGGTTAACGTCGGCCCTTGAACAGGTAACTGCGATATTTATCGTCGCCGAAGGAGCATCGACCCGCGAGACAAAGAGTATGAATAGTTTGCGTGTTTCAGCCGGCTTTCATGGCGTGATAGTTTTAAGTAGGGTTTATTAGTCGTCTTCTCTTCATACTATAAATGGACCGTTGTTTTTTGGAGTTTTGGTATTGGGTTTGGATTTGTTATTAAATATTCTTTTTAACGCAATTTCAAGTCTTGAATAACTCAGCTAAGCAGAATCTGCCATAAACAAAAAGTTATTTTAAATCTTATTGTAGAGATCAGTTGTTCAGTTAAGTAGTGGTATGTGGACAGTACTATTCTATGGATACATAATGTGGGGGATTTAATTACATTATGTAAAGGTGATGAATGTCCGATGGCGATTTTTAAAATCGAATTTAGAAATGCAGTAACAGAAACTGATAACTTATAGCCAAAAAATTACAGTGACAAAGAAGTCTAAACATAAACCAACCTTTTTTGTATTATGCAAAAACGGGAATTGCTCCTCCATTCGTAATTGCAAGTGAAGTGAATGTTAATAAAATCAAACCGTCCGGGGGTATTATCCGCGGCCAAGTCGGAATCACGAGTGGCGACCATCTTGAGGCGACAATGGGTTTCCGACTTGTTCTTTGCGTTGCACCGTTATTAAAATCTCGTGAAACAATCGAGTCGAAAGCGCACTTCCGCACGTCTTGTACAGAGCTGCACACTCGCCGCTGTTGTTGTCATGAACTAGCATTTTTTTGCGTATTAGTTGTATATTTGTTGCTGGCTGGGAGTTTTGTTGCGTCTTGTTGTGGACTTTTTGCGCTTAGACGGATAGACTTTTCGCTACTGTAAACAGATTGTTAAAATTCTATTGCTTTCAATTATTTTTGTTCTAATAACATTTTAATAGATATAAAACACATACATATAAAAAGTTTATTTTAATCAACTCCATAGTAATAATGGAATAAATCAGATGTGATCGTGAGATAAAAGGATCAGTATTGTTGCTTAAAGCACTTAATAGTCCATGGTTATCCACATGACAAAGAAAGTAAAAGATAAGATACACGACATGTTTATAGAATAAGATACAATTAATCGAAATTTATTTCCAAAATATAGCATAAATCATCATCATATTAAAAATGTCCATCCCACTACTGAGCATGGGCCTCCTCTAAAGCTGAGAGAGGTTAGGCCTTTTTTGAGGACGTCAAAGTATTATTCATTCTTCTTCTTCATCAACCCATATACGCCCACTGCTGAGCACGGGTCTCCTCTACCGTTGAGAGGGTTTAGGCCATAGTCCACCACGCTGGCCTAGTGCGGGTTGGCGGACTACACACCTAAGAAATTCCTAAGAACTCTTAGGTGTGCAGATTTCATCACGATGTTTTCCTTCACCGTTAAAGCAAGTGATAATTCAATGTGAATACACACATAACTTCGAAAAGTCAGAGGTGTGTGCCTGGGGTTCCAACCCGCGACCGCCGAGATTCTCGACCGCGTGCCCAAACCTCGAGGCCATCACTGCTATATTATTATTCATTACAAAAGTAATTTCAAAAAGCTATAGATGCCCGATTTTTAAATTCCTGCTATCGCCATGTATTTTACTCGACCTTGCGCAAACCTCGAAGCCATCACTACTTATTGTAAAAATATCTTTCAAACTCGACCAAAGTTTGTTCCCTGAACATGCGAGTATCAGAATGTGAACGTGTACGCAATGCATGTATTAATACAGTTGGCGGTGCCGATGGTGACTCGGTACCATCATTACGTTGTAATTACAATGGCACTCGACAGGTAACCGGCGGGGTTCCGCACTCGGAAATCTGATTTTCTTCTCCGTTCCAACTCTATTTCGACACAGGAAGGCGATTATTTCACAGAACGATTTCATTTGTAGTGCGCTCAATGATTGTGCGTGTATTGTACGTGGTTCAATGTTATGAATAGTTTTGTAAAGGTTGTTTTTTAATTTAAGTTTTAGATATTTTTGATTTTTTTTTCATTAAACAGTAACCTAAAAGTTTAGTATCTGATCAAGTAGTTTTCAATCAATCTCAATATTTTATTGAGCAATTCTACAGTAAATCGTACTTTTCTATCAAGCGCTAACCTTCAGCAAAATCTTTTATAGTGAATGAATTAATTTCCTGAAGCGCCATTGCCAGATTTCAATTATAAAACGCCGCCTTTGTAGTTTGATGTAGTATTTTACTTATTTTAACAAATCCTACTCATCGTGCTTTTTCACCTTTTGACATATTCTTGGTATTGATCTGTCACGTTGGCATCTCCATCAGTACGATAAATGTATTAAGAAATATCTGAACCTGAGCTACTTCTGTGGAAAATTTGTATATCTCCCCCGCCACTAATTCAACTTAAAACCTTGACAAACACAAAAGCAAAGAAAACAAACACGTCCATTTACAGAGCGGTTTAAATTCAGGTGGCTTTTGTTAACGCGGGTCAATCGCGGGCGCGCCCACCGGCGTGAAAGTAGCCGAGATGAATTAACCATACGCGTTAATATTCTCGATTGTAACAATAGTTTTATTTGCCCAACGTTTTCTGCGCCGTACTCGGGTTTAATTTGGCAAAATCCCCACTCAGAAAGGTCTCGGGCTAGTTGTTAAATAGTGCAACAATAGATGTGGCCGACGGCTCATTAATGATGCAGTGCTTCGGTTTCGGACCTTAGCCTTTTGCGGTGTGTGTTTGAGCACCGCTTTTGTATTGTTTCACATTATGTTTATTCTTTTCGTATCGATTTTGGCTCGCGGGCTCAGCGTCTCAACAGTACCTTGTGCAAACAACGCTACTAGGAATGCATTGAACCGAGAGGTGGACTTTACTTATGCGGGTAGTAGCCCCGTGGCCAGTTAAATACGCAAATGGTCCTTTGTGATGCCTCATGACTCATTTATTGTATGGTTTTACGTGTGATTATAACGAAAATTTAGTAATGCCAATTGTAAAATACTAGCATTGTATTGGAATTCTTACTATTGTTCGTTTTTTGTTGGGCGAAATGCTTAAAACACAAACTACATACAACGTTATTTTTTGGATAATAAAGACTATCACAAATACATAGAACGTTAGATTAAGTTAATAAATTGATTTAAGTAAAGGATGTGATTGAAGTAACAGTTTAATTGGCGTGAGGAGATATTTTATTCGTCTATATTCTACACTGATTCCGCGTTCCATGAGGTACAGTATCAGTCCATTGAAACGTATTCATTATTTCTTTATTTCATATATAAGGAATTCTAATCAATAGTTCCAAGTCACCCGGAGTCATCGACCACTATACTATGTATTTTTGTTACAAAACCAAACGCAAATGTTTGCATATAAATTTGAAGCACGCCCCTAAAATTGTTTGCCATCCGAGCAAAACTCGGACTCGCCACGCGTGAAATTGCTATCACCAGCAAGTAAGGTAAATATGTCGGGCAAGAAATTCACTTTGAACCCTCGGAGGCCTTTGTTGTCCAACTAAAACTATTCACGGTTAATCCCGGCCTAAACACCGCTTGTTAATAATTTAACGCGTTATTAATATATGTTACCTGTGACCCGTGTCGTCAGATGTCCCCGTAGGAACGGAACGGGAAGGCACCGCGCCCGCCACGAACAAAGGTAATAAGAAAATTTGTTGTTTAGGACCCCGCCACTGTAAATATTGTAAGCTATACAAGCTTTTTGTGTTAATAATTTACGATACGTATGAAGGCGCGTGTTTGTTTTGATCTCGTTATGTTGCCCGGACAGGGATATTTATTACCGCTTTTGTTTGGAAATGTTATAGCAACTATCAAAATTAAGTTGTGTATAAAGTTTGAATGGCAAAACATTGAGCATTAGGTGTCGCCACGATGTGTTTCTTCAACCATTGAAAGCAGTGATTAGTGGATTAATGAACAATTAAAGTTTATATATAAGAAATGTCTTAGTTTAAACACTAGAATCTGTTCAGTCTTGTCTCAATCAGCCCTTCGATGGTGACGTCAAATGAAAGAGAAGCCGAATATTAAGCCTCTAATAATTTCTGTAGTCGTAAACATAAGTACCAGTAAAAACGTTAACAAGGATTACAGAAAAAAATCAATTTATAATATCAAAGACGGAGTGAAATTATTTAAATAATCTAACAAACAAAACCAATCATACGACCTCACTGCAACACAAGGGATAAGGCGACACATAACATTCGATTAACCACTAAAACCGTCCGATATCACATCTCTAACCCCGAAGTAATATAGCGCAAAATAATCCTTAGTTTCATCCGCATGTATACGGCACGCTAATAAATAGCAGCTGAAAAAGTCGGTCAGGACGGGGGATCTTCGTCTAAGTGAGTGCTTTACGTCATACAAGAAATCCCCGTAAAGTGAGTGGAGTATAAAGCCCGCCAGTGTTCGATGGTCCAGGCCCGTCGCGATCTCTGTAATAGCAATAGCTTTGTGTTAAAGCCGCTGAGAAGACGTCTAAGGCGATGGTGCAATGTGGAGGATACTAGCGGTTTGCACTTTGAAATAATGTAGATAAAATATGTATGTTATATTATAAAGCTTAGAAAATTTCTGAATATTTTAAAGTATAATGTAGGCTATAAATAAATGAAATGAAATGTAATCAATATCTATAAAATGACAATTACATAATTAAACTCAGTTTAAATTTACTTTACCACCCTGTTCTACAGCCTATAAATCGTTTGTATTTGATGGGATAATCAAATTAATAAGAAAGTCAATGGATAAGAAATCGTTTGACCTAAAAATGTCAGAACCTAGCAAAATGTTGCTTTTATAAATGTCTTAAAAAAATATAGTTTTAGAGACCCAATGTTATGGCATAGATGATAATTGTAAGTTATATTTAATTTTTAGTGATCGCATGTACTCTAATTATAATAGTATACATAAGTAAAAGGTGTAATACCTAAGTTTAGTTTCCACTAAGAAAGAAGTACTAAACTCGATCGCCACAAGCGCTCAACTTGCGCCGAGACGTTATATCGGCGTGGCTTAGCGCTTTTTCATCAATCCTGCTTTATTACGGCGGATTCGCTTTTGTCTACGGGCCGGATGTCGGTCATTTAGCCTGACCGCACCAGTCTCTATTACTTCCATGCGATTCCATTCGTATCTGTCGTCCGTCCGCCCGTCCGCCGCTGTCCGGAATTCGTCTTCGGACGTCATCTCAGCCGCCGTTTACGGCTTTCGGACGAATTCCTTTTTTTCTCCCTCGTCCTCTTTTTAAGCCACTTGATGTATAACCGGCCGCCATTGTCGGTTTGTTTTCTGTTTGGCAATTTTTAAAGGGATTACTGCCGCCGGCCCCGACTTGATCACGTCTTCGCAGCTGCCCTCTATTTATGAGGCAATATTTTATGGAATATTGAGTAAAATGGCCTTTAATCTACTAATATAATAGAACTTTTGGCGGAAACATCTCCTCGCGTTCAATTGTGTTTCGGCTCTCTTATTGTAGTGTGGGGTGACGCCGTCTTAATGGGTATTATGAGATTATTTTAACGTATATAAGTCTTAGTTTTATTGTCCCATAAGATATATCAAATGATAGAAACCTCAGATTGTTTCTACATGACGTGATTCATTCATTTTATTAAGACGTTTCTTCGATGTATTTTCTAAGGAGATTACGTCAGCCATTGTAAAGTAGGGCTTCGAAGACATTATGTTAAATACAACTTGTTACAAAAAATAATGTGATTTTGTTGTAGAATCTCGCTCATTAGTGTTACATTTTCATTAATTGGAAAAAACTGGAACAGTGTTTTTTATATTTCTTGTTAGTGTCTGATGAAATGTTGTAATGAATCATTATTATTTATTCTGTGACTTAAATGTTGATTACATCTCGCTCTAATAAGATTATTTTAAATTGCTCTCTGTAATAAAATGGGACTGTCTAAAAATGACATAGTTTAAAATTGAAATATTTTTACACTATAATTGGCTCTAAATATTATTTGAATACATAAGTGATTTTTCATGCACTTTCTGTTAATGTTCATCTTTTGATAAACTCGACCCTTTATTCATCTAAAATCTACATACATCTAACATATACTTTAAAGAAAATCAGGTTGCAGCAAGCTTAAAAACATCTTAAAATTTTACTTGTTCAATTCATACAACTAACATGACTAATATTACTTCGATTGAACTATCCTCGACGGTTTTATACCTGATAATAAAACTCATTTAAAAACTGGTTGTCGTCATCGTAACATTTATATTTATGAAAACTCGAAATAAAGTCCTCTATCAACCACTACCAACGAAGGTATCATGTTCGTCATCAGCCCGTACACACACCTAGTCACGAGCCTCCTCTACAACTGAGAGGGTTTAGTCATCAGTCTACTACCCTGACCTACCGAGAGTTCCGTCTACATCCATACCTTCGAAATTTAGGCGTGTAACTTTCCATACGTCGTTTTTCTCCACCTTTAAATTAAGTGATAACTTTAACGATATCGGGGACTTATTCAATCGAAATACTCGCTCACACAAAACGATCGACATTCAATGCAAATATTCGAGATTGCAATACAAAACAGCATCTGGAAATAGGCATTGGTGATATTCTCCTTAGGTAGCCGTCTGGATGTCGGTATCTGGCATCGTTCCCAATGTAATGGGATTAAATCATGCGACATTAGCGTCGCCGCCCGGTCGGCCGCCGCAATAAATAATCTTCCTTTTATTAAACTCGTCGAGATAAATGATTATAGACTCGGCCGTCGCCCCACCGCGTGACGTGTGCCGCCCGCGCGCAGCCTCGCTGGATGGGGCTAAGACGTATAGAGTATTGTACAAATAGTTGGTAATAGATGTCAATTTAATTAAAAATAAATAGATAAAGTCATGTATATTACAAGACTTTCATGCCTACACCGCTACAGGATTGTATCAAAATTGACGACAGAACTTTTTACGTGTTAGTGATAAGACTTTTGCGTACAATAGGTGTGTTGTACGAGTGTATCGTTGATGTGTAAATTATTTAGGTGATTGTGAGACCAAAAAGTCTCTTAGTGTCTGACACTCACGATGCAGGATCTATATGGTATTAATAGGTCTAATACTGTTTCAGAAGTTTTTATATTTTTCAATACCCATATTTCATGTGAGAGCTCCTGCTGGTTGAAAACTTTAAAACTAATAAATAAACTTCGAGAAAACAGTGCGTTTTATTGTTTTATACATTCAATTTGCAATAGAGTTTGCCAATTAAATTGTGCCAATTTAAAAAAGAAGTTTTTATAATAAAGTAGTAAATATCACACACATAACCCAGAATCCATTTTTAAAAAATAATATTTATTTATTTATTTACACTTTTTACATAGACAATGTAAAGGCATAGGTAATGTAATATCGTATCGTTGCTTTCATTATCCATAACCTATTAATCCCTTATATTCCGTAAAAGCACGCTATCGATAAAAAAATTCCCTTCCAGTAATCACATATAAATTTCTAACATCTGTGCGGTTATTTTCTGCATCGCGTGTCCATTGTCCACCATATTGGTGACGTGGCTTAGTTTTGAGTAATTGTTCCCCGCGACAGATGCTAAGACACTGGCACGACACGTAGATGGAGGGGATAAGAGACGGTGGGGGGAGGGGCGGTCCTCTATCCCACAACCGTTGATCATTTGTCTTCCCTCGATACCGTTTGCAAGTCATCGTGTGATACATTTATTTGATACAAAATGTATTGAACATCGTCACTGGATTAATTACTACTCGAAATGATGACGCCCGAACGTTTAGTTCATTAAACATAATGGTGTAATTTGTTGAATATTCAGGGGCTGATAATATGTTTTTTATTAATGCCCTACTGATAAAAACAGAATTAATTTATTCACTTGTAATTTATTAGGTATATTTTTTAGTTTAGATACCGCCTGCTTACAGCAAGACTTTATTATCCGGCGTTCCGTAAATAAGGGTCTCGACTAAGACATATCAGTTTTCTTAATCTCATAATACACACGAGAAATGTTAAAATTTAATAAAAATGCAAGATGCAGATTCTGTGCCGCGCATTCAGCACGACGACTGCAAAAAATCCAAGAGTCATTATTAGTTACGCTACAAATAACTAGCGCCGCCTAGTAACTAGTGGAAATGCGCTACGAACGTTTATTAGCTACGCTTTTCAATTGGATGCGCTACGAATATCTCAATTCATGTTAGCTCATAAAGATGCGCTACGAAGTTTGTTGAGCTACACGCGAATCGTAGCCGCTGAGTGACACTGCTACGAAGTCATTACTATTGCTACGAGCATAATAGTCTATCGTAGCAAGAATAAAAAGAGATTTTTAAGAAAAATGAGTAATGGAATTGTGATGAAAACTCATTAGGAATATAATTTTAATGGTGTATTTTTATCCTGTCGTTTGTATAGGTGCTAATTACTTGAGTAAGATTCATAATTAGCAAATTGTTTGTAAGTTGTGTTTGTGTCAATCGTTACATCGAATACGTGTAATCGAATGTGTCGCGCCTGCGGCTGTGTCGTGCTAATGGTATTACCTTTATTAATCATTTGCCATTCGTTCCTCGTACGACACGCCTTGTTGTTCTCAAAGTTTTACCATTATATTGTGTTCAAATTATTTAATTATTAGCGATAGGTTGCTATCTGCAGGGTGTGACGTGTAGGTGGAAATTGTGTTCTTTATTAATAAAATGGAATATCAAAAATAATTGAACAATTTTAAATAACTGGTTGACTAAAAGAAAGCTCGGGCGATGTTTTATCCCAGAAAATTCGTTATTGTTATCTCAAAAGAATTATCAAACTGCAATACTTTAGATTATAGTATGTTGTTTCTATACATCACCTTAGAAAGATTCCTAATTTAATGTCTATATATCAATAAAGATACAAAATAAATAATAAACTTTGGGAACGATTGGTTTGTGTCGCTTATTGTCACCTACTCGTAGGCGCAGGAAAAGATATTTGATTAGTGACCACTGGACGCTAAGGGGCGTGGGGACACAATGCACGTTGATTTATGTGCCGCTGGAAAAGGCCACCGTTTTGTATTCCAATACAAGGATCATCCATTTGGATTGCATTTACTAACATTGTTTTATTGTTGGTTTAAAATAAATTAAAAAAAGGGAGATGGAAAGTATTTGTTACAGTTAAAAAAAAATCTCATAGTTTTCTATATGTTTTTAGGCATTTTAAGTAATGTAATCTTCGTATGAATAGAATAATAATCATACGGAATAATTCTTCTGTATATTATTGTCATTAATATTAGAAACATCAAGATATTGGAATTAGAAGAGTTCATCATATAATCGTGACCGTTGGAATTCTATATGCCGTTGGATACTGGACAACTTAATGGTCAAGGACGTTAAATTAACCCATGTTTATATTAAAAGATCGTTGTAGTAATATGGCATATTCATGGAAAATACATGAATATTGATGTCTACAAATTCTAGTGTACAATTTACTACCAATTTGTTTACCATTATTTTATGAGTAAATCATTTTTTTTTTTATTTAGATTCATCGGTACGACAGTCTCAGACTATGTTAAAACAAAAAAATATATTTCTTCTGGCGTCCGTCGCCTTAAACCACAAACAAAATTACTACACATTCCATTCATCTCTAATCCCGCTGACACTGGCCACTGCTCCCGGTTGCGTCATGGGAAATATCTTAAAATAATTCGATACTGGTCCATTTGGGAGATCGGTCCGTGACGTTGATATTCGTACGTGGTGCGATGCGTTGACACATGAGGCCACTCGCGCCGTCGCCGAGGGGCTGACAGATGTCATAACGTCTCTTAGCTAACAACATCGCGTAAGTCAATTTTGCCAACTTTATTTATTTGTTTTTATTTATTTATTTGTTTGGATGAGGAGGGCCGAAGATCGAGCCCAGTGGCGTGCCATGGGAGAGGTCTATGTCCAACAGTGGACGTGAAAGGCTGTTGATGATGATGATTTATTTGTTTTAAATACTTCATATACAAAACTGTATATAGGCGGACTTAATGCCCTTGGTATTCTCTACCAGTCCACCTTAGGGTGGTGGAGAGATAAAGTATGGTGAACTTTACAGGAGACAAAAATAACTGCAGTGTTGAGAGAACAACCGACGTGCGCGCTGCCACTACTTTTCGAATTACGGCTTCTGCTAGGTTGAAACCTATGTCTTGTCACCTATGGTTCAACGCGCAATTAATAGCTCTATCCAATAAGATTAAAATGTAGAAACCACCCATTTTCGACTTAAGCGATGTTGTTAGCTAAGGGACGATAACTAACCGAGTTATGTCACGTCCTCGAACAATCTTTCAGACGTTGTGGTGATCTGTTTTAGGGGATTGGTAATTTGCGATGATGGTTATAATGGGTGGGATGTTGGGTATGGGTGATTATCTGAGGTCTTGAGATGTGTGTGTACTGGGATTTAGAATCAATCATTTTTTATGTTAGTAATTTGGCTTATTTGTAATAAGTTATCATGCCTTTTACTTTCTTTACTTTGGATGGAGTTCATTGTCATCTTATTCTCATACTAAGGGTCAGTGCGGATGTGTGGACTTAACTAAGTAACTAGGTGAAAAACGGAAATTTCTGTACGTTAATTCATATGAAGTCATCGCCTTTCAAAATTTTAAAGTAGACTTTGTGATAAAAGACCTAACTTTGAAAACATAAAAATACCTACAATTTTATTTAGTTTATCATTATATTGACATAACAAACGAACAAAATTCCAATAATCTTATCTAGAAATAAATTAATTGTACCCTCGAATAACAAACGCAGCGACGTTAAAAATAAACAACACATACGCAAACGGCACTCCTTCATTAATGACTAAGGCTATGCCTCCAGTCATTTAACCCTAAAGCGTATTACGCCGGCCACAGTGATGCCCTTAATATTCATATTAGTATCGGGCGGCCGGCAATACAATTCAATTATAAGTAATAACCATGAAAGAGCCGAATCCCGTCGGGATTGGCTAACGATCACTATCTTTAATTGTACACCACAAATATGGTATTCGTGTGGGACCCGCCGGCGGCTTAGGCGTATTGAATCGATTACAACGGCTTTATAAACGTTGGAGTTTGATACGTGGAAGGTTAAGGGTCGATGGTTTAACAATAGAATTCTGATTTTTTTTGTAGTCTAAATATTTAAATTTTAAATTAGCCATTCGTTTTGCAATAATCATTGATTGTCGATTGATCCCATGACAGTCAAAGTTGTATACTAGGAAATATATTTATATTTTTTTTAAACAATTACCACAAACAAAACTTTCGTTCCATAGGACTTGTTGTAGACAATTTTTATTTGAGTGTTGTTAATTTGTATTTTTACTTGTATAGTGTACTATGAAGTATATACATAGTGCTAATTTGAAGAGTTGATGTTTGGTTATGGCCCTTTTACGTCTCTTTAGATGGTAAAATTCTTGATTAAGAAATCAATTACGCCCATCTTGTATAATGCGTGAAATAATCTCGAAACATTACTTTTGAAAACTTTGCACGATCGCTTTGCTTGGTTACAATCTTCGAATATAAATATTTAAGCAGCATCATCAACCATTGGCCATTCTGCTGGACATTGGCCTCTCCTTTCAAAGCGACCTATTCGAAGCGAACTGCATTGAATTCACGATCTTTATAGAGTCGGCTGCTCACAAAAACTGCCCTCCTCTGGACGTAATATCGCAAGCATAAATAATGAATATATTCAACCGAAGCATGCATAGGTTGATCACACACCTAGAGTCAAGTCTTATGGCATGGGTGGAAAACTACAGTACAATTTTGACGTAGTGTTTAAAAGTATTTGGGTTTTTATTACGAAATTTTTAAGCAGGAACACGGAGTTTAGAAATCAGATGCGATACATTGTTAAAAATAACGGTTGTTTAAATTGTTTTATTAGTCATAGAAAGATTTTGTCGCATGATGTTCTCTATATCTCAAATTCACTAACAATTATAATTAAATTGAATAGTTTGAAAATTTTCGATTGCAAACTTGTACCTACATTCATTTTTACATCATATAAAATCACGAATGAAATTATTACTACATGTACAAAACTCTATATTGAGTAGCAATTGCGTCACAGAAATTATCGATAAGAAATACGAAATGACACGTATAAAACGAAAAGAAGCAAAGGAAATCTCCCACGCAGCCGGGGCAATTTCATTAAAGGCATTAATAACAACATCAATTAATATGAGGTTTGACGGGAGCGCGGGCGTGGCCGGCCATACGCTGATAGGTCAGTAATTAGCGGTGAGCTATGGAAACCGACTATTAATCGCTAATTGAGTTTGGTGACCTAACGACTTGTTCTTTAATGCTTCACGTGTATTTTTAAACGTCAGCCCATTGACAAATATTAATTAGTGCGCGTCAATCAAGCTTTTGGCGTTGGGGAATATTCGGCGCCAATGCGGTTGAGTCTATGGGTGTAAGTATATTGAATCGTAAACATGTGTGTTATGTACATTGTTATTGGATGATTGAGTGAAAATTATTTTCTTTTTAACACAGTCAATCAGAGAGCTATTTACCGCTACAGGCGAATGAGCATAAAATAATGTGCGCAAAATTACGTTATGACTACATATTTCATATTGATTCGTCCAATGTGTATTGTGTATTTTGGGCTGTTTTGAGCTTGAACCTGTGGAAAATGGAAAGAAAATAATAATTAAACATCTCAGCTATTTACATAGAAACCACTGACTCTCAAAGCGCTTGATTTCTTCTGATCATCATCATCAGCCCAAATACGTTTCACGGGTCTCCTCTCTTGCTGAGAGGGGTAAGGCCTTAACCCACCAGGCCGGCCTAGTGCGATTTAGCGGACTACACACATAAAAAATCCTAAGAACTCTTTCAGCGTGTAGGTTTCCTCATGATGTTTTCCTTCGCCATGCAAATACGTGATAATTAATTACAAATATACACTAAGATTCTCGTTCGCCTAAACCTCGAGGCCATCACTACTCCCGATAGCATATAATTAGTAAATTACAACTGGCCGTTAAAATTTCGCATTCATCGCCACGGAAAAAAAAATTATAACTAATGACGATTATCCGCGCCAAAAACTGAATGCACCCGCCCGCCGTACACACAAAACACATCGCGCATGATTCCGTTGCATATTAGATTTAATGGTGCGCCTCGAATGTTTTAATCACGGTTTAAGCCCCTGTGCCGCTGTGCGAGCGAGCGAATGTGACGACACGTGTACTCCAATTTGTACTTGCATGTTCAATGGATATGTGGATGATTACACGGTGAATAGCCCACTAGATTAGCGAACTGTAGTCGCTACGGATAAATCATGGGCGAAACTGGCAGAAAAAGTGTAGGACGCCCTCTGGCTAGCGGTGACGATATAGGTGACTGGCAGTGGTTAGATGAGAAAATCGAACCAAGTAGCTTGCCATAGAAGAGGCCTAGGTCTAGCAATGGATGTGGAAAAGGCTGTTGATGAATACAGAAAAGGATAATTATGCCGTTGTTATGTCTTCAGTCACTTGTAATTTTTCGTATAAAGTTTTCAAACCATTGACAAATCTTTAAATTTTCATCTACCACGCTAGCTTTATTGTAAACTTCAAAACCCTATCCCCATTATGAAAACACATACCTAACTAAAACGCAAAATCGGCTACATAATAAAAAACTAAATTCACGACAAGCGACTAAGGCACCGTGTCCCAGTTAAAAATAATATGCATTCTGCATACTCGCCGGGCGTATACAGGGAGATCGCACCTTAATCAGCTCTCGCGCGCGGCCCGAGCTCAAAGCGAATAAAGATATCTATATTCATTAAAATTTAAAACGCGAGCGGGTTATAAGATTCAAAAGGAGGGCGTGTGCCGTACAGCGAGGCGCGTATACGTTTTTGATTATATTTCGCCAGTCCCTTTGGATGTTTCGGTGTGTAGATTAAAAATAATTAGCTGGAATGCTGTGTTGCGTCCATTGCCGTGTTTGTTCAAATATTGGCTTTTAGTTTCTTGTAATGCGTTTCGGATTAATGAGCTTTAGGTTTTGTTTAAAAATAATTACAGCCAAGAATCACGTAAATAACCTGGCCTCATACTGACGTAAGAGTCTTGTGTCGGTCTCTGAAACTATGAGTTCTTAAATCAAAGCTGGAAGAAGTTCTTCGTTAATCGGGCTTATTGACCGCCTGATCTGCCAATCGAAAACATGAAAATGCGTTGTTTTTTAAATTCCAAAAGAAATACTCTTATTTTGTCGTCACAAAAATATGAGACAAAAATATAATGTTAAATGACATTTTTTACTGCACCATTTTACATTTATGTTGACACATTCATTATACTCCAAAGACTTTGTTTACAAAACCAGTTTGAAAACGTTAATCAATATCGGTATCGGGCCCGTGAATTAGCATCACCAACCTCCTATCGAGTTGAATATTAAACAGGCGCGCAGAAGGAGAGTTCAAATAACAATATTGAAATGCGAGACCGCCAATTAATACGATTGTAGTGCAGCGCTGTGGAGGAGCCACCCTATCGCCAAACGCCTTTCCAATTTGCCAGAGTTACCATTTTTGCCACCCAACACCGGCCGCAATAACAATTACGATTCAGAATCACGCACTCGTCATTACACGAACGTTTTATCTTGAGACGGCAGCCCCCAACCCTTTCACCGTCTAATCGTGAATTATACCCAGTAATAAAATTCTTTAATCAAAGAAAACAACCGAGCACCCATTAAGGCGCGCACACGTCGCCACCTCGTACCCCTAACACTGTATATATTTACATACATGTGTCATTATGTGCCACCCCTAACACCACCCCGCCATAATTAAGGGTATAACGGAATCTTAGCGTCTTATTACGCGAAAGTAACGATATCCTTTTCGTGGAAATTGTAAGTGTTATAAACACGGCCGCGTGGAATGATCACCGGCACACGACGGTGCCAAAGTTTCACGCTTCGATGTATGAAGCCGTGTTGAACTTAAATGTGAAATATCCTCTAATGAATCAGACAATATTTTAAGGCTCGGGAGGCAATAAAAACCCCCCGCTCGCCCGCTAATGTACACCGACACTTTGTCTCCTATTTAGTGATGGGGTGGTCGGGGTAAATAAATATCGATGCGCTCGCCCACACTCAGGGGTAGCTCTTTCGCAGTTTCATTATAAGGTCAGCAAACTGGTATACTTCTAAAATAAGAAGGCCTATTGGAGATAAATCCTGTCGGGTATTAGGCTTACGTTTTTTCGCAATTGCCATCAGAGGTAGTAACAAAATGAATGGCAAATTATAATCGAATGTGTTTACGTTATTAGATTTTTCTTTAATCACGAGGCTGTTGGTAAAATGTCAAAAAAATATATTGAAAGTTCGAATAAGACTCTTTTTTAATTAAAAATCAATTCTCTCGTAAAATGTCTTGAAGGTTGTTAGAAATATCTTAAAATACAACTCCATAAACTATATTACCAAGACCACAAGCAACATCACTATGCATTACACAAACACACATAACACATCGATGTAATGAGTAACATCTCTAAACATTCGGTCATACTCGGTTTTTGCCAGCGAGGGGGCCGAAATTATGTCAAGACGCCGATGATGCTACGTGGCGAAATCGAGACACGGTGCACGCGAAACGCTTTCCATCTACCAAACACACGACACTGTGTCGCCCTCCTCAGAGGATTGGACCGTGTCTTGAAATACTATGGATTCGCTATATTAATTTATAGATGGAAGGAAATAAATGATTTCCCGAAAGGGTTGTTATCACGCGGAGAAACAATAAAGCATATTATTTATCTCATTTGAATGAATACATATATTTGGATAATTTGGAGTGAAATGATCGGAGGAATAGTTGGATCCAAGTCGATTCAAATAGATTTTTCAGGGAATTTACTGAGAATTTCTTTACAGGTGCGATGCTTGCTACCTATTCCAGATTGGTCATGTAACTTTTAATTTACATCACGTGCGAGATGGGTGTTTAACTTAAATTGTTTACCTGTATTCGTGTCCAATTCACGTGCTTGCATATGGTTGGAAACGATGGATTTAAGCATTTTCCTATGCATAGATATTAATAGAGTTTTTGATATACTTTTAGTGCATTCACACTTACTATATTCATGTTTTACAATACTATATTAAAGATATCCTGGCGTCAAGTATAAGACTTGCGATTGAAACAAAAAATCTCTGAAGTCGTAGGATCTAGTAGTTCTATTAGCTATTAAATGTTTTATTTGTACTCACAATGAATTATCACGTACTTTAGTGGTAATGGAAAACATCGTAAGAAAACCTGCACACCTAGGAGTTCTTCACAAGGAATTTATCAGATCCACTAATCTCATACTAACCCTGGTTCAGCATGAACATAGCGTTAATAGACATTGCACTGAAAAAATTGCTAGTAGCAGCATGAGGTTTGGTAATTGCCCGAAAGAGGGCAATAGGCTCGCCTACTATTACTTGGGACTAAAATCTGGTACTTGGGCGCAGATTACTTTCCTTAGTGCTTACTACTTATCTATACTAATATTATAAAGCTGAAGAGTTTGTTTGTTTGTTTGTTTGTTTGAACGCTAGGATCTCAGGAACTACTGGTCCGATTTAAAAAATTCTTTCACTGTTAGATAGCACATTTATCGAGGAAGGTTATAGGCTATATATCATCACGCTACGACCAATAGGAGCGGAGCAGCAATAAATGTTTCAAAATCGAGGACTTTTTTTCCTTTTTGTGAGCTTCCGCTGCGTACGCTGCAGAAACGGTTAAAGTTTCGCTAAAATAATATATGAAAGAATTGTTCCCCTTTAAAAATTATAAAAAAAAGTCCGCGACAGCATATGTCTATCTTTTAAGGTTGGCTCACTATAACGTTTTTTATTCTAACCAAATTTATTTTAAATAAAGCATTATTTGTGAAGGTGTTTTTACAAACATGATATTAATCCTTATCCAAATAAATACGTTATTCATTACAAGTATTTAATACAAAATAAATTTGCCCTTTACATCATTTGATTTCAATGAGTATCTTAGAAGATATCGCAGTTTCAAAATAATGATTAAACGCGCAATAATGATACTCAAGGCGTCGACCGGCGCGTTACGGTTTCACGTTGAAACAATTTGACCGATTTGTATGATTTTTGTATATTTAAGTAAATGGGGCTCTGCGTAGTAAAATACTACAACTTATTTTCTTTCTGAACCCAACCCTGTAGTCCACGCAGACGGAGTTGCGGGCAAAAGCTATTATACATAAGCCTTATGTTCATTATACATACGTACCTACTTATATATAAAAATATATCATTTGGCAATTAAGACGAAAATTAATTCACCCACCAAAACTTCATATATACAGTAATACGAAGGGTGAACGGCCAATAACTATGCAAGGCAGTGTTGATATCAGCATATTGTGCTCCAAGATGGATACATGAAACATGTTTCAAGAGAGCGTTTTGCGGTTTGGACTTACGAGTGACTCCTGAGGCCTAAGTGTTCATATGGAAGTTTGTTTCATTATTACGCACGGGATTATACTGCCGACAAGGATCGACAGCTTGTTGGGTTAGATAACTTGAGAACATTTTGTTCGAAACTAAATATTGGATTAGTAATGCAATGTTTTGTAAATAAAAATATGTCGCATGTGAAATAACGTCAATATCTATTATTTTTAATTTTGTTTTATATGTGTGGTATGTTACCTTTAAATTTACCAATAAACTACCTAAATTTATTGAAATACGGTTACTCCTAACTCAATACTATTAAAAATATTTACTGAATATTTGATCACCAAGACTTAATATCATTGTATTGTGTCGATTTAATATAATTGTGAAACCGTAACGTCTAGCGTAGGTCAAGTCAAGTACAAGTTGTCTGGGCAAAACTTACTTAGAAACCTGAATTACGGTAGATATCTTTTTATGATAAAGGAGGTTCTGGGTGGATTATCTGCTTTTTACCATTAGAAAAAATCTTATCATAAGCACGGAGTTAGAAAATGTGCCCAAAATTTGTATGTTGCATTTCTTGACCATTAACGGGAATCCCTATCCCACGTCAAATAGCATGAAGTAATTGATAATTTTTGGTTGGCGCTTTCTCTCTCCTACGTTCAGCAGTGGACGGCGATGATCTGAGTATATAGTACATATATTGTTATTTTTTTCGTTGGAATAAATAGTTAAAAAGCTGCACTACCACATCGCCAGTGTGTATAACATGCAAACAACAGCTAACTGTTTGAGATGCGATGATTTATTGATTCCAGTGGCGACCGCCTCGGGACCGTTTCGCCAGCCCGCGATTATATTCCCCGCTCGTTTTCATTATCTTCCGACTAATTGCGTTTCGGATACACGCACATGTATAACTGAGCGCGGATCGCAAATCATATTTTGTCAACGGAGCTATTGTTTTCAGCAAGGGGGCAGATGCCTACAGGCTAGGTTTTTGAATGCCGCGCTTTTTTATTCAGAAATAGTCAAGATTGTATTGTTGGTGTACGGTTTTGTGGTTTCATCTTTCATTGTTATTGATTAGTTACGAAAGGATACATGAAATTGTTTTGGATAACTTAGATATTGAGTTTGAGGGGATTTCTAAAGTAATCCCGCGGCACGACGAAGTAGTCGTAAAAAATCAATTTACCCATATTTTCGAAAACACTATTCCTACTTCGAAAGCTCATGCTTTGTTGTTGAAGATATTTCCTGCACCTTTATTCTCCTCAGCGATAACATATTTCAATTTACTTATGAGTCAAGACATGACCGAACTCCCACCACAAACCACAATGGCAGCTCTAAACTCCTTACTTGTATATTTTTCTAACTAATTATTTCTCAACTTAAAATGTTTATCTCGCTTCCTTTTAAGCCTTAAAGTCTTAAAGCTTTTCAAAAGCAGGAATGGTCCAGAAGCTTAGGTTCATGTTTTCAAATCTCTACGATCATAAATCTAGATATCTTATACATTTTTGAATATTTTTGCTTAAGTGCATTTAAAACCGCATTAAATTATCCAAATCGTGCGCTTCCTGTGTGCAGGTTGTCAAAGCAAGAGCGATCAATCCGGGCCATTGCACGGTGTATTTAACGTGCGTTTTACGCGCATCCCGATCGTAAACCGACGTGTTAAGTGTTAGCCCTGGGTTGCCAACAGGCACGGTGATGGGAATCTTTTAAAAATATCTAGATGTTTTTTTATGGATGACGAAGTTGTGGCTATGAATAGGGTAGATTTTTTGCATATTGTATTATTTACAAGTTTGTTTGATTCGTAGTAATATATAAGGAGATATTTGATAAGTGGCCTAGTGTTGTACCTTATTTTAGGCTATGTTTGCTTATTGTAAATTGAACACATCTTTCTCTATTAACCTGTAGATCTTAGTGTGATTTTTTGTTTCCTACTTTTGTTAAGATCTTTTTAGTCTTTCATAAATAAATATTATACAATGTTCTGTGTATATTGTACCATTGCTAATAAACCCAAATCTTTTTTACTGAAAGCAGACGAAACTAGATAGTCTAAAAAGAGACAAAGTAAAGCAACGTTGATCATACCCATTATTGCCGAACATTCGAACTCTATACGGCTGAGAAAAGTTAACTTAGACCTTATTTACGATTTGCACGCCTAAAAAATTTCAGATGTTTATTTTAACGATAATAAAAGATTATTTTAACGCCTCTATTAAAACAATTATACCAGTCGGTTCGCTTTCAATAAAAGAGTTTATTAAACCAAACAGCTGAGGTGGCAACACAGTCCCCCCCCAGTCATCGAACGCGCACTCCAGGTAGCTCATTAGTAAGAGGAGCGGTGGCTCAAAGGCGCCACTACATGCCACCGCGCATGCCGACGTTTGATTTCCGACACTTGAACGCTCTTTATATGGACGATTGATGCCATCGTTTTGTACGTTTTGAAAAAATGTTTGTTGTTGGTGTTTTGAAATGAGTATGCGTTGATTGGAAGTAACGTTAGAGTGAAACATTAATACGTTTAGAGCTGATGTATTTGGAATTTGGATTCATTTATTTGAATAAAGAGCTTGGGTGAGATTAATTAATGTCAATCAATATGTATTATCTTATAGTCAGTAGGTTGTTTAACAGGTAATCGAGAAGTTACAAATTTTTTGACTTAAAATTTCTTTTTCAATTACAACGCACCGAATATATCAGAAAAAGGTCTATAGAACTGGTCTAAAGAGGTTTTGGCAATAGGCATAGTAATATATTTTTATTATTTTAGTAATTACTTACTTGCTACAATGGCGCAGCGACCCAAAATGAGTAATAAAATTTTAGTAATTAATAAAAAACTATTCTCTTTCTAAAATCAAAGGCGAACGCGGCAAAAGGTTCGATTCAACGGTTCCGCAAGCCGGCAGCGCTAATGCACCCCACCCCACCTATTAAGTGTAGGAACTCCTCTCGCCAAAGTGTCACAATTCAGTGTAATTAATATTTTAATTGGGCATTTGGTACATTCCCGGGCCGCTGATATTGCTCGGTAAATTCGCCGAATTCACCGACGGTGATAATGTACCCGCCCCTTAACCGAGTGCTGGGTATGCCGGTTCGATTCCGGTAATGAGTTTTTATGTTTGTTCGCGTTGCATCGTGCGGTTGATAGAATTTGCTGAGTATAAGGGCGTCGACCTTGATGCATAATTTCTTTCAACCCCTTTCTGACTATTTGGTTTGATCAAGTGAACAAGACCTGTTGGTCGCGAATGATAGGTAATAGAAAGTCAAAGAGGCTTGATTATAATCGCTGCTATTTTCCTTAGCTCTGACGTAATTTTTTTCTCCGTAAGAATAGTTACACGATAACTCAATTGATCTAAACATCTCATTGTATCGTATTTGAAAAACGTACTAGATTATTTGTAAGATCATAGTCTTCTTTCCGCCTCAATATTAATTAAAGGTAAATAAGAAGACGCCATTGATAGATTTTTACACCCTGAATTTGACACGGTGTAATAAAAGTGAATAGTCCATTTTTGTTGGCAGCTATAATTGTTTTAATATTCCAAAGCTATGAAAAAATAAGTATGTATGTACCTTCCTAACTCTAATCATCTAATTCAAAACACCTTAACAACAAAACTAATATAATCGCATCAAAGTGGCTTATCTGGAAACCTCTACGCAAACCTCGCGAGCCCCTAAACGGTGAATATTAACAGTTAACAGCGGGCCACCCCATCTGAAAGATCAAAAATTCACTGATGCACGCGCGAATTGTCACCTAAGGGTTGAACTGCGGTGTGCACCCCGTTAACTATGGTATGTATCGGGTGGGGTGGGTTTTTATGAGATCTGCTTGTATAGATGATTACTAGCTATTGATTAGTGTTGGATTGGTTATAAGCTTAATGTAAATTATATAATTGAACAGTTATGCACTAGGCCAGCGTGGTGGATTAAGGCCTTAATCCATGAGAATACTGAAAAGTTTTAAAGGAGGTCCGTGCCCAGCCGTGAGACAAAATGATGACTTAAAGGAACCCAAAATAATTGTAAATAATATACATAAAGAGTGTCAAGTAGCGAGTGACTGTGGGACTTTCATGCTGACATGCGGTGCTGCTTGCTATGTTACGCCTAAAGATATGTATGGTGTTTCACTGATTATAGACAACTAAGTAACACAGGCTAATAAAATATCTACGATGATGGTTTATGGCAGTTGGTTGTTAATCATTTTTAATGAAAAATATTTATCATTAACATCCCGAACATGAGTTAGAAACTTAGAATACATACTCATATTTACCACAATACCACCACCATACAAAATCCACACCTCTTCACCCCCCTACACCCCACCACCTGTCATCATCGCGAAAGGCGCGTTAATGAACGCAATCAATAAGTAATGCAATCAAACGGAGCAATTAAAACAGCTCCCGCCCAATTTGCATATGAAAACCTTTGTAATTGATCATCGGGAGACGCCCGCAGACGCCCGGAGACAATACCGAGCAGGGAGCGAGCGATGCTGAGGAAATATCGCGAGTGCTATTGATGGCTTACAAGTGATGTAACATACGGCTGAATCTGATAATAAGGGTGGTAGCAGTTATAAATGAATACACCCAACATTCATTTACATAGTTCCGAGCTAACTCTAAGATGCAAGTTATTTCGTTTTTATTAGGAACAACGAGACACTTTACGGTCTTATAAACACCTAGATCCGAACTTATATTACACAAATCATTTCATCACACAAATATTTGTCTCTACAGGGATGCAAACCGTGGCTTCTCGTTTCACAACCTCTTGTATATTTTAAGAGTTGAACTTCGTACTAATAAAGTAAAACATTAAATCTTATAATTCGAACGATACACATTTGTGCCGCTAGATTTATGAAGTCATTACTTATTGCTAAAGGCCAGTTGGTCCGGCTTTAAAATACTGCGATTCGATAAGGATAACCTCACAAACATTTCCAAACTATTTCCGTAACCAGCTTGCGAAACGAGAGGCCGCGGGCTCGATCTCCGCACGGAGGCAATTTGTTGTATGATCCACAAATATTTATTTCGGTTTTGGTGTTTGTGAGACCGAATTTTTTCTCGTAGTTTCTACTACCCACGATTCTACTTGTATCTTAGTGTGAAGTCAGGACTATTTATATGACTTATTATTATTTTAAAATCCAACTGTGGTGGATAATTTTTTTCATTTGAAAATGTAGACTACTTCTAGTTTAATAGTCAAATTTGTATTGATATGTTATAAATCATGATGAAAAAATATAACAGTAAAGTTGTACACGACTTAAAAGCAATACTAAGAAATGCAACTGTGTTGAGAACATACGAAACGCTCCGTAATTTAATACTCTCTGTATGTATGTTATTTGTTTTGAACATCGCGTCAATGCTAACCCCATAATTTACGCACCTAGCGATACTGTCTGCACTTTTCTGGTAGTGGAGCAAGTAAACACGCGTTTTATTCTGCAGTATTTATTCCTGAATTTTAAAATAATCTTGTTTTTTTTTTCAGTCGTAACAAATGAAATACTGTGTCACCACAATGATGTGATTTTTTAGTTTTTAATTTGGAGTATAATATCCTTTATAATAATTTATTGAGATATTCTTTTTATCGCTCTCAGTCTTGTATTACATAAATTAGGTGTATGTATCTATGATTAAACACCTGACATGTAGTTTTAGAAAATTATATTATTCTACAAATTAGTGAACAATATCTGTGAAGAATATTCCAATTTTTGGCAATCATATGCAACTAAAATGCGAAATCTAAGCAATAAACTGAATGCGATAATATCTACATTGACGTGTACATGTCCTCGACTAGTAACATTCACGGGGCATTAGAAGATTTAAGTGCTACTTTGATACTTGTTTTATCTATAGACACTCAGGTTCCCTTACAACAGATATAATATTATAACGTTCTCTACTAACCTAAAGTTAAGGACGAAGAAACGAGCATCTTCTCGTTGCAGGATCATAAATTTAGTTCTCTTAGATTCGCTGAGCTTCAGTACTCAACACTGTGCGTGCCACAGTTGATCCAGGAGTAAGTCAGGCAACATAGAATCTAATACTTAAAAGCCAAAAATATGAGTTTTTAAATTCCGCCCACGCTACATCTCCACTTGTCGCCAGTACTGTAGCCCGCCCCCTACCCAGACGCGTCTACAACACTCGCGTCTGTCTACGACGCCACCGGCGACGCAGCCTCGCCGCGTGCTCACTCGTTGAAAAATTAATATAGCGTATACAGTAGTTTTATGTTTCCCGCGACTCTGTCTCCACGGTTTAATGAATGCTCGCAGTTCGCTTTTTTCCATATTATTACCGAGGTAAAGATGACCATTGGATGGTTTTCCGTGAATGGCTTGCCGGGTTCTGTTTGTTTAAGTAATGTTACCTTTATGAAATTTATATAATAGATCTGTCTGACAACTTTTGGGCAAAGGTTTGTTTGTGAATAGGCCTTTGTCGACCACGATGGCAAAATCGCCTGGATGGTGATTCGCAAATAATTAATAATTTTTTAAAGTTCTTGAAATAATTATGAATATGTGAATCGAGAAGTTTCATCTCTGTCCTGATTTATTATATTCATATCATATTTAAAAAATAGTTTTTTCTTTTTAGTATTCACAAAACAAAATTAGTATTTTTTTTCTTGTATAATATGCGGTATAATATGCGATTAACTCAGAATTATTTGTATATTTATTTATATTTATAAATATTAAAATCACCGAAACTAAACCAAACAATTCAATCTAGATAAATCAAAACACAGAGCGATCAACAGGCCTTTATCCGTAGGGCGAGTGTTGAGGTCCCATTAATAGCTCCGTGGGCCGCCGATAGCGCTTTATCGGCCTGTTAAGGGCCAATATCTGGCCGATGATGGTGCCCCGCGGCCTTCAGACCTTCCTATCTGTTACACTCCGATAGATACAGCTATTTAGCGGGACCCAGCTAAATTGAATCGTTGTACAGATAATGTTAAAGGAAAACATGTGATGTTTAAGATCTAGCACATGTACTTGATTGGATTGAGAATATGAATTAAAGGTGTTAAGACAATAATTCATGATGGTGGTAATTCTGCAGCTTATTACAGGAATTATTAATTCCATGACAGTTTGTCATAGAGCTTAAATATTTGTCCGAAACCAGCTATCGAGTTGTTAATCACGAGTCTGAGCGTAATCAGGTACCTCTTATTCTAAAAGTCAATTATGAAATCACAGAGAATTGTCCTCGTTGCGAATCATTTTGCTTATGTAAGAGGAAGACTGGCAGTACTGTTATAATTAAAGTTTAGACTATTTACAGACTAATTACATCAACCACCTTTACAATAACGTTTTCGGCCCCCCCAATATTGATAAAGAGCACAAAGCCACGCGGCCATCAAAAACTACAAAACGGCCCGATCCCGCGGCAATCTTGCCGGACACATACAGATACAATCCTAGTTTAATTAACCGGTCAAACCCAAACGCTTGGCCCACGGAACATCAAAGCCCATCGTAATATGCTCACAGCTAACGCACCCCGCACCCCGCGACCCCCACACACCCCCAACACCCCCGTACAAACAATTTGTGTGTCGTCTTGATGCGAAATTTTCGCCCGCCCGTGTCCAATAGTCTATTAAAACCTTACTACCAATAAGACTCTATCCTTTGTTTATAATAAACACTTTCTATTTCCTCCGTCCTTTTCTTGCATACGCCTGTTCTGTGTGTTTATCTCTCTCGTCGGTTTGTACCGTGGAAGCTTTCTAGTGCATGCTAGGGGTAGAACAGAGGCGAACACCCTCAGGAACGTTAACGACTCGCCCCGAGTGCGCCTGAGGCCGATTCAATTACTACTGTCCTATTATTTAGACGAAAATATGTATGTCTGTATGTGTTGCGGTGTATATTGCGTTCCGTGCCTCGCAACGTGTTTGGATAAGGGTCTCGCATCGGTTTCAAGGATGACTTTTGTGGCGTGTGTGTCGCGCTCAACAAATTGCTTAATATAAGAAAAATAGTCTTAAAAAACGGAATAACTTAAGGTTTCAACTGGCTTCCTTATTATGGCACTTATTGTTCTTAGATCTATAGCTAACTATAACGCTTACAAGAGCTGGATTCAGTATCAATTGGACAAGGATGATTATCTTCTAATGGACAAATCATTTCTTTATTATGACATAAATGTTGTTCTTTAATATAACATTTGAGGTTTCTGTTCGGGGATATGGTGAGGGATCAATCTTGGGAGTCTAGTCTCTGTCTACCAACATGGACAAAGGCGTAAAAATTAATTTGTATGTAATTTTCCAACTCAAATAGATAAATAAAAAATCAATTTCATATTTTTCTTTTCTATACAATTATCGAAAACTCACACGTTGCTCTCTGACGTGAAAAATAATTCATCCATTCTCACAGCATTAAGGGCATGTCAAAGAACGATCGTGGACGATTGAACGATGGACGTGTCAAAAGACCATGGGGTCGACGTCCAATCCATCTTGGCGCTCGTTCCCACAGCATCGTCCAACCCTGCTTGACCTTTGAACCCTCCCACAGCACCTACAAATCGGGAACATAGAGGGAGGAGTCCATAAAACTGTTGGGACCAAGCCACGCTGGTTTGATTCGATGAAATTATTTTCACCAGACCCGGAGTGACGTTTCGATACTCTCGCAGATGGATTAATTTGATTATCCTAACAACAGATGTTTCTAAGCTTTATTAAATATTACTTTTGCCGTTTGTTTTGTGTCTGCCAGTATTGTGATGTGCTTAAGAGATTAAATAGATTAAGGTTTAGTTATTGATGTTATTGGTTTAACAGCATAAATAGAAAGGAAATTAAGTTATTTTTGAGAAATAATACAACCCTTATTTATAAATAGGTACTAATCTAATTTTAAAAAATCAATGAGAAATAAAAAATATACCAACAAATTTATTTTTCGACCAACTATTTATTAGCAACCTCATTAAGTAATGTAAATAGACACCACACAGAGCTGTTAACAGCAAGCACACGTATAATTTGATAAGGTGAACATTAACCGTGGCAGCTCAAGGCGGGCCGGCATCCGAGCCAATTGGCTAATAACTCAGGTCGGACGCTCCACCCGACTTCAATCAAGTGCATCCCGAGGCCTGTCGGTGCACCGCCGGCATTCGCAAGATTGCGCCAAACTATGTTACAGATTAGTTTGTTAGCGCGCCCGCACGCCGACCATACTGGACGCTTCACGGTTATACGGCTCAGGATATTGCGGGTAACTGTTCTTGAGTTTTAAGGTAGATGAGCTAAGTGTTTTGAAAAGAATGGGGATATAATGAGCAATTATGATGATTAGGAAGCTTTGATTAGTCTGATAACACCACATTCATTCGCTAAGTTTTACATATGGAATATTCTCAGTTATATCAGAGTGACGGTATAAGGATATGACCCGGATAAATATTTAAGAATAGGAACGCTATGCCTGCTTATATGCCAGTAATACTATTTTTTTAATTAAAATATTTCCGACTCTCTAGAGAACACGACACGCAGATAAGGGTAATAAATGCCAGCGGTAAAATTTATAAATAATTTATTTGAAGTAAAGATAAGCATGCCAAGAAAAACAAAGAAAATATTGGTTCTACGTCTTCCTTAAAAATCCTTCCTTATTCTCAAAGCAGCACATATTTAATCTCTTTATTGGTTACATCACCACAAATAATGAGGTCTAACTCGAAAAAACTGAAATATTTAAATAGCACAAGTGATAAAACTCTAAAGTATCCCGTCTGTGTCCTGCAGATTACAGAGATTACCAACTGCAGTTCACAACCGTCGAACTAGATTAGCAACAAGTTGGAAATGTGGCCGCTAATAGAATACTAGATACTATAAACATCTCTTTGCGCAAGCATATGCTTGCATGAAGAAGCATGTATTCTAAGATCTATGTTTTCATCAACGATTATATAAAATGATTTTCAGTATTTTTAAATGTTTGGATGTCCAACTGACTTCAATAAAGTTTTACACACATAAATTAATAAATTTATCATAATGACGGTTAAGTTTGATAATGTGGAAAATTCCTCAAGAATGGTGATTTATCTCATATAAAACTTAAATTGATTACTTAAAATCTTCAATAGAATTCATATGGCTTTAAAGAAGTTAAGCTTCAAACAAACTTCCCATAAAAATTAAAATGAACACCAATTCTTCTGCCGAACAATCGAAACAAGAAACACGGAAAAACAATTTAAATGATAACGTTCCAATACTGGAATTCAACTTTCTCCCGAGACGTCTTAATCAAAATTCCCTCACAGATAAAAAAAAACAATAAATCAAAAACATGCAAATCCCGCTAATAAGTTGCACAAAACCGAAACCTATTTCACGGGCGGCGAACGTGGCGGGCGAATAATCCACGAATATTTAATAGAAGCGGGCACGCAACGTGTAGGGGCGCGGACTCCCGGGTGCTATCTCCATGCTGATGTTTAATAATTGATAATACCCCGCGAAAAACGCACGGCTGGGGATCTTCGGTAACTGTATGGAGGCGTTTTTGGTACTGTTTTGTTTTCTTTTGGATACTGTTGGTAAAGTAACGTTATGTAAGGATTGAATCTACGTCATTGCCCTTTATTAACCGACTTCAGGAAAATGAGCCGATTCCTATTTGTGTTTTTAATTATATAACATTGTGGTCAGAATTACACATTCGATGTTTGCTAAAATTTAGACTTTTAAAATATGAATGTCCTCAAAATTTAATATCAGTCTGTTATTAAAAAAAATCATAATAAAAAGAAGGTAAAAATTAATGTTTTCTAAGAACTTAAGAAAAGCAGTGATGGCCTCGAGGTTTAGGCGCGCGGTCGAGAATCTCGGCGATCGCGGGTTCGAACCCCAGGCACACACCTCTGACTTTTCGAAGTCATGTGTGTATTCATATTGAATTATCACTTGCTTTAACGGTGAAGGAAAACATCGTGATGAAACCTGCACACTTAAAAGTCCTTAGGAATTTCTTAGGTGTGTAGCCCGCCAACCCGCACTAGGCCAGCGTGGTGGACTAAGGCCTAAAACCCTCTCAATGGTAGAGCAGACCCGTGCTCAGCAGTGGGCGTATATGGGTTGATGAAGAAGAACTTAAGAAAAATGTAAATGTTTTTAATGGTCTATGGCCTATGCAATTACAAAACGACATTTACTCGAACCGGTAATTCAACTGATGCTTAAGTTACATTATGCATACTTCCTAAGTATTGGCAATAGACTTATCGATATTACACTAACAATGCAACGCTGCAAAAAAATTGTCACACAAAAATGATACAAAATCACACTCACTAACATCTCTGAAGTATATAAAAAAGTTCACCTGTTCCATACCGCAGGCATCGTATTATCAGCCTCCACGACTTGTAAACTGAGCAACTCAATCGATAATCATCTCGCATACAAACAAAACGGGAACCTACAGGAGTTGCTATCATCATACCGTGTGGGTATAATGATTATTGCCCGCGGAGGGGATATGTGTGAATATTTCAAGGTATTTACGAGAAGTGAAAAGAAAATTCTCGTATTGTTGTGATTGATATTTGTTGTATTTTTGTTTAATGAATTAAGGGATTAGTCATGATAACCTCGGAAAAATCTCGTTGGTCGCGGATTCAACGGGTTCAGCTTCTGACCTTGAAGTAATCTTATTCACAATGAATCAATCAGGCATTTTAACGATGATGGACAAACTCGTGAGGAAACGTCTGTATAAGCTAATGTTAACATGATCTGATGTATTTTTTGTAGGGTATAGTATGTAACTTTGATGCGAAATAAAGTTTCCGTGGTATTAAGTCCTGAATGCATTTATTTATTTAATAATAACAATAAACACTGCCTCCTTAAATATTCTATTTTCCACTCGGCGTGCACCTACGTTGTTGCGAACGCCCTGCTGCCCCAATTGAAATGTTTATAGATACAATAACGGTGCGGGATCTATCCCGGGCGGGGACCGGGGTGCTGCTTAATTTATTTTTATCAAGATAATACCGGGTTTTTCATGCTTTACAAGGTTTTCTCGTGGAGACTTATAATTGTAGAATATGGAGATATATTAACAAAAAAAGCATGAAAATAAGATTGGAAAATTGGGGGATTGTGTATTATTAGGTATTATTACACCTGTATTTTTTTTTCGGATGCCGATGTAATAGGCATAAGCTATTTAGGGTCCCAGATTCGATTACAGGGCCACACACAATATATTAGAGTTATTTTTTCCATTAATCTTTATTGACTGGAAATAATCATCCGATCATCCCTAATAGAGTAGTAGCGTTGTAGTGATCTTTTTTAATCTTCCAGGTGTATTTTTTATTTTATTAAAATTGCCATCTTACTAGAACTTACATTTTCCAATAAAAATTCTACTAGGGTAGATTCGAGATTTGTAACACAACAAACACATACAAAGCCACACACACACGAACCACGGCCGTATACCAATCGCTAACGTTCAAGCGGGGTTCGTTAAAAAAATCCACACACACACACAAATATAAATCAGCAAATTGGCACGCCAAGTTACATCTGTAGCGTGCCAATGAATAACTAATGAACCGACCGACCCGCCTTAATGACGATGCATTTATTCCGTCGGACACGTGCGTGGCGTTATGGGCGCCATACACGGTACGATTCGTCTGTACCATCGATCTCATGAAAATCGAGACGATTGATCGCATCAAAAATGTCGCCCACACACGAAACGACTGATCGTAACGATTTGTCATTTACTTGTTTGAAGCTGTCAATTCATCGTTACGATATTCATGATTGCATGGGTTTTTGTTGCGATTTGCGACATCGTCTTCGATTAAGTAAATCGTTAACGATCACGACAGATACCATCGGTTCGTCGTTGCGATCGGTTTGATGCGACGAATCGTACCGTGTGTGGCGCCCATTATGCGTGGCCCAGATCCTTGGAACGGGTTTGCGGGCGAATTGCGTTATCGGTTCCCGGGATGCGCTTAGAGTGCAATTGTTTGATTGTTGAGCGCTCGATTTGAAGGATTTTAATGTTGGTGTATGGATAGAGGTAGTGTGTGGTGAAGTTATGGCGTAGGAGAGTATTAATGAATTATTATCATTGAAAGAAACGGTTTTAGGTGGATGATTGCTGAAAACTGTACAAAGAAATGAAAATAAAATCAATGAAACGGCTTATGAAAATCGGCTTCAAGTAGGGATGGCCTCAAGGTTTAGCCACGTGGTCGAGTCTTAGCGGTCGCAGATTTGAACCCCAGGGACACACCTCTGATATTTCGAAGTTATGTGTCTATTGGCAACGAATTATCACTTAATTTAACGTTAAAGGAAAATATCGTGATGAAACCTGTATACCTTAAAGTTCTAAGAAATGTCTTTGATGTGTAGTCTAATGTCTACTGGACTGAGGCCTAAACCCTCTTAATGGTAGAGAAGACCTGTGCCTGGCAGTGGCAAAAATATGGGCTGAGGATGGATGAGGTATTCAAACAATAAACAAGATTTCTGATTCATTTATTCATTACATATTAATGTTTAAGGAGGTGCAATATACATAATTAACCCATTAGGTACCAACTTTTTTCTGTATTGTTTGACATATTTTTCAAAGAGTATATATAATAAGGAGCACATAAAAAAAATATAAAAAAAAAATAACAAAATAAATTTTTAGTCCATCAGTCCAATGTTCCCATTTAGGAACATATTTCAATAAAGAAATTCAATAAGTACTGCCATCCATTGAATCAAATTACTAGTTACAAGCTATTATTTAGATACTATTTGATATTATTTTACAATAATTATAAAATACTTACATCGAATTACAGAATAATCAAAATGGAAACAATTGAAAATTTCGAAACTCGTAACAACTACGCTCTTTGATCAACAACACATAAATGACAATAATTTCAAGTGAATAATTGGCTTGATATTTAGCACCACACAGTGTAGAAACTAATGACATGAATAATTATTAAAACATTGCAGGTAGTTATGAATGAATCGACAAAAAGTGAGATGTTGTGTAATGTTCCCAAATGGGAACATTGGTACCTAATGGGTTAAAACACTAGCTGATTGTCATAGTTTTATAACATGACTATTCCGCAATAAACCAGTGTAAATCCAGGCGTCAACTATCTCAACGGTTAAAAACACCATCAAATAAAAGTGTAAAACCCCGAGCGGCATCAAAGAATTTCCTTAATAAATTCATCATAATAAAAATGACTAGACATTTCACGCTATCTAATCACATAATGGGCATGAAGATGTTGGCTAGGTAGGCGCGGGGCGTCTCTTCAACGCGCCGTCTAAACACGAGAGCTGCGAGGAAACCACTCGACACTTCGTTACGCGACGCGGCAGACACGTTTTAATGCTCAGACATAGGGTAATGTGGACTTTATTAATGGAAATTATTTGATATGCAATGCCTAGACTTATGCACAATACGAGGTGTAAAGGCAATGGAGCTGGGCGGTGTAAATCGTAAATGTAGCAAATGATTCGCTTGATCCTTGAAATACTTGGTCTCTCAAAAGTAGTATCTTGGCTTAATAGCGTCATGATGAATAGCGCAGTGCCGTCTACTGAATACAGATTGACAAGTAACATCTACCATCATACCACGACAGTCTAAAGTAAAAATTTTACTTTAATTTATAAAAGAGGATTTTATTCCCCTTTCCCTCATTTCTTATCTCCTTTCTAGGATTAGATAAGTGTAAAAAATTCTGCGGTGTCCTAGTAATGGGAGTCTTAAATCGAAATTAATATTCAATCCCTAAGTACTTTTAATATCTGCGCGTCTAGCAAATCTTGGTACAATATTTCGATCTAGTCGCAGATTGGGATTAGAAATGATTTTAAATGTTGACCGTTAGAGATTACCAGTGTCACTTGGCTTGTGCAGCATTTGGCTCTCATATCATGACATCTCGAAATGGGCAGTAGTCTATGCAGTCACATATTTGTCTTGCTCTAATCTTCTATGCTATGGGATCTGAAATAGATAACTGTCTGAATGATAAAACAGTCTATAAGCACATAAATATTACGTTGAAATAAATATTCTATTATAATTACCAACTTACAAATTAATTGCCCTAACACAATTTGATCTCTAAACAGTATCAAAAAATATATAATCAAGAACATTAATTTCGCTTCGAATTTGTCTCGATAATACGTTGTCTCGAGCAGTGATGGCCTCGAGGTTTAGGCGCGCGGTCGAGAATCTCGGCGGTCGCGGGTTCGAACCCCAGGCACACACCTCTGACTTTTCGAAGTTATGTGTGTATTCAAATTGAATTATCACTTACTTTAACGGTGAAGGAAAACATCGTGATGAAACCTGCACACCTAAAAGTTCTTAGGAATTTCTTAGGTGTGTAGTCCGCCAACCCGCACTAGGCCAGCGTGGCGGACTATGGCCTAAAACCCTCTCAATGGTAGAGGAGACCCGTGCTCAGCAGTGGGCGTATATGGGTTGATGAAAGAAGAATACGTTGTCTCGGTAAAAAGAATCCGCTAATTGACAACAACCGAAATGCTCCGATACAGTAATGACGAAGTACATTCACATTATTAAAACATACAAGTGGCTTATTAGTGGCATACAAGCGTTCGCGGGACTCGAGGGCAAATGTCGAATGCGAAATTACGTCGGCAAATATTAAAATTCGCGTTACACGAGATACGTGACGAGTCACTGTTAGGAGATGTGGGCCGTTTGACGTGTACCAGATGAAAGGGGGCTATTACGTGTCGTGGGCCTATTTTTATTCGCCATCGACGGTTATTGATAATTAATAAACGGTTGGAAAAATTATTGATGCTGTATTTGGAATTGGTATCTTTCATAGAAGTTAATCTTAATTCACGTAATTAAGCTTAATTCATTTGCCTTCAAGCATACAACAGTATTCGCCTTGTCATTTTTGCTGTAGGAAGCTTATAAGCACTGATACTTCTGAGGGGTTTTAAAGAAATCAGGTTGCCTTCTTTTTACAAGACCCGGCCAATTATATGTATACGTAACCTCAAGTTTAAAGTCTTTTACGCAATTATTATATACATATAGCGATCAACGTACGCATATGGAACACCATAAACCCCACTTAATTAAATGAATTAACCATACCTCCATCCATATCAGATAGCCCTTATCGCGACCGAACAACGATACGTAATAAAACCTTCGAGTATCGTGTTTTTGCGTAACAAGCAGTCTAAATTACGACAATTATTCAATGTTGCCGTGTTATCGGCAGTTATAAAATCGGGAGACACTGGGGGGCGTCTCATTAAGGTGCGTCAGGAGTGGGGGCGTAAGAGGGGACGTCGAGGGGTGCGCGGGAACTCACTTTGGCAATATAAAAAGGCCATTGCGTTGATGTAGCGAAGCGACCAAGTATTTTCCACTTAATTAACATTTCAATAGTTGATATCTAAATTGCAAGTGTTTTGTCGACGATCTGATACGGCCCTCTAAGAGGTCGCATTGAATGGACTCCTGTTTCTTTTGACGTTCACTTGAAATATACTTTTTTTAGCTTGCAATTTTTCTTTTGGATGTTACTTGAAAAAAAAAAACGCGTGGAAATAATATAATAATGTACCGGAGAAATACATACTGAATATGCTTTACTGACTTTAATGCCAGTATTAGTACGTTTAACATAATTGCTAATTAGGGTTTACCTGAGGCCCTTAGTTCCATGGTACTCACCATTATCGGTTATATCTTAGATGATTTTATTGGTATTTGTAGGTATATTCTATTGTGTGGGTAATTAAGCAGTTAAAACCTTAAAATATTGCTGAGTTTTTCTTTGTTCATTACTCTTGTTAAAACCGACTCAAATATTTACATAACTCCAGTTCACTAAATCGCAAAGCCACACCGATCGAACCGCGCACAAAACTACGAGAACGTTAATTGGAGCGTGCAAGCGTAGTCAGCGAGCACTACTTTTGACCTAGTGATCACGGATGGTGCCAGTCGCACTCACAACCCGTGTCATTGTTCGACTATCCGTGGATCAAAGCTATACAGAGCACACGCTTCGACGCACCGACCGGCCCAACTCGCTTCAAACACATTTGACGTTTGATTTGGATATTAATGCTGTAAATTTCGCTCAGAGTCGAATGGATTGCGCTTGCTTTATCGGCTTGTGGCTTTGACTGGTTTTTGATGCTTTTTGGTTGATGAAGATTTGCTCGCTGTGGTTATGGTAAAGTGTTTAAGAAACAACACGCAGTTTTTTTTAACAGTGTTTCTTATAAGATGAGGATGTGGGTGCTTGGAGATATTGAGGGATGAAAAATTCTGTTGATAAATGGGCCATTGATAGATACAACAGGATAAACATATGGTTACTAAAATTATATACCCTGATTATAAAAAGCATACTACGCAGAGTAAGTACGAATGATGTTAATTTAATAAGCTTAAATATCATAAATTTGAGTAGGTACTGTAATCTTCTCTTCTCTTTAACTTAATCTAAACTATACGCCAGACTCAAATCATAATCAAGAAACAGGACAAGTTAAGTTACACCGTTTGATAACAAGAACACCTATGTTCTTAGACATAGATCGTTGGTAAGTTTCAGGAAGCTGATATAAGCTGGAAACACCTTCACAGTTTTCCTGGAATGTATTACGTAGCACAAAACTGTATAACTCTACTTTTATCAAGGGTTATAATAATAGGATCGTCTCGTACGATAACGACGCCCAGAAATGGTCTCCGAAAAAAATCAGCCTTCAGTTTTAATCTTCGCCAAACCAATTAAGCTTCCAATCTAACTTCAATAACTTAATATCGTTAAATACTATAATTTTTTCCATCCACCTGCATCCCCCGCGGGCTTAATAAGGCGTCGCTCGTTTGACGCGCGTTTTTACGCCAACCAGCCCCCTATTCTCAAGCTTTCGATACTAAACCCCTCGTCGACTTTCTAAATATCGAAGAATGTTAACAGCTACAGAAAGATCGACTGTTGAAATAATAAAATATGTAGTTTATGCCATATTAGAGGCCTATGTCCAGCAGCGGACGTGAAGGGCTGGTGATGATGATGATGTGATTTAGAATAATTTAGTCTTCTTAGAATTAAATGTCTGAATAACTGATTTTTTTACTGAACGTCACTGCATATGTATATGTAGTCTACAGCGTAATTCATTGAAAATTTACTATGCTCATTTTTTTTATAATTTCATAAACTAGAATAAGGAATAATTTCAACTAAAAGCTGAAAAGGCATCGAGAATATTCCACGTGATCCTTGGTGGCGGATACCCGGCCCCACCTTAACGGTTTCCATTAATGAAGATAGCTACGGGGCTGATCGTTCGAGCCACTGTGTACCTTGATCATAGGGTGATTTTAATGCCCATTATTTTTCTCTCTCTCTTGACATTGCGAATTTGCTTTTTATGTATCGCCAACGTTAATGATATATTGAATGGGGCTGAGAGAAATAAAAGGTATAAATAAGGCTAGGGAATAATGAAAAACATCGCGGTTGTTTAATGTTTAAATAAGGATTTTAATGGCTTTGTTTTTTGTTGGGATATTGGGATTTAGGTACTTCTTGTTGCATTTATTTTAAGCAATGACACTTAGTTTTCGCAGAATCTTTAGAGAACTATTTGTCTTAAGTCAAAAATTAACTTATAAAAACCTAATTAATCTTTCCTCCCAGCCGAAAAGATCTTCGTTTTTTTCCGAACCACGACTGACATTAAAAAAAGGTCAAACCAATTGGAATATTCAAGAAGGGAATCAGATGATGCTCCCTACGAGATCAGCGATGCAAAATTAACATCTCTCGCCGAGCGATCGAGCACAAAATGAACCGTTTCAATTACAAAAGCACGCGCGACGAGCTATTTCCTGTCTGTGCCACGCTTCGATATTTATTCAAATCGGATATAACCACCCATTTTCTTTGCACTTTTGCATTACAAATCGGCGTTCCTTTTTTTACGAATTCTTAAGTCGAGCGAAGATTCGAACAACTTCCGCGCAACGGGGACGGTTGGCTGCTATTTTATTGACGCAATTTGTACTTTTAATGTTATTGAATTTTAATATTCGGCTACTTATTTTCACGTTGATTTGGCAGGATTATCGATTGACCTGAAATGTTAGTTTTGGACGGTATTTTTGTACGTACTGGAGTTCATTATCAGTAAAAGTAGTTCATGCCCACCATAGAGGCTTATAACCACTCGGCGCTGGTATATTGCTTACACGCATTCGAATGGGAAGAAGATTCTATTGCAAACCCAGTATAAGGAGACCTATTTTGAGCGTAACATCGACTATTAAAGAAACCAATCAAGATGATGAAATGGTTGTTCAGCTCTGCTGCCCCTATCGATAAAAGACGGTAGAAAATACAAATCCATCAATATAATTAAATTCTTCAGCATTAAAACAATCGATTCTTAACTCCCACGGCGAGCATTATCGCTGGCGGTGTTTAAGACGCTCGCGGGTCGTGGGAGGGGCGGGGGGAGGCGGGGGCTAGCGCGGCGCGGACGAGGTCGCAGTTTTTTCTCCAGTCGTCAGATAGATTGGATGACACTCGATCTCCCCAAGAGGGCGAAATTAAAACGCCGGCGATGAGCCTAGCCAAATGGCCGGGGAATTATTTTCCGTTGAGTGATTCTGGCCCATAAAATTTCTGATTGATCAATTCATCCCCGGTGTTTCCATTTTGCCTTAATGAAGAGCACGTTGTTGGTGGACAGTTCTTTTTTTCTCTTCTCTCTCGTCTCCTATCTCGGTGACACCCCCGGCTCTATTTTTCCGCCTGTTTTCGCTTTAGTGGGTGTTTTATTAATTTCCCGAACGTGTTTTTTTTTTCACTTTCGCCTCGTCTCCGCCAGATTTGCATTTAGACGTGGGACTGTCGAAAACAAATCGGCGGCAGGCGAAGTGTGAATGAATGATTTTATAAGTTGTTTCCTTGTTAGCGGATGCTCGTGTTTGGCGTCTGTGTTTAGACGACTTTCTATCGATTCCTAATGCCAAGAAGTGACAATCAATAACTGGCAGTAACGATTGAATAAAGTATCGCCGAGAAACGACTTATTGTGGGTATAATTTATTAGGAAATCTACTCAGATCGATGACTTACATCCGATAAAGCCCATAACAACTAACAATAAGCATGTATTCTGTACTATTCACTATATAAACAATCCAACCAAAACCGGCAAAGTAACATGTACAATCTGTAGCACATTTTACAACACTCATTAATCGCGTAGTGGCGAGTCGTTACGCTGAAAACTTGTCACACGATCGGGGCCGGCCGGGCGACATCGCATGGCGAATTTTATTGCGGGTCCTTCAGGATATTAAGTGGGGAAAAGGGGGATAATGGATCCCGATCCTTCGGACAATGCTTCGGCGTGCCATCATTTCGGTCACATTTCATTAAAAACAACAATAAGGGCGATAACGACTGTTCTGCGGGGGTGAGGCTGTAGGCGGTCGTGTAGCGGTACAGCTGAGGGAGGGGGGTACACGATTTGATCGCGATTCTTGATTCCTATTGTCTGTTGTATGTAAGTTGTTTGTACGCACAAAACATCGGTGTTGTTTTGTTTTATTGAGGCGCAACCCTTGAGTTGTTAATTGTGAGTTTTATTTCTTAAGTGTTTGGGTTTGTAATGGAAAAATACTCATGACCAAGAATTAATGCTCATGTGTTAATTAGAGCTACAATGGGTATCGGGGCTTATTACGTAGGATATAATAATTGTAAAGTAAGTTTTTAATGTCTTCTATTCTCAGCAAATTTGTTGGGGTAATTACACGGCAGTGAATCATAAGACTACGGTTTGATTCCCGGACAGATGTATTATTAACTCCACTCTATAAAAGAAATGTAGTACAATTTTTCTCCAAAAAATGGTTTAAATCATCATGTCTGAAACAAATGTATGTGGATCACACACCTGCGTTAGATTCAAACTGCAACCTAACGTTGTTAATCTTATAGTAAAAACAGCCTATCTACCACCAACCAAAGTATAAGAGATGCTTTAATTCTGAAATCTTTTGCTATATTGATTTCCAGCAATATCAGCACAACTTTCCTCAGCGCACAAGCACCTCTCATTACCAAAGGCCATTCAAATTGAATGAGAGCGAGCCATAAAGGCGTTTGATGTTTATCTATACAGATCCCCGATCCGCCGATAAATAACGTATAAACAAACGGAAAGAAGGAAAAGATGTCGGTGCCTCCCCCGTCTCCCCGCCCCCATGGCCCTCCCGGCATAATTTCATTATTTGCAGCGAACACATCATTTTAAAATTTTCTCAATCTATACAACGGTAGATGGAGGTTTGACTAGACGTATTCCTTTGGACGTGCCTGTTAGCTATTTCTCGAGGGGATAATTATTTATACTTAATAAAGGTGTTTTGTATTAGCATATTTTGATGTTAAAGATAGAAGTGTAGATCGAAAATCGTGTTAAAAAATTTGACGATTCTCGATGGTCTAGTTTATGGATCGTTTAGAACTATGACATGTTGCAAGTCCAGTAATATTTGGTATACATATGTTTCTTGCCCACTTAGTTAAAAATGAAAGATCATGTCAGTCTTAAACAAAACAATCAGTCAACAAGTATTTTCTTAGATTTGTTTTGTCCAGCACCACAATATACCTAATTGATCAGTGTGGTGCACTTCGTCCTAATCGCTACCCCTACTGGATACTGAAGAGTTGTTACAAATAATGTAATGTGTATTAAGATCCTTAGATATTCTTTACAAGATCTTGAACAATTTATGTTACTATTAATTTACGTTACGTCTTAAGCAAAGTAGTGGAGAGAACTTTAGTCAATCTTAATTGTTTTCATGTGATTTTTTGCCAAATCAACGTTTCTTTTGTTTTATGTCTGGCACTGCAATTTATAATACATGTATGTATGTCGTTATGCACAGTAGGAAAATTAATATTAAAAAATTACAATGTATCATAGTGTTTTGAACCCAAACGTACAGTTCGTGAGGAAATTAAACTTTATAAAATTACCTCGGCCTAATTGCCTTAACAACTGACAAAATTAAGACATCTCAACAATTACACAAAGAGATGCCGTCGAAAAATCCGTATTTTCATCATGTTCCAAGATCACGAATTCAAATGCGCCAAACGGTAACTGAGCGTCAGTTATTTTGTAACAAACGACTGTCGGATGGAGCGTCCTAACTCGACGAGCCGTCGTTCAAACGCATCTTTAACATAGTTACAGTACAAATGTTAGGACAGACAAATGGCCGTTATTTCATAATTCACCTGGAGTACATTTTCGCCTCCCGCACGAGCAGGGCGGGGGGGGCTACCGCCAAGACAAGGGAGGGGGACGAGGGTCGCTCCCCACCGAAGGAAAGATGTGTTTTTGTCGTGTTTTTATTAGTGAAAAACAATGATGAATTAGCGAACATCCAGTTTATTAGTCGGAGCGTGAGTTTTTTGTCTCCGAGCTTTTCGGGGTTCCGCTGTGGCCGGAAAACCAATTAGCGCCCGCGATTATACGGACAACTTCACAATGGGTGAGTGGTTTTTTGTTTCAAAAAATTTCGGCGTGAAGTTTTTTTGTCTTTGTTTTCCAATGTTTGTAGTTGATGCTAGTGGGCATTGATATCTCTCAATGAATGGAACTACATGAAGTTGATAAATGTAATAAAAGTTTGGTGGAAGAAAAGTTTATGTATTGGACCTTGTTGTGATACACATATGCGATCTGGGTATTTTATTTTATTTGTTCAGTTCAGTTGAACATGTTAATAAGTTCAAGTAACTGGTTTTACTTTGATATCCAGATATAAATTAAACATAAGTGTATTTCGTCGCTTATAAAACTATTAAGTCTAAACAACATTTTGAATCGGTTTTACCAGGTCTTAATAGCAGAATTACAAGGTCTAAAAAAATATAAATACAGGTAACTACCTGTTTATATGAAAAGGATTTTTAATTTTCTGTATTACATATGGAACACTATGCATTGAACAATACGTTGTTAATTTGCCATCTCTAACGCCTACAGAACCCATTCAATCGACAGCCCAGTTCGACGCTATCTAAATTTTTCACCCAAGCAATAGGTGGGCGCGCGAAAATTTTCGCATTAACAAGCTCCCGGCTACATTATCGGCTATCGTCGGGTGTTGTTGTAAATTAAATTGTTTTCGTTCCCGCCGGCCCCCTCAGGTGTCTTGGAAATACTTTGGCATCGGTGCGATCTCTTGTAACGCCCGAAAAAAAATTCGCCAAGGAAAATGTGTTAATTTCGGATAAATTGGTACAGTGTCGGGGAAATTCTTAGGTGTTTTGATGTATCCTTGTGTTGGTCGACGTGTAAATTTTTAAGTATATTTTTTTCAACTATTTTAGGAATGATTAATTCTACCAACCTTTGGCATATTCTATGATTTTTCCAAAGATACTAAGAAACACGTTTTATATTTTGAATGTCAACGTAACAGCAAAGAGTAGTTGGCGAGACATTACTTTGATTTCTGGACGATAGTAGTGAGGATCACTAAAGCTGATTTACAGTGATCCCTATAATATAAAAAGATAACCTAGACCCATAAGTAGAAGTCCCAGCTGAATAAATATCTAGATTTATTACGTAACAATCGCCCCGTCAATTAAAATAGACAACATAAATGATGGCTTGGAAGTTGAGCCGTCAGCGTGCTCGTGCTAGTAATATTTGATAAGCCCATAGCGTCGGGGCGCAGACTAATGCTCCGGGTGCACACGCCAATTTCCTCTTGCACCTCATTGAGGTTAATTTTCATATTAACGAACGACCACGCCACACCGCCGCTGGTTGCAGCGATACCGACCAGAGGCGGAATAATGCGCACACCGCCACGCTTGTTACAACGGTGAAAATTTAAAAGAATTTTTAATATCTTCCCCCGATTTTATATTTGCTTTGAAATGTGCTAATGGGAGGAAAGGTGGGAGTGAGTACTGAAGAGCGTGGTCGTAGATATGCAAAACTTGATTGAGGAGAATTTGCAGATAAGCAATGCAATGTCCATCTACCCGTTAATCGATTTCTTTAAAACTTAAAGATTCCCTAAGCGTAATTATCCTTGCTCCAACAATCGCCAAAATAACCAACTACTGCCGCAACCCGTGCGGCGAGTTTTATCTCCCGTAAAAAAATTACAATCCAGCCAACAATGAAGCCGAAAAAATTCAAAAACACATAGCCGGAGATTCAGACAGTAAAGCGGTTTCCCATAACGTTTGCCGGGTAATCTTAAACTCAAAACGCGAAATGCCGTAAGCGCCACCGGTGTTGTGGACTCATACGCCGTTCTTCCACTGAGACGGTACACAGAGGCGCTGTAATGGCTCACTTTGACTTACTAGATGGAATTTTTAATGCAATAATTTCGATAATTTATCGCTAGATAGCGCTCCTTTGTGACGGCGACGGGGGCGGCGGGAGGGGAGGGGAGGCGAGGCAAATTGGTTTTCTTTTTATCAGTAAACATTAGAGTGGCCGACTCGATTGACCTCCGGCTGTTGATACACACGGCTGGATGGGATGGAATCTGACTAAGAATACATACGGCAAGGCGCACGATATTTCGTGATATTAGTGAATGTGGAACTCCAGATAGATGACAAGCAAACTAACAGTTTTTGGTTGAACTGTATTAAACATAAAGACAATTTCCAACCTAAACTGGTTCAAGTTACATACTTCTTAGACACTGTTTTTCATTGATGACAATATTAATTTTGATCCAGACTAAATCTGAAATCCATGCACATAAACTTGAATCATATGAAGTACGTTACGAAATTATGAATATTATAGATTTTCCTATTGCGGATTTGGTCGACCATTCATTAGAAAATTTTCAATACCATCAGCGCGACTATATATACAATGTACATGATAAATTTCTCGTTATCTTTTACATTATAACTGAAGCATTAACTGTACCTGGTTTACCGTGGGTGTAAATGAATAAACAAATGAATGCTGGGCTACATGTCCCCGCAGCCAGTGTGTGGTACATTAGCTTTCAATTGTAAAGCGACACTTTTGAGGTGACGTAGGCGTGGTAATTAAATACGTGACGCCGTTTAGCCATGGCCACTCTGTTCGTAATTTGTGCAAATGGAAAAAATGGCCGCGATAACAAAACCCTAGATCCTCTTTTGTTTTTTACTTTTTAATTTGATTTAAAAATATTTAGGTAATCAGATTAGTGCGGGCGAGTTTTATGGAATTAGGAGATGAGGTCTTCTGATCTTTTATTTAGTTTAAATATAGTTTTCTACTGTTGGTATTATTCATACATGACGCATTATGAGCAACCCCTGACAAACTGAAGAAATAACCAACGGCACTAATTGGAAGTTTGTGTCTGGTAGTTAATCAATTAGCATTTCCAATATAAAAATATTTACTAAAATTAGCTATTTCACTAAAAAATTACTTAAACTCTCTTTGACTCCTATATTTTACCTGTCTCACCATGAAAAGAGTTAAAAGACTGACACGTTTCACAGAAACAGCCTTGTGTTGAAGAAAATTAACCGTACAATATTAAACGTTGAAAAACTATTAGTTATTTAAAACGGCAGCAGAAGGGTAGATAATGAAGTGTGCCGGGAGCGTTGCCAAAATGTTGTATCGGTTCGGCGAGTGTATCGTTCATATTATATTGTATATTATATTTTAATAAAATGCTCTGAGAGCGTCTCTTTGTACATATATTTTGGATTTTTATTAAAAAAATCTTTGCAATTTGTATTGAATTTTGTGGTTTATGCAGTTCAGTCATCAGTGCCAAACATTTCTAAGTTAAAAAATATATCGATGTGTATTGTTACTTGTAATGTAACTGAAGCATCTTGAATAATGATAAGCGTAATAACTATTCTAGATGTATCTGTTATCACATGTTGTAGTTGTAGATAGATCATATAGTATTCGACACAAAACTCTACTCCCAAGGGTTACGCTATAGTCTGTCTGTCTGTAACTGACAAATATCACATTAGTAACTTCTTTCTCCATAGCCTATAAAATGACTGATAATTTCCTCCGCATTTGACCCATCCACATCACTACCCACAAAATAACCACGTCAAATTCAAACGCCTTGGTTACAAAGCCGTTTGAAAAGAGGCAAAGTTTTGTAGGACCAAGAAACCGCCATTAGTCCGCGGATAAGTCCACCTGTCCTCGAAGCGGGACGGTACCATCGAACCGAGTGAAATAGTTAGTGGAACTCCGTACATAAATCAAGCAACTCCGACGCGAGCCACTCTCTCCGCGCCCATTAGCATTTTTTATGCATAGAAATCGATCCGGCAACCGTCTAATGCCTCCCGCGATACATTAATATCTTACTTTTTATGACTCTTCTGTAACAATCCGTCTCGCGGATGGCGGTGTAAGCGCCAAGCCTTTTCTGTATTCAATTCTCGACTTACTTCCTTAATAGTAAGGTTCAGTTTAGTGGTGTCAGCAAAATCGGTATCGAATGGAATAGAAACAAGGTTTACGCCGTGGATTATGCTAAAGCCAATGTTTGTGTGTTTGTGCAAATGTATTTTTGAATTTTGCTAGTTATTGTGTAATTTATACAATGAATTTTATCAAGGATTCGAAGAATTGCTGCCTGTTATAATAAAATGATCAACAACTAGATAAAACAATTACTTGTATATTTTTTTTAATTTAGTCAACTATCTAAATTTATCAACGTTTATGCATCGAAGATTTCTTATTTTAATTGTATATGATTAAGGAATTTAGTATTTCTTCACTAATAAATTCAGTAAGATATCATAATCAATCCAATCCAATTTTCCATACAATTCTAGTTTTAATATTATTTATTAGTTTCCATTTACTTAAGCGGTCTTTACGACCTCAAAAGTTATCTATACTAATATTATAAAGCTGAAGAGTTTGTTTGTTTGTTTGTTTGTTTGTTTGTTTGAACGCTAGGATCTCAGGAACTACTGGTCCGATTTGAAAAATTCTTTCACTGTTAGATAGCACATTTATCGAGGAAGGCTATAGGCTATATAACATCACGCTACGACGAATTGGAGCGGAGCAGCAATAAAGAATGTTTCAAAATCGGGGACATTTTTTCTTTTTTGTGAGCTTCGGCTGCGTGCGCTGCGGAAACGGTTAAAGTTTCGCTAAAATAATGTTTGAGAGAAATGTTCCTCTTTAAAAGTTCTAAAAAAAAGTCCGCGACGGCATATGTCTATTTTTTAAGGTTGGCTCACTATAACGTTTTTTATCTTAACCAAATTTATTTTTTAATTAAGTTTTATTTGTGAAGGTGCTTTTATAAATATGATATTAATCCTTATCCAAATAAATACGTTATTCATTACAAGTAGTTAATTTTAAATAAAATTGCGCTTTACATCTTTTGATTTCACTGAGTATCTTAGAAGATATTGCAGTTTTAAAATATTGATCAAGCGCGCAATAATAGTTACGGTTTCACGTTTGAACAATTAGACTGAATTGTATGATTTTTGGTATGAACATAAAAAGGACTCTGAGAAGTAAAATAGACTACAACTTATTTTCCTTCTGAACTCAACCCTGTAGTCTACGCGGACGGAGTCGCGAGCAAAAGCTAGTCAAGACATAAAAATCATCCCAAATTCTATTTCCAAAGATAGCAATAACATAAAAATACAAAATAACATTCGAAAACATTACAAAGCTCCAACCCCGAACATTTGCCCAAACATTGCGTCAAACACGCCAACCCCACTACCGGATCGCAGTTGATAATAGGTGGCGCTGGTGATTTTCTTAACGCGTCCATTTTTCTTTCACGGGCACTTTGAGATTAAAAGTTTGGAAAATGAAATGAAAACTTTGGCGGGCGGACGAAGCGTTGTGCGAAGGCGCCGCGTATCGGGACTATTGGGGTTTATTAGTCACGACGATATGAATTTCTGATGTGGTTCTTTTTATGTACATAAATGTTTGAATATAGAAATTGTTAGTTGTAGGATTTTATGGTGTTTGGATAGCTTCTTTTAACTCATGATTTTTAGAGTAATCTTAAAAAAGATTGGTAGTTTTTGATGGTCTGATTACTATTGGTTCAAAGTTAGCGAGGATTAGTCTGTTACCTGTTCATACTCGGTAACAAAAAGGCCAACAATTCAATTACCATGCAGTGATATTTCCTTACAGAAAAGAATAACATATCCAGATAAACAGAATGTATTTGTATGTCAAAATTATAATAATCTCTATTCAATTACACTTTTACAAGTAATTATAATCATCAGTTTTAAGCTATCACCGCTTCGGAACGTGTTATGAGCTCCAAACATCAGCTCATTCACATGATCATTTTTTTAACTATGTCAATTCTTCGACTACCAAATAAACCCGATCCGATTATAATCTATAAAAACACCGAAGACGTTTCCAGCCAGTCCCAGCGAGAAGAATAAAAAAATCCCGTTCATTTGTTTTACAATAATTCCCTATAGACAGTGAGCGAAACAAAGCCGAATTCGGGTGTGTAAGTGTCGCCTCACACCCGGCCGTGCGCCTATTGTTCGCAATATTTTCAACTGCACCCCGCCCCGCCGCAGATAAGGGAGTTTGGCGGCCGTCCAACAGCATCCCAGATCTTGCACCGATCGTGTATCGGACACTTTTGTGTATAAGTGCATGCTGTAATGAGTTGTAGGTGGGTTTAGTTGGCGGACTCTGTGAAGAAGGAAAGGTGTGAGTATAATTCGGGATATTTTGTAAATAATAAAATTGTTGGTTATTTTTTTAATAATAGTAAAAAAGTCTTTTTCATTGATTGTTTGCCTCAACGGCGTAAGTAAAAAGTTTTCGATCGAGATCTCGAGTCAAACTTATTGAGTTTCAGTATTAGGGTATTATTGTAATGGCACGGAGTTCCATATTTTAATATGCACTTTTGTTCCATAAACTAGTTTGAAAATTTTTATGATGTTTACGGAGTATTTCACGAACATGATACATGTTAGAATGTAGAATAATTTTCTGCTAAAATTATACATAATTACTTGTATATTTTGTATATTATTTGTATTTTATATGTACACTTTCATGTAAAGTTTATTCATTTGCATGTCAAAACTGGTTTGTGAAGGACTCGTAGCGCCATCTGTAGGCGAGTAGCGTTAAACCAACTTCAGCGATACTTAGAAAATAGAATTATGTTACCGGCATGTATTCCTATAGTCTTATTTACATTCTATGTAGTACAACTTCTACCAGAATATATTTCATTTACTTAGGATAATATATCTTACTTTAAATTCGTAAGTATATTTGTTAAAGTGTAATAAAAGTGTTAAAAAAAATAATAAAGAAAATTGTAAATAAGGTAAAGACAATTGGATCTCTGTCAATATTAATAATTCTCATTGGATAACAACCGTCGGTGTCATAATATTTTCCTGAATAACTTAAGAAACGGTCGAGCATCTCAATGCAATCAACATACCTGCTCAGTGCAACTCGAATTGTTTAAGTATTTCCAAAGATAAGATACGTAGTAAGAATGTATGTGGTGTTCAAAGTAGGTGGATGTCAGTCTTCATATCAAAAGGCTTCCCGATATATTTGTGAAAATATTTGTGTGATCCGCAAGTGTTTGGGTCGGGACTGTGTGTTTATAATATCGAAATGCTTTATGTGATTTCTGACCCAAGATTTTGTGATCATAATTCTATGGCTTTAGGATGTATTTAAAAAGCATTTTTATAATAATCGTCAGCCCATATACGTCCCACAAGGCACTGCCTCCTTTACAAATGAGAGGGTTTAAGCCTTAGTTAACCACGCTAGCCAAATGCATATTTTAATCACAATACTACCAATTTAAAACCCAAATAAAAACAAGGAACAAGCCGTTCAATCTGGCGTACACAATTAGGATTCAGTACGTGGCACTTATCGCGAAAAAATCCGACAATAATTCGTACATACGCACACGCTGGGCGATCTTCAGCGGTCCGCGCTGGGTCACGTAAACGCGGCGTAAAAAATATCTGCCACCAACACCGATCGCGATACCCGCGCACGCCGCTTGAATATTTTCATTCTTTATATTTACCCCATTATAATTATTTTATTTGTATGCTAGTTGGAGCACCCGGGTTGGGATGGTTTGTCCGGTCGAATTGTTTTCCTCTGAAAATGGATGCTAAATCTGAATCTAAAATCTGGAGTTGTCTTGACTATGTAGGCCAGATTTTTCCACATCAACAGTATGTATCAAAATGTTTAATACAGCAATAATCGTCTTCTACTTTAAGGTATTAGATACCACGAATTGATTATATGACCTTTATGACGGTAGCACCTTTTGTTTAACTTAATGTCTGTCGTTCTCGAAATTATATTTTCAATTTCAAATTTCCTCTCGAAAACCTGAATACAAAAGTGCCAGTCTGCTATAAAAACGCATTCGAGCAAAGATTGCCTCAAACATTTCCGCAAGCATATGCTAGACGTACCCACAGTAAATAAACGAATCGACAGTCAAGCGCACACGCAGACATTGATCATATTTAATTTATTTTATTAAATATGTAAAAATAAGCGTGCGTCGACCGCGGCTCTCGGAGGCGGGCGCCTTGGTCAAACCCGTGCGTGTACCAGGAATTTTAATTCGCACAACAATAATCCGCGGTGGCCCTTATTTTTATTGTGCTCTTCGTGTGTTTGCATATATAATTTACTTTGTTTCGCGGCTTACGGCGCGTATAAATTATTTTTGCGTATCTAAAAAGGGTTGGGTATAGATTTTTAATCAGAGACGCAGGGCTCATGAATATTTTATGGGTGTTTTATTTATATAACATTTAAGTAAATGTCGTTTTGATGCCACGGAGTGAAACGTTCGTGAGTTAGATTCTAAATTTATTTTGTAAATCATATTTTGATAACAAGAATTTTTCAAAATAAGTTTTGAAATCCTGCTGCATTATCTCACTTGCATATAATACGAATCTTACAACAAGTTCATTGCAGGCAGTCGCTAAGGACTATGTTATAATTCTACTAGCAATACAAACGCTGCAAAAATTTGAAAGAATCATGTGACAAAGTTTTCGCTTCGATCGCTCCATTGTTCCGTGTGGCCGGATAAGATATATTTTTTCGCTGTAATACCAGTGGAATGCCATAATTCAAGCATGAAATTCGCAGCCATTATCGCTTCGCGTGGTCCACAGTACGGAACCGTCGGAGGTTTCGTCGCCCGAATTTATGCCCGTCCCCCTGTGACCGCAACCAACGAGTTACCGATTCTTGCATTGCTGGTGTAAGCGGAAAGCGGCATCACATGAGCGGATTAGGTTTCATTGTGAATTTTTAATCACCAACTTGTTAAAACGGGAGTGGCAGATGAAGCAGTATTGGCCTCGAGGCTTAGGCACCCGGTCGAGAATCTCGGCGGTCGCAGGTTCAAACCTCAGGCACACCTCTGACTTTTCGAAGTTATTTGTGTATTCACAATAAATTGACACTTGCTTTACCGGTGAAGGAAAACATCGTGAGGAAACCTGCACACGTATAAGTCTTAGGAATTTATTAAGTGTGTAGTCCGCCAAGCCGCGCTAAGCCATCGTAGTGGCCTAAAGCCTACACCCCCTCAATGGTAGAGGAGACCCATGTCCAGAAGTGGGACGTACATTGGTTCATAACGATACATTGCGACGCCACTGGAATTCCGCCATACGTGAGACCGCAACTTTCGTTTACCACGGGGTGCGCGGCGTCCGGGCGCGCCGGGTTAACTTTTTGATTCTTTTCGATAATCACTCGTTAATGCAGTGGCCCCGCTCCGGTTATTTATGGAGTTCGATACTTGGCACCGATACTTTTGTAATGGTGTGGCTCTTTTATTTGAGCTTTAGTGTGTGTTTTATGTGATATTGGAATCTTAATTACAGTTCAGAGGATTTAAGCCTTTGTCCAACATGCTGATCTAGTGCACGTTGGCAGAGTAATTTATCTAATCAATTTTAGCACGATATTTTCTTTTATACTTAAGGGGTGATTGGAAATATGCAAATAGACACATAACTATCTTGTATCAAGTGCCATTATTTTGTTGGATATAAGTGTATAGTGTGCGTTTGAGAGGTACCTCATCGAATTTGGTTTCATAGTATCGTGTTGGTAGATTTAATCATTAGGAAAATCACATTAAAAGCACGGAGTCTTCGGTCATGCTCGAAAAACGGCTTTTGGCACGAGCCTATCAAGGACCAAGGACGACCTTGATCACATAAATTTTTTTAGTTGTTACCTTAATATTGAAATAAGGAAACGTAGACCCTTTCGGGGATTCAGTAGTGACTGTACATGTAAAGGTATGCCGACTTGCAGTGCTAATCACTCATCATCAACCTGCAGATTATAATGCCAGTATTATCGTCGATTGTTCGCTATCTCCACAATCGGATGGTGTCGAACCGCACAAGATTTAAATCGTTGAGTGGGGCACGCAGCGCCACGCCGGCTCGCCTTGTTGCCGCTGATCTGTATCCCATTTCACAGTGAGCGATCAACGCAACTTTTTCAATTTCCTCGCGGAGCGGCGGCGCGGACCGCGGGCGGCCGTCAAACGGTAAATGATTATAACTATGACGTCAGAGGAAACGAGCGGAGGCGCCGCGCCGTAATGAGAAATAAGGCGAAAAAGTGCAGGATGTGAGAGCTGGGGGATTGGTGGGTTCCGTAGGAGTTAGCACATTCTGAACCTATTTTGGGGTAAATACTTCCCACAACTCCATACATAGTCATACATACTCTTAACCTAGACAGAGTCTGGAGTTGTGTAATGGGAACTGCGAGTGACTTATAGTGTTCAAAATCACCTAGATCAAAAACAAATTGTGATTCATTAAAAATATTTGGCTGTACAATCACGCCCTTTTCACTAGCTAATATCTAACCAAATGAGACAAGGAACTTATTATCTTAGCGTTACTAGTAACCAAGAAACGGCTACAATAGTCACTTGCCAAGCATAAGCAGATCCCAGGATCGCAGAACTGAATATATTTGCCTATCATTATTGAAGAGCTATTAGCAGCAGTCAGTATCGGGGATAACATTATTTTATTATTTAGCTTAAAAATGTCTTGATTCTATTTTTATTCCAAGACTTAATTACACAAAGCGAATAAAAATTTGTAGTATTCTTTTATCTTCAACACCGGGTAATGTATTACTGCCGTTACATCGTGCGGTTCGCGTGTGTTTTATTATGAGTTGACCTTTGGTTTTCTTTATCAACTATCCATGCAAATACTTGCAAAAGAATGCCGTGGGTCAAGTTACTCGGAAGCTCTATTGGTCTACGTATGTGATATATGTAACAAGGGTTTACTGCAATAGTGATTTTGCGGACTGAAAAAGCATGAATTGTAGTTACAAAAAAACTTTAGTAAAAAAAGCAAAGTAGTTCTCACATGTACACTGTCAAAGTCAAAAAGTAAACTATAATAAAGCTATTGAAACAAACTAGAGGCGATAATTTGACACAAACATGTGATAGATGGTGCATTTTAAATTTAAAAGTAGATTTTTTTATCTTTACTCGATTCTCTCAAAATCCTCTCAGTTGTTAAGGAAGCTCTTGCCCAGCAGTAGTATGTTTATAGGCTAATGATGATGACTGAATTTCGAGTATGCTTGGGCTTCTTTTCTAATATACGTATTAAAGGTCAATAATAAGGGTTTCTCGATATAAATTCCGAAGGAACTCTAAAAATTCAAGCCAGGAAGCGGAGCGGCCTTCCTCTTTGCCTTTTTCATCTTTTTATTGATTAAAAAAGTTTCCTAATCTAATATTTCTCGGGAGTCCGTTTCATCCAGAAATAGTTGCGTATTGATTCGTTGTGTTAATAAACAACTCTCGAAGATATCTTTCTTGCGTGACCCTTAGTTTTGAAACCATGGAGTTATTGCTACCAAGTGATTAACCGATGGTACTAAGGACTTATCAGAATCTTGTTCAATTACATCATCAATTTTATACACGTACTACCGTCTGCCTTGAAGGATATTTCCAGTACGAACTATTGGAAGCGGAAATTCGGCTGTAATAATATGCAAAATTATAATATAATATAATAAAATTGCGAATATAAAGACGTTTGAGGATCATATTTTAAAGCAGTAGCACCTACTCCTACGGAGTAAAGTAGTGGGCGTGTAATCATATACCACAGATGTTCACTACAAATATGCCTTCGAAAGACCACTTTTTTATGTAATCATCGTCATATTAACATCACCCCATATATGTATGTCCCACCGCTGGGCCAACCCCTCCTCTATCATTGAAAGGGTTAACGCCTTTTTTACAACCCTTAAATAGATTCTCTCTCTTCCAGAAACTGCACTTCCTAACCCCCCCGTCGTATGCCGTGGAGCGTGTGATGACCAGCCCGTGCGGCAGCAGGATATGTGTGTGGGGCTCCCGAGGAGTCACCATCGCCGAGCTGCCGTCGCGCTGGGGCCGGGCCGGGCTGTTCGAGTCGGGGAAGGAAGAAATACTTTGCAAGTAAGTGGTTTTTGGTTTATTTCTGACGTGAATGACAATTTTACGAGGAACGAATTCGAATATTTAGAGTGTATATTAACATCTGCACATACCGATATGATAAAGGCAAAGGACCACTAAATACCCTATAAACTAGATCTAGATAAGTTTGAACCTCGGCAATATATTTAAGAACCGTACGCAAGAAAGCCAGAAAGATTGTACACAGTTTTTTTTTATTGATCAGTCTTTCACCAGTAACTAAACCACAAAAACATTTTAGGCAACTAATGAAAGCCAGCAGTTTCCCATCATTTGCATTTTATCTAATAAATATAAGAAAAATATTTCATAAATATGTATCTTCTTTTATAATATATAAAAAAAATAAGCCAACTATAACTCCACATGCATATCCGCCACATAAAGAATTCTCAAGAAATTCTTCTCCAAGCGAACTATAAATCGTGAAATATGATTATCCCGGCTAACACCTAAGAAACTAAACACCTGTAATCTAATAACGGCTGATAAGTCCCGTAGAAAGGCTCGCACGTAAGCATCGTGTATTTTCTACTATCACGGTAAATTTTGTAACCTATTAAGCTCCTCGAAGCGGCTATAATGTTAGCCTGAGGTAACGATTAACTCATAGATTATTTGTTGTCTCCACACTTGGCAGAGGGGACATTGCTTTTCACCCATGGTTTAATGAGAGATTACAGTGCGAGATAATTGTTTTTGGTTGTCGCTAATAAACATTAAAGGGACTACAATTTTATTAGATCAAGCATTTGTGCTAAAACTTTGCCGTGAAAGTGTATGAACAGATACATATGTTTATTTGTAATCTGTGGATATTATTCACCCATGCAAGACTTTTTTTAAGTAATAGTGTTAATTAGGCTTATAGCAACAAGTAATTATTAAGTTTAGTGAAGTAATAGTGAACAGTACAAAAGTATATACCCAATGAAATTAATATAATACTTGTATAATCACGAGTTTCTCTAAGAGACTACATCCATTTAGGCATTAATCGAAGAATTTAAAATACCGTGTCTGTTCTGCAAAACATTCTGAGGCGTTCGCGCGCTCGAGTCACCACTCTTTTGTACATGTTATTAGGCGGCTATATCTCGTAATTTGCATATTTCGGCAGTAAAATTAATTCGAAGATTTGCCCGCATCCACCATCCAGACGGGGGTGTCTTATGAGGGGTGGTTCTGTAATGTTTTTGGATTTGTGCATTCGGATTTTCTTCGTACCAATACGGTTTGCGGTTTACGCTAAGACCATCTCTGTATTACGCTGTCTTTTGATTAAGTTTTGCTATATTCCGAGATCAGTACAGTGGACTTCAGGGTATTTTTTATTTGCTTACGTTTTGCGTTTCTCTTTTGTTTTTTGTTTATTGAAATTATCTCAGTGGTGTGAGATAGGTCTGTGTGAATTATGTATGGGAATCATTATCATGCGTTGGACTACGGTGATGGATGGAGAAATATGATGGAAATAATCCTCATTGAACTGGTAATCAATAGAAACCCTGTAAAGACCTTTATAACTCATATTTTTCACATAAATAAATTGGTAGAAGGATTGAATTAATGTCTGATCGCGTAAAGCTTAGTCAACACATGAGTCTTAATATCAAACTTCCGAACAATTTTTCGTACTTTCAACCGTCAATATTTAATAAAATTCAAACCACCCCGTTAATATGAAGAGATCAGACCCCAAGCACATAAGTCGCAGTGCACAATACTAAACCATGCAAATATCTAAAGCTCATTATCTATACATTATATTTGAACAAGCCATCGTGCCGGAATCTCAGCCAAACAGAAACTTATGACGGCAGACATTTAAAGGGCGGTATTAGAGCGCCGTTGCAGCAGTAGTATTAATCCTAACAACTAATATTAGCAATAAACGGCCCCTTTCGGCTAATTATGCTAAGATGTTTCGGGCGAACTTGCCGTCTGCAACGGGGATTTGGGAGTTTTCCCACTTTGTTTGCTTTCGTGTGCGCGTGTGTCGGGCACAGCCGATAGCTTTTTGGCTAAACTATTCATGGAATATTGGAGAATGTACTTTTTTTGTGTAGTGTATTATGCCAGTACAAAGTTAAGCTAAACTGAAGCGTGGAGAAGGTTGTTTATGTTTTTAATTTTGGAATAGGTTGATTCATGAATTGAGTTTTAAACAAAAGAGGATTAGTTGATAGTCCCATATTAATGTTGCAAATATTATTTTTCGCGTTCAACATATGGTATCAATCAGATTGACATAATTGTGGGGAATAACGATAGCTTTATGAGGTATTATTGCAGTCATTTTATCACTCTATTCCTCACTTCACTCCTCGTTAGATTTCGTTGTATCATCTTTGGTATAGTTTTTTATTAAATAAGTTCATGCCAATATAAAAAAGAATCTTTCATAACTGGCCTCAAAAAACATCTCAATTTGCGTGTTGATGAAGATATTCGAACTGGCAATCACCACCTCCTTTATTTTTTAAAACGAAACATCCAATTCCCGCTTGTTGTCCCGTACTGTGCACAAGCACCGCTGCAGCCGCCTCGTATATTCTTTGATAACCCGTTATCGTCGTCGCGTTCGGTGCATTTCCTCACAGAACCCACCCCTTTGCCCCTCTCTAGCCTCCCCCACCCAAGCCCCGAGCCCCCTCCGTCGTCCGCTAAATCTTAAACATGAAATACCTTTATGGGGTGACTCTATGTTTGCACATTATGAGCAGATGATTAAACGGATTATCGCCAAGTTATGAGTTTGGATATACTAACGTTATTAATTGAAAGTACAGTATAGTCCGCTTATAATGACATCGAAGGGAATTGACAAACACGTCATAATAAGCGGACGTCATACAAAGCGTTTTATAAAATAAAACACCTTTTTTATGTAAATATGTATGTAATTAAATATTTCGAAATGAAATGAAATGAAATGAAATGAAATGAAATAATATTTATTGAATCCATAAAATGTCAAATACATCACTTAGATTCAGTCATTTCAAAATTTACCACCCTGTTCGGAAGGCAGTCATCACTAGAGAAGAACGGGCAAGAAACTCTAGTGTTGCTCTTTTCCAATCAAGAGATAGTTTACAATACAGATACAAAGACTCAATTTCCCGAATTAGAGCAGCTCATTAATACAATATCAGAATTTTGTATATAAGAACAACATAGTCATCTTAAATGGAGACTCTGACATCTAACCAGGTTAAAATTTCATTAATGGAAATAAGCAAATCAGGCAGACCAGTCCCCACAAACAGCACCCGTTCACGAGTATGACGCATGTGCCAGCCATCGGCCTCCTCAACCATTTCATAGGGAAGTGACCGACCCGGCACACGACGCCGAATAAAGAAACATAGTTATTATATATGTTTATGTACACATACATGTTAAATCAAAATCAAAATTGCACACATTTCCGGTGGTGCTAAAGAATCTGAATTTAGGTTTCGTGACCACAAAGATAAAGGAATGTCGTCTTCTTCATCAAATTCATGTTCTGATATTTGAATAGGTAAACCGTCGTGGCTTTCAAAGAATCCTGTATGTTTGAAACAGTTATGAATGGTATTTTTGGTACCGAAGGTGTAATGAATCATGTCGGTCATTATAACTGGACATCATTTATTAAAAATGGGTCATAATAAGCGACATGTCACTGTAAGGGAAGTCATTATATGCGACTTTTTATAAAGAACTTTATATGAAAACCAAACTTTGTAGTGTAATTACGTCATAATAACCGGTTGGTCAATATAGGCGGAGTCATAATAAACGGATTCTACTGTAATGGGTATTTTGGTATGGGTGGAATGGTAGAGTAGTATTGTTGTTTTCTGCATCATTAAAATCATTAGGGGCAGAACAATGATCTTTATATTAAAATAGTTTATTTATAAATTTATGGCAAAAAAATTCTTTGATAAACTTTACGGACTTGAGCTCTCGATGTTTGCAACTAATTTAACACCAAGTCATCGCTTGTTTACTCTTAATATTGCCTCATAGTCTAACTGATCTGGTCTTGCGGATCGAGTACGTACCGAGGCATTTAAATATCTTGGGTCTGATTCTCGGCTCAGGAAAGCGTTATTGGAGTTTTTCATTAGGAGCACGGAGTCTGGTAATGTGCCCACAAATGGAAATAGACTCGTAACTTATCATGTGGATATTTTGAAGATATATCTGTTTATTTTGAAGATATATCTGTTTTTTTTTCTATATCTCAGCTTCAATTTAAGAACACTTTAAATTAAAAGTAAACAAAACAAAGAAAGCCAGGAACTAACGGTTCGATATACGAGTAGGCACAGACGGACGCCAAACACTGTTCGATCCTGTGCAAACACGAACGAAACAAACACAGACTTCGCACGGGAATTGAACCCACTGGCTTCTTTAGGCACAGATGTATTTACCATACAGTTTGTCTACCTTTGTTTTATAAATTTGTAATTAAATATATGCTTATTGTACATGAAATTAAATGATCCTATGACACTAGATACAATAAATTTCATAACTTACTTAAGTATAAAAATAAAAAACAAAATATTTAAAAGACTTATTCTATGCTATGAAAGATGGTCGCTGCTTTGATGTTACAGATATTTAATAGCCATCAAGACCGAAGTTACACCTTTAGTGTTCATCATAAATAAGATCCTAGATAGATGCCACGTACCAACTAGAAAGTTTTCTGACTTGTTTAAGAAAGTTCATAAGCCAGTCAAATCACTTCAATGATAAATGCTATTTCTTCTATGTGATCTATCATTTACTATCGAGAAATGTCGTGACACAAACAAATCCCAAACAGATTACATTACCGCAAGATCAATACGCAGAACAAGCGTAATCCTTTAACCGCACCAACCGGAGCCGCAAAACCGAATCATCCTGTAAGTCTCAATTACTCCGCTACCCTGATTCACCCACGACCGAACCAATTTGTGAACGGTTCTGTGATCGAAGAAAACTATCTGATACTAACCATTCCATTATAAACCCTAACACCGACGACTAAAGTCCTTTTTGTTTCATAGCCCCCAGTAGATCACTTTCCAAGTCGATATTGCCTAGTCATGCGAATGATGACCATGGGATTCCGTGTTTTATCATAGTGAACTTTATTAAAAGGTACTAAAGTTCCAATTGGATCGTGATTGCCACGGACGTGGCGACCTAAACCCCAATTATAGGCCACAAACTATTTTATCTAACGCCCGTGTGACAGCACTAATCTTATTACAATCTATTGGAATCGAAAGTGCCGGGGCAATGTGAGGAAATGGATTATTTTTCACTGTCAGCTTTTACCAACTCAATGGACATTTCTCGTAAGTGATAAAATGACTTCAAATGAGTGCAATTGCCATAGCTCTTATATCCTTTTCTCATTCCCATCATCTACTTTCTGTAACTCTACATTATTCATTATGTTTGCTAATACTACATTGTTTTGTCTCTAGGGACTGTATAATCAGATTATTATTTGTGTGAATATGTAATTTTTCATGAAAAATTTTACAAGTTCCTCCACAGTAGAAAGAGGTACTAAAACTCCATCAAACGATACATCTCGACTACTCGACATACATCTCCATCAAAGGCTTGGCGCTACCAGAAGTGGCTTGTGAACCATTTCTCCCACGCTTTAAAACATCCATCTCCACATTTTCGTAGCACACGTATCTCCTCCGATCAGGATTGATTCCTCGGCCGGGTGTATCCGACATTGTGATCCGGGCTTTTGGCTTAAACCAATTTGCCGGTTAATCCGGCGGGGCGTCCGCGCCGGCGCCTCCGGAGCACCCTCCGGAAGAGACGGTATACACTCGCGGTTGGAGATTACTTCTTATTCGATAGACCTATTGGTGTTTTATAGGCGGTGAGATCAGATAGATCAGGGGTGGTTTTTGGATTGGGAAAATGTGAGGCAGAATTGTTTTGGATGACCTCTGCGGCGTAGTATCGAAGAGTCAGTTTTACGACAGGCTGTAGGTGCCTCTCGTACAAAACTATAAAAGACTATTTAACCGATCTTCGTAAATAGTATTTCGGATTTATTAATCTATCACGAATATATCACTTATTGCTGAAGTGTGAAAAAATAGCTTACTAATGTAAAATAAATTTTGTCTAAGTTGATCAAAATTCTAGAGCCCAATTTACTACTTCACATCTAAACCACCACATAAAACAAACATGAAATCACTGCCCACACTGCCGTAATCCAGTTTCCGATAGTCTAAGTGTAATAATCTAGTCGCCGCTTCAGTAAACAACCCGCAACCGATATGCAAATATGCAGTGGCCAGTCGGCTGGCTACTGTGCCACCGGGCCCTTCGTCTCGTGTGTACACTTGTGACCAAGTCTTATCTGTGGATTAACTCATTACAAGAGGGGTCTTGTGTAGCTTTGGGTAATTGATAGATTAATGTTAAGTAATTGATTGGCGGTTTTGTGCATTTTTCTTTGCGTCATTGGTTTTTTAGGTCATAATTACCCTCAATGTATATTGAAGGACGGTTTACGTGTTTCACATACACGTCTCTGGACTTTGTATTTTCCTTGTACACAATAAAAGTATGTTTAATTGTCTGAGTCGAGAATCGTACAAAGTAACACGCAACATTATTTGTACTGTGGGACCCACAGAGCAGTGTTCTCAGGTAATTCCTCGAGGATTTTAAAGTCATCATATTTCATCAATTTTATCACTTGCTTAACGATTAAGGAAAACGTCGTAATGACACAGCACCTGCACAGACAAAAAGTTCTTGAATTTTTCTAGGTGTGTAGTCCGCCAACCCGCTCTAGGCCAGCGTGGTTGACTAAGGTTGTTACACCCTCTCAATGGTAGGAAGCCCCGTGCCCAGCAGTAAGTCGTATATGGACTTATAATGATGATAATGATTCCATCTACGGTTAGTGTAAAACTTCCCTCACATTAAGTCTTTTAGTACTTGTTACTCGCTTCATTAGCATTCCGATGAGTCGTCCTCTAATGAAAGAATAATATTCTCCCGACACGCTTGACGGTTAAATTAAATCTTTTGAAAAATCTAACACGCAATGTATATTAATAAGAACGGACAGATTAATGTGTAGGCGCTGTTAAAAATATATAAATTAATGAAAAACAACACGTCCTAAGGATTATTCTGAATTAAATATTTCGCCAAAATGAAGAATTACCGCATGAAATAATTTCAGGAGGCCTTAAATAAAACTGTCCTGATTGCAAAAAGTAGACTAGGAGGCTAGGAGAGCTAGGAGAGACACAGAATCGTAGGAGATTTAGAAAAAGTACTTCACGTACTTTGTGTTGGTTTACACGATTATATCCTATTCGGCGAGTCCAAATCATTTCCGTTACCTTAATTTTTGGCTGTTATAAAATATACATATACCTCCTAATACAGTGCCATAGATAATTCTCTACAAAGAATAAAACCGACCTAAACGATATTCAAATGAAAGGGAATTTTTCTCACGTTAAAACGCAAATGGTTAGCCGGCACCCCGTCGAGACGGCGACCGCACCGATTTAGGGGTAGATCACACAAAGAATCCCTTTTTTATCCTTGGGGATGCGCCCCCGAGCCGCTGGACCGTGCCGCCGGTATCGATAACAAATTGGGGTGCTGTACCGCGGAAGGGTTGCGGAGGAATCAAGGCGCGTCTTGTAAGACGTTCGGGGGTGTTTTATTGGATCAATTGACATGTGTCTGAGGGCCACTTGTTGCTCTTTTTTTGTTGGTTTTTCCACTGTATAAGGGTTAAGTCAATCCCGGGTGATGCGAGGGATTTGTCAATGGGTTGTTTGTGTTGCAGTGTCAGTATAGTGATTGCGTGTTTAGTTTGATGCAGTTACAGGTTGATAGTTTTGAATTGTCATCATTAGAACGTACTGCTACTGAGAGGGGTTGGTTGCTGGCCTGTGTGGCTTGATTTCACACCTATGAAATTGATATAACAACTTTCAGGTGTATAGGTTTTCTCACTATTATTTTCTTTACCGATAAAGTTTGTTATAATTCATTATGAATTAACACAATATGACTTAAAAAATTAAAGATGTGTGTCTGGGGTTTGAATCTTGATTGATCATCCATTCATTTTGAAATGAATCCATCATGACATTGATTTTGAAATGGATTTAATGACATTAAGTGTTAATTAATTTCAACCGTGCTATTCAAAGAAAAGAATCAAAGGCAGGAAAAAAATATGAAAAGCACATCTAACTTCACACAGACTAAATAAACTGCGGCATGTTAAAAAACACAAAAAACTAATACACAGCGAAAGCAATTCGAGTTTATTGTTTCGCCTCGTCAATTCCGACGACAGGGTATGTCCGACCAACGCCGCCAATAAAATACCTGCGTAGTTTTGTATAGCAATTAACGGGAGGCTCGGCCGCAACAGTTTAATTTCGAACGCCGCCCGCCGCAATAAACGAAATGCAAACGGACCCGAACCGGACGGCCGACGGTGGCCGACGGGTGCTGACGGGTTGCCAGCGCTCATTATCTGGAAAACTTGGGAAATTTGACGGTGTTGCGAATTGTTTGTGTTCTGCTATTGGAGAAGTCAGGCTTGTCCTTAGAGTGTTTTGAGTGCTTTTTTTGGATTTTACGTAAGGCTTTTGTTGTATCATAAGGGCGTTTTGGTGACTCTAATGCAACGCATTAATAAAGTGAAAAAAAATTGCTTTTACAAGGCTTTAATAGGTAGCTCCTCGAATACAATTTTTCTTATGAAATCATTGTAATCAAAGCTATTACATAGTATTGAATGCTTTCGAAAAGTTACGCATAGATACCTATAATTACAATCATCATTAATATATTCAAATCATACAAATTTGATCGAATTATCCCAGATTGTTAATTCTTATCTTAATGCACCGCGCATACAATCATGATGATGTTTATTCCGCGAACTTACAGATTCCGCCGTGAACTGGCAACCACCACCCAAACCCATCCACCGAAAGGGAATGCGATGAAAAAGGCATGATGTCCACACACTCTTGAGGAGGAATGAAATTACGAAGCGGCGGTCACCGGCCGTGCACACGTAATATCATTCCGCGCGAGTCTTGGAAACGAAATTAAATTTTGCATGAAAATTGTACAATATACAAAGAAAGTGGCCGGGACAAAGGCGGTGGGCAGGTAGCCCGCACTTATCACAAGCCCCGTGTAATTTGTTTCTAATCACATAACATTTTTGTGTGTTCCGCGCGAGCCCCGCAAACCGCCGGTGTGATTTGATTTTAATTAAACATTTTTTTCTCGTTTCCGCACCGGTCTCGCCACGTGCGCTTTGTTCTCAACGCACTCATAATAAGTATTTAGGATTGTGGTACTCTTTTATCGTTGGAATCGATTTTGAATTTGTCTTTCCTGTTTTATTTATTTATTTCTCTTGGTCAAAGATCTAATGATTGTTACGTAATTTGTCCATGACATCAACATTTTTAAATAACTGTCTAGGATCGTCATTCCGGTGTCGACCACATAATATGTATAATCAAATTACCAACTTATTTGAGTGATTGAGTGGCGTCAATAACTTTTAAACATAGCTAATCATTGTGGTCATTCATATTATGTCCACTTGCTTTCTAATAAGAAAACACTTGCCGACGCCTCATTGGACCTAAATGAGGTCGTCAATCCATGGATTCGAGCGGTGATTTCTTCTTCTTCTTCTTCATCAACCCATATACGCCCACTGCTGAGCACGGGTCTCCTCTACCATTGAGAGGGTTTAGGCCATAGTCCACCACGCTGGCCTAGTGCGGGTTGGCGGACTACACACCTAAGAAATTCCTAAGAACTCTTAGGTGTGCAGGTTTTATCACGATGTTTTCCTTCACCGTTAAAGCAAGTGATAATTCAATGTGAATACACACATAACTTCGAAAAGTCAGAGGTGTGTGCCTGGGGTTCGAACCCGCGACCGTCGGATTCTCGACCGCGCGCCCAAACCTCGAGGCCATCACTGCTTATTGATTTCGATTGAGCAAATTTTGCACTCTGTTAAAATCTCAGCATATTAATTGAATCAAGCTATTCAGCTAGCTTACTTTACCCTAATACTCTGTTGTAAGGTAATAATAGTGCGAATAAGCAGACCATAGTATATTCTATCTGCTAGCCCGCACTAGACTAGCATGATGGACTAAGGTTTAAACCTTCTTAATTGTAGAAGTGCAGCAGTGATGGCCTCGAGGGTTAGGCGCGCGGTCGAGAATCTCGGCGGTCGCGAGTTCGAACCCCAGGCACACACCTCTGACTTTTCGAAGTTATGTGTGTATTCACATTGAATAATCACTTGCTTTAACGGTGAAGGAAAACATCGTGATGAAACCTGCACACCTAAAAGTTCTTAGGAATTTCTTAGGTGTGTAGTCCGCACTAAGCCAGCGTGGTGGACTATGGCCTAAACCCTCTCAATGGTAGAGGAGACCCGTGCTCAGCAGTAGGCGTATATGGGTTGATGAAGATGAAGAAGAATTGTAGAAGAAGCAAGGACTCTGCAGTGGGACGTATATGGGCTGATGATAATGAAAGTAATACTATACCACTTACTCTTAGTGCAATGTGGTTAGGCAAGGAAGATTTTAACAATTTGATCGTGAAGATGTGTAAATGTTATGTATGTCGAGAACGAGTCATATCTAAAACTCCATCGCGTCCCATTTAATGATGATAAAACCTGCTAAATAATGAACATTTCCGACGTATCGGCCGACTAGCGAACGCGATGTAAAATAATATTTGACCGTTGAATTTTTCAAACACGTGTATCACCGAGTGTGGGCAGGTAGAACGGTTGCTCCGACGTTCCATAATTAATGGCAAGTGCGCGAGTCTGTCGGTTAATTATACCCCTTCATAATGTACAAACGGTTTGGGAATCCCACTCGAAAATGTACTGGATCACGGCACGAGCGCGTTACACTCCAAGTAACGCTGTGATCTCAGATACTTTTTTGGGTACGGCGGCGACGCGTTGAAGATGTAGGGGACGTATACAGAAGATATGACTAACTTACCCGCGATTTCGTCTGTAAAGACCACGATGAATGGAAGGGCTAACGCTCGCAAAAAGGTTCATATCGACATATAGATGCGTTAGAGTCCAAAAGCCGTAGAATAGTTTGGATTGCAAATTGTGGAGCAATAATAGAAAAATACTGTTGGTTGATGATTGTTGGTGGGCTACGAAACAATACTTCATTTACTATTCTTTTTGGAAGATCGACAATTATAGGTAGACTCAAATGTCTATGAAAAAAAAAACATAAAAAAGGAAACTCAAAATAAACCATCTCTCCTCTCTTTCTCCAAACCTTTCTATCCAATCATATCATAAACACTATAAGCCTGTTAATTTTCTTTGACAAATGCAGTATAATCGTGCACTTCCATTAGATATAGTGTAAAGAAGCGATTCTCTGCGTTGAGTGTTGCACCCACGCTGCGTCCACTACACAATGTAGCCGCCCCAGTGATTTACTCTACAGTGGCTCTTTGTAACACGGTGTATTCTATTGTAAAGAAGAGAATGAATCGGAATGACGTGCAGTTTGATGAAGTCTACATGTGTGGATATATTACTTATTTGGCATTGAAATGAGGAAGTCTTCTTTAGTAACTTAAATAAATATATTGATATCAGACTACTATTGTGAATTATGTTGATAAATTAAAAGATTTTTTTGGGTCAATAGCCGATATTTTTCTGGTATAAAACTCTCTTGAGAGACTTGAAATAATCGGTCATGTTTAGCAACTTAAAATGAGATACCATGGTAATCAAATGACTCTTAAACTTTAATTGTAGTAATTTTTTTTGGTCATTTTCCTTCTTTTAAAGGCTATCTAAAACAGACAACATACAGAACCACGAGGATAATTCCACGTCGCACAACACTTGTCCGACTTCAGTTTTCGGTTACATGAATAATTGAGCGAGTAGGCGCTCGGCGTGTAGCAAAAATGAATTCACTAATGTGAATCGAGACTTAAAGAGGAGCGCGGCAAAATAATTAAAGCGTGCCATTAAAAATTCTTTGCCGGCACCGACCGACCCCCGGATGTGTGGATCACGGTAATGCCTAACGGGTACCTGGTAACGGGTACCCAGTACCTACCATTTGGAAATTATCATCATTACGCCGATCATGTATTATGGAATGGATATGAATTATGCGCTGAGCTAGAGAAATGTGAATTTATTTTCACGTTAATACACTTGCGAGGAGCGTGCGTTATTTTTGCATCGTGTGATTAATAATAATTAATTTGGTGGATTATGTTTGTTGTTCGTCTAGGTTTAAATTTTCACTCATTATGTTTATTAATTTTGATAATATTTAATTTTTTTATGAGTTTTATATATGGCAGATTTTTTGTTTTATATCGTTAATTTTTGATTGCCTAGAATTAACACTATAATTATGACTTATACGTATCTCTGTTTGGGGTCAAGACTATGTATGTGACTATGGGGCATATTTTTTATTGAGAGTCAAACCTCTCGGTCATATAACATACTTGTGTCGCAAGACAGAATTTAAATTACAAATATAGACTGTTAAGTCTCGTACTGAATATTTCCACTTCCCAAGACTTGTTTCATATTGTGGTGACATAACTATATAGGTATGTAATTCTAGGACACTTTATTTTCGTATATCAACCAAATTTCTTAACTAAAATTTTATTATTATTCCAATAATCTCCCAGTATAGAAGTACAATGGTCTCTGTGACCGCACTACACAAGGGAAGTGTGCAGAAAGACCGCGTGTGGGTTCGCAAAGGTGCAAGACATTGCGGTGTTTGCGGCCGCGCCTGGCGTGACGTACGAACTGACAGTGCGGCCGGCGCGGGCCCCCTACGCTCGTGTGTAGATAACACTTTTCACGGTTAAATTGTATTGGATACTTTGAGGACTGGTTGTGGTATCGAGGTAAGGCGTGCTAGTGTTGTGCGATGAAATAGGGAATGGTAGTATGTCTGTTGCGTTAATGATGTTGAAATTTTTCATTTTAATAATCGCGACATTTAACAATCGCGACAACTAACTTGATCATTATGAAAATAACCCTATGCTTGTTTTGACCATTCCGAATTTAGTTTCCAAACTATACGTACCACTTTCCAGCAGTTGGACGTGTATGTGTAGTACTATAAAGAATGCATTTCAACCGCCACGGTATATTAAATTAAGAAAAATTGCAAGAAACCACCACTGTGAAAAAGAGGGAAAAAAATTAGCAAGCCATTAAGGCAGGTACACATACACACATTTTTTAATCAAAATTACATTCGCGAGTGTAAAACGCGGTGCACACGAGCGGGTTGGCAAAGGACCGCCGGTGTAGGGGCAGGGCGGGCCTTATCCAATATTTATTAACTTATTTCAAAGAAAATCGTATAATTAACACCATCGCCTCCCTTTCCCTCCGCCCCCCCGCCCGGCGCTCCGCCCCGCAGCGCCTCAGCCACCTCGCGCTACGCCCCCACGCGTGCCTCAATGAACACTAATTCGAGGTGGACGAAGAGGTGCCATAGATTAGTCAGTGTTTACATACCTTGTTTAGGCCTTGTCGCCCAGAGAAAATGTGACAGCGGTTGGACGAATTAGCGGTAATGGACTTACCGAAACCGGTTCTTACCGCACTTACCGGTTATGAATTCACCTAAAACAGTGAATCAGAAATGTGAATTAAATAGTTTAATCTGTGACATGAGACAATTCTTTCGCCATTCCCCAAAGTTTTTGGTCCATAATCACTACTTAGTAGTACGGCTTAATATGATTTTTCAGTTAGCATGTTCAAACCTGGCGCTAAAAAACATTTATTTAATTGACTTAGAATATCTTTGACTATTGGGTGTATTTAATACTTTGTGCTTTTCCTATCTGCAATTGATAGGAATTTCCAACGTACAGTAATGATTACTCTTCATATTTACATCTCATTACTGATATTGGACGTCTATCGGTTCACTGTCGGTTCTGCGTCGCATGTTCTCCATTCGTGATTAGTATTCAGTCGCACTTCTTACACGTTCCAAACTTAATGTGTATATGTGTGTGGGTGTATTTTTGAAGCCCTTTGATATAACGCCGGTGAGTGGACGTACTCGGCGAAAGCAAATAGGGGTATATATGTACTTTTAATAAATCTGGCAAAGATCGGGCCCAGTGGCGTGCTATGAGAGAGGCTTACGTCCAGCAGTGGACGTGAGAAAAGCTGTTGATAATGACGATGATGAGGTCATAATGACTGAAGAAAATTTAATATGGTATTTTTATAATTTGGCCTGAATATCAAATTCCCCTCGTAAACCGATAGACTGCGAATTAAATTGCTTTACTCCAATCACTCCACTATGTTATCTCATGTAAAATTTCTCTAGCAGTTTCTAATAAGTAATTATGTTTCACCAACTGTGCTAGTTATAGTTAGTCTGTTTCACTACATTTTACGGAGCAAAGGATATTCCTGATATCCTACCCAATAACAGTTTAACCCTTTAATCGAACCGGCCATGTCAATATCGGCACATACTTGACACCCCATCCAACGAAGCGCTTTCTATTTGCTTAATCATGATCAAAAAACTTCAAAACCCTCAATCTGTGGCCATGACCCTCAACCTGCACATCTGAATGCAGCACTGCGCGGGACGTCACAAAAATATGCTAATGGCAACCTGTGAAGCGAGCCACGAGACGTAAATTGAGTAAGTCTCGCGCTAAGTAACTACGGCCGGTGCTTAGCTGTGGAATTTGCAAATTATACATTCGACTAAAAATTGCGGTCCATCTGTATAATTTCTTATTACGTTTATTATGTGAATAATTAAAAAAAAAGTGTGTGTAAGTTGGCTAGACACCAGCTTGCGAAACGAGCGGCCGCGGGTTCGATCCCCGCACCGAGACAAATGTTTGTGTGATCCACAAATATTTGTTTCGGGTCTGGGTGTTTGTGAGACCGAAAAGTCTCTCGTTGTTTCTGATACCCACGACACAAGACTCGTATCTTAGTGTGGGGTCAGGACCTATGTATGTGACTGTTGGGTGTATTTATTTATTTATTTAGTTAATCATAAAACAAAATACTGTTGTTGTCTACTACCATTTTTAATTGTTTTTTAATACTTTTTTAATACTTTTTTTAACAGTTTCTGTGAGGGAAAGTCACAAAATAGGACATGTACATGAACATTTTTTTTAAATGTACTTTTACATTAAAAATAATCTTATATTACCTAAGAACAAGAGATTATGTGGAGGGCTAGACGGCCTTATAAGAGCACTAGTGGCTAAAAACAATTATCGTTATCTCCCACCAGTCGACATACTTATACCGATATCAATACTCTGTCAGTGTTGGTATGTAACTTCTAGTTATCATTAATTCTATGAAATGAAGAAGATATGATTAGAAAAGCAAAATTTGATACACAAATACGTGCGTAGCGGTTTCGTAGCCATTTCGTAGCATTTAGCTACGACTCTTAAAAGTACTAAACTGATGACCGTCGTAGCATAATAATCCATTTCCAGAGACTATCGGTGAAATTATAAGTAGAATGATTATTTGTTTCTTTATTTGTTGTAAAAAATACTATTTCTGCGCGTGGCTTTACTTGAATAATTCTAAATTTTATACTTGAGTGTTATGAAAAAAAATATACAGAACCGTCTCGAGAGTCATTTTATTAGTTATCCAAAATCCCCTAAATTTAAAAATGATTAAATAAATGTTTTTGTTTCTTTTTGCATTTTTTATGAATCTGAAATTTCTCACCTGGTAATCATCGCGTAGATTGTATTCCACAAAACAGCAATACTTAAAAATTCTCAAACGCCAGTAAGATATCCAATCACGCCACCCATTTCCTCCCATCCCCCTAAGAAAGATGCTCCCGATACCAATTCAAAAAGCTAAATAAATAATTTCAATCAATCGCGGGCCGCTCGGGGTGCAAATCAACGCCTTAATTTTCACCCTAATGAGCGGCCCGCGGGGGTCAGCGCCCCCTGATAAGATTAAGATCGACGTTTCAAATCTTGGGATGTTTCAAATATTCTATTAGATCGCCGCTTGTTTATTGCAAATGAATTTGGGTCTTCGATTTGTTAAGGGTATTTTTATATGGATTTGAATGTCTCTTGGTCTCCCGGTACAGGCACATTTAGAAATCGTGGGTTCCATGTCGGGTTGGGAAGTGTTTTTGGGTTTTCCCATTATGAAATTCTTAGTGGCAGCAAAGAGATGGCTGGCCCGTGGGTATGATACATACTTAGAGAAATGTGGGTACAGAGATGCACTTCTGTCGTTACCATCAATAAGTTTACTAATTAATAATTCAGGCGTAAGGTTATATACGTACTTACAGTAACTCATAAGAAAGTTAAATAAGACGTCTTCCGAAACTGTCTAATTGTACATCTTAATCTGAATATACTGTATAGTTGGACTGCACTTCACAAACAATCAGGTGCCAAAGCAGTCATTCGTAAAAAAAAACTACAAACAGCCAGCCATAATGTTTGATATCATGCAATCGGAATTAAAATTGGACGCTTCGCTCGCCAGTGGCAGATGAAAGCGAGACGATGTCGATTCACCGCCGACACAAACAGCCCCAACGCTCGCTCTCATTATACACGCCATAATTTCAACCCTAAAAAGTAAAGGAGCAAAACTCATCTGCATCGCAAATCCGCCGGCCCGGTGCGTTACACCTCAGTTATTAGCCATCTTGTACATATCGTTTCCTATCTTGTCATATGTTCCCGACTTGCCATTGTTTTTGCCCGCGTCGCGTGCCCGCCCGATCTGAATTGACATTTCGCATAAGGGCCTGTAAAAAGTCCATACGTTTTCGCAACGTAACCGTGCTGTACGATAACTTCAATCTCATTGAACTATCAACTTTATTACATTACGAATAAGGTCGTAGTTCACGCCGCTCGCCCCGCTCAGAAGCTTTGCGAACGCACGTAGCGAACTCTATACACGTTTGAATTATTTAGATGGCAATGTATCCCAATTCTGATCTTTCTTGTCGTCTCTATCGAGTGGGTTTTGCATCTCTTTCGTTTGTGTGGCGTGTGAAAGGGACAGCAGGTTGTTTTGAACGAACCGCATTTATTCAATGCAAGCGTCATAAAGGTGGTGTTCTAATACGTTTGGGGTTACAGTGTGTTCTTTTTTGATGTGGCTTTTGAATAATGTAAAGTCATTGTGTTCCACTAGTGTATTGGTACTCTAAAGGATGCTTGGGAAATAACATCGGTACTTTAGCTTCTTTGATGTGACAAGATGTGTTGTGAATATTTGGCATGTTAAGATTAATCTGCGATACCTGATTCGCTTTGTGGCGTCATATTTTTGTGACGCAATGAGCTTACATAACCAGTAGTAATATGTAGTTACTATCCATCATTCAAGGAGTAGTCTGGAATATCCTGCAGCGCGATGGTCAATTTGAAAAAACGGTCGAGTAGCGGATGGATAACGGCGTCTCAGCACCGAAATAATTAACGCTTACTTAAGGAGGTCTATGTTCTGCAGTAAGTATGTAATATCAGTCCATATACGTCCCACTTTTAGCAAAGATGTAAGAGATCTTAGGCCGCCACGCGAGGGACGACGAGATTTGTTTCATTCCATTGAAAAATAAGAAATATAAAATTAATAAGTCCAAAGTACACGAGATTTCATTTTGAATATACACAGCTCCAAAAGTGACGAAGTGTAGTGTAGTGTGTGTATGGTTTCAACCCTCAACCGCCGAGATATTGTGTTAACTGCGCGCCTAAACCTCGAGGCCATAACGAGTTCATCGTCATGAAGGTATATTAACCAAGACGATGCACGTTCTGATGCACTACAAATTCGGTCAGGTTGTAATGTGTGTAAGGACCCTTTCCCTGAAAACGTTAACAATATATATGTAAATCCAGTCTTTGTTATAGTACATGTCATCATCAGCCCATATCCCACTGCTGGGCATGAGACTCCTCTACCATTGCGAGCATGCGACATATACAAGTACTAGCTTTTGCTCGCGACTCCGTCCGCGTAGACTACAGGGTTGAGATCAGAAGGAAAATAAGTTGTAGTCTATTTTACTTCTCAGAGTCCTATTTATGTCCATACCAAAATTCATACAATTCGGTCAAATTGTTCAAACGTGAAACCGTAACTCGTCGATCGGCGCCTTATGCATCATTACTGCGCGCTTGATCAATATTTTAAAACTGCAATATCTTCTAAGATACTCAGTGAAATCAAATGATGTAAAGGGCAATTTTATTTAAAATTAAATACTTGTAATGAATAATGTATTTATTTGGATAAGGATCAATATCATATTTATAAAAACACCTTCACAAATAAAACTTTATTTTTAAAATAAATTTGGTTAGGATAAAAAACGTTATAGTGAGCCAACCTTAAAAAATAGACATATGCTGTCGCGGACTTTTTTTTAGAACTTTTAAAGAGGAACATTTCTCTCATACATTATTTTAGCGAAACTTTAACCGTTTTCGCAGCGCACGCCGCGGAAGCTCACAAAAAGGAAAAAATGTCCCCGATTTCGAAACATTCTTTATTGCTACTCCGCTCCTATTCGTCGTAGCGTGATGTTATAGAGCCTATAGCCTTCCTCGATAAATGTGCTATCTAACAGTGAAAGAATTTTTCAAATCGGACCAGTAGTTCCTGAGATCCTAGCGTTCAAACAAACAAACAAACAAACAAACAAACAAACTCTTCAGCTTTATAATATTAGTATAGATATGTGTTGGATCGAAATAATTTTTAATAAATTACATAATACTTAGATTCTCTCGGAGGATCGAACCCATAATCTTTCGTTTCACCTGGCTAATTTACTTTTCTAACTCATGACTTATTGAGTTATATTCGTACTTGAAAAGAATTTCAAGTTTGTACGAATAATCTCACATGCCTTTTAAATTTATAAGCAAATTTTGCATGTCTTCTTTCTTTAACATCAAAAGCTAAATATTAATTGAAAGGATCAGAAGCAAGTAATTGTTGGCTGCATTCATTTATTTACTACTTCCATAAGAAAAAGGTATATTAATCGAAATCAAACGCATGATCTCCCACGTCTCAACTATCCCATAAGTTATCAACACAACTATAAACCTTGTATACATAAAAGGATACTAAGGCCCTGCAAAGTTTTTAATTACCAGCATCAAAGAAGTATTCCACGATTCCAGTTTCCTTAGTGCAAACGGTAAACAAACGAGTGAAACATTAATTAAGGAATGCGAATGAAATACAACATTGGCCGGTAGGTACACATCTCGCGCGGCGCGTTTTCATATAGTTGAAATGTCGAACGATTGCAAGACATTTTTCCCCGGTCGGGACTGGCCAGCGGTGCCGGGGCTCCGTAAATTAAAATGTGAATAATTAACACCGACCTGCAGCCCACCCATTGGGGCACCTAACCCCCCCCAGCGCCCCCCACTCCTTGTGTCTCCCACTGCCGCCGACCCCCCCCCCCCCCCACCACGCCGGCCGCCACCCCGCCGTAGCCCCCTCACATGCCACCCAAATGTATTAGTTTTAAGCTCTCACTTGGTACGAACGCGATTTAGGTTGAATTCAAAAAGACAGGAAAATAGTTAACCTTTCGCCTCAGAATCGCTTGGCCGTGCTCGTAATTTTTCGAGTGGAGCGCCCCATCGGAGGCGAGGGCGCGTTCACGCGAATATCACCCTTACGGTTTTGGCGTATTTATTGGCGGTAGTGGCTTTGAAGACGCACCGGTCGCGTTGTGCATCCGTCGTTGTATAGCCCGCGACACAATTTGCATATGAAAATATCAGACGTTTGCTGCGCTTTATTTTACTAATATTTCATTAAAACGTCGACGGCGAAGCGACGGCTAGTTTTCTAGGGTAGTTTTGATAAGCAATGACGTCATTGTTAATGAATACGTATTCTATTTTCCATAGCAATATATTTTCATTCATATACTCTTCTGTCGGTCACAAGCTGGTACACTTAGCCTTAGGGTATTCCATCATGGAGGCCTATTGAGGATTAATGACATGACATAGATATGCAATTGCCTTTGAACCGCTTACATTGTAGATATGGGATAAAGTACACATTTGAAAGATGTATGTCGAACCAAGGTGTTTTACAGTGTTATTTTTCTAATCCCTAATAGAGTTCAGCAGGAACTGTCCTGCTGACTGCAGCGAACCGACTATTTCGGAAGATTTAGGAGTACATAGCCTTTGGGTTTGTTTCCATTAGCGAAGCCGCTTGCTACATTTCCATTCGTGCATAAGTCCATAAAATGCCCTTCTATTGACCACGGGTATATTCTCGAGTTAAGGAAGACAAGATCATAACTTACCACGCTGGCGTACTGAGTGTATGTAAATTAGCTATTTGTAATTGCTGTTTTAGTCACTATTCAAATGTGCCATAATTAATTATTATTGTAAACCACGAAAAACTAATTTTTAAATCCTTTCTCTTGACTGCTCTACATTCCATTACATTACTATACTGTCAATTACGTATTAAAAAAAAAAAAACAATTCCAAAAAAAAGCCACAACCTTCGAATATTTACACCTAATCACGGCGAACGTTCGCGCGATAACAACGTCACATCCATTGGCTCCAATCACCACACACGACTAATCCAATTAGCGTTCGCCCCGGGAGCGACGCCGTGCTCACCATTGTTAATATTGATCACCGACATACCGGCATCGACGATTTACAAGGGAAAAACGAGAACCGCGCATCGGAGGTGGGTTAATTATTAACATCTGTGCCGAGATAAAGCGGTGCTGGATGTGGTTACCATAACAAAACTTCACGAATTTGTCACTTCAATTTTCAACTTTTCAAAAAAGTGTATTAGCAAGCTATCACACATTTTGACGGTGAACAAAATCATCATTACAACAAAGAATTTATTAGATGTGAAATTTGGCAATGCTCACTAAGCCAGTGTGTTGATGGCCTCGAGGTTTAGCCGCGCGGTCGAGAATCTCGGCGATCGAGTACGAGTGTATACGTTATGAATTCTCACGATATTTAACGGTGAAGGAAAACATTGTGATGAAACCTGCACACAAAGTTCTTAGGAATTTCTTAGTGTGTGTAGTCGGCCAACTCGCAATAGGCCAGCGTGAAATAAAGTTTATACTTTCCCAATTGCAATCGATCCCTGTGCCCTGTAATATACCACATACTAGCTGACATAAATACACAAAAATTATCTTTTCCAGTTGTATTTTACATCGATGTATCGAGCTCGGCAAAAATTTTCGTTTCCCCGCTTAAGGTGAAAAGTCGACGTCCGTTGAACTTTGTACGGTTTTCGACCTCGATATATTTTATTCCAGCGATAACGAGCCCCAGTATCCGTGTCAGAAGAGTTTAAGTTTCTATACGTTATAGATTATTCGATAGTTTTTTATCGATATGTGGACTAGAAGAGAGAGAGAAAAAGTTATTATTATGTTGCTGGCAACCTACTGATGTAGGACAGTAAATATTATATTAAACTTGGAATTAAATACAATAGATTCAGCGCCCACTTTAGAAACAAGTAGAGGCCCTCTACAAACTCGCATTTGATGATCAAAATATATAAAATTGTGATAGTGTCTAGGAAAACTTCTTGATAATTTTTGAAAATTTTCATATTTTTTGCATGTTCTTTCATTGCAATCATGATTGTCGATGTGTTTTTGCCTATGGTCTCCGCTATTCAAATGAATTGCATATGTACATATGTCCTGATCTGGTATAGATGAAGCCATAGCTTATTCGAATCGAAGCGAAATTCCGGTATTAACTACAGACCTACACACAAAATCGACTGTAAGCCGAGGTACATTTCAGTTCTCAAGTTCCACTGCTATGTTTTAAGTCCAACGTCCTCTATTGCGTTGGACTAAACCTATTACCTTTTTAGGCCATACAAACTCTATGCTGTTACTGATAATTTCATTATGAAATTCCCAATGAAACTGTACTTGGCTTGGTGTTTGTTGGTTTTTGGTACAGGAGGCTCGTGCCCAACAATCCGCAGTACATGGACTGACGATGATAGTGAACATGATGATGGTGTTTTTACATTATTTCATAAAACAAGTGTATTTTTGTAAGTATTTTTGAATACAAACGTTTGTGTGTACATACGCACATACATAATTAAGAGGGTGGCTATACAAAACATGTCGACAGTAAACAATACTAGGAGCCCCCCAGAGGCCGGTACACGAGACTTGCATATTAAACGTCACGCACAAGTATAGAATAAATTAATAATACAATATATTTTTCTATTCAAACTCCCCTATCGCAACATTTTAAAACCACTACTACGGGTAACTCACTCAAAATCCGTTTGGTGTTTTATTCAATTTGACGGGAGATTGACTCTTCCTTATACGTATGCTATGAGCGCAAAGAGTAAGATAAAGATGTAAGCGGACATCCAACAACCATGGTTCTGCTAGATCTATTAAAACTCATGCAATAGGCAAGCTTAATCCCTTTTGATAATAAGAATTTGCTAAAGTATATTAAGAGTTAATTACCAAGTTGCTTCGACAGGTAATCGAAAAACATATTCATACCGCGAAATTATCGAATATTATAATAATAGAACATTGTTATTATCATGACAAATACTGGTTTATTACATATAAATAAAAAATCCTTTTTTTTTTAATTAACACATGACTTAAAGATCGTCTATATATAAGAATAATTAATGATCAACGCTGCGAAATAAGAAACCAGTGCCTCAGTTTATCATTACATATTTAAACGTCACTCAAACCTCACTTTCCCAACTCGATTCATACATTTCTCCCCACCGAGATCGACGCAAGCGGTAGCAACCACGGTCTCATCTATAAAACGTCGTTTGTCCCACCGCACACGTATAAAACTGCTGCCATATATTATATTCGGCTTGTTTTAATTAAAACACGAGGAAACTGTGCCGAACCGATGGGCCGTGTCGTGTCGCCACATTTTTTACACAACACCGGTATATGCTGTGTGCCGTTATAATTTCCAACCCTTATTGACTTTACAGATGACGTACGGCATGTTTGTTTTACTGTATTAATTAATTTATTTGTGTTAGGCTTTATCGTAGACTAGAAACGGCGGTCAAAGGTTACAAGTAAAGGGAAAACTTGAGCTTTCTAAAAAAATTGGATTCATAAAGAATTGACTTACATTTAAATGTTGATGTAAGAAATAGTGAGGATCTGCTAGCTTTAGTCTTCGCTTTTTATTCGTCGATTAAAATCCCACCAAAATAGAGTAGGCCTACTTGGTGGATTTAGATACAAAGAGTAGAACAATATTATTTTAAGTTCACTAAGGTCATGAGTTTAGCATAGCTTGCAGTGATATCTATCTCTTGTTCTGGCGCAAATATGGTAAAACAGCAATTCAAAAAGGGACAATCCCTAAAGGCTTAAAAACTACAAGTTCAACCTATACCATAAACAAATGTGTTTCGCGGCTCCTAAGACCTACGCAGGTATAATATTATAAAATTAATGTATTTCATCGTAAACTTCGCCTAAACCTATTCCCATATTTTAATTTTCTAAGGATACGTATATGAATATTTCATTGCACATGATTAACTCCCATTGTGGTTCCCCTCGGTCGATCGTATAAAACAAACGCCAAATAAACGAAATACATTTAGCGGACAAAACAATAAAACATTGATGATTTAAATCGAACCTCCCGGTCGTACATTCGCGCACACATCCTCGCGCCATACATTACATCGGCGTTAGAAAAGCCCAATCGCCGTCCGCCCGCTATCGCCACTTCAAATAATCATAAATTCCCGTACGGACAAAATATAATAAATTGGCGATGAGATCTGTGCGCGCACGGTGGTCAAAAAAAATATTCTACACCAAAACGAAAACCAACTCTAAAGACTAACGACTAAAGCGCAAAATCCCTAATCGCAAACGTCGAACCCGAACCAATGAGTCTATATTTGCGTTGGCAACCCTTTGTTGTCGGCTTTTTTCGGTTGTTACAGAGTAAAGGCTGATAGAACACGTTTTTCAAATCATTAAACAGTTTGGCCGCGGTGGCGGTCGACGAAAGGAGAGGTTTACGGGAAAAAAAGGAGTGCGGGGAAACAGTGGCGGGCGCCCGAATGCGGACGCGTCGAACTGATCGTTGTTTCGGCACGATAAAATTCTAACGCCACCGGTCAGTCTTGATACTTGAATTAATACAATAAGAAAAAGAATAGGAACGATATGGACATGAATAAAACGTAAGAATACTGCAGTTTTGAAACCTATACGTAATAATGGTCGGGCCTGTTATTCGTTATTAACAAACAAAGCTTTCTCCGGTGACTAAAGTTTGTCTTACATAATTTTATGTCTGTATGTTTAAAAATTCTGACCCAAGACATGTAATGATAAAAAACAAGATTACTGTAGTTTAATTATATGTTAAATGCAAAATTAAAATAATTTTAAATACCCAAAGGGGGCCCTAAGATTCAGACGTGCGGTCGAGATTCTCAGCGCTCGCTGGTTAAAACTGCAGCACTCCTCTGACATTTTGGAGGTATATGTGTATTCACAAAGAATTATCAGGTATTCAACGGAGAAGAGAACATTATGAGGCAACCTACACTCCTTAAATTTCTTGGGTTTGTGAATACAAACCGGGGAGACTTCCCAACCCGCATCGAGCCAGCGTGAAAAAGTAAAGCCTCGATGATTTCAACTATAGAAGTGGCTCGAGCCTAACAGTAAGACAGTATATGAGCTCATGATGACGAACTCTGTTTAACAAGATATTTACCTCTCAACTAAAGCCAAAACTAAAAAAATTCATAACCATCGCAAGTATCAAGACTATTAAGTCGGCACTACCCACCGTCGGCAGCCGATTCCTCACGTGTGGTGTCCGCCATCGACACCCGCCGCGCGCCGACACTTTCCGCGCTTTTCACAATTTTCGCATTTCCCGCACTTTCCGCATCCCGACGCCGCCTATTTGTAAACATGCGCCGCGCTTTCGAAGCACGTGGTCGTGCATTTATTCCCACGGTCTTATGGCCGTTAAATTCGGTCCTAAATGTGTCAACGGTGTGTATGTGTCGAAGTATGCATTTGTTTTTGGAAAAATTCAGCATATGAGAGATAGAATAAATAGATTATGCAAGGCGTGGTTTTAAAAATAGCAATAAATGAATTATTGTCTAAACATTTTAACTCTAGGCATCAATGTACATATATTGAAGAAAAAATTTACACATAAACGAAAAAAATAATGAATAATGGAATGCATTATAATTTTAAAAGAAACTAAATTCGTATGCCCAGTATAACTATAATATAATTTATAAATCCTAACAGTAAAGCTAAATCGGAAAAAATACACACACTCTTATAGTTATTTCAATAAATTTACAAAACATATTCAAAGATAAATCGCAATGTAATCTTGTGAATAAATCAAAAGATTATGCAAGAGCCCCATCGATCAAAAACTAAGACCGACTCAAAACGATAGCCGGCCGCCCCGCCGTTTTAAACAATAACAATATCTTCCGTTACATAAAATTCGGGAAAAAAGTTTAAATATCCACCCGGATCCGACCAATAACATACAAACACCCCAATTTATGGCAAGTATTGTTTATGCAAATTTTCGGTTGTTACGTCTTGTCCAATATTGCGGTACTTGACCGATTTATTCATTGTAGCTTCACTTGTGCTTGTCAATTTAAGTTGAAAAGCCGACTCCGGGTTTGAATCGATTTTACTAGAAAAAAAAGCTATGTTTACTAACTTCAATTGTTTCTGACATTTCGGGATGAAAAGTGGCCTCTAAACTAATGTTTGATTTAGTGGTATCAGCATTTTTTCAATGTTAAAACAAAATCAATCTGATATTTGCCTGTCTCTTGTTCCTGTGACATATGTGCCCTTCGGGCAAGATATCCTGGACCATTATTGGGTTTTTCCATTTTGAAATTCTCAGTATCAAACACGGAGTCTCGAAATACATATTTTCAAATACAAGAATAGGCTTTTACAGGGGACACAACCATAGTTGGAAAAATAAGGGTGCAGAAATGCATTTCGCCGCACCCCCTTCGGGGAGTAAAGGTGTAACTTTATGTACATATGTACGTATGTATATTTGATTATTTTTAAATGTTCGTAGACCTTAAATCGGGATGTAGGATAAAAAAACAATTTATTAGCAAAGAACTTCAAAAGTCCAAAGGCGTGTGACTGGCTACTGCTACGCGCCTAAACCTCTCGGTCATCACATCCTGTGTTCTTAAATGCCAGCATACAAATCGCAGGTGGTTGGTAATTGCAATCGAAATGCACCCCGACCACCGCGATACACCTGTGCGATTTTTTGTCGTTCACTAATTACAGCGGTACTAATGACACAAATAAATTACACCTTGCTCCCAGACGGGGGTGGGGTCGTTCGACAATGTTATCACAATTATATCTTTATATGTAAAGTATGATATGCATTATTAAATGGGATTTGACAGAAGCGAATTTTACTATAGTAACAATTCCAAGAAGATTAAATATGAATTATGGAACTGTGAAAACTGCAAGTGTTTAGAATCAAATTGTGTTTCTGGGTCGTATCAAAACAGGCTTAACAAATTCTGTACAAAAATTAAACGTCATTGAATACATTAATATTGTGCAGCCTTAACAAAAAGCTAATTGGCCGCTTCGAAGTCATCGATCACGTTACAAAAAGAATGGCGCCGTGTCTTTGAGCGGCGCGTTTCGAATCTGCATCAAACGATCGCAGATTGCCACAATCAATTTTCATTAGACGCGAACCGAGCATGCCGTCGCAAAAGAAAAAGGGCCGCGGACCGCGAGCAATTTTTTAATACTACCAATGTCATTCACAGACGGACAAATCTACCGGTTATTAATGATTCTTTTTTTGCCAATAAAGGAAGCGCGCAAGGGACAAAACAAAACATTGCGCGGGTGTCGAACGAAAGTAGAATTTATCATGTAGACGGCAGTCGCCGCCAATGTCCATTTGGATAATGCCCAACGCGATTAAAAATATAAAAATACCCCACCGGGCGGGGCGGCGTGGGGTAGCGGGGGTGCGCGCGCGGGGGAGGGGTGGATGTGACGGAGGACACCGCTCTGAGGACACAAAAGGATTATAAATGAGAAGGAATTTTAGATAATATTTGTACGTTGGATGTGGATTGTAATGTCGGCGAGATCGGGCCGCCACCCGCCGGTCTGCGCCCCGTCTCCCCGCACGTCGCCTTCCGCGATGCGCGCCTAATGAGTGTTTGTATCAATTTGTTAGTATTGTATTTGAATATTTTTGTGCGTTCGTTACGTTTTTAATCCGTTGCGGTGGTCGCGGCGCGCACTGCGGATCGATGTGGTTTTTGCTTAATATTTTACTTTTTGTACGGCGCCGTGGCCCGTCCGTTTGATCGGCGAGTTTTGTGTTGATTAAAGGCGGCGCGGACAATGCGGGCTCCACGGACACCACGTTTTGTTTTACCTCTTGCACTTTGTCGTTTTGATCGTCGGCTTTCTGCTAATTGTTATTGCGATTTGATTTGTTATCAAGTGGCAATTGAATAATTGATTCAGGGCTTGACCTAATTTTATTAATCATGGAGATATTGATTTATTGCAGTTTCATGAAAAATAGTGTTTTATTTATTTTGAATGTAAATTATTTGACCAAGCGCTTTTATAATAAGCGCTTTTTACGTTACACACAGAAAGTATTCCAATTACATTTTTGCGAAAACAAAACCGCGAGACCGCGCTAATTACAAATGGTGTTATTTTAATTTTTAAAATGAAATCGCAATGGAATATAAAAATTGAACATATGCTCTTTCTGAAATAACACTGGAGTCCCCGTGTGTTGCCGGCGATAGGACGGCCCGACCGAAACATACCAAAATAATAATTCATTTTTCATATTAATTATGAATATAACACATTAAAAATATAATTTTTTCCCCGAGCACATTTTATAACGCGAAGCGTGAATCCGAACGAGCGAGAAAAGAAAAACACCGGCCGCCGCGACAAGCGAGTGTTTTCAATTCATTATCTCAAAAACAAAAATTTCATTAGACCCAGAGATTTCCTTTTTAAATTTAATTATTCATATTTAAATTAAACAAAATATAATAGAGGTCCGTCGGTGGAGGAGTAAAAAAAACCGGCGGTCTTATCGTATCATATTTTATTAACCGAATTTATAATTCCGCGCCGATTCGAGTAAATCCCCGGGCCGCGGCTAGAGCGCGGGGGAGGCGGGGGATGCCGCGGACCGCGCCCGGGGAAATATTTATGAATGCCATGCAGAAAAATCCACAATAATATTTCAGGGTGGCGGTCTTCACTTGCCCTCTCCCTGATCTATTTAAAAAAGAGGTCCCGGAAGGACAAAAGGGCTCGAGGCTCGTAAAAAAAAAAATAACACTGGCCACGTATAGAGGTTACCGGCCGTCCGGCGTTTTGTCTGATTCTTATTTTTTACCGGATCGGATCCTTTTGCGGCCGTTTTTTATCGGTTTTTGTTCCGGAGACGGGCCGCGGCCGCGTTTGTTGCCCGTTTGTGTCCCTGCACGGGCCATTTGTAATTTTTTAACGTTTCACGACACTTTTTGTACTAGTCGCCTTAATGTGTGCGCTTTTTGTGTTTTTTGATATTTTAATTTTGTCATTAATTAAGCGACGATGGTCTGCCGTTGCCTCGCTGGTCGTAAGGAACGATTGTTTTGTTTAATCAATTATAATTATTTCCATAATAAGATTTTCAAAGTAGCATCAATGCAGTGGATATGATGTGTATATTCATAATGAATTTTCACTTGCTTTAACGGTAAGGGAAAACATCGTGATGCAACCTGTCCACCCACCCGTACTACACCAGCGTGGACTATTAAAGCTTAAATCCTTTCTAGTTGTAGACGAGGCCCGTGCCCAGCAGTGGATCGTATATGGGCTGTTGATTTGATATGAGAGCGCTGACAAACTTATGAGGTTTGAAATTGATGAAAAATAGTAACGATCTAACAAATACTGAAAGGGAATGACGGCTTGCTTGCCCACTTTAACATTTTTAAATATATGCATCATGCATCTGAATATTTTTCCATTAAAGAAAACTTGTTTACTTCTCAAAGTACATAAATGCAATTTTCCCTTACAAATCTTTCGAATCTCGGATGCACTTTAAAATTCAGCTACAAAACGACACAAGTGCATACATGACGTACTTGTGTACCCTATCCAGCCCCAAGTACCTTGAAGGACGTTCGCAACACTAATTCGTCGATAAGGGAGCGCGGGTTCGGTGCGCGGGCATGCTACACGTCCAATTGTCCGGTAATCGCATTCACGGCGAACGTACAACGGAATCCGTTTTGTTAGCCGCGAGTGTGTAATTGCAGGGAACACTTGCGTCGGCCAGAGTACGGAGTGCGCTATAGTTCTTAAAATTGTGCTAGGCTTTTGTTTATTTATTAAAAATAGAATACAATATACACTATATAGCTTATATCTATGTTACACATATAAAAACAAAATCTACTAATTAATAATCTCATTACCCTAATATAAATTCATATTTCCATTTTCTATAAAAAATGATTAAAATTGTAATAGTTGTGTCAACATCGTCAGCCTAAAGCGGTTCATTGAAACCTCACTGGAAACAATCATAGACTTCTGTTAACCCTCCGTGTGGCCACTCTATGGAAATCATCTCTTTATGTATTTTCTAAAGACCTGCAACATTCTTAATTGAAACAACATAAACTCGAGTAAAAGATTATCCAAAACTACCCGCCTATGCCTGAAATCCTTCGGCGTCAATAAAAGCGGCATTTTTGCTAAATTTGAGAAACGCTGGAATACACGACCCGTGCCGATTTATTTGTGATTTTCAAGTTGTTAATTAAGACATTGATGGCTTTAAATCCATTGTTTTGACACACGTTATACAGATAACGGTTTTTTTATTTGTGTCGCGGTATTTTATGGCTCTATTTCGTTTAATCAGTCAATTTTAACCAACCCGGGAATGATCTTCATCTCCTACCAGATGGTCTAGTTAATCATTGAAATATCAAATAATTACTATGTTATGAAAGTTATTATGGTCGATATATTCTACGTACTCTTTAAGAATTGAGCAATACTGTCAATAAAGTTGGCTTTTTTTACACTCTAAATATTGTTATTTCCATAAAAAATTTATTATGTATTTGATTTCTTATATTCTATTATCCTTACTATGCTATCCAACTTATATACTTTCGGAGAATCTTATGCACGCTTTCAGTGCATATGTATATGTGTATTAGGCCTTACACCATGTTACCAAGCTAAAAAATGTATGTTATATGGTTTTGCTAAATAAATACATCTAACAAACGCATTACCAAAATCTTGCAACAACAAGAGACAGTTTCCCGCGCGGACAAACCACTGAAAAAAGAAAAAAAAAACAAACATGGCGACCGGGCGTAATCAAATAATGGGCAAAACGGCGACCACCTAAGGGCCCTGCCTCGCATCCTTGCCGCGTATTTATCATACGGAATAATGAATGAAGCCTTTTTTGCGCCGATAATAATGGGTGAACTGTTTAAAAAAGGATTTTGAAGGCGGCAGGTAGCCAGGAGATTGTTCGGGCGTGTTTTTATGGAGGTCGCCACCGCAAAGTATGTATATATCGCAGATGTGATTTAAACACGCGGGGACTTTTCCGCGGTAATCTACAAACGGATTTGCGTGGTTGGTGTTGATTACTATATATCTATTGGGTAGGTATCAAAGTGAAGCTCTAAGTTTGAGTAACGACTGAAAAAGGTCGAGAAACAGAGACTTAAGAAACAGATAATCCCGCAACTCAGTATATTATGAAACATCAGGCTTCATAAGGTATAACTTTCTCGGTTTTGACTCATTTTCTATTGCAGATGCGTTCGTATCAGTCTTAGCGTGTCTAGCCTTTCTCGATAAATTCCCTACCTAACACTGAAGTAATTTTACAAATCAGATCAGTAATTACTGAGATTAGCGCGTTCAACCAAGCATACAAACTGTTAAGTTTTATAATATCTGTATAGGTGAATAATTTCAATCAATCATTCATACAAATAATTTTCCTATTTGCAGGAGTTTCGCGCTGGACGAGAGGTTTCTCTACACTCTGGGCGACGTGCGGCGCGTGCACTGGCATCCCAACTCGCTGTCACACGTGCTCGTACTGGAGTCCGATAACACTATCAGGTAAGTGATACTAGTAACTATATTAAATGTAATGTAACTGGAAGATGGCTTTGGATCACCAAGCAATAGAATGAGAAAGGAAATGTATCTTATTTCATTATCAAAAGTTATGTTATACAAAATTTCGAAGACTTATGCCGAACAATGATCTAGAGGGAGAAAGTAACCATTATTTATATACATTGTAGTAAAAAAAGGACATTCCCATTATAAGAATAAAAAAATGCATGAATTATGTTGATCCAAAAATCAATCACATATTTTTTCACTTTATTCATGAGTTACTATGTTACAAATCGTTTCTGTCCATGATATTATTTTTTATCAATATTGACTGCACAATATGTCAATGGCGACTTTGTTATATTTTTTATGTGTTGAACTCCTCCATTATTCATTCAACACTAATAACTGTAATCAGCGGACAAATCCACACCACTGTTAAATTCCCTAAAGTAAATTACTCCAAAACAATCACGCAATTTTCAGACTGTACAACATAGCCCTACGGTCTGGTCCGAAACTGGTGAAGGTGTACACGATTGGGCCGAAGCCTTCGAGCCAGCTCGCCGGGAAGACCATCCTGGACAGCCTCGGAGACACTGCGGTGGACTTCACGCCTACGCCCGATGGAGAACAACTCCTCATCCTGAGGGGAGATGGGGAGGTGTACATGCTGCGCTGCGATCTGGATAGTAAGAGGTATGTGAATAGTTAGTGGAGTGGGGAGTGAAGGAATTTATTTTGGTATTTGAATAAAATTTGATTAGGCGTGAATAGTTCGAGTTAATAATTTTAAAAAAGCAGTAATGGCCTCGAGGTTTAAGCTTGCAGTCTAGAATTTCGACAGTCACAGATTCAAACCCCAGGCACACACCTTTCACTTTTCGAAGGTGTGTCACAATTAATTATAATCACTTGCTTTAAGGTAAAGAAAAACATCATGATAAAACCTGCAGATCTAAAAGTTCTTAGGAATTTCTTAGGTGTGTAGTCCGCCAACCCGCACTAGGCCAGCGTGGTGGACTATGGCCTAAACCCTCTTAATGATGGAGGACGCCCGTGCCCAGCAGTAGGACGTGTATAGATGACGATGACAAAATTTTTGAATGGCTAGGTGAGGCATAGTGGTTGGCATTTGTTGGATGAGGAGGACCGAAGATCGAGCCCAATGCCGTGCCATAGAAGAGACCTTGTTATTTATTTATTTTTTGTCCCTCCACACATCGGCCACTGTAACTCCTGTACTCCAGTATCAACAGCGGAGCGACTATAAGGAGATCTAAATTGTCATAATCCTGCAACGAAATGAATCACAAAGATCATAAAGGAGGCGTTGTAAAACAGAGAGTTGTCCATTATTATTTTGTATATTATTTGTGTATTATTAATTCACCAACCCACCATTTTCCAGCCCGCAGAGCTCAAAACTGTCCGGTCCCCTGGCGATCTTCCCTCCCGCGGACGACAACTACGGCTCCGAGTCGTGTTCCATCCTCGCCATGGGCGGCGGAGACGTACCCCCCCTGGTCATCATAGCCACCTGCTCCACTGTCCTGTATCACTGCCTGCTGCTGCCCAATGTAAGTACTAAGGGTAAGGGGAAAGACTAGGGTCGAAAAGTGAGATAGATAGTAGTAGTGGTGGATAAAAGACTAAAGAGAATAGAAAAGATGAAGTGATTGATGATAAAAAATCACGATAAAAATTTAAAAAGTAGTTACTTTTTTAGTTAGTTTTATTTAGTTTTGATTACGGTCTGAAGCCTAAGGAATAATTTTTTGTTAATACATCGTAATGATATACAGGTTTGAACAAAGCGTGATCTAAAAATTTTTTGGAGGTTATAAAAACGTATTTTTTGGAGATTTTATTTAGCAACTGAATGTTTTATTTTTAGTCGTCTAAGTTTTCGATTACGGTCTTACAATCTCTTCAACTTTATAATATGCTAATAGGTTGATTGCTAAAATTTCAGTTCGATTTCGTACTACAAATATTTCCATTAACAACTCATATTTAAAATTTCTTTATCCACATTCCAGAGCGTGGAGCAGGAGTCTGGTGGCGGCGACAGTGACGCGCTGTACGTGGTGGAGACGGTGGAGCTCAACATCGTGCTCAACTCGGAGGACGACGCGCTGCAGTACTCCTACCCCGTGCATCTGTACCAGGTAGTAATACTCGATGCTGTCTATGTGATCTTGAAAGGTTGTTTAAACTACCAAGTAGATAAAAAATCTCATGTGATTATCATCAGCCCATATACGACTCATTGCTGGGCACGGGCCTCAGCTAAGAAACTTGAGGCCTTAGTCCACATTAGTCATGCTGATTATGAATACGTTTTATGAAACTTGCATCGGATATTTAGTGGTAACGATGACATGACGATTCGTAATTTATTGTTGTCTTAGAATCATGTATGCAGCTCTTACACGTCTTATTGGTCTCTCTGGGCTGATGATAATGACGTTGATTATTATGAGTTTGATAACGATAGTGATGATAATGCAGATAACGATAATGATAATGATGGTTATGATGAAGGTGATAATAATAATGGTAATGATGATTAATATATTGTTTCAGTGCGCGGGTAACGAGTATGTGTGCGTGCACGCGTGCGGGGTGCACGCCGTGTGCCTGCCCATGCTGGCCACTCTCACTAACTACGCGATGGATGAACAAGGTACCACATATTATCATATTTAATTTTTTGTATTTTTAGACTATTGTAATTGGATGTATGTTTTTTATACGTACGTATTTTTTAGTCATTACATCTTCTTCTTCTTCATCAACCCATTTTCGCCCACTGCTGAGCACGGGTCTCCTCTACCATTGAGAGGGTTTAGGCCATAGTCCACCACGCTGGCCTAGTGCGGGTTGGCGGACTACACACCTAAGAAATTCCTAAGAACTCTTAGGTGTGCAGGTTTCATCACGATGTATTCCGTCACCGTTAAAACAAGTGATAATTCAATGTGAATACACACATAACTTCGAAAAGTCAGAGGTGTGTACCTGGGGTTCGAACCCGCGACCGTCGAGATTCTAGACCGCGCCCAAACCTCGAGGCCATCACTGCTTCATTACATCACATAAAACAAATTCGCTTTCTCTGTCCCTATATCCTTATGTATAAATCTTTAAAACTACGTAACGGATTTGGATGCGGTTTTTTTTAATAGACAGCGTGATTGAAGAGGAGGGTTTATGTATTGACAGCGGACGCGGAGAGCGTGCTGAGTTCCCTGGTGTCGTCCCGCAGCGTGTCCCGCTACGTGGTGCACACGGGCGCGCCGTGCCCAGCGGTGGGCAGCGCCGTGGGGGGGGGGACGCTGCCAGTGCTGCTCGTCTTGTGTGCTGACGGACATCTAGTCACCAGGTACTGTACACGTACTATACACATGTCTCATCAGCGTTATCATCACTATGATAAGGATTATCTTAATTATCGTTATCGTTATCATAGGCATTATTATCATTGTGATTATCCTAATCACCATTATCATCCTTATACGCATCTTTACCATCGCTATCACAACTCGGAAATTTTATTTTATTGTGGAGTCAAAACTGTCTTATCAACAAATTTCATTCATTCATTCATTCAAGTTAACTTCTTGTAAAATATCCACTATAGATGACATTAATAATAACTGATTTAAAACAATTTCCAGGTCTTTAGAGCCGTACGACTTAGAAGAGCAACTGTACAAAGAGATTCAGCTCAAAAACCCAGCGCTTGAACAAGACGACTTACGTAACATGCTTAAAGAGGTTAGTTTATAATCATGGAGTTTTATCATAAAATACTTTTAATACGTCAGTATGAGTAATCTTTACGTGCAGAGTAATATTCGCTTTGATAATATTTTCTGAAGGTAACATTGAGTTAATAAACGCTGTCTTTAGCTTTATACTACGATGTACCGAAATCTTTAAAACCTGCAGCCTTTAAAACGTCAGATTGATTCAAAATTTTGCATAGTTATCAAAAACATTGTAGTATAAAAAAAATTATAGGCAAAAACACAAGCTTTCATAGAAAATCTGACCAAAACATATCGTTTTGATAATGTTCTAGAAAAAAACATTATAAGACTTTTTTGCATATTTTTTCCTAATTACTACTAATTAGAACTATTCGGTTCATTTTTTTTGAGATTTATGTTTTTTTTCTTAATTTTTTTTACACAAGTTTAATATAATTTTTTTTTCGTAATTCGCAGCGTCAGAAGCTGACGTTTACTGCGATCATCCAAGAGATCCTGACTCGCGAGGTGTCCCAGCCGATACTGCACACCGACAAGAGAAACGAACCCAGTCCCAAGGAGTGTTTAGAAGTGAGGCATTTTACAACTTGTTATCTTCATCATCAGCTAATTCAATTCCACTGCTGGATATAGGCTTCTCAACTTATAATGTGAAAAAAAAATTTCTATTGCCTTGATAGGCACGTTGACTCTGAGGAACGAGTTTGAGCTGTCCTATGAGCTTCTGGTTTTGATATTCGGTTGGGTTTTGTTTATATCCTCTGGATAAACAGGCAATAGATAAATTGTCTTGTAAATTCGGTTTTATACTTTCGTAAACGTGCCAGTTGATTAATAAAATAACAAAATAATAATGATTAATAAATTAGATGTCGATGAAATACACTTTGGTTGTACTTTCTTAGTTTTTATTTATTTGTGTATTCATAGATGACATGCTTATGAGATTATCCAACAGTCTTAGCACTAAGCATGTTGTATTTGTATCGTATACCATCATCAGCCCATTCTCTCTATTGGGAGGGTTGAGGCCATAGTCCACCACGCTGGCATAGTGCGGGTTGGCATCGCCTATTGTATTGTATAGTAAATAGTTATTATTCTATCAACATCATCAGCCAATCTTAGTCTACTGCTGGACATAGGCCTCCCCCAATGATTTCCACCGGGATCGGTTGAAAGCCTCCTGTAGCCAGCGACGTCCCGCGACCTTTAATTGGTCGTCCGACCGTCTGGCCGGAGGACGTCCCGCGTGGCCTCCACTGGAGAACTTTGTTATTCTATGTGTGCAGTGTTAATACCAATGTATGTATTCTCCGCAGACGCTAAGTTCTGGCTGCGTCCGTCTCCGCGGCGAGTACATGTCGCGGCAGGCGCGCGCGCGGGCCGCACTCACTGACAAACTAGCCGCCATCACCGCGCTCGCGCACCGGCACACGGACTGGATAGCAGCGCTGCAGGTATGCACACATTACCAATACCGACATTGTTATTATCATCAGCATCGTTATTATCATCATCAGCATCGTTATTATCATCATCAGCACCGTTATTATCATCATCAGCACCGTTATTATCATCGCTATCATTATTATCTAAATTGTCATGGTTACTATCGTCATTATCTTCATCATCGCCATCATCATTATTATCACCATCGTCATCAGTACTATCAGTATCCATCATCGTTAATACCGCCATCATAATCATTGTCATCATAATCTTCGCCATCCTCATGATCACTACTATCACCATCATCAGCGTCACCATCATCATCATCGTCACTGTTCTCTACATCAATCTACCTTGCCAACACCCTATACAGATTCACAAACCTGCACTTACTACACCCTACTCTACTGCAATTGCATCTACACTACTACACCACACTATACCGACCGACAACTACACATAATCTATATCCTTTCATACTCACAGTAAGTATCTTTTTGTTTTCAGAAAGACATAGACGATGTGCAACTGCAGTCTGTGGTCCTGAAAGAGAAATGTCTACTAGCTGAGAAACACCAAGATGACATCAAATACAGGTGATGGACAAATATTCTTTTTTAGAAGTTTTATGAGACTACTGAACAAAAATAAATAAAAAATAATCGAAGTTAAATCAATCTGACTTTCTGTTGTCAACTGGCATGAAAATGTTCCCAAGAATTATCCGGCTTTAATCATTTTAAATCCAATATTACAGTCAGACTCAGACAGACTACACTAAAAATTTGGTGTGCACAAACTCATTGTTCCTCATCTATACAAATATTATAAAAAGTTAAACTTTGTGCGTTTATGAATTTTTGAATTTGTTTTTCATAAAACTATTTCACAGCTCCATAGGTAATATAAGAGAAAAATGATGTATAACCTTCCGGTCAATGACCAAACTTTCAGCATTCGTTCAATAACCGGGTACCCGGGTACCCACATATAATGTGACGGTAGAAAAGTTATTAGTAAGCTATCTACGTGGCATGTTAAATAACTATGGACACTATACACAGTTTATAGGCCCCATGGAAGGTTCTAGACCTTTCAGAGACCTATTAGGGACTAATCGGCCCTTTAGCCCAAACAATAATTTTAAAACTTTAGTGAACAGACGTTACATGTCGGTACTACCTTAACTTATTGCCAATCACGTTTAAAATCTACTGTAATAGTAAAAATATATATACAAATATTATTAATTATATAACGTGAAAAAATCTTTGGTGAAAGAAGTGTCCACCGTGGTGGCTCCGTATAAAGAATCGAGAAGGAACATTACTAGGACACCATTATTATTGGATAATAATTTTACTACTCATCCATTGGTTAAATGTTTACTATTGTGATACTTGACGATAGTCGGCATTTTGAAGAAAAATAAGGCATTTATTCCACGAGCAATAGCTTCATCAAAAACGCGAGAGGCCATTATTTACTGCGTTTAGTTTTAATAAAAAACATAATTATGTGGAGTTATGTGCCAAAAAGGTACTATAATATTATCGTTAATCCATCACGTAGCAAAAATTAGTGTTAGTGCAAAGAAACAACCCGCAGTCATTGAATTTTATGACGGTTCAAAGGCTGGAGTGGACACTATGGAGAAAATGCTTGGTTTATATATTGCATCGCATAGATGGCCTCTAGCATATCTATATAATATTCTCGATGTCACCTGACTTTCACCATGTCTTCTGTATAATGACAATCATAAATGCTTGTTAAGAAATGGCATGAGCGACGATTATCTTATCGGCTATTGGGCAAAGAACTGCGTACTCCTTTTGTCATAAATCGTTCGCAGAATCCTCAAATTTTGAGGCATTTCTCAACGAAAGTGGCGATTAAATCTTTTACTGGCCGAGCTATCAATCCATATGCACAAACAGGAACAACTGGATAATCAAGATCCCAGTATTTTCAAGTGAAATAAAAAATAAACGTCGCGAAAACGAGAAAAATATGTTTAGTATGTGAGAACCCTATTTGTGATGAACATGTGTTGGGTATGCGTCATGATATAATTTACTTTTATTTCCGAGTAGCAGTGTATCATTATAAAAAAATAAACAGTATAAATAAATAAATAATAAAAGAAAATCATACTAATAAAAATATGACGGGAATTATGTGTTTTTTTACTTACTATTTTTGCTATTGCTTATAAAAAAAATGTTTGAATATAATAAATTATAAACTATATTATTTTTTATTTATTTTTAAAGTCAAATTGCAAAAATACTTTAAACAATTATTTTCTTTAATATGTATTACCGACGTTCATGCGTTATATTTTCAGTGGGTACCCGGGTGCCTGGTCATTGAACAAAGGAGGTATCAAGTTTGGTAGTTAATTACTATTATTACATAATTAATTATAATCATTTTTAACAAGAATTAGGTTGAAAAATACTTAAACTTTGGGGATCCAGACGGTTTTGTAATTTTTTTAAGAAAAAGATATTAAATTCTATCCGCGAAGTCAAAATGGATACCCGGGTACCCGGTCATTGACCGGACGGTTAAACTAACAATATTGATTCCCAGATGTTCAGCGGTGATCCGCAGCCTGCGCGCCTGTAGCCGCGTGTCCCCGGCGGAGCGGGAGCTGGTGGGAGAGCTACATCAGTACAAGCGCACGCGCGAACGGTTCGCCGACCAGATACTGCAGCTCAAACAGTACGCCAGGAGGAACGCGGAGGAGGTACGCAAAGTTATAAATACACCCGACAGTCACATACATCTGCCTCGTGGTCTCGCGGTACTATGTGCCGCGCGATCTAGAGGTTCTGGGTCCGATTCCCAGGTCGGGCAGTGTTATTAGGTCTTTCCATTTGGAAATGCTCAGCACGGAGTCTGGAAATGCGCTCGAAAAACGGCAATAGACTCGCCCCCTATTACGTGAGACTGATATCTGGCGAAATGTGGATGCAAAAATGCATCTCTGCCTACCCCATCAAGGAATATAGGCTTGAGTTTATGTATATAATGTAGAAGCAAGTCAATTGAACAACAGTGGGTAAATTTTAACTAGCAAGATTTGATTACACACAAATGTAAAGACCTTTAACCAGATATTATCAAAATACTTCTTAAATACATTTATTAAAAAAGACTATTTTCCCAAAACTAAAAGATGTTGCCAAAAGCTAAAAGTTCTAAGATATGTAGTCCACCAACCCGAACCAAGCCACCGTGCTGGACTAAACCTTTTCAATGATATGAGAGGCCCGTGCCCAGTGTTCCCACTGTACTTCCATAAAAAGGATGTATAATTGTATATGATTGGTAAATATTTTACTGAAGTGCCCCCCAAGAGTGGTACCAAATTCAAGGCTTAAATAAAGTACCATTGAAATAATTATGAAACTGTACCAGTGCGACTCAATTTATAGTGTAATAGTAACAGATTGGTAAAATTGTAACCAAATTGTAATTTTAATTACATTAACATTTCAGATTAAGAAATGGCAAAACGAATACAAGAAGAAGGACACTGTACTTGGCAAAACTCACAGCGATTCCATACAGTCTATTCTACAACAACAGTGAGCATCATTTATTTATATAAATATATCATAGTTAATTAGTTAGTTCAGTTTAACTAATTGTCTACGGGCCTATTCCAAAAACTGTCGCGATGTTTTTGGCCATCACCAGTTAGTCCAAAATTTAGACTTGCATGAATTATCAACTCATTCCTTCACATCCTGGGAATTATAGAACATTATTAGTTTTATAAACTTGCAAAAATATACAGGGTGTATTTAGACCGTGATCGAAAACTGAGGCAGGTAATAGCGAGGGTGATCACAAACCCAGTGGCGATATTAAAAACCCCGACAAAAAATAAAAATTTTGACATTTTCCATACAACCATGGGTGTTAAAAGTATGTGGTTTGTATGGAAAACCTCAAAATATTTATTTTTTGTCGCGATTTTCTTTAATGCCAGGGGGTTTGTAATCACTATCGCTATTACCTGCCTCAGTTTTCGATAACGGTCTAAATACACCCTGTATAGCCAATATGACTTAGGTCCTGACTTACTTATGACTTGATGATGATGATGATTACTTTATTTCAGAACGCAACAAGTATCCACCCTGATCGAAGAGACGAAACTCTTAAAAGATCAACTCAACATAGTTTAAGCAAATATAAACACTTTGTTTTGTATTGGCCATTTGATTAATTATTTCACTTAGCTTTTAGTGCCAAAATACAGCAGTGACACTGGTCAATGTTACACAAACTGATTGTATTACAATGTTAGTTACATTTCAAACGTAAATTATTTGTGCTTCTCTCTTTGTCTTTTTGTTATGGGGCCATAGTTTCTCAGTTTCTAAAAAAAAATCTAAATAAGTTATTATAGGAAGTATCATAAGTAAATTTTGTACTTTTGAAAATGAATATTTAACTGTCTTTGAAGAAACGCATAGAATTAGTTTAGATTCATAATAAAATCAGATAATGCGCTCATCATCAAAAACTAAGACAGGTAGGAGACAGATTTTAAGAAAAAAGTTTTTCCAATGAACCTTAAGTATTACCTGTCTTAGTAAATCTCGGTTCAGTTGCACTTGTATTACATATAAATACTTAAGTAATGTTTGAGAAATAATTGTATTACTGCAGTTAAATTTGTCTATTATTCTTCACGTGTTAGATTTTTAAACTAAGATTATCGTTAAGTGTTGATGTGACTCATTTGAATTGTTTTGTAGAAATTTAATATTAAAGCATCAAAAATAACTGGAATTTTATTTTTCTAAAAAAATTGCCTGCTCTATTATAAACACATTTTATAATCGTATGTTCATCGCATTATAATATCAATTCGATTGTTTTTTAATAAACTTTAAAAAGGCTCTCAAATCGTCTGTATTTTTTCCAAGTTAAAACTTCTTTACCATCATTGTGATTTGAAAGTCGATGAAACGAAAAAGCAGCATTTGAAAGCAGAGAAAGAAAGAAAGGAAATTAATTTTCTTTGAATGAATGAACCTAATGATTCTAATGAAATACCTTTTTTGCAAAATATATCAAAGCATGTTTTTTTTTCCAGTGTACTCGTTATGGATAAAAATTTGATACAAAAGGTTTTTTTATCCCAAATCAGAGTGCAAGAAATAATCTATGTGTAAGATGTATTAAATAAAACAATATAATTAATTTTTTTATTTATTGAGATTCTATTAAGATTCCATGTCACTTACATTCAAAAATAGTGAATGCTTTATATTATTTATATAACATATTTATTTTATGGAACTTAATATATTCCCTATCTTACATATATCAATTTAAATAGACACAAAGGAATAAAAATGGGACATTATCTACAAAATGTATTTTCAATTAAAAATGGTGTTTCTTAGCATTTAAAACATTGATTATCATAACGCTTGGTTTTATTTATTTACAACTGCATAAAATTAAGTATTGCATTTCTTTATTGTGTTGGCCTCCCCAATAAATATAGTTTTGGTGGAAGCCATTGTCAAATACAGCATGATTCATTATAATTGTACTTTTATCTAAACATTGCATCACTCATTATTAACATAGACATATTATTATTTATAACACATAGACATATTATTATTTTTGACACATTATTTATAACATAGTTAATTTTAAAGAACTTAATCTATTCCCTATCTGACATAAGGGTGAATGGATGTTTTATTAAGAAGCAAAGGAATAAAAATCATGGAACACAATACACAACTCATTTGTATATATCAACATTTCATCATTTAAAATATAAACATAATCATATAATTCCTTTGCAAAACCATTCACACCATCAACATTAAAATTAAAATATCCTTAATATTAACACATTACAAAAACCTCATACAGTTTGAACTGGTAAGATTATTGCTAAGTTAGTCTAGCAGTCTTGAGGGATGACTTAGATGTTGACGAGCGGTCCCCAAAACATTTTGGAGACCCGAGACTCGTCCTCGGTGATAAGAAAGTCTTTGCCGAGTTTCACAAACTCGTCTAGAGACAGTTTACCGTCCTGGAACAAAGAGTGTACAAAATAATTAGTTCTATTTTGTTGGAATTGAAAAAAATTATATAAATCTACTTGTTAAAAAACTCTAAGTAGTTCACATATTTTAAGATAACATTATTGTTTTAAATAAGTAATTGAAAACGAAATGAGCAAAACCAGAGTTTCTTGCCAGTTTGCAGGAAAACAAGTGGTTTTTAAATAAATCACTAAATCTTATCTTAGTTTCAAAATTTTACTTTATTTCATATTCCTTTAATTTCAATTTCATTACATACATTTTTCTATCATCACATTTACTCAACCCAACTGTATGGATCATACACACATACATTAATATGATGCAGGAATTGAACCTGCTACCACCGACTATTTATGGTATAGAATACATACCCCGTTAGTGTCTATGACAGCGAAGGCGATGGCAGCGTGTTCTTCGTTGAGGCCGAGACATTTGAAAAACAACTTGAACTCGTTTACAGAAATGTACCCGGACTTATCCTTGTCTACCGCCTGCAAAAATAACACACATTTAAATATACACATTTTAATAATATTCCTCTTAGGTTTTTTTAAAATTGTGCCCTACAGTATAGGTTAGTATATTGTATACCAGTATTATAGTTTCATATTTTAAACAATTTATGTACTTATGATATTCTCTCCTCTACCATTGAGAGGGTTTAGGCCATAGTCCACCACGCTGGCCTAGTGCGGGTTGGCGGACTACACACCTAAGAAATTCCTAAGAACTCTTAGGTGTGCAGGTTTCATCACGATGTTTTCCTTCATCGTTAAAGCAAGTGATGATTCAATGTGAATACACACATAACTTCGAAAAGTCAGAGGTGTGTACCTGGGGTTCGAACCCACGACCGTCGAGATTCTAGACCGCGCGCCCAAACCTCGAGGCGATCACTGCTTAATACTTATTACATTACAATAGTGTGACAATGGTAACATCTTTCTAATCATTATGAATGAAACATGATATAAATATTCTTTGAGCGTCTAAAAAATGGATATGCTGTACTGTCTGTGGACGTCTTTTGGCTGATGTTAATGATGATGATGATGATAACGATGACGATGATCATGATGATAGAATGGAGACCACGGCTCGCCAAACGTAGTGTAGGACGCCCTCTGGCTTGGTAGGGTGATATAGCAAGGTGTCTGGCAGTGGTTGGATGAGGAGAGCCGAAGATCGAGCCCAGTGGCGTGCCATAGGTAAGGCCTATGTCCAGCAGTGGACGAACTGAGGGCTGTTGATGATGATGATGATGATATACCTTGAAGAGATACGGCAGCCAGCGGTGCGCCTTCTTCTTGAGCGCGTGGTCGTTGAGCACGTGGCTCATGTCCTCCAGGTACTGCTCCACCGTCACGAAGTTGTACGGGTCCACCGCGCCCCACTGCTCCTCCCATGTTTGCTGGAAAGTTACATGGCATATTACCTCACTGGCATTTTAAGAGGTTTGATAAAAGAACCTGAAGGGTGGTAGAGAAATTTTCAAGCAGTTTGAATCTTACCACTGGTCGCAGAGAGTCGATAGAAGCTAAAGAGGCTCGATAGAAAAAGCTGAATGCCGGTAAGAGAAAATTTCAAGATGTTTAAATATTACTAATGGAAGCATCTACATCATGGCCTCATGGTAGGAATGATAGGAGCCCTATTTGGGTAGTGTTTTTGGATTTTGTCCTTTGAGCAATTTTCAGTATCAGCATAGATCGTCAATCACCCTTCAGATCCTTCTTATTGTGAGTTTTAAAATAAGACGTAAGTCCAAAAATGCCCTATTTGCCAACATCTTCTAGAATCTAGATCACACATATTGTCCTACAAAAATGTCTATAGAAGATACACAAACAAATATATAACTACCTTGATAATATCGCTGAATTCTTTAGCCTGTTTGTCGTCCAGATGTCCGAGAGACTTGAACCTCTCTCCGAACAGCACGAAGTCGTTGAACGAGATCAGCCCGTCCTTGTCAACGTCCAGAGTGTTGTGAAGAGTATGCATCTTGCGGCGCCAGAAGTTCGACTGCAACATAAACATAATAAATAAATCTCTTTATTTAACAGCACCATAAACACAGTCACATTAGCACAAAATTTGGCAACCTTATTGCTTAACCAGGCAGCATTAAGTCATTATGGTACAGTAGGATTAATCGCCAATTATCCGAATCAGTCCTAAGCGTAATATAAGAAATTGTTTTACCAAGTAATTATAAGGGCTGGATGGCTTAAACACCTTGTTCATTTTAATTTTTCATTATTTGTTTTTAAAGCAATAATTGATACACAAATTAAATAAAATATTGACAGTAGTTTGGTACTAACCCGATCAAATCCCTTGCATTCCGTATCAGAATCAGAATCTGAATCCGAATCTGAATGTTTCCTGCGGTCTGTCTCGGGGCGGCCGTGGTGCTTGCTGTACCGGCGTAGGGCTCCGGAGGCTGCGGTCAGCAGGTCCCCGGCCTCCCACGGCAGCGCCCGCGGCGGCGCCTGGTGCACTTGGTGTGGAGAGTCGTTGAGGTAACACACCACGCCGTTGCATGTCGGCTTTGTGTGGATCCAGTGGAATGGAACCTGGAAATTTCAAGAGTTAGAGATCAATATATTTATTATATTTAAAAACTTTATTGTACAAATTCGTTAAAAGTAAGGAGCACAGTAAAGTAAACAAGTACAAAATACGGCCTTATCGTACAAAGCGATCTAATAGAGACAACCCAGGATGACTATGAAGGTAGAGAAATTAAAGATGGGTAATTATCTCGTAGTTAATGTAAATTTAGTAATAGTAAGTTTAAAGTTTAATAAGTAGTTAAGTGTTTCTTCTTTTATAAATATGTAGTGTATGTTCTTTTAATAAATACCTAGTCTAGGCCGCTTAAGTTCTGAATTTACTTTTTCCCAATCCGTGGTAATTCTTAAGTAGTTAGGTCCTAAACCTCATTACCTTGGTTCCCTCAATAATATATTTTCAGAAATAAGCAATCCCCCATAACAATTTTGTTTCAACGATATGCTACGTCTATAAAAGTTTTTCCTTTATATTCACGTTTAAAATACCACCGCTGAGATGACGACCAACGCGACGTGACAAAACTTAAGCGTCATATTTTAATTACTTACTAAACTGCATTTGAATTAACTGTACCGACTTGTCATTAATAAGCCTTACAGTGAAAAAATATTTCTTTAACCATATTAAGTACAATACGTACTTAATAAAAGTATCTTCTTTAAATGTAATTAATAATCGCCTTTTCAATTAATTCAAAAGCTGGCCATTTCGAAACAGTTTGTTCTTACAAAGCGTCACACTCGAGGCGCTATAGGTGGTGAAACTTGATGTTAAATAAATTCATCATTCCAGGTCATATACAAATGTATGTCACACTACTGGACACCGGCCTTCTCTACAACTAACTAGTGCTTGTTGGCAGACTCCACATCCACGAAGTTTTACTTCACCCTAAAAGCCGTTCAATAATTTAACACCTAACTTTCATAACTCAATGTATACGTAAGGTTTTATAAACCCGTCCAAAGCATGTAGTAAAGCAAACAAACACAGATTATGATATCTATTCGACACAAATCTGTCGTTCTAGAAGACAATTGTCACACGTTATCAAGTGCAACGCGGGTGTGTAGTAACATTCGATAGCAGAGGTCGTCGGCCTGATTATGCAGGCCGGTGCGGTAGTGTGCAAGCGCAAGCTACTAAGTAGCTTTGGAGAACGCAGATTGATCGAATCGAGCGCGAAATAAAAATCGTTTTGAAGCTTTAGAAAAAACATATTTTTAGGGAACGTTAATAGTATTAAAATGTAATACAGATTTTGAAAGAAAAGAATAGCTGTAAATTTGTGTCACTTTTACGCATAGATTGTCGATACAATGGCACGATAAAAATGGGTATAGGCCTTATTTATAACAGCACGTTAAAAAAAAGAAATTGCACAAGATAATAAGTAAGATGCTGTTCAAACAGACTATCTTTTATACACTTAGAATTATAGAAAGAGAATGGCTACATTCCTAACTTCTTCTTCTTCTTCATCAACCCATATACGCCCACTGTTGAGCACGGGTCTCCTCTACCATTGAGAGGGTTTAGGCCATAGTCCGCCACGCTGGCCTAGTGCGGGTTGGCGGACTACACACCTAAGAAATTCCTAAGAACTCTTAGGTGTGCAGGTTTTATCACGATGTTTTCCTTCACCGTTAAAGCAAGTGATAATTCAATGTGAATACACACATAACTTCGAAAAGTCAGAGGTGTGTGCCTGGGGTTCGAACCCGCGACCGCCGAGATTCTCGACCGCGCGCCCAAACCTCGAGGCCATCACTGCTTACATTCCTAACTAGTCACTATGAATGATTTCATTTTAAGTAACCTTATTTGAGATGAAATTAATGATGGTTCTTGAAATTGGAATTATTGATCGGATATTGTTCTGTATCATTGATATACAGTGACCGTATAAATTAGAATAAATGTCCACATTGTTGATAGCAAGTGAATCCACACTCGATAAATCACAATAACTTAACATCTACTATGGCCCTTATGCGTCCTTGTTCGCACGCTTTGACTTAATTTTTACGAAATGTTTATAGCAGAAATGTATTAAAACCTAAATAATACAAATTATATCAGGTATATTTCAAACACACCGATCTTGATAATAAGAACAGTCATAGGATGGGTATTATTATTATGGGATTTCTAAATAAACTGCCTAATTGATCGCTATAGCAGTGTGGGTTGCGATCTTGCTGGATCGGCTTCGATTTCTGGATCGGGCAAAGTGTATTGTAACTATCCTTAAGAATCATTTCAAAATCAACATAAAACAAAATAGCACACGTGCTCAAATAACAGTCTCTGCTTAGCTTCTTGATACGTGTTAAAAACACAACTGGCAGACTTGGGTATAGAAATATGTCTCTACCTACCCCTTTGGGACACATGCGTGTGTTTACAAATATTTCCAATAAACAATACATAAACTTGTCGACCTTAACATTGAATGAGGATTTTAAACCTTAAGCTGCGATATTTCCAGGTTTTTATTTTTTTTCCTATCCGTATCCTCGGTGTGGCATGATAAATATTCATATAAGTGATAGGGCTCTAGGGCAGTGCCCCGTACTATTTATAGCCAAGGACGCTGTGCCACGATGCACAGTTCCCTTGAATGATCTCTACTTGATTAAATCATCTTGTATTGAAACTTAATCTGGGTCTTAGTAATATTATAAAGAAGGTTAGGGTTTTTGCTTCTATATATAATAGATATGATTCTGTTTTTAATTGCTGTTTCAGTATATTAGTTAAGATAAAAATGGCAGAAGGGCAGGCGTAAGGTTTTCAATGAATTGAACGACGCAGGCAATATTAATCATTAGATACAAAAAAAATCTTATTTATCTGTCTGGAGAACGTACACTTTTGTTATTTTTTACGTAAAAATAAAAAGGGCATTTCATTACATTAATAAGACCATTACTTTAGTAAGATGTAGGCTTAAGGCTTAGTCCAAATAAAAAATAAAAGTAAATACACAATCTACTTTGAAGGCTTTGAAATGCTTGCATTCAAAACGTCGAAGCATTGTTACACATAAGAAATATACTATCTTAATCTATGTATGCCAATTGAAATATTAAAGGTCTTTAAAGGTACACGAATCTTGATTAGGCTTCTCAATGGTGAATGGAGAAAGTAGCATTAATCTGCATAGAGAAACTTAAGCCAGTAAAGGTTCTTGACATTAGGAAGGGCGTGACAAAAGTTGTTATATAAATATGCCCTCGTAACAATAAAGATCATGTGGGAGAAATTTCAAGCAGTTTTATTACTAGTGATGTATGCTGCAAATCTTTTATCTTAAGCCAGGGTGTAGCACCATCTAGATAAGAACTCATATTTAGATCTGCTTACAATGATGAAACCTTAGCTGAAGAGTGCCTGTTTGTCATGAGTAGAATTGATTTTAGATAGATAAATTGTATTATTCTTTTTTGTCTAGTAGACAAAAAATCGCCGCCTAAGTAGGTTTAGTGGAGTATGAAAAATAATATCTTAAATGTCAAGAATAACGAGGAAAAAGCCCACGATACCATTAATTTATTAGGTACCTATGGCGATCCAAGCTAACTAAAGCAACGCTTTGGTAGCTATTGGAACACATTAACGTGACAGTAAAGTTTCCTATAAAAAACTATAGTCCGTGAACTTCCAAACACGAAATATATAAGTATCAATAAATAAACAATAAACATAGATATCGCAATAGAAAACAAACAGGAAAACCTCGGCCGCACGGGTGTTGACATTGCACTGACCGAACCAGACGTCCCAAAACTCTACCATATGCAAATAGGAAATGGTCACGTAGCCCCTTAGTTTGTGTTGTATTTTTAGCTTTCTACTGGAAAATATATATAGATTGTTTTTAAATTCTACACAATAGTGTAAACAGATTTAGATTTAAGTATTTATTTTTACTTTTTGCCGATAAGAATTGCGTGAAACGGAAATTCATTATCGTTATAGACTTAAGGATTTAACAGTTTTCTATATGTTATAAAGCACTCTGCGACAAAAATTGTCTTCTTTAAGACACTGACACTTTCCTTGCTTAATACTCGAGAAATGATTATTGTCTTACATTTGATCATCGGCATCCTAGATTTATTACTCCTCTGGCTTTCATGACTAAACCAACCCTTTTTTGCGGTAACAAACGCTTAGTCTCTCTATTAATGACACAAATACATGTTTTTTAGTATGACATAACACCTCAAAGATATATTTAGAATACACATTTTGATATGCAGATGCGAGTACACAATCAATTAACAATTTGATTTACAAGTTGTATGCGGGCAAGCGAGGTCGCGCGTTGCAAATGAGTTCACGGCTGCACTGTTATCTTATCGGATGCGCAGACAATTGCTCCAAATTGAATCAAATACATACATCTTAATTCAGACATTCAGGGGGACAGAGTTATGGGTCTGCCGTTGAAAGAGGTAAAAGCAAACAGGTTGGTAACGACAATATACTTGTCTCCTGTTTGCGGGAAACTTAAAAACATAATATGGCTATAAATATATCTGCTTATTTTTAGGAATGGTGATTGGTGAAGTGAATGAAGGTACGACGCGAAGAAAAACACTGATTTTACTTCCTCTAAAAAGAAAGAGGTCACTAAGAATTCTACTGAAGCGGAAATACGTTAGTCGTTAGATATAAATAGAATTTTCGACTCCTAAAAGTTGTTTAATATATGGCGAGTAACAGAACTATATAAATTTAGTATTATTTCCAGTCTTTATGTTGCGTATGTCAATTCCATAACTACTTATTAGTTATTATAATAACTCTATTGCCAGTTAACTTGCGACAGTCCCTACCGAGGCCATTTACTATTCGAACCGGTTCTTCTAAACATTCTAGTGACACCTCTCTAATCCCTTACAATATTTCTTATCGGGTTTCGTATTCCAAAATAGTAAAATGTAATAAGAGCATAATGGAATCTACTTAAGATAGTAACGAAGTGAAAAAAAAAGATTTAAAAAAATAATAAGCGAGACATTTAGATTGAGTAAATAGTAATAGTATCTTATTATCTATGCCTTTCGTACAAACAATTTCTATACAACAAACAAATATAAAAACATCCTAACGATCTTTAATATAAGTTGAAGTAATTACACTTCAACTTTAATCATTACTTGATTGGTTAAGAACAAAAAATAACGTTATTTTCAAATCTAATAAAAAGCAATATTTTTTAGAATAAAAAAAAACGGCTTTTGCATTTCTGTAATATAACCTCCTTTTTCAAATCTCCAAATAGGTGTCATTAAGAAGGCGCCATGTTTTATCAATTTCTAAACGTGTGAACGCGTACTGGCCATGTAGCCTGCATTTACTGAGGTCGTCGACCTCAACGTACCTTGCAATTGCGTTAGGGTCGATTGTTTCAAAAAGATCGTTGGTTTTTAATTTTAATTTATTTTCTATGTTGCCCGCGACTTCGTCCGCGTAGACTACAGGGTTGAGTTCAGAAAGAAAATAAGTTATAGTCTATTTTACTCCTTACAGTCCTATTTTTGCCCATTCCAAAAATTATACAAATCGGTCAAATCACGTGAAAGCGTAACGCGACGGCCGGCGCCTTGTACATAATTATTGTGCACTTGATGATTATTTTGAAACTGCGATATCATCTAAGATACTCATTGAAATCAAATGATGTAAAGGGCAAATTTCTTTTAAATTAAATTCTTATACTAAATAACGCATTTATTTGGATAAGGATTAATATAATCTTTATAAAAATACCTTCACAAACAATGCTTTATTTTATAACAAATTTAGTTAGCATAAAAGAGGTTATAGTGAAGCAACCCTAAAAGTTAGACATATGCTACCGCTGACTTTTTTGTAGACATTATCAAGCTCTACAATTTTTCTCTAGGACTCAACTATATATCTCCCATGAGAAAGGCAGCGTTTGCAAAAAACGGTTTCGTTCGCCCGTTTTTTCTCCGACTTACTTCACAGATCCTGCTACAACGAAAAAGTCTTATCATTTTTCGGACTAATATATAGCCTATGACCCTCACAAAGAACGTAGCTTTCTATTGGTAAAAGAATTTTCAAAATCGGTTCAGTAGATCCCGAGTTTACTTTCTACAACGTCACACACATACAAACATACAAACTCACAAACTTAAACCTCTTTATAATATTAGTATAGATAACCGCACAGTTTTGTTAGTTAGGTTGTAGATTGTTTTGGAATCATTATAAGTGTTATCCTAGATTACAATGGCGTTTGCGCTTCGATTGTGTATTGATTCGAAGGCAAAAAAACGTTGCCTTGTACTACAGCATTAATTTTTCATTAAATTTTTAGGTATATCTATGAATAAACTTTATAAACTTAGATGCTAACCTTATTTAGTAAAATGATTTTCATAACTCTTTCAATTGATATGAAATGATATTTTATTAAAAGCAACATACAAGTTGCAGATATTAACCCAAGTACCTCAATGAATATTTTTTTGTTGACAAGTTACTGATATTTATTCGTCTACATCGTAATAAATTGATAAACAATCATTACTTAATACAAGTTAAGTCGGTTCATGAAGGCCGCAAGTTTGTTTACAATCATACGCGTCCTCGTAACTTATTGTCTATTATATTATCGTTGTTTATTATTTGTATGAAGGTTGTTTTTTGTCTATGGCAGGCTATACGTTGATAGTCACGTCTGTAAACGGAAATAGAGGGATTGACCGTCCTTAACTCTTGTATTATGTTATTCCATAACAGAATCAAACTAAATTAAAAAGTAACTGTATTTATAATAGGAATATATTATTACCTGAAAAAATTGCTTATATAATCGTGTTATAAAAGTTGTTAAAGAAAGTATATTTACTTAGGCTAGTCACCAAAATGTGGTCGGATAAGGTGTATAAATAAATCCATATTTTTCATAGCAAATTCCGTGCTGCTACTAAAATATATCTAACAGATAAACCTAATAACATTTCGCCTGTTTCGAGCATCTAACGGTCTAACCTATGACTTCTTCGAGACAAACGATCTTTGTTACTTGTCAAAAGCTACAGCTAAACTAAAACATCGCGAATTCCACCGAAATGTACTAATACGATTCGCACTAGGCCAGCATGGTAGACTGAGGCCTAAACCCTCAATCGTAGAGTACCTAGCAGAGAGACGTGTATAGCCTGATAATGATAATCTCCAAACTTGGAATCCTACTTCAAATTGTGTCTTTGCTTGTAAACCTGCCACGCGGGCATAAAACCAATTACTACACTTTATACACCCTCGAAAACCTTGCAGAGATCTCTCTAACATACGGGTTCCTCACGGAGTTTACTTCATTAAAGCGAAATATAGCCACTACTGTGAACACATATCTTAAAAAGTTAAAAGTATGCTGGACTGGAACCGCTAACCAACGTCTCAGAAATCTGGTCTGCTACCATTTAAGCTGTTCACTCAAGCATTATGTAAAACATAATTGCATTCGACCAACTTTGTAGATTAGTCTTTATTTATTAGTGTCTACAGTCTGTTTGACAAGAGCGTGTACGGCAAAACTCGGGAATGAATTGGGATAAAAAATAGAAAAAAAAAATACACTCATTATACATGATATAGACAATGATGCTTTATTATTAATAACTTGTCCAGTCGCCTCCATTATCAATAATTGACTGGAGTCTTCGAGGCATACTTTCTACTAATTTTATTGCATAATCCAGGGACAAAGACCTCCAAATAAGTCTAATTTCACGAACTAATCGTTTTAAAGTCCAGATTTTCTTTCCTCGAAGCTTCAACTTCATGAGTGCCCAAACATTTTCTATTGGATTTGCATCCGGCGACTGGGATGGCCAATCTAGTACTTCAACGTCATTCTCTTGTTTCCACGCTGTACAAAGACGACTCCGATGTTTCGGGTCATTGTCTTCTTGCAATAGCCAATAATTATATGTTTTTCCTTTTAAACCACTTTTGAGCAGATGGTAATAAAGCCATTTGATATATTTTGACCATTTTAGCTGCATTTAAATTACCTGTAAATATGTGCAAGGTACCAAATCCCTGTTTTGAAAAACAACCCCAAACGTGCACCTTCACCGGATGTTTAACGGTCCGCTGGATGAATTTATTGGCATGGGTACACCAGGTATGAAGAAGAACGTGCCCAAAAAGAAGCTTCGTCCGAAAAAATTACATTGTCCCAATCCCGGTCCAAATGTTCCTGCGCCCAAGTGAGTCTCTTTTTAACATGATTTTCCGACAGTAGCGGTTTCTTTATTATGCTACGAAATTTTACATCATGAGCCAGTAAACGTCTTCTTATAGTATCACATGACACATTAAGGCCTTTTTTAAGCAAAACCGCTTGACCACCACGTAACGATAGGCGAGAATTCTTCTCGAATACCCGTAAAATCATTTTGTCCTCCTTTTTCGTTGTTTTTTGCGTAGAGCCACGATTAGGCAGATCGTCGACATTTTTTACTTCAGAATAGCGTTTCACCCACTTACTAACAAATGTCTTTGACTTTTTCATGTATTTTGCAGCGGCTGCGTATGACATTTTGGGTCTTTTTGGATGCAAACACAAGAACACTGCTTCATAACGTGATGCGTACGTAGCACTCATGACGAAATGCGTCCTCCTCTGACAAAGATCGAACGACAACTGAAACTCTATACACAAAGCATCTGAGGGGAAGGGGCTAGCTACCTGCCAAATTTACAACCAAGCTTCTAGCGGTACCTAAAAAAAAGTTTTGCCGTACACGCTCTTGTCAAACAGACTGTAGATGTAATTTCTTATTCTAACAATTCATTTATTTATAATTGATTTTATCTCGAGGATTCGCATGAATATGTACCTGATGTTAGTCAACCAATAAAAAATTAAAGAATCCAATAGACGAAAGAAGTCGCAGTAAAGTGGTAAACAAGTAATGTATTTGATGCAAAATTTATAACATTGTTTAATCGATTTAGAACAGAGCGTAAGAAACACTATTAGATTCACATGTATAAATACGAACTAATGAGTTAAGATAAAAATGAATGATTTCGTAGGAATCATGTCAAAAAGCTCGCTCGACTAAATTTTGTGATGCTTTTCGGTACACTAACACGGGTCGCGAAGAGGTCGTGTTGAATTGTACTGATAATAAAGTACATGTAATTAAGTAGATTAATCATTTTAATGCTCCTTGTATCGTATAGTCATCCCGATCTGCTTTTTTCTACACCCAAAAATCCCGGTCAAATATAAAGAGTATAAATATGGTGTAGCAAATTATTCAAACGTTTGAATACTTAATCCATTATTTGCCAGTCGAAGCTAGGATGATTGTACAGATGATGCACTGAAAGTGTGCAAATAAAACGTAAGTATCAAATTCAAACTCTAGTTCAACAATGAAGCACATCCTGTCCAACAAGGAAAAAGAAATGATTGGAGAAATGAGCATCTAAATCATGTCGACAATCTTCTAAATATAAACATGGTCGAAACCGATCAAACAATTTAAGCTTCTATGCAATGTAAGGACCAAAGCTACATTTTGACATGGAGATGTGATGTTTATTGCGTAGGCTTTAAAGCCTGGTTTGGCATAAGCCAGGTTATTTAGACCAGCGGATACGCAGGGGACTGATAAAAAAGGTTATCATAACGACTGTCCCTCGTTTTTTTCACATTTGCCTAGTTATTTCGCTTGCATTTTCATGTACTTTCTCACGACCACACCTCGAAGATCTTTGCTTACTAACTATATGGTGGTCCTATATCGTTTCTTATTAATGCTATTCAAACTTATCGTCGTTTACTAGCCATATTTCAAAATGAAGGAAACTTATATCAGGGCTTTATTAGAAAATTCGACAGTCCCATAGCGCAGCTGGCACTCCAGCTAGCGAATCTAGAGACTGCTGTTTCGATCCGTGCATCGAGAAAAATAATTTTGCATGTCCCACAAGTAATTGCTTCAGATCCGGGCGTTTGGAGACCGTAAAGCCTCTCATAGTTCCCGATATACATGACTCAAGACTCAGTGTGAGGTCAGAACTACATATGTATGTGACTGTTAGGTATCTATTCATTAACGATTAGGACACCAGATCAGGGACTTCTCTATATTACGCTTGACCAACTACAAGCAAGGCGTCCTGCATTTTGTAATAATAGTTAAACCTCGGTACCTGCTTAAAAGCAGGTAGGATCCTTCCTTCGTCCCACAATTAACAGGACCATTACAATTTTGTTCCAGCCATATTCCTAATAGTCCTACTGTTCTCGTATATTTTAAACCTCTTTTAAATCTCTTGATTGGAAAAGAGCCACACTAGTTTCTTGCCCGTTCTTCTCTAGTAATGACTGCCTTCCGAACAGGGTGGTAAACTAAATTTTGACATTTGAAATTTTATAAATTAATGAAATATAATTTCATTTAATTACTTTTTTTTTATAAAGTATTGATTATGACTCTGCCTACTAAAAATGCTCAAAGACATATTCAAAATCAGCTTTATCTTAATAAACTCTGATAGAAAGCACTTTTGAATACATTTTCGTAACGTAATTAAATGTTTGAATCCGGCAAAGCCAGTAAATTTTTATCCAGTATAGTATTAGAGCCATCCTAATATACATCTGTTGGTTTTCGTCTTTCTTATGTTACATGAAGAAAATGAAGGAAAAGAATACATTCATTACTTAATTTCCTATAAATAATTTAACTAATAATGGTTGCGTCTACGAGTTCTAAACATCAATGTGCATTAAAAGTACATTAGCGTTATTAAGTGTCATTAGAGGTTGATTATTTGAACTTACGATCATTACTTAAATACATCTAGTTAAATATATTTTATATATTTCTTCTTGTTTTTGATTTTTTTGTCGTCTATCTAGAATACTTGTTTAAAATTACTAATTATTTTATTCTTTCCTTTTCCCTTTTTTATTTTTATATTGGAACTTGCAAAATAATGAAAGAGGGAATATTATAAAACAAATCCCTAGTCAAAAAAGTTTTAATACCGTTTGGGAAATTAAAACTTAATTAAACCGTTTGAAAAGATACTTTGGGCCCATATAACAACATACTTCATGGTAGTCAGGTAAAAATCAAAATGTATGATATTGATAACCCATAAAGTAAAATGTCTACACGAAACACAAAGAACGTCGACCATGCGGCCCTAGACACAGTCAAGCATGAAGCTACGCTTGCTATACCACGAAGAATGCACCGGACGGCCTATTGGATGTCATTGACACTTTCACATAAACTAAGAAAAAAAAATTTATACCTTATTTTGAGTCTGGACACTGGTAGAAGACATAACAACACTTAATTCTCCAATGATAGGCCTTAAGCCTAATCGAATAAATGAAAATGGAATCGCCATTTTGTCTTAACAATGTTAATGGAAAAAAGTTCTTTTTTCAAAATTTAACACACCGGCATCCCACGGACGCTACGCTCGTAAATATGGCGCGAGTAATCCAACTGCATAGATGAGGACTGGTTCGAAAATGGAGCGAGCGTTGGTTTTATTCAACCGCACGGGGTGAAAGGAGGGGGCTTGTTTTCAACCGGCGACATGTGCTTGAGTTTGGCTCGTCACAATCAGCATTTCCAGCGCTGCACTGCAATTGCAATTGGTACTTTTGTAGTATAAATAATACAAGGGCTTCTCAATCAAAAAGCTTTCTCGGAACTGAATGGAAAAAATGTATACTGTTACTTACAAATTAACTTTTATTTTTTATGAATGGCAAATTCTTCTTTAAATGCTGTTTTCATATTATACTATATTCAGGTTACATCCACCTGTATTATTTTGTAATAAAAAAAACTTAAAAACACTCTTTCGATCTAAAACTTGAATTCGTGGTCTACGGATATGTAATAACTGGATAACGTTGCAAGGGCAGCATCGTAAAGAAATGTTGAATTGTTAATATATTGCATCAACCTGGACTCGGTCCCATAAATACCCAGGTAGTTGTTATAAATGGACCATCATACTTGAAGATAACAGCCGCCCATTATATAAAAACACAGATCCATGAAGTAAATTTGATCGATCATCATTATATTTCGATGTTAGATAATTTGTCTGCAAATTCGCCTGGAGAACTTGGAAACATAAATGATTCAATCAAATCTATAACAAGGAGTTTGACTTCAGGACTGCCATAAAAAAATAAACGAAAAAAGCAGACCTATAGATTCCAGATAAACGAGGGAACAAAATTCAAGCGATATTCAGACACACAGTTCAAACCAACAAAATTACGTTTGTGAGAGAATGTAAAAAATCCTTCTCACTTCTATACGATGGGTACAGTATGATAATGACAAAGTTATTTTTCAGAGTTATCTACATAACGACAAATAAAATAATTCATTCCTTTGTAAAACTGCTGTCGATTAAGCGCCATTAACGCTGCATTCCCTTCTGGTTGTAAACATGGTGGCCCTTGCAAAGATGAATACGATTTTAGACCTTATGACCTCTTAAAAAGGGCGAGGAATCATTTAACCGCCAAAATAGAATACGGATGCACCATTCGGGTCTAATTTTCGATAGTCGTGTTTGTCCGATATACGTTCGTATACACACGTACGCACGAGAACTTCGCAATCTAGGTTAATTACGAGACATTGTAATTAAATGATCATACCATTTATTGTTGTCATATTAATGATAATAAAGATTTCAGGTTTTCCTTATTTAATTATAAAACGATTAGTTACTGTATCGTGGCTCTGAGCACGTAGATACGTTAGAAAAAAGTTGGGTGGCGTCAGGCGGCTGTTGTGTTTATATCTTGGCTTTAGTTTGAAAAGGCAAAGAGATTGCAGACAATGGTGAATATTAGAATGCAGAAAAAAAACAGTCACGTTCATAGTTCTGACTCTACATTAAGATGGAAGTCTTGACGTTCGAATTTAAAAAGTAATACAAGATTAATCGGTGTTTAAGAGAACCATTATTTTTGTAGACAAAATTAAACGAATCCGCGACCCAATTAATTCTAGTTAATGGTCTAGCAATTAAAGAGAATTCATCATCATCATCATCATCAGCCAATATTCGTCCACTGCTGGACATAGGCCTCCCCCAATGACTTCCACCGGGAACGGTCGGAAGCCTCCTGCAGCCAGCGACGTCCCGCGACCGCGAAAGAGAATTAGACGTAATCAAAATTATAAGTAATCTCACTTAATCACATATTAACTTATGTTGTAAGGAAGTCATTGAACGAGTTCAAATTTCAGCAAAACACTGGATATTTACATACGTCATCTCCGTAGACTATATAGAATACATAAAAAAAAAACAAATATCTTTGCTCATCCAGCAATACGTGTAAGGAGACTGGACTATCCCGATCTCCTTGGGAGACATAGTAGAGCATGATTCCAAATGTAAATCATTGGTTTCCGGCTAATGGCCCTACCTCAAGCGACAATAGTCTGGGATGTTGTCCACAGTATCACGTACGCATAAACCACACTGCACGTAGCGTTAATAAAATATTTTGCATAAAAACTACTAATTCACAACTAATGTCAAAAACAGTTTTAACCGTTTCTATTTGTTTAATTTCAATTTTAATGGTGGGAATGCTTAAAAAACAATTTTATCATAAAGGTCTACGAAAATATTATTGACTTTATACGTATAAGTAAGCTCAACCTGCTTTAAGATTGTTATTTGTTAATTATATTATTATTTGTCGATAGTCATGTCATTATGTAATAACATAACCTCCTCCTTTTTGAAGTTGATTATAAATGCAATTTAATTACATTAAAAGAAGTAAACGCTATAAGTCTTTGCTTCAGGCATTCACAGAATTTGCCCAGAAAACTATCATTCTTTCGGCGAAAGCACAATTGAAAAACGATTTTTTTGAAATAGTAAATAAAAGAAAATACATTTGTATGCACTCGAAAATCTTAAAAGACTTATCAGTCAGTGCCAACACAGAATACTGAGTAAACCGCACAGGTCTGTTCTTTCTTATCTTGGACATAACATCGAATCCTGGATCCTACTTATAAACTTATGTCTACATTTTCAATGATCCAGCCGTAAGATATGTACATAAATAACACAGGTCAACAAAAAAAAAATATTTTTTTGGGTTTCTGTTCTAATGCTTCGATTCTGATTCCAAACATCGAAAAATACTCGGATATTAATTTTTAGGTCTTAAAGTTTGCTTTTGTCTGATTTATGTTGATAAGTTCGTTTGAAGATTTTCATTGATTATTATAGACAATGGGTGGTAGCACTTTGATTATTATCTTAATTGCAAATAGTGCATTATTTCTAATTGACACTAGTGAGTGTTTACTTGTCCATTACTATTAAAAAAAAACTATTACAGTTATAACAACCGACTTTTATGTCGTATCTAGATAGAAAATGGCAACAAGACTGTGTAAAGAAAATGTTGATTCATTCTGTTTTATTTGCGGTGAATTTATCAAAGCAAGGATAAGGCGGATAAACCAAATATTCTTGTCACCTATGCTTATGGAATAGCAGAGCAGACTTAAAACATTACCAACGGCGTATATGGCCTGATCGACTTTAATTTCAATTAAAGTCGATAATTCCCAAGGAGGGTTGGCGTCAGGCAGGCGGCCGGCCGTAAAACATATGCCAAAACTCTTATGCGGCATGTTTTGTCCTTCCTTCTTGTGTGGAAGGACAAAACATGCTGCGCCGACCCCAAACAAGAATTGGGATCAGGGCAGGAGAATGATGATGACTTTAATTTCAAATTGGAAAACATAATATGAATGCTAAACCAATCGTCAAGCCCAAAGATATATTGATACCACCGTAATGTATAAAGTTAGGTCTAATGAAGATAATTTTCAAAGCTCTAGAGTCTAGATCATAATTCGGGAGCTTTTAGATATTTAAAGAGATTCTTTACTAAATTATCTAATGCTGAAGTCCAACCTGGTATTTAGGGGTTCATACGAAAAACGCAAAAAAGCAGTGATGGCCTCGAGGTTTAGGAAAAAGCAGTGATGGCCTGGTTTAGGCGCGCGGTCGAGAATCTCGGCGGTCGCAGGTTCGAACCCCAGGCACACACCTCTGACTTTTCGAAGTTATGTGTGTATTCAAATTGAATTATCACTTGCTTAAACGGTGAAGGAAAACATCGTGATGAAACCTGCACACCTAAAAGTTCTTAGGAATTTCTTAGGTGTGTAGTCCGCCAACCCGCACTAGGCCAGCGGGGCGGACTGTGGCCTAAACCCTCTCAATGGTAGATGAGACCCTTGCTCAGCAGTGGGAATATATGGGTTGATGAAGAAGAAGACGAAAAACGCCCATACATGCATCAAAGATCAACTAAAAGATCGTTTTTTGAACTCGACTTTTTGTTATTTTCTATTTGTTTGCTATTATTTGTCATATTTCTTGTCTGACACACTTTTTGTGTTCAATAAAAAAAAACCTTATTATAATTTTAAATAAAATTAAAGAGAATAGATAAAAAATTGTATACATTTTTTTAAATTCATAAAAGTGCTCTATTTTCTACAAAAGCAAACTTTGATCAGAATAGATATTTTTTTATTTATTTGTGACATAGGAGAAACTAAAATTTCATATTCAGGAGCCAGACCCAAAAATCGTGTTGACCAGTGTAATTAAAGTAATCGTAGTAGTTAGACTAATCAAGGCTAGCTTATTTAGGCAGTCCTTTTCTTAAGGCATTATTTCGTTTTATTCAAGCCTTTCCATGATTGATGATTTACAAAATGACCGACTTACACTGCTCCTGACAGTTGCTATAAAGACTTCGATAATTTAGCGTCGCGTTGTTTGCCAATATAACACGACAGACTATGTATATAAACAGATACCGGACAAACGAAACCCTAATCAGCGTGCTAATAAAATATATTTACCCTGTGTAAAGCTAATAATTATCTAAGCTATATTAAAATGTTCCTAAATATATTTATGACGGGAAGGAAATTAAAATAGATAGTAAGTAGGTATGTTGGACCATAGTCCAAGACATATCTTAATTTGACGAAAACGAATTGTGTACTTATTTTTTGGTTTTCTTTGTTTTATATAAGTACATAAATACATAACTTAATGCCTGTATTTTGCGAAGGACTAGGAAGAGGTGCATTACTATACCAATTTTCCGCCAGACGTGTATCATTCGCACGTATCTAATGGACTAGAATAGGGATGATCCTTTTGCCGTTTTTCGGGCACATTTCTAAACCTCATATTGCTACTGAGAATTTCCTAAAGAAAAACCCAATAACGCTGCCCGATGAATCGAACCCAGGACCTCTAGATCTCATGGCTCGTACTTGCGTCCCTGGTGCGCCAGTGCGGTGCGCAGTCCTTTGTTTTGATGACTTTTGATAGAAGTAGAGACACAAAAGAATTTTGTTAAAGAGAGAAAATTTGTTTTTAAAAATATCATCCCAGGAAAACAGTTCAAAATTGATTTTTATAATCATCGAATCATACCTTGACAGCGAACTATCCATTACAATTGTCTGAGTCAAAACAGTACGGATAATTGTTTTCAGTGTGAAACTAGAGATGGCTAACAATGTTGCAAAGTACAAATCTGAAAATGAATAAAACATTACCTATATTAGCAACATTTTCGAAGTATCTTAATCAACGATATCTCCGTGTCAAAAAGCCTACTTTCCTTCAATATCATAACACGCATTACGGGCTCCTGTAAGATAGCCCCGCAAAAATATTTTTTTTCCTAATTTTCGACTATTTTGCTAATTAGTCGTTCGTTCATCGTTTGTTTTTGATTGTTCACCGTTAATTATTGTTTGTTCTTTATTTATTAATTAAATAAAAATTAATTTAAAATCTACCTTCAAGTTAGCCCCGCTATTGCAGTTTTTAATATTATGCTATCAAAAATTACTTATATCTATTGGTTTTTGATTGTTCGTCCATAAATAATGTTTGTTCTATTGCGAAATTGCTGATTTCTGGATAATTAATCGTTTTAATTAGTAAAATACATTTAAGCAAAATGTGTTCACAGCGCATGCTTCAACTACAAGTTTAAATTTTAAACGCGGTTTTAATGGTTGTAAAAAAAACAATTAGGTGGAATTAGGTATAAATCCTACAAAAGCAACTAATTTGTATACAGTACAATTCAAAAAATTAAATAAATAAAATAATGTGCTCACTCATAAATAGTGTTTGAGAAGCATTTGAAAAAATAATTATTCACAAGCATCATTAATAAAGAATACTTTTTTGAATAAAAATAATCAATGTAAAAAAGGAATTCTTAGTAAAATTTAATTGATAAAATGCCTTTTAGGTTATGTGATTACTATCATGTGATTATTTTTTATAATTTTTTTTACAGATTCAAAATTATATTATTAAGAACCATTTTCAATAAAACAACTATAGGAATTATAACACATGAAGTATTTTGCAAGCTTTTGATTACCAAAATGGAATTGCCATATCATTGGTATGAATTGCTTAAGAATTGTAGGTACAAATCATCTCCTTTCCAGGTGATTGAAATTGCTCCTGGAGAAGTTTTTAGAAAATGGACAATATTTCTGACTGGAAAATACATGAAGAACTGTAGTATTCCCATTCAAAAGCAAAGAGAAATAATGGTCTCAAAAGAATATGATCACAAGATAATATTGCACAGAGAAAATTACAATGGAGCTTGGGAGAAATCTAAAATAACTAATAAAATTATTATTATGAGCAATGAGTTTGAACTTCCTGACTTTGCATATAAAGCTTTTTTGCCTATAAGTGAAGTTAAATATAAAGATTTAATGCATTTGATACCATTTTTTACAAGAGAAACACAATTTTTTTATGAAGCATTATAATATGATTCCAAAACCAAAACATGTTATGATTAACTCAGTTTTTCATAGTATAGGAGTAATTTCCTAAAAGACATTCCTTGTTTTAAACTTGTTAGAAAATGCTTATAATTTTTATTTAATTTATTATTGTTTTGTTTTTAATAAAAGGTGGTGTAATTTGAATTATAATGTTAAAGAAATATCTAATGAATAGATGTAAGGGTAAGAGACTTTGCAAATTCATCTCAATAACAAAATAATGACTTTTAAACTTTAAATTGTGTTTTTCTCTTAATTAGTAAAATTGGACATTCCGTCTTCTCTGCCTGTACCCTTCAATTTTATGGGTTACATCTGGTAGAGTGTAGTAGAAGGTAATGATGCCTATAAATTAAATATTTGTTAAAATTACATTTATTAAGAGCCAGTTATTCAAAGATTAAATTAAAACTTGTTTGGAGAATGAATCTATAATTAAAAATTCTACAGATGTTTAAACCATAAAGTTGGCATGATAATTAGTCAGGACTTTCCAGGACGCCGCCGACCTCGCCGCGGTTGGAACTGGTAACGTGGCGAGGAGAATTCGGAGGCTGGGCCTCACAGTGGCTCTCCATAAATCTGAGGCCATATGTTTTCATCGGCCTCGGATGGGACCACCTGCTGGGGCCCACATTAAGATTGAGGGCGTTCGAATTCCCATCGGCAAGCAGCTCAAATACTTAGGGCTGCTGCTGGACAGTCGGTGGGAGTTCCGCGCCCATTTTGAGATGATGCAGCCGAAGTTGTTGCGGGTAGCAGGCGCTCTTTCCGGCCTGCTGCCCAACCTGGAAGGTCCGGGCATCCCTTGCCGAAGGATGTACATGGGAGTCGTGCGGTCTATGGCGTTGTATGGAAGCCCAGTATGGGCTGAGTCCCTGAGCAAGCGCTGCGTCGCTCTTCTGCGCAAGCCTCAGCGTGCGCTGGCGCAGCGACTGATCAGGGGCTACCGCACGATTTCCTACGAGGCGGCCTGCGTTCTTGCCGGTTCCCTGCCTTGACGCCAAATTCCTCTCGCGTCTATTCCATCAGCGGGAGGAGGCGTCAAGTCGCGGGGACCGACTGGCCCCGAGATAGGTTGAGGCACTGAAAGCCTCCCTCCGTACGGCCGCCGTGGAGGAATGATCATCCGCTGCGCCAGCGCACGCTGAGGCTTGCGCAGAAGAGCGACGCAGCGCCTGCTCAGGGACTCAGCCCATACTGGGCTCCCATACAACGCCATAGACCGCACGACTCCCATGTACATCCTTCGGCAAGGGATGCCCGGACCTTCCAGGTTGGGCAGCAGGCCGGAAAGAGCGCCTGCTACCCGCAACAACTTCGGCTGCATCATCTCAAAATGGGCGCGGAACTCCCACCGACTGTCCAGCAGCAGCCCTAAGTATTTGAGCTGCTGGCCGATGGGAATTCGAACGCCCTCAATCTTAATGTGGGCCCCAGCAGGTGGTCCCATCCGAGGCCGATGAAAACATATGGCCTCAGATTTATGGAGAGCCACTGTGAGGCCCAGCCTCCGAATTCTCCTCGCCACGTTACCAGTTCCAACCGCGGCGAGGTCGGCGACCTCCTGGAAGGTCCTGACTAATTATCATGCCAACTTTATGGTTTAAACATCTGTAGAATTTTTAATTATAGATTCATTCTCCAAACAAGTTTTAATTTAATCTTTGAATAACTGGCTCTTAATAAATGTAATTTTAACAAATATTTAATTTATAGGCATCATTACCTTCTACTACACTCTACCAGATGTAACCCATATAATTGAAGGGTACAGACAGAGAAGACGGAATGTCCAATTTTACTAATTAAGAGAAAAACACAATTTAAAGTTTAAAAGTCATTATTTTGTTATTGAGATGAATTTGCAAAGTCTCTTACCCTTACATCTATTCATTAGATATTTCTTTAACATTATAATTCAAATTACACCACATTTTATTAAAAACAAAACAATAATAAATTAAATAAAAATTATAAGCATTTTCTAACAAGTTTAAAACAAGGAATGTCTTTTAGGAAATTACTCCTATACTATGAAAAACTGAGTTAATCATAACATGTTTTGGTTTTGGAATCATATTATAATGCTTCATAAAAAAATTGTGTTTCTCTTGTAAAAAATGGTATCAAATGCATTAAATCTTTATATTTAACTTCACTTATAGGCAAAAAAGCTTTATATGCAAAGTCAGGAAGTTCAAACTCATTGCTCATAATAATAATTTTATTAGTTATTTTAGATTTCTCCCAAGCTCCATTGTAATTTTCTCTGTGCAATATTATCTTGTGATCATATTCTTTTGAGACCATTATTTCTCTTTGCTTTTGAATGGGAATACTACAGTTCTTCATGTATTTTCCAGTCAGAAATATTGTCCATTTTCTAAAAACTTCTCCAGGAGCAATTTCAATCACCTGGAAAGGAGATGATTTGTACCTACAATTCTTAAGCAATTCATACCAATGATATGGCAATTCCATTTTGGTAATCAAAAGCTTGCAAAATACTTCATGTGTTATAATTCCTATAGTTGTTTTATTGAAAATGGTTCTTAATAATATAATTTTGAATCTGTAAAAAAAATTATAAAAAATAATCACATGATAGTAATCACATAACCTAAAAGGCATTTTATCAATTAAATTTTACTAAGAATTCCTTTTTTACATTGATTATTTTTATTCAAAAAAGTATTCTTTATTAATGATGCTTGTGAATAATTATTTTTTCAAATGCTTCTCAAACACTATTTATGAGTGAGCACATTATTTTATTTATTTAATTTTTTGAATTGTACTGTATACAAATTAGTTGCTTTTGTAGGATTTATACCTAATTCCACCTAATTGTTTTTTTTACAACCATTAAAACCGCGTTTAAAATTTAAACTTGTAGTTGAAGCATGCGCTGTGAACACATTTTGCTTAAATGTATTTTACTAATTAAAACGATTAATTATCCAGAAATCAGCAATTTCGCAATAGAACAAACATTATTTATGGACGAACAATCAAAAACCAATAGATATAAGTAATTTTTGATAGCATAATATTAAAAACTGCAATAGCGGGGCTAACTTGAAGGTAGATTTTAAATTAATTTTTATTTAATTATTAAATAAAGAACAAACAATAATTAACGGTGAACAATCAAAAACAAACGATGAACGAACGACTAATTAGCAAAATAGTCGAAAATTAGGAAAAAAAATATTTTTGCGGGGCTATTTTATCTGAGCCCGCATTACGTTTTCTCGTGCTTAGAGGCACTTATGTAACCGGTGTCAACGAACTATTATGCATCGTTTACTGAAGCCGTATATGCAGTGATCGCTTTATAATTAGTAACTACTGAACATAAGCTACTGATTTAAAAAAACAGTTTTTGAATAGGTGCAAGACTATTTTTAGGCTGCCTTATGTTCAAATACAAAAAGGGAACCATTATAGTTACACTCGTGTGTCCGTCACTCACTAGACCAATTATGTCGAAATTTGGTGCACATATTAATTTCTGTGACCCATACGCAGAGGTGTGAGGTGAATACACGAAATCTGTATATGAGAGGTCATTGATGGGGGAAGAAAAGAAAATTAAAAAGTATTTGTAATCTGCATCGTGTAACATATCAAATGGAAAATCTTATCGTGAAGATCTTAAATGTATTTTTTTTTATTTGAAATAGTGTACAAGTTGTTAAAGCTGCCAAACCGTCTGCGCCACAGAGCTATGGCTTTAGTTGATCTAATTACAATATGTTTTTATTATAAATGAAAGACACAGAAAATATACATCGTTTTTATTACTAAATACAATAAACAGTATCTTTATTAACGTTAAAATAGTAATAATTAATCTTAACTGTTGCATGGCATGTTTAAATAGTATTGCAGCTATATCAATAAAAAAACGTGAAGACAAAAAATATTACTGGCATCAATTTAAACAACTAGCTTCCATAGGAGCCCAAAAGCCCATAAGGACTTTTAACAAAGAGCAGTTTGGGAGTAGTAATACAAAGATGATTTTATGTTACTTTTACTATGACTTATACTCTCAGAAATAAATATATAAATGAAAAAACATGTTATTTATGTATAAGAAATAGAGGATCTTCGTGTTTTTACACATCAAAATGCAATTTATACTATAGGAGTACAAATAAAAGTGCTATGTCTGTTCAAGAATTTTTCCTAAATGGAACAAATACATATTAATATTTTACTGGATAAATTGTCATAGAAACTGTATAAAACATATAAAATTGACAATAACGGCTAAATTATAAAATATATTTGTCAATTTCATACATTTTTATAATATCTCTTAGTGATTTAGTTTGTAGAATGTTACTTGGTCTGTACACTCTGATTCACACTATTTTAAAAGACTGTTACATTTCCGTACATTATTAGTTCTTTTCTTTTTTCTAACGTTTGCCCACACAAATATTTGCAGTAGTTTATCACTACATCTCTCATTTTCATTCAGCAAAAGCTTATGGAACACAGAGTCTGGGTTCAATCCCCATATTTATTTTTTGATATACAAATATTTGTTTAAGGCCTAGGACCTAGGTATTTAAAACCATGACAAAACATATATCTTTATTTGACTGTAAGGTTGTATTCAAATGAAGAAATTGACCCCTAGCCTTATTCTAGTACATCTAGATAACTATGTACAGTGCATCCAAATTCTCTACGCCTTCTTGTACTCAATCCTCTCAACCTTGACTTCGTCTCCGAGCAGTTTGTAGACGTAGGTCACCACGGTGGAACTCTGGATGTCCATCAGCACGAATGATGGAGTGGCGTTCCTGGAAATATTATAGTAAATTTGTAGTAATGGTAAATATAAGTATTGGTCTGATCAATGTAAATCTGTCCGACTACTAGCCTCGTGCCATACTCTACAACTGACAAAGGTTAAGTTTTATTCTGCCACACTGGACTATTGCAGGTAAGCGGACTACACACCTAAGAAATTTCTTTTGAGGAATTTTGGGCATGAAAGTGTCCTATTGACAATTTCAATCATTTTTAAAGTGAGTGATAATTCAGTAATATGAACCAAGATTTGATCTCAAACGGCGCTCTTCAAACTTAAGGCCACCGCAACATATGTATCCATGTCCATGACCATCAATATATTTCCAGTTTTTTAACCGTATGAAATTTCGTTTTTCCTCTATCCTATTGTGAAGAAACAATTTAAAATTTACCTGTACAATGGGCTATAAGCACCAGTAGTGGATCCAGGGTTGATATAAAACTTGTTCTCATGCTCGTAAGCTTCAAACCGGTGCGTATGGCCTGAGATCAGGATGTCGACATCCAGCTGTCTCTGGACTAAGGCCAAAGACTCCTCGTCTCCCCATGGCACCACCTGGTGCCCATGGATAAGACCAATGCGGAACTGGCCTACTGTTATCACTTTCTGTTCTGGGTATGTTGAGTTCTGGAAACATTGATATAATTGATTCATACATTATTGTGTTTGTAAAAGAATTTTACATTCATATGCATTCACGCTTATATTTCTTGGAGGGCACAGGAAGTGATATATTATGTTTCCGTCCAACGAAATCAGGAGAGATAATTACCGTTTTACAAAAATAACTCCAGGTTTGTACTACTAGTGAGATTATTTAGTGGAAAAACTCAATGGAAATAAAAAAATTACATAAAATTGCACAAAATCTGTTTAGCGTTTGTGGACTATGAGAAAGCCTTTGATTCGATCGAGACGTGGGCGGTGCTAGAGTCTCTCCAGCGATGCCACATTGACTGTCGGTACATCGAGGTGTTGAAAAGCATATACAGAAACGCCACCATGTCGGTCCGAGTACAAGATCAGAGCACGAAGGCTATTCCACTACAGAGAGGCGTGAGACAGGGAGATGTTATATCTCCGAAACTGTTCACTGCCGCGCTGGAAAACGCCTTCAAGCTCTTGGAGTGGAAAGGATTCGGCATCAACATCAACGGCGAGTATATCACACACCTTCGGTTTGCCGACGATATTGTAGTCATGGCAGAATCGCTGGAGGACCTTAGCACTATGCTCGAAGACCTCAATCGAGTCTCCCAACAGGTGGGTCTTAAAATGAACATGGACAAGACGAAAATGTCGAATGTCCATGTTGTGCCCACCCCAATCGCAGTTGGGGGCTCGACTCTCGAAGTTGTAGACGAATATGTCTATTTGGGACAAGTGGTCCGGTTAGGCAGGTCCAACTTCGAGAGAGAGGTCAATCGTCGAATCCAACTCGGTTGGGCAGCGTTCGGAAAGTTAGGAGACGTCTTCTCGTCCAATATACCTCAGTGCCTGAAGACGAAAGTCTTCAATAGTTGTGTGTTACCAGTGATGACATATGGCACTGAGACGTGGCCTCTCACTAAAGGCGTCATGGGTCGGCTCAGGGTCACTCAACGAGCTATGGAGAGGGCTATGCTCGGGGTTTCCCTACGTGATCGAATCAGAAATGAGGAGATCCGTAGGAGAACTAAAGTAACCGACATAGCCCAACGGATTAGCTCGTTGAAGTGGCAATGGGCCGGCCACATGGCGCGGAGAACTGATGGCCGATGGGGCCAGAAAGTTCTCCAGTGGAGGCCACGTACTGGAAAGCGCAGCGTGGGACGTCCCCCGACAAGGTGGTCCGACGACCTTGTCAAGGTCGCGGGACGTCGCTGGCTGCAGGCGGCTTCCGACCGATCCCGGTGGAAGTCATTGGGGGAGGCCTATGTCCAGCAGTGGACCACGATTGGCTGACATGATGATGATGATGATGATGATGATGATGCACAAAATCTAGAAAACATGCCATATTAGTTACCTCATCAAAATCCCCTCTAACAACATGAACATCACTAGCCAATGTTTTCAAGTAGTCATATGACTCCTTTGTGCATAGATTTCCAGTGCACAGGATATGTTGAATCCTGCCTGGTAGGAGCAGTTTTTTGAACTTTGGCGGCAGACTGCTGCAGCGATGTGGAATGTGGAGATCTCCAAGCACTAGGACCAGCTGAAAGCACAAATTTTGTAATAAGATGTGTGACTTTGTTTAACTGGGAGGCCCAGAATCCAGTCAGGCTAACCATTATAGGGTTTTTTCATTCTAGGTGGATAATACAAGTTGCAATACTCTATTGAAGCCCAATAGTGTTCTATATTAATTGGGCAATGTCTAGTTTACAAAGAATATTCCCTCAGTAATTGCCCTGTGGAGGAGGCCTGTGCCGAGGAAGGGCGATATAGATAATTAGAATTAAAAGCTCTTAAAACAAAATGAGCGTTTACTTGGGGAGGCCTACGTTCAGCAGTGGACGGCAATAGGCTGAGTATAAAACAAAATGAGGTAAGTATAAAACTTAGTTAAGTAAAGTTACTGTTTGTTTCATACAATGTCTTTATTATAATAATCATACGTTCAGGGAAGTAATAAGGATTACATATAGGATATATTAATGCCTCTCTGGACTAAATCTAATCATCAATTATTACAAATTATTGATACTAAGAATCGAAATGGAAGGGGCGTAAGCGTACAAAATTTTTCTGTCACTTGCGAAACTACTCACCATTATGTTTAAGTTAGCCAACTTTAAGAATATTTAAAAAATATTAAATACTGTAACGAGTATTTTAATCCACAAAATCGATTTCCAATTCAATATCTTCTGTAACTTCTGTACATTTTAATACACAACAATAAAAAAATCTCTACTATCTGTGAGTTTTAAACATTAGAAGGAAATGGCAAATCGTTTTTTCTTCAATATAAACAGGGATAAAAAACAATTTATGCCAGAAATATGATAATACGTGTTGGAATACAATAGTTCAGCGGATATCAAACGTCAACAAGTTGTGTTTCAGATCCCAGTATGGATACAGCGATTCCTAGCACTTGGCCCATAACTTCAAACAGTTTAAATTTTTATATTTTTAATGTAATGTGACATGGAATCCACATAATAAAAATAAATCTACTGGAATGATTCTATAATTATAATTAAAAAGGTAATTTTAAAGAAAAATAAATATTCCATACCGTAAAACGGGGTGAATAGCAACGGTTTCAAACTTTGCATGAAGAATATGTTGTTCCTAATTTTTTTTTTTCATCATGGGTGATTATAAATGATGTCCGGTACCCACACGAAAAGATCTGTAGCAATATTCTTTAAATATAATCACAGGTTATTCAGAAAAATTGAAAAATATTGACCATTTCTATTTACCCAACGACTGGGGTCAATGAAAACACGTAAAGGGGTGAATGGAAAAACTGTTAGGGCTGCACAAAAATACTTTTAACCAACATGCAAAAATGTGAGGTGCTGAATAAAAATATATCTTTCAAACCAAAACAATTTTTAAATACTAAATTAAAAGAAAATGTGACATGATATGTGGCAGAAGATGATGTATATATGGCATGATGATATGATATATATGTGGCAGAAGATGATGTATATATGGCAGAAGAAGCATGAAATTAAAATTAATGCAGTTGAGATGAGAGCGCTAAGAAGCATAATATGTGGAGTGAAATTCGTAGATAGATTGAAGAATAGTGTGATAAGGGAAAACTTCAGCAATGATTTATTTATTTATTTTTATTTATTTATTTATTTAACTTCAATGTACACGGTTTACACCACTTACATATATTGAAGAACTCTATAAAATCTACATTATATAAATTTAAAATAAAATAAAATATATCGCACAAAAACAAACAAAACAAACTAAAGTACAACAGAAACAAACATAAAATCGTAAAAACCTAAGTAACACTTTCACAATATTTTAAACAATTGTATTTTATTTGTGGCCATGTATCTGCAAAAAGGTCACAGTCCGGGTTAGTCTCCATCAGAGCATTGAGAGAGCTTAGAACTCGCGGTATGGGAGAAAAGGATCGAGCGGCGGTTCGACACACAGGTACGGCCAATAACCTGTGTTTTCTGTTACGAACATAATTGTTTGGGGTGTAAAGTCGAATCAACTCATTATGCAGATCTGGCGCATCTATAATTCCTTTACACACTTTAAGCATGAAACCCATCTGGTCTGATGCTCGTCTTGTTTCAAGCATATTATAGCCTAAGCATCCTACAAGAAATAATGATATCTCGGACATCAGCGTGTATGGGATTGAGATGGCCTTGAATCAAATTAAGAACAACAAAGCGCCGGGTGAGGACGGAATCAGTTCAAAGCTTCTGAAAGCGGGCGGAACGCCGGTACTTATACTCCTTCAGAGGCTCTTCAATTCTGTTCTCCTCGAGGGCTCAACGCCAGAGGCATGGAGAAGGAGCGTGGTGGTACTGTTCTTCAAAAAACGTGATAACACCTTGCTGAAGAATTACAGGCCCATCTCGCTCCTGAGCCATGTCTATAAGTAGTTTTCGAGGGTCATCACAAATCGTCTCGAACGCAGGTTTGATGACTTCCATCCACCCCAACAAGCTGGTTTCCGAAAAGGCTTTAGCACCATAGACCACATCCATACGCTTCGGCAAGTTATACAGAAAACCGAAGAATACAACTTGCCGCTTTGTTTAGCGTTTGTGGACTACGAGAAAGCCTTTGATTCGATCGAGACGTGGGCAGTGCTAGAGTCTCTCCAGCGGTGCCACATTGACTGTCGGTACATCGAGGTGTTGAAAAGTATATACAGCAACGCCACCATTTCGGTCCGAGTATAAGATCAGAGCACTAAGGCTATTCCACTACAGAGAGGCGTGAGACAGGGAAATGTTATATCTCCGAAACTGTTGTGGGTTTTGCATGTTTTTATCAAGTCTGCTGATAAATGTGAAGACAGATTGTCGCCAATTAAGCACTTTTTGCCTGGTAAATTGTTAAAATAAGGAACCACCATATTTTGCACCCAGTCCTCAAAACAGGTTTCTTAAAAAAAAATATTGAATTAATGTACCTGCAAATGAAAACTTTCTCTGTAAAATATTATTTAATCGCTGACCCGGCGAACTTTGCACTACCGTCAACCTTTTCTGGGCTTGTAAAAATATTTTAAGACCAAAATTAACGAATTACCGTTCTCGAGTTAAACTTGGTACTTGCATAGCTTAACTATGTATTAACAATTATTGACAACCCTATTCGTCTTTTTCTATTGACCCCTCATCTGTACCTATTTTCAGATTAACCGTTTCTATTATTCTTTACAATATTTCCATTAACCCCGTACTACTGTTCTAATCACCCGTTAATGGATTCTATTACCCCCTTTTATACAATAAATTTACATGTACAATGATTTTAACAAAATACAGAATTGTAATAGTGTATTTTTACCTAATTTCAATAAATTTTAATAAAGTAAGACACATGTAATGATATGAACACATCAAACAACACATTTAATACATTTTTCGGACTTAAAATCAAAAGTTGCGGCAGTTCAAATAAACGTGTTTTCGGAAGGTAAACTTTAAAGTGAATTTTTAACGATAAATGTTAATTTAACATTAAAAAATTGTTAGCAGCGCTAAGAAAAGATATTGATGTGTAATAGTTTAAAATACTACTAAAATCCTATAACGAAAAATAGCCGAATAATTATCTTGAAAACTTTCTTGATTTTTTTTCTATTCACCCCGCAATTTCTATACACCCCGTTTTACGGTACATAATTAATAGTCTGAAACGCGTAACTTCTGAACTAGGAATTTACTTTATGATACAAAAGTTGCCAAGGAATAGAACCTCCCTAAATATGTGCTCTTTTAAATCAATGTAACTAAAAAAACTAATGTTTACAACTATTCATCTGTGTGGCAATAATATTTAATTATAACTATTAGGCTCAAAAATATCTCATTGTTTTGCAAAAAATATATCAACGTCATACATACGGATTGTGTACATTGTGTATTATTCACATTTGAATGTTCTTTAAATTATTTTGTTTTTCATTAGACGTTTACAATAAAGATTACTTATTGATCTTCTACAAATCTGTAAAACTATTCTATTTTTGTCTAGTTTTTGCTTAGTATTACTCAATGTTAGGTAAAGAAAACTAACATAAAGTTAAAGAATTTATTTGGGGAATTTCAACAAATTAAATAATGTAATATTTAAACCTCGTAATTTGTCGAATTTAAATTAAACAATTAAGCCATCAATGATTATCAGCCATCTTGGGGTTAAAATAGTAACAGTCACAATTCTGCCAGGTGTATATTCATTTTAGAAATCCTTACTATTGGACACACATTTTTATTTAGGAATATTAATTTATAACCAATAACAGTAAAAAAGTAATCAAAGTGTTGCAACCCACTTCACTTCACCTTCCTCTATAATCTATGGTTCAGGTGCGGAAAGAAAAAGAAAAATTTCATGGTGTTGTGGGTGACACATATACGTAGAAAAATTTAGTGTAAGTAAAACACATTGGCACCAACTGCAGGGAAATGGAATCAATGGAATATGAGCTCGCTAGGAACCTTACTCTGTTGTTCTTCGTGGAACGCCTGCTCGATAAAGGCGAGCCGCGCACGTTACACGATCTTTCCTGCCAGTTTGGTGCCAAAGGGTTCACCAAGGAGATGCGGCAAATCGCTGGCGGGTCGCAGTCGGGGCTGAAGAAGTTCCTGGCGCAGTACCCAGCGTTGTTCAGCATAGACGGGGACTATGTTGATATCAACACGTTCCAGAAGCATCCTAGCGGGGCTGGCGCGTCGTCCAACAACGACTACATCGAAGAAGCGAAGCAGTACTTCGCCAGCAAGATGGTCCAGTACGGCGAAGGCACAGAAGTGCCGATCAAAAGCCTCCTCGGGCACCGCAGCCAGGCCTCGCCGCAGGTGCGTCACATCTCCGGGCAACGCATCAAGGAGTTCAAGGAGTTCCTCATGAAACACCCTGATACGTTCCAAATCGTCGAAGACAACGTCATTCTAGTCAGTGAGAATCATAGGAGAGATAACGCACACACTAACTCAGAACAGTTTCACAATTTACCTGTAGCCAATATCAACACGGACACTGCTCAGCAGCTGCTTGACTACATCGCGCAGTGCATAGAGGCTAAGGGGCCCGTGATGGTTGACCAGCTGTTCCATCTCATTGTGTCAAGATTCCCACAAGAGTACTGGTACCAGATGTTTAAATCGCCGGCAGACTTGAGTGCATTCCTTAAACTGTTCTCAGACAGCTTCCATGTCCAAGCAAACCTTGTCACACTTATTAGCAAACCAAAAATACCTGTTATGTATCTAAATGCTAAATCAAAAGTAAAGACTGATACACCAAAGCCTGTGGTCGAAGAAAAAGCCCCGTCCCCCATCCCTCCCACAGTGGTGAGTCCAACTCCTTCAGATGGCAAGAAGAGCCCTGCAAATAGAATACTCAGTCCAATAGAATCTCCCCGAGGTCCTCAAGCAAATATTGCTAACCAAACATTAAAACAAAGGATCAATTCCATTGTAATAAAGAATTTGGCCGAAAATATGGTCAGGGACAGGGTAAATAATCACTTAAACACCAGAAGTTCAGAAGAAACCAATGGTACTCCCAGCTTGAGGAACAGCATTGTTGGAGAAGCATGGAGACAGAAAGTTTTGCAGTGCACCACAGTGATTACCAGTGTCAGAGAGTGTGCTACATTAATTGAGAGCATTATGGCGCCTAAGCGTAACGCAAAGAACATAGTTTCCTTTGACTGTGAAGGTATAAACCTTGGCCTTAAAGGTGTGTTGACTTTGTGTCAAATTGCCACCATGAATGGTGAAGTATATATATTAGATATAATGACATGTCCAGGAATGATAATAGAGGGTAAAATAAAGGAGTTACTTGAAAGTGAGAGTGTTATAAAAATAATTCATGATTGCAGAAATGATTCAGTCAATTTACACAACCAATTTGAGATTGTACTAAAGAGTGTATTTGACACACAAGCTGCTCATGCTGTATTACAGTTGCAACAGCAAGGAGTGCCTGTTTATAAAGTGAAAAATCTCAGTCTCAATGCCTTGTGTGAACTGTACAATGCCCCAATGAATCCTATGAAGGAACAATTGAAAAATGTATACCGTCGAGACCAGAGGTATTGGGCAAGAAGACCATTGACTAAAGATATGATTATTTATGCTGCTTCAGATGTACTGTCCTTGGTTAACCCAGCTATTTATGCCTACATGTCTTCTAATATCAAACCAGATAATCAGCAATTGTTTGAAGAATTGAGCAATGAACAAGTGTTTATGCACATACAACCAACAGAGGTAAAATTGCGTAAACGGCAGAGAAAAATAAACACAGAAGTTGGTGAATTAAAGCAAAAATTGTCTGAGAGTACTAAAAATATAGTATTGAGCAACAGGGAGATCAGATTGCTGCGATATTTAGAGCTCACAGAAGAGGAGAAGGAAAAACTGAAAGGTTGTCACAAAATATCCAAGAAATTGGAAAAATTGGAAGCCATTGGCCAAGACAAGGACTCAGACTCAGATGATGATGACAGAGACAATGAAATGGCCAGTTTGGAGTCTAATCCTTCAGATCCTATCTCATCACCTCATTCTACACAACCTCCAAGCCTAACTGAGTCCATGCAAATGATGGATGAGATTTTATCTGATACAAATATGGATAAAGTGGAAAAAATCAACCGCTTAGAGGCAATATTATCTTCTGTGGCACCTCTAAGTGGAGAATTGGAGGAAAAATTCTCACAGACAATGGAACAAACACTGCCATTGCTCAAAAATAAAGACTGGTCCAACCTAAGCCAAATTTTGAACATAGGTGACGTAGACCGGAAAAATTGCTGCTGCAAATGCCATAGTAACTCATTCGACGATGTAAAGTGCAATGATCTCAACGAAACTAAGAAATCAGAGGTCGGCTCGCAGACGCTGAGCACTGGAGATATAGTGATCACCAGGATCCACTTCAGGGAGGAGGACAAGGCTAACGAAAGGATCCTCGACGCGTCCCCCTTGAGCAAAAGGGTGGGCATAAATAATATGTCTTGATGACACTCAGATTTTTACGATACTTCCATATTTCTGAGTGCCACAGTTTAGTTTCAAACACTTTCTGTATGTGATGATATTTTTTTTATAATTTACTTTAGTGATAAGTTTAATGTGTAATGTAATACATCTCCGGTGCAAGCCGACGGAGCTAGATAGCCGGGGGTATGTACGAGCTAGATAAGATGAATTAAACATGTGAGGTCGCGCATTAAAGTGTACACCTACGCTATATGTTCATTTGAGCGAAGACAAGAAACGTACACTCGAATAAATGCAACAGTTATTCGCATAATAGAACAGCTACTCAGTTCCATCGTCTGGAAATGTCAGTATGTGCTGTAACATACATTATTTTACTAATTTATTTTTATTTATGTCGGCTATTGCCCGTTAAGCTCCCCAAACTTAAATGTGATAAGATTTCAAGGCCTTTTTCTCGGTCTATTTTGAATTGTAAATAAGATAAATTTTGATTAGCACGCGTAATCTTTACATCGAGAAATCTCGATGTTGATCGAGTGCTATACGTCAATGTATATACCATCTTATTTATTTTAAAGCTAACATATTGTTTAGTAGCCTCGTAGCTATTAAAATATATCAATGATGGCAATAATAGGCGTATACAGTGATGGTTTTTATTGTAAAATATTTATCAGAGATGTTTAATACACGTATTTTAAAAACACGTTTAAAAAAAATATTAAAAAATGGTATAGGGTTAGTGTTATTGAAAGAGATTTTATGTAGTAGATGTGGTGCTTGGAAAACTTGGTCGTTTTTGTTACGTAGAGGACTATACTGCCTACATTGAGAAATTGTAGATATTCTTCGTAAAGATAACTGATAAGGTTGTAGCTTTGGTTTAATAATATTTTGTGCCTTCGAGTCATATCCGACGGATGCCTTTATTAACATGTGAAAATGTAGGATTTTATACGTATTACGTAGTTTATGTAATCACGATGTTTAGATGGATTTATTGTTTGGTGTCACACTTAGTATAAACAATAACGCCTACCACTTTAAACGCTAGGTTGTTGAAAATGAAGATTCTACTTCAACTCACAATTTATATGGTAGCTTTTAAGACGCCACTTAGCGGCGATATTATCAAAATGGCGGGTAATCAATGACTAATGAGGTCAGGTTTTAGAAAATTCCGCCGCCGTGGACAAATTTCCTTATAGTTAACGAAAATTAAACTAAGCATGTTGAAATCATTCGAATAGTTTATTTTTACGTTATAATACAGTATATAATTGTGTTAAAATTTTAGTGTTGTCTAGACGCTTCCTGCTTTGTCGTGGCGGCTGTTGCATGTATTTTCAGCGTACCCTCATTTTATGTATTACGCATCAGTATTTTATTTTATATTTTTGTTGTATATCACATAGGAAAACTGCACTTATATGTTTCAAGTGCAATTAGTAAAATATACTCTATATTTATTTATGCATAACAACTTTTCTATTTGTATTTAGTTTTTCTAAATTGCATAATATGGTTTATTAGCCATCAAATTTTTTGCCTGTAGATCAAATTAAAGGACTGGATTAAAAGTCTAATGTCGACTTGTAATACTTTGATGTAGGTTTCATGAGTCAATATCTAAATACGCTCTGCAGTCAAAAGGTTAAAAATGTTGCAACTTTCCAGCAACGTCTTTTTATAGCCAATTAGATGGATTTTATTTTCGGCAAGCGTTCTGTGCCTTATATATTGCACAATTTACGAGAAATTTACACGTTTTACGTACATTTTATGTATTGTAAAAGATTTTTTTAATCAGTGCCACTAACTTTTTACTATTTGTAAGCATTTTGTTAGTCATTATAAGCGTATTCCTGTTTTGTTTTCTAACACAAGATGTTTAGATATTTTTTTCTACCTACTTAACCGAGTTTAATCGCTTACTACCGTGAAAGTCGGTAATATTGTAATGTGGCAGATTGTCGGTTACTAATTTGCGCATTGTTTATGTTTATTATGAATAAAAAATTGTAAAATAAATGTTTTTGTTTTTGAGTTATACTGCCCCTAAGATGGTGATGCCGCCAATACGCTAAGCATTGCTATGAGCCAGAACAGCATATATGCTATTTTTAGTTTTATGACGATAGGTGAGTAACATTCCCCTTGTTGATCTAGTACCGAAACATAGCAGATCTATCTGTTTACTTATGACGTACTTAAAACTAAACACAATTTTATCCTTTTATAATTTTTCGTATGGCTTATCACTACATAGTATACAAAAAATCCCTTACTCTGTCCCTATATCCCTATGTATGCTTAAATCTTTAAAACTACGCAACGAATTTTGATGCGGTTTGTTCAGTAGATAAAGTGAATTAAGAGGAAGTTTTATATGTATAATTTCTTTCTGAACTCAACTCTGTAGTCTACACGGACGAAGTCGCGGGCAGAAGCTAGTTGCTTTATATAAATCAGTTCAGCTAAAAGTATATTAAGTATTAATCATTTATACAGGGAATTAAAACTATTCATATTCTCGGCAAAAAGGCATAGTTTATTACATTTAATTTTTACATATAACAATGTGAAAGTGGTACTCGATAGCGACCTAATTATGAAACAATACCATTAGGTGTCCAGTAATGTGGCTTGCATAATGTGTCAATGGCAGCCGTCGATTATTATTCACAGCTCTTTCTCTTTTACTCATTATACAGCCAGTAGAAAGTGCGAATGAAATGAAATACAACACTCTTGATAATTAAGTAATGAAGTAATAATACCATTTGGAATACATTAACACGCGAATATTTTTTAGGATTTCTCAATGCGGCTAAACATAACTGCGACACGGCATGGCCATGTTGCACTTACGATTTCGACCTGTATCATAACATACTCACACACATCTGTTACTCCTAAGAGGCAGGCATAAGTGTACATTTACAGTCTACAGTCATGTTGTCTTACGGGATAGGGATAAGCCTAGTATTGAAAATATGTAATAAAAGTAAATGAACACTGACTTACCCGGGAATCGAACCCAAGCCAGACATCCCAAAGAATGCCTTGATACCAACGAGTTATAAACTGGCGATCACACATAAATGAAAAAGACCTCATTTTAAAATCACTCTTTAATATTGAAGTAATTTAAGTATTTTAAATCATAAGAATCGTAATGGAAGCGAGAATGGAACACAATATTTATTTTGTGTACATCGCAAAACAAATACGAAGAACATAGGTAATATCTTAGAGGACCTTTTAAAAATAATGCAATATAATCCATGTTTTAAGATATATTAGTGACCTAATTAAAAAAAAATAAAGTCAATGGCAAAAATATTTTTTAGGCATTGTTTTGTAGAAAATATATAATATACAAGTTTTAAAAATCGTGTATTTTAAAAGAGATATTGTTTTTCAATTATTGACTCAGACTGTTGTGGATAAAGACAGTGAATAAAATTCAAAGATACAAAATTATGAGTTAGGTCACTATAATTCTAAGCATGCGTATCATATTAAGATGGTAGAGTAAGAGAACATGAAGTGTAACAAACAGTCAATAATTCTAAAAACCTCACATACGTACGCTTCGGTGATTAAGTGATCCGATATTACAATGCCAGTTATTCAGTACATAAGATACGTTGTAGTAGCCGTTAGATGTGCTGCCGCGTTCATGGCTAAACATCATCATTCGTACACATTTTAAAAGTTGGACGTAATGTATTTATATAAGGTCAGTTTTAAAAAGTTTTCTCTACGAATAATGCAATATAGGCCCGCCAATCCCGCTAAGAAACATTTTAATAAATATAATTCTTTCATGCTTAACATGTAACAGAATATTTTATATCAATTAAATAGCAAACAAAACGATAATTATATTCAGGTATGCGGTAAAGGCAAATAGGTATGACATCGGAGGCAGAAATATATTCCAAGTATGTATTTACTGACCTTGCTCGTGTTTTATAAATGACTTCTAAGCACTGCGTAGTTTATCAAGCTTTTCTTTGTTTAAAAATTGGTTTATATAACAGACTAGCTGTCCCGGCAAACTTCGTATCGCCCTACCAGTCAATGAATGTCTTGTTACTTATTAACAGAATTTAATTTTTAATTACTTAGGTATATCATCATCCCCTTGCCCTGGTCCCAATTAATTACTTGGGGTCGGCGCAGTATCTCTTCTTTTTCCACACATCCCTGTCAGCCATCATGTTTTCATTCACCCCTTTCTTTTTCATATTTTCAGTCACGCACTCCATCCATCTCTTTTTTGGCCTTCCTCGGCTCGCCCATCCATCCACTTTCATGTTCATCACTTTTTTTTCCTACATTTGATTAATTCCTTCTCTTAATGTGCCCATACCACGACAGACGGTTTCCTTTCATCTTTTCTATCACAGGAGCTACTTTCAGACTTACCCTAAAGTATTCATTTCTGACTCTGTCATTCCGTGTTACACCACACATCCACCGCAACATTCGCATCTTTGCTGCATGCAGTCGTCTTTCGTAAGTCTTCTTCGTTGACCATTTTTTTTTTCTTTTTCAGCACAAATGCTAGCTCCCTTGACCTACCATTTGTCGTACCTACATTCCAACTTGCATACCTCAATCTCATTTTCCGGGCTAGTGTCTTACGTTGCCCCCGCCCGGGCTGGTGTAACAAACCTTGCCCATTTCTCATAGGAACCGGGTGCTGCTCCTGCGCGTCGACTACGGGGGACGGCCTAGGCCCTGTCACTTTTCTTATTATACATACTGTTTAAATGTTTTCGCAAATGTTTTACGGCCGCCCGCCTGTCTGACACCAACTCTCCTTGGGGCTTTCGTTCTTTTGGTAAAGGGGTAGAGATAGCGTGTGTTTGGGTACAGGATATTGCAAGTAAGGATATTTGGCCTGATGGTAAGGATGCCACAGCCCCGGATAAGGAAGTAGTGGGAGACTCCAACAGCTCGGGGGGCCGAGGTCGCGAACTCATAGCCCTGTTCCATGACTGGCTAGATCAATGGAAAAGGCATCCCCTGACCATTTATTAATATTTCTTGAAGGAGATTTAGAGTATTTTAGATATTCAAGCATAATAAAAATTTAAAAATTAGGCACTACCAAGGAGATTTGTTACACAGAATAAATTTCTGAACGCACCCCTTAATATTTGACAGCCAAAAAATGTCAATCCATTGTCATGAGAATTCTGCATTTTTAACATCTAAAATACGCAATAATTCGAATGTTATAGATACATATTGTCGATTCAAAATGCTTATTTTAATAAGTTCTTTTATTTGAGGGAGCCTCTAACTGCATCGACGGGATAAACATTAAATGACAGGAAATTTTGTATGGTGTTAAAGTTCAAAATGACTTAAGTATCATTACGAACCTTTTGTATGGGAATATAGAAAAGTATTATTTTTAGGCCTTTTCAGGCAATTATTAAAATGTATCTCTCCGTAAGAACAATCCTCGTACTTCAAGGAATATTATAAAAAAAGAATTAGCGAAATCGGTTCAGCTGTTCTCGAGATTTGCGCTTAGGAACACATCGAGCAATTCATTTTTATAACATAGAACTCCTCCACTACGATTTAAACTTTATTGTATTGTATTAAAGTTCAAATTGACTTAATTATTAAAACGAAACTTTTGTATGGATAAAGAAAACAATGAAAAGTCCCACGGGAACGCTATCGAACGGGATAAAAAGTATCCTATGTCCGTCTCCTGGCTCTAAGCTACCTCCCTACCAATTTTCAGCCAAATCTGTTCTGCCGTTCTTGAGTTATAAGTGGTGTAACTAACACGACTTTCTTTTATATATATAGATTATTTGTTCATTTTTTATTTTATTCGAATTACGACAAAAAAATAGTTATTTTTCCGCCAAAAAAAGGAAAATTGGCAGGTGTTGTTACCAATAATTTTGAAAATGCTATTTTTATAAGAAATTATTGATTTACTGAATTTAATAAAATTAAGAAATATAAAGAATTTTATTATATCGCATATTCAATGTTTAATTTGTCGTATTTATTTTAATCAACATTCGTATCTTACGAACTGTAGACAAAAATATGGTAACCCCGTAATAATAACGTCAATTATCAAGTTTGAATTCAAAACATCGTTTTGCTGCTGTTCATGAAATATATGAAAATATGGAAGATTTCGACTTATTTACAGATGAAATCAAATTCACGAAGCCACTGTATAAAAATATCCTGAATCAATACGCTAACGACATCCCAGCGACGCCAAATGGACCCAATTACCAAAGTTAGTAATCTGAAATTATTCTTTAACTTCTATGAAATAGTACTTATAAAGTAGCAATAGAAACATAGTTAAAGTTCAAAATGATACTTGTATACTGCATATTAAAGTCATTCAGCAAGTAGTAGATGTAAAATGAATATAACTAAGTTTATTTCAAGTTTATAGTCAATTTTAAAACAAATACTGATTCATTTAATCTACTTTTGAATAGACCTTGAGTATCCTCTATTAACGCCTTTAAGTTAAAGCTCATTATATTTGTTACATCACTATCACTACATAGTATAAAACAAAGTCGCTTTCTCTGTCCCTATGTCCCTTTATATGCTTAAATCTTTAAAACTACGCAATGGATTTTGATGCAGTTTTTTTTAATAGATAAAGTGATTGAAGAGGAAGGTTTATATGTATGATAACATCCATTAAATATCATCATTGCACCCGTGCGAAGCCGGGGCGGGTCGCTAGTATAATATAAACTGTTAAATTTCTATATTCTAAATTTAAGTGTTTAATTTTTATATGGCTGGTTTTTTTTTAAAATAATATTTATTATCTTTGTGTTAGGTAGTAGGAAATTATTGGCAGAAGAGCGTCTAGCTAGTGGTGATGATGTAGGCTGTGCATTTTATCTCAGTGAAGCGATGTCTGCTACTTTACGTACAATGGCTGTGTACAGAGATGAGCAGCAGAAGATGGCACGTAAGTATATAGGATGCCTTATGCAATATGTTTTTTATCCCAGCCCATATTCATCCTACTGCTAGGCACAGGCCTCTACATCACAGAAAGTTTAGTCCCCAGTGAACCACCCTGGTCAAATGTGGGTTGGTAGACTGTACACTACGGACATATCGAAGAACTTTTTTTCAGCTGGTTACCTCATGATATTTTCTGTCCCAGTTATAGTAATTCATAATAAATTATAAATACAGACATAATTTTGAAAAGTAAAAAAAAATATTTTCTACATGGTTTGGTCTTAAAAATGTCTCAATAGAAAAAATACTCCAGTCATTATATGCATGTTATTATCTCAAATCTCTTTCATTACTTTTTTTTAACCATAAGACTAGTAACTTAAATTTAATAACTTAGAAACCTCTACATAAAATGTGAATAATTATTTTTTTTTTAAATTGAAATGTGTATACAAATAGCTGAATTGATGTTAGGATTCAGTAATGGTCTAAGAAATTGTTACTATTTGCTGGTTACTATGATTACTGTGGTTACTGTGGATCTGTAGTACTGTGGGTACTGTGGTTCTGTAGGTACTGTGGTTCTGTAGCGCTGTGGGTACTGTGGTCGGGGAGCAGCGATTCGCTGAATAAAATTCCCTTCTTCTATCTTGCGGCGGGGTGGCTTCCTCGGTATAGCGCTTTTCCACTGTTCTTGCTCTGCTGTTCTTGTAGGCGAGGCGAGGACCGGCGAGGACTGATTTTGCACCGATCCTTGCCCCCCTTATATACAGTTCAAACCTCTATCCCGCTCTCACGCGTAACTGTGTCTCTGTCGGCGTGAGAGCGGGACAGAGCTATAGGTGCAACAAAGATGGGGATATCAAAACTGACACTATTCTAACCAGCTGCTATACCGTAAGGAGTCCACCCATTGTTTTTTATTAATAAAAATATGCATCCTGATCACAATATACATCTACCCTATAACTATTTGTTTTCTTTATTTCACTACCTACTACTGATCTTAAGCTATGCCCGCAATAACTTTATTTATTTTCTATTTACAAACTATCTGTTTTACAAAATATCTATATCTATTTACAAAATTACTATATTTATTAAATCACTATTCTTAAAAACTATTCTAAGGCTATTGTCTCGTACATCACTCCCGCCGTGCGTCGTCCCGGCTGTCAGGCTGGAGCGGCGCAGTACTGGTCCCTGGCGTGGCTCCAACTTTCACGGGCAGGATCACCAGCTTCTTGGTCGGCCGTCGCAGGGTGGTGTTCCGGGTGCGCACGTCGGCTGCTCGTACAATTCCGTCCGGTCCCGGGAAGACTTTGACGACTACACCCTTGGGCCAGACGTTGCGGGGCAGCGTCCCATCAGCTATCAGGACGATGCTCCCGAGTCGCAGTTGCTCGCCTCGACTATAAGGCTCCCGCCGGTGTTGCAACTCCGGCAGGTACTCCCGCACCCAGCGTGACCAGAAGAGGTCCGCGAGGCGCTGAGAGGCGCGCCAGTGACTGCGATTCGCTATGTCGCTTTCTTGAAATTCTCCCGGTGCTGCTAGATTGGCAGGACCACCGAGTAGAAAGTGGTTGGGTGTGAGGGCTTCGGGATCCTCCGGGTCCGTGGAGACGTGAGTGAGTGGTCTGCTGTTGATGACGTTCTCGACTTCAGCGAGAAGCGTCACTAGGGTTTCTTCTGTAGGGTGGCGTTCGTGTAATATCGTAGCGAGGGAGACTTTGACGCTACGCACTAAACGTTCCCAAGCTCCTCCCATGAAGGGTGCACTGGGAGGGATATAACGCCAGTTGATGGCGCGGCGATTTGCATCTTCACGCGTCGCACTGTCGATGGAGCGTCTGAGTTCTTTGTCGGCACCCTGTAGGTTGGTGCCGTTGTCCGACCATATCTCTGTAGGTAAGCCACGACGAGCGATGAACCGTCGTAGGGCCATGATGGCGGAGTCGGTTGTGAGCGATCCGGCCATCTCGAGGTGCACGGCGCGTGTGGTGAGACACGTGAATAAAGCGACGTACCTTTTCTGTGTTGACCGTCCAACGGTCACTGTGAGCGGTCCGAAGTAATCTATCCCTGTGTATGTGAAAGCACGCTGATGGTGGGCCAGGCGAGAAGGTGGGTGATTGCCCGTAGCTGGTGTCGGAGGGCGCGCCTTCCGGATACGGCAACTTAAACAACTGTATATGACACTTTTCACTGTTGATCGCGGCCGCACTATCCAATAGCGTTGCTTGCATTCGTTCAGCGTCGTCTCGACTCCCGCATGTAGCAAAAGTCGGTGTACATAATCCACGTATAGTCGAGTTATGTGATGTCTTCCGTCGAGGATTGCTGGCCTCTTGGTATCTTCGGAGACCTCTTCTGCGGCCAGGATGCGGGATTTGATCACTAGAATCCCGTTGTGCACTTCTATCGCCAGGCCTCGCAAACGACTGTGAGGAGGTGGGGAGCCTCCTTTGTTGACTGAAGCTATTTCTTCGCTAAAACTATCCTCCTGGCATCGACGAATCAGCAGTTCTTCAGCTCTACGTTGAAGTGTGCTGTCTATGGGGTGATATCTATGTTCCGTGGTGCATTCCGTCCGCTTCGTGGGGCGCGAACTTGCGGTCGGTTTTGCTGGAACTTTGGTCCACGTCGGGTCCTTTTCTGTTCGACGTTTGTTTCTTTTGTAATTTACAGATGCGACTGAGCGTCTGCAACTATCTATAAACTGTAGAACTCGTGCGGTCGTTCTCAATAGCTTTTCCCATTTGGAAAAGCGTTCTGTGGGTGGTAATGCTGCGGCGAGGGCTGTGACTGTAGTTTTTATGCTGTGGACTCTCTCTTCGCCGGTAGTGAACGAAGCTGTCGGCGTTTCGACGGGCCAGGTCGAAGGGTCGTTCCTCAGGAAGTCTGGGCCGCAGTACCATCTGTGTGCGCTGTTTAAATCATGGGGCGTGTCCCTCGTCGCGTCGTCCGCCACGTTCGCTTTTGTCGGGACCCACCGCCATTCTAATATCCTGCTGTTTTCTTCTATTGCGGCTATACGATGCGCGACGTACGGGCGATAAGAGCGCGCTCCATTCCGCAGCCAAGCAAGTACTGTTTTGCTGTCCGTCCAGTAGGTCTTGGCGTCCGGCTTACGGTCATGTTCTTCTATAACAGTCGCTGCCATGCGACTTCCCATGACTGCCGCTTGCAGCTCTAACCTGGGAATGGACACCAGTTTGAGAGGCGCTACTCGGGATTTCGCTATTATTAGCGTCGTCGCGACTGTTCCGTCCGGATGTGTTGCTCTCCAGTATAACGCTGCTGCGTCGTGGACGATTCTAATCTTGCCGGGCTTCATTGGATTGATAACGGGGAAGTGGGGTAAGTACCACGTCTTGCCCGTTTCTGTCGGTGTCGGCGCTACTTCGGCGTATCCTTTTGTAAGAAGGGCCGCCATCTGTTGATTGTATTGTTCTCGCAGCTTCTGATCTCTGTCTATCCGTTGTTCTGTGCTCAGAAGCCTCTTGAGAGCGTTTTCTCTGTTGTGCGGCATGGGTACGGCTGGGTTCTCCCATAACAGAGCCGTTTCGTAGTGACCATCCTCCCGCCGCTGTGTGTGCTCCCGCAGTGCATTGAGTGCGCGTTCTTCCGGGTCAGTTCTCGGCTTCTTGGGTTCGACGGTCAGCGATTTGATGGCGAGGTAACGTCGCAGCTGCTCGTTCATGTCGTCGTCGATGCTTCTAAGATGATTGATTCGATGTAATCGGTGACCAAGCGACCGAGTAGTGGAGCCGTGGAGCACCCATCCGAGTGGAGTGAATGATGCGACGGGTTGGTTCCTTTTCCCTTTCCGCGTAGCTGTTGCCAATAACAAGTGCCAGTTGTCTTGGCCTATAAGAATCCCCGGAGTGCCCTTTTCGTAATGGAGATAGGATGCGATGTCTGTTAAGTGGTCGCAGCCTTTTAGCGTTGCTCTTGGGATCTTCTGTGGTGCCACACGTAACTTCGATATCGTGTGGGCCTGTATGATGTGTTCTTCTTGGGTGCCACGTAATGTCAACGTGACACGCTTCGAGTCTGTGGCTTGGACTTCTGTGTTCCCTATTGCTTCTATATGTAGCGGTTCGCTCCGCCCTTTGGCTCCAATTTGCCGCGCTATGTCGCCATCGACGAGCGTTACTGTGGAGCCGTCGTCCAATAATGCGTACGTGTCCATTTTACCTTTAGGTCCGGAGACTTGCACTGGCAGGATCTTGAGGTAAGACTGTGACTTGAATGTGGACCACGTACTGGTGACTACTTCATTGTTGGGTTCTTCTATTTTCTGTTGACGGAAGTGTAATGATTTATGATGGGTTCGTATGCATCCGTCGATTCCGCATTTAGCTGTTCTGCACCGATGACCTGGCACTCTTCGCTTGAGGCATGCGAAACAGAGCGCCTTCTCTTTGGCCATTTTCCATCTCTCACTGCTGCTGAGTTGCGTGTATTTTGTGCACTGTTCTATTCTATGTCCCGTATTGCTGCAGATCGGGCATGTTTCGTCGTGGTGATTCGGCGACGCTGTGTAAGTCTTCTGTCTTCTGTTGATCTTGAGTCCTCGCCGGTCCTCGCTGCCTATTAGGTTCGCGTGCGGTTCCGGTGAGGCGTATGGACCGCATTTCTGTGCTTCATTGTCTGCAAACCGAGAGAGCTTCACTAGGTCCGCTTCGTCGTCCCTTGTGGTTGCGGCGAAATCGTACCATCTGTATCGGAGAGCTGGTGTGAGTTTGTCGACGACTGCCTTTGTTACCTCGGGGTTATAAAGGTAGTAGCTTTTCTTCAGCATCCGTAGAGTCGCTACGATGTTTGACATGCGTGTGGCGAACGTGCAGATGTCTCGTGGTGCGTCCGTGAGCCGTGGTAGTGTTCGCAGCCTTTCCAACTCGGTGATAGCGATCGCGTCTGGCCGTCCAAATCGGGTTTCTAACGTTTTCAGTATTTCCTCGGTGTGCGCGCCGTATATGAGCAGGCTTCCGACGGCTTCTTTGGCGATTCCCTTCAGGCTGCGTCGCAGGCGTGCGATGTTTTCTGTTTCTGTGTAGTGGGCTTTGGAGTCTTGGAATGCTGCCTTAAAAAGCAGCCATTCTTGATGGGCACCGGTGAATAGTGGCAATTCGTGGAAGCTTCTGTTTGTTGACTTCGCGGCGAGGGTGATGGCGTTGGCGAGTTCCCTCAGATCGGGTCGCGGCGTCGTGCTGTACTGCTGTGCGTCGCAGGCTGATTGTTGCTTGCTTGTTTCATTTTCTATAACTGTTGCTTGAAACCGCGTGGTTTCTTCCTGTGCTATAACTGTGGCGCGATGTGACGTGGCTTCTCGCTCTATGGCTGTGGCGCGAGGGGGCATGGCCTCTTCTCGCTCTATAACTGTGGCGCGAGGAAGCGTGGTCTTTTCTCGCTCTATGACTGTGGCGCGAGGGGGCGTGGCCTCTTCTCGCTCTGTAACTATTGCGGGTTGTGCCTCTATAGCCAGGATTGGTTGGCGAGTGTCGTTCAACCAATCGTTGACTCTCTGTTTTGTGAGCTTTCCCGTAAAGCTCGAGTCCTCGCTGTCTGCATCTGATTCCGCTTCTATTGTGGCTATACGGGCGGCTGCAAGCTCGACTTGAAGACGAAGTAATTCTTCTTTCGCTTGCGCCAGTCTGACTGCGCGGTCTATTTTACTGTCGCGATGCCTCTTGCTGCTGCATACTGTGGCGGCCCGCTTTTCTTCTGCGAGTGCAGGTGTCGGTGCCGTTTCTACCTGCGCAGCGGTTTGTTCTGATTCCGTAATCGTAGATTGTTCGAATTCCGTCGTCGTGGTTTGTTCAGATTCCGTTGTTGCGGTGGCGCTTGTGCCTGTGTACCCTGTGGTGCCCGTTGTCGTCGACTGTTGCGATGTTTCGGCGACTGAGGCGGTTGCAGAAGCGGCGACCGAACGCTGACGCTGTTCATTTTCGTGTCGGGATCTGGTTACTGGCATCTTTTCCGAAGATTCGGCGGCTATTGGACGAAGTTGCTTGAAAATCCGGCGCTTTCTCGAAGATTCGGCGGCTATTGGACGAAGATTCTTGAAGATCCGGCGCTTTCTCGAAGATTCGGCGGCTATTGGACGAAGATTCTTGAAAATCCGGCGCTTTCTCGAAGATTCGGCGGCTATTGGACGAAGATTCTTGAAAATCCGGCGCTTTCTCGAAGATTCGGCGGCTATTGGACGAAGATTCTTGAAAATCCGGCGCTCGAAGGACCAAAAAATGTTACTATTTGCTGGTTACTATGATTACTGTGGTTACTGTGGATCTGTAGTACTGTGGGTACTGTGGTTCTGTAGGTACTGTGGTTCTGTAGCGCTGTGGGTACTGTGGTCGGGGAGCAGCGATTCGCTGAATAAAATTCCCTTCTTCTATCTTGCGGCGGGGTGGCTTCCTCGGTATAGCGCTTTTCCACTGTTCTTGCTCTGCTGTTCTTGTAGGCGAGGCGAGGACCGGCGAGGACTGATTTTGCACCGATCCTTGCCCCCCTTATATACAGTTCAAACCTCTATCCCGCTCTCACGCGTAACTGTGTCTCTGTCGGCGTGAGAGCGGGACAGAGCTATAGGTGCAACAAAGATGGGGATATCAAAACTGACACTATTCTAACCAGCTGCTATACCGTAAGGAGTCCACCCATTGTTTTTTATTAATAAAAATATGCATCCTGATCACAATATACATCTACCCTATAACTATTTGTTTTCTTTATTTCACTACCTACTACTGATCTTAAGCTATGCCCGCAATAACTTTATTTATTTTCTATTTACAAACTATCTGTTTTACAAAATATCTATATCTATTTACAAAATTACTATATTTATTAAATCACTATTCTTAAAAACTATTCTAAGGCTATTGTCTCGTACAGAAATCATTTTGAAATTATATTATTTTATTCTACTGTTTCAGAGAATAAATTGAGAAAAATTACAAGTTTTATAAAACCTGTGAAGGATTTGATTGATGCAAATCCAATGTGAGTGTTAAGTATCTTTCTCAAGCATTTTACATTTTTGCAAATTGTATGAGTAAAATATAAAGTTCTGATGCTTTAAGGAATTTGAATGGAATATTTCATATTTATTATTTTAATAAAGATATCAAAGTTGTTGCTTATTAAAGTATTTAATGTGTTACAGATCTAAGAATGAGGAAAGCTTTCTTTTAAACTTCCTCCCTAATGATGCAGAAGACATAACTGACATCTTGAAATCATTTGAAATAAAGGAAGAATTACCATTTCATAGGAGGTATCTCAATTTTAGTTCAGAGAATAATGTCCACAACTTAAAGAAAATACTGAGTGAATTGCCTGAAGGTAATATTATATTAGCAATATGCATAATACATACATAAACTCACTCCTTTCTCCCATTGAGTAAGGCAGTTCAAAAATTACTACATGGTGTCAAATTCTTTAATCCAAGCGATGAAGATATTTTTTATTTCTTCAACTGATGTTATCCTACTAAAACATTTGAAGGACTCTTATTCATAATTAGCCCAGCAATCTCTATCTACAATTAACTCATATTACCAATAAGTAATATTTTTTTACATAGAATAATAAATACAGTCATATATGAGTTGAATATGAGATAATTAATATGTTTCAGTGTCGTAACTTTGAGCCAAGTGGTGCATGACATAGTACAATAAAGTTTGCTTATCTATGGCCTGCATCTTATAAGGTGCAGGCAAAGTTGTGTTACTAAACCCTGGATACATTTATGTTGTTACTTGTATGTATTAGTAAGCTAATTGAGACTACTGAAAATACATTTATTTGATTTTTGTACATAAAAATGCAAGTCAAGATGGTGATGTTTCTTGCAACTGTCTTGACTTGCAAATGTCTTGAAAACAATGCAGTAATTGTTGATCTGTTTAATTATGACTTTATATTCAAACATTATATTTCAAATACTTTAATAAAGAAAATATGATTTCAGAATGGACAGTGATACAATTAACAGCACCTTACAATCCGAATGAGAACTTGAAACCGTTAGAGGAATACAGGACGGATGTGAGCTCCATATATCTGAGTTTATTCACAAATGACTATTTGGAAGAGTGCGGCCTTCCACCTATTACTATTAATATACCAGCAAATGCACACAAAGGTAAGGTTTTGACTTTTCATATTATCTTTATTTATTTGGAATTGACAGCTTATTTCAATAATCGGTTGAGAAAGTGTAGGTTCTGGGTGTGACTCCAGTGTCAAGTATAAATGTATAAAGTATAAATGTTGATGTGATCTAAAAATATTTGTTTTGGGTTTGGAATGGTTAATGAGATCATAAAGTCTGTCATACTTTCCATCAACCATCACACAAGACAATATTTATTGTAGGTTCATAGCTGTGTGTGTTACCGTTAACCTTTTATTAATTCTTTCATGTATTGTATGTATCTATTTTATTAATTCTTTTATGTTCGACTGCCTCGTGGTCTCGCGGTACAAGTATGTGCCGTGCGATCTAGAGGTCCTGGGTTCGATTCCCGGGTCGGGCAAAGTGTTATTAGGTTTTTTCATTAGGAAATTCTTAGTAGCAGCACGGAGTCTGGAATTGTGCCTGACCTTAAATGTCCCGCTGCTGGGCACAGGCCTCAACTAAAATTGACATGGTTAAGGCTTTTACTAACATAATTTTTATTTAAAAAATTTTGGTTTAAAATCTAATTACGGATAATTCCTTATGAATACGCCCATAGCCTGTGTGTGCCTGAGGTTTGAACCCGCGACCGCCGAGATACTCGACGGCACGTCTAAACCTCGAGGCCATTACTACTTACTACTATTGCCTATTTCTGTTAAATTTTGTTAATATTACATTTCAGAGGGCGAAGAGCCGTTGTTCAAAGAGTTGTATTCCTTGCTGGATGAGAACTATAGAACCATTGACAGTGCCCAGTTTCTGAACAACAAGAGATTGGTGCAGAACTATTGGAGCAAGCGAGAGGATATTGACTTGAGAATGAAGGTACTTTAACATTTTTATACCTGTTCATCACCATCATCATCATTCATGGTATATTTTTACCTGTAGTGGACCAATATTGGCTGTTGTTGATGATACCTGTAGTCTTTTTAATTTATTGTTAGAGGGAATAAATATCACTGTATATTTGTCATACATACATTTCTAGCCCCAAAGTACTTCTAATAAGTTTCTAATGTAAACTCATTTACACCTTGATTTAAATGAGAATCGAATCTGTGACTACATATTCATTGTTTCAATAAGAATCGTGGTGTACAAAACTATAACTAAAAACTTTGAAAATGGAATCATAAATTATGATTATGTGAGTATTTTGATATTGATATTTATAACTAGAAAATAATATTATTTAAATTTCAGAGTGTAATAAACGTTATGAATAAGGATTGGCTTGGCGGTTGGTGCAGTTTACTTACTGGCAAATTGGTGGACAAAAGTTTAAAACAGAAAGTCATACAACTTGTGGACAATACTATATCAGACTGGGGGTGAGTAGATATAAATGGTAGAGGATTTGTTAATTTATTTTAAACTCTAAGAAAGTTCGTAATTTTTAAATATCCACAAGCCCATTAAATTAGAAATTATATGGCGGAATTCAAAATCACATTTTTCTATATTTCTAATATTTCGTGTATGCCGAAAAAAAACATAGGTAAAATCGGCTATTCCATAAAATATGTCTCCATTAGCTTTATAGGCAGATGTTTTTGTCTATAATATAATATGTTAAATTTAGATAAAGTTATTTTTGCGATCATAAAGTGCAGTTTGAATCCCAAGTCATAGGAAGCGAGTTTTGTAACTTAAAAAATGATTTTTTATTCCAGCTTCATCAAACTAACGAAAAAGCAAAAGTTCCTCCTATACAACCTGATAGAGAGTTGCCCTACTCTATCATCGCAGCAGATTAAATCGTGCATCCGAAGGATATTGACGGAGCATGGCAACACCGATGACATAAGGGCAGTGCTACAATGCTGCGAGAATTGCACCAAAGAGTTCAAGTTCACGAATGAGTTGTGTTTGAAATGTCTGTCCAAGTGTTTCGAGTGTGTGCACAAGTTTACATTGGTGGATGGGATAAAGGCGTTCTCTCAGACAGCCAATATGGTGAAGGATGGTGATGAGTTACCTGAGCTTAAGAAGGCTAAACGGCATCCTGTTATATTGATTGTTGATGAGGTAAAAATTTGGAATTTGTGTAGGTTTGAAATAAATAAATATGTTATAATAAATAAGTAGACCTTATATTAATGGTATAGTTGTTATTTCATACAATAGTAAAATTCGTTCTCAGTGATAAAATAATAAATCATTAGACATTTAGAGGAAGTAAAAATATTTGCACATTGTATGGTATGCAATTTTGATGGGTAACTTAGATTACCCCCGTATGAATATGGACATTCTACTACCCGCAAGCTGGGCCTTTGGCATTCTTACTAAATTAATCACATAAATTTAAACCACATTTATTTTTTATAATACCATTATCCTGGTTAAACCTGATATTCCAGCTTCGCCTTGTTCCGAAAACATCTCTCTAACCCATCTTTCTTTACTTTTCAGCTACTAGACACATTTCCATGGGAAACGCTGCCTATATTGAACCAACATCCAGTGTCGCGAATGGAAAACATACATTTCTTGTACTACCTGTATAAAGTCCATGAGAAACGGATAATAGATGGACATTTTATGGCCAAATGTGATGTTGGAAGATATGTTATAAACCCAGGTACATGATTAATTAGAAATAATACATATATATATTGACAGCCCCATGGCGCAGTTGGCTAGACACTAGCTTGCGGTATGTGAGGCTGATAAATGTTTGTGTAATCCACAAATATTTGTTCCGGGTCTGGGTGTTTGTCAGACTAAAAAAGTCTCTCGTAGTTCTGATACCCACGACACAAGACTCGTATCTTAGTGTGGGGTCAGGACTATGTGTGTGACTGTTGGGTGTATTTATTATTATTTATTGTAAGTCATCCTTATCCTAAACACATATACTCCTGATTATCTTAAAATCAGCGAATAAGATTCTGGAAATCTCATTTACCAAATGATATTTTACCCAAGACTTACCCGACTTTCTGTGACGCAATTAAATAAACTCTTTCTCCCATACTTACCTTTAAAATAATATACAAACTGTTTCAACATTTCCAGAGAAGAATTTGGATCGTATGGAGAAACGTATGAGAGCATTCGTAGAGTACTGGTGTAAGTCATGGAGTGGACATATTGGGGAGACTCCCACGCCTGAAGACTTCCTCGCTTACCTCACAGAAGCTGACATATTCTTGTATGTATTACTTTATATATTGGGTCAGGATAATATATTTTGTAAAATTAGTGTTGAAGTTGGTTTAAAAAAAAATGTAAAGAATATCACGGTCGCATTGCAGGGAAAGTAAGTTGAATTATTAAAAAGTACTATATTTAAATTATTGTAGTTATAATAAATAAAAACGGGTGGCACGCCAGAAGTGAAAATACATAATGCATTCTCTCAAGCCCTCCCAATTTTGCGGATCCATAATTGGACAGTGCGCTGGGTGGCAGCGAACCATTTAGGGCATTTTTGGGTCTGAGATGTCGCAAAACCGCCCTAAATTGGCGTGATGGCTACCGATAGGTTTTAGTCGGTATGCTGGCGTAGGACTTTGTTAGGGACCCAACTCAGGTAAACGGATAAATCGCACGCTTAAAAATGTAGTGACCTAATTCAAAATGTTGTATTTTCACCTTCATTCACTTTGTGATTAAATATATTCGGAATAAATAATTCGGTGTGTTGTGTGTAGGTACTGCGGCCACGGCGACGGCTGCCAGCTGGGCAACGGCGGCGCTAACGGCGTGGGCGTGGAGGGCGCCAGCGGGTCGCGCGCCGTGTGCCTGCTGGCGGGCTGCGGGTCGGCCAGGCTGGCCGCCGCCGCCGCGCGCACGCCGCCCGCCGCCGCGCAACAACACCTGCACATTGCACACTGGTACATACAGATAAACATCAGCTCATCATCATTCTCCTGCCCTGTTCCCAAGTCTTATTAGGAGTCGGCGCAGCATGCTTTGTCCTTCCACACATCCCTATCAGCCGTCATGTCTTCAAGCACCCCTTTCTCTTTCACATCTTCTCTCACACACTCCATCCGATATCAGCCCATATCCGACCCATTGTTGGCCACAGTCCTCTTAAATCCTAAATTAAAAATGTTATAGTTTTCCGCGTTAAAGAAAATTTAGGTTACTTCCCAAAATCCTATCAATGTAATAAGTGTCTAAATGTTGTTTTTTAACGCCAATGAATTTCTAATAACCATAGAGGTACCACACCATAGAGGTTTGTACACATCTAATATTACATTATTGCTGATGATGATGATGCTGCTATTGCTGCTGTTGCTGCTGCTGATGATGATGGTGACGGTAATAATGATATGTTGATAATGATGGTGATGATGAAATTTTGTGTTGATGATGATGTTGATGTTGTTGATGATAATGTTGTCGATGATGATGATGATTCCAGTCCGATGGTGGTGGGCATGCTGTGGGAGGTGACGGACCTGGAGGTGGACAAGGTGACGAGCACGCTCATGGCGCAGTTCGTGCCCACCGCCGCGCCCGCGCCCTGGAGCCAAGTCGGGAAGGCAAACTGGAGCCAGGGAGTATTGGGTAAGATAATCTGATAATTCATCCAATGTCATCACTCTCTTGCCCTGTTCCCAATTCTTATTTGGAGTTGCGGTATGTTTTATCCTTCCAACAACAACCGTCATGTCTTCAGTCACCCCTTTTTCTTTCATATCTTCTCACACACTTCATCCATTCTTTTTTTGGCCTTATCTGCCTTGTCAATTCTTCAACTTTCATGCTCATTACTTTTTTTTCATCATGATAACTGATATTAACTGATAATCCAATAAATAATAATTTTTAAGGAATTGTTTAAGAGTGACATTTCAAAAGGACTTGTAAAATTTTATTTGGATAAAGATGATTTAGCCTTTGACTTTTACTTGAAATATAGCAATTAAAAAAAAAGTCTCTTGGAGTAACAGTAGGATTTCTTTGTTTAGTCTACACTAATGAATAAATTGTGAAATATTCTGTTACAACTATGTAACATGTGATACTGATGAATCAGCTGACTACTAGCGGTCAATGACCCAAACATTGTCATAATGTTTACATGTAATGAAAATATTTCGTTTCAGATTTAACAACAACAACGGAGCAGAAAACTCAAATTACCCCAGAAAGAGATTTGCTAAGAGCCATTTGCAAGGCGCGAGGTTCAACCAATTATGTTATGATAGCTACTAGCGTGGTAGCTAGGGGCTTGCCCATTAGATTATGTGATAAGTTATAACATTTAATATGACAATAGATAATAAAAGAATACCACTTTGCTACACTCTAATGAAGGTTTTAAAAGAGAGAAATTTTGGGCACGTTTTTGACACTCCATAAATGTTTGTGGACTACTCAAGTACTTTTGTCACAGCAGCGCTCAAACTTCAAATAAAAAAATTAAACTTGTCCATATGCCATTTGTGTAAATATATTTTCATAAGATTTAAAAGTTCAAATAAAAGAATATGTATTTTCATTTGGTTTTTCATTGGCTGTAAGGAGATTCAGTAAAGAACTTTTTATTTCCTAGTACAAGTTATTAGAACAATAATAACATAGTTGAGTTTTTGGTTAGTGTGTTACACCTATTTTTATAGACTAACGGCTGATTTTGATTTATACATATGCATATCTAAATCGATCTCAATAATAGACAAATAAAGTCAGTAAAGTATACTAAGTGACACCCTGGAATAAATTATTATGCATTGGTAAATTTCCTTATGAATGGATTACAATATCAGAATAAACCGCTAGTTATAAATAGGATAGCATAGAGTTTCAGTGTCCAGTGGCGGATTTACACATTTGCCGCCGTAGGCTATTAAAATTTTCCGCCACCTTTAAACTTAACAAATCTTTGTTTTTTAACCGACTTCAAAAAAGGAGGTTATCAATTCCTGTATTTTTTTATGTTTGTTACTTCAGAACTTTGGACTGGGTGGACCGACTTTGATTATTCTTTTTTTATTTGCTAATCTATATCTTATGAAAGCAATGACCAAATTGGAGTAAATTTGCCGTCCCCTAAGATCTGGCATTGGTAGTGGCTATGTTATGTCTATTAGGGATGTTATCGGGTCTGGATACAGATATGGATATAGGATTAAAATGGTATCGGTTTCGGATTTGGTTATGGATATGTAATTATTTCGGATTCGATTGTTTCGGTTGCGGTTATGAAGCTCCATAAGATTTCTGTTATCTATGGTGTTTGTCTATGCGGCGGCGTGCGCGACGTCCCTCCTGTGCGGCGGCGGGGGTGGGCGCGGGGAGGGGGGCACGCGCCGCCGCCGCCGGGACGACGGGGGCGTACGCTCCTTGCTCTCGCACTGACGTTGTAGAGCCTGGAATATGAAGATATTTGTAGAAATTCATATACCTTCAAACACTTAAACTTTGGAACGTATGTGGATACGATAGAAATATTTAGTGATTGATACAAATATACGCCTTCCTTCGCCTTTAAATAAAGACTTAATAGGTCAAAAAGAATAAAATAAAACTAAAAGTGATAAAGCAATGAAAGTTCCACAATATTTTGAATTGTGAAAAAAAGAAATTATATTTGTTATACTATGCCACTAGATGGCGCTAGTGGTATTACACAATTACTTTTCGTCAATTGTATAAAGATTATACAGGTTATCTAGAAAATATTGTTTATATTTAGGAACTATCTTACTGGTGTTTTTTCGTGTTAAAATTTATATTAATTACAAACACTACTGTAAAAGCCTGTCTAAAGGGGTTGACGGATTAATCGTGTAAGAAAATTTCTAACCTCGTCCATTTTGATAAGGTCCACCATTTCGGTGATCTTCTTCTCGAGACTTTTGATGTAGAGGCGCGCGTTAGTCGAGTTTATGTCGAACGGCTTGCCCAATAGCTTGAGTAGAGGCAGTGAGTCACATTCGGACGACCTGAGAAATAACAAAAACATAAGTAGGTAATTCATATTTCATTAAGTCATGACTCATGACTAGAGGTATCGATCCCGGGATCCCGAAGCCCGGGATCCCGGGATCCCGGTCATATTTCAGTCCCGAAATTTTCGGGATTAAATTCAATAAATCCCGGGATTTTCGGGATTGACATATTTATAATAAAAATCAATAAAAATGTGCTTTCTAAGATCATTAAACAAGAAATTACTCTTTCTGAGGCTAGTTTTACACGAGGTAATAATTTGGAGAAGACCTATAAAAATTTATAGATGATTTCTCCAACTTCCATCGAGCCTGAACGCGCTTTTTCTGCTTCTACATATTTGTGCCAGAAATTAAGAAGTATGCTTTCGGATGAGACGTTGGATGCGTTGTTATTTCTAAGATTTTATTTTCGTGGGTTAAATAAGTAATTTATAGTTCCTATATTTACATTTTATTTAAAATACATTGATCTCTGTTGCATGGTCTTTTTTATAGTACAATGGCGTTTCTTTGTTTAGATAAAAGGGCTTAGTTTGTTTATTTTATCAGAAGAAATTATAATTTTGTTTTATTTTTTAATATTTAAGTAAAGATTTAAAATAAAAGATTTATTTTAAAATGCTTTACTTTCTTTTTGTTACCACTTTTTATTACTAATACAATCCCGGGACTACCCCGGGATCCCGGGATTAACTGTTGATAATCCCGAAATCCCGGGATTACAAAAATCGACCGGGATCGAATCCCCTACTCATGACTGATTTAAAAAAACACTCCAGAGAGAAAACATATCGGGATAAAAATAATAATTAAATAAATTTAATTATGATGTCTTGTGAGTTGTGTCCGATGAACGGGTCGGACAAATGTTATTGAATACATTTGGAATAAAGCTTGATAAACGACATAAGACTCGTTTTCTATTCTTGTATCGCTGATAAATCAGTATTTGTATAGAAACAAAAATTAGGCCACCCCTTCGCGGATACAAACGTTAGTATATGAAATGTTTAATATAACTCGTAATATTGTCACATGAAAATCAACAGTACCATAATAATGAGATCAATTGCAACATTTATAAGAAATGTCGTTGATTAGCACAACTGATTCCCATGCGTTTTCCTTGAGGCATTGTGAAATTCTACGTAAATATATATTTCTTAACAATGGGATATAAAAGCAGTTAGATCACCATGCATGGCACTTAGTTATGTAATTTTTTCCTCATATAGTTATTTTAGCCGAAGCTGAGAGTTTAAGACTGATCCAATTTCAGGTCACTCAGCAAGCTATGGATAAGGCTGTGCTAAGAATTTCTGAGGATGAGATAAGAAATAATGCTGTCCCATAAAATCAAATTTAATGACATAGACCAAAGTCTTTGTAAGCTGAAATGGCAGTGGGCACATCTGTCGAATAACAAACATAATTAACCATTGAGGGAAACATGTCGTAGAGTGTTGATTAGTTTGATAAATCTGGTCAGGTGGTGTGATGATATCCGCAAGGTTGCTGCGGTTGAACAAGGATGGCCGAAGATGGATCTCAGTAGTGTCATAGGCGAGTGTGGTGTGCTAAGACCTAAACCCTTTCAGTTGTTGAACAGGCCTCATGCCTAGCAGTTGCACATATATGGGCTGATATTTATGATGAATAACTGGTAAAAAATATACCTACAAGACAAGTTTTTTCCCATTATTTTTGTATTATGTACAAGAAAGTAGTAAATAAATTTAAGAAGACTCACAAAGCCAAGGCGTGTATCTGGTGCAACAAAGAGTGCAGCACCTCCGTGTTCTTCCCGTGTGTATCTCGCGCGGCGTCGTTCTCTTTCCGTTTGTCCTGCAGCGCCGCGCGCAGGGTCTCCACGCTGTCCTGCTGCTTGTACATCTTCGCTTCGTGTTTCGCTGCTTCCTCGTCTAGCACATGCATGGTTAGGAGATAAGATATGCCATAAGGGAGGCCTATGTCCAGCAGTGGATGAATTGAGGTCTGTTGATGATGCTGGTGGTTAAGTAAGAATCAGCTTTTAATGTGGAAAACACAACAACCATATAACTACACAGTTCTCACTCCACATTGAGATACGATAAACGATGATTAAAAAAGCAGTGATGGCCTCGAGGTTCGGGCGCACGGTCGAGAATCTTAACGGTCACGGGTTCCAGTCCCTGTGACTTTTCAAAGTGTGTATTCACGATGAATTATCACTTGATTTAACGGCGGAGGAGAACATCGTGATAAAATCTGCACACCTAAAAGCTTTTAGTAATTTCATAGGTGTGTAGTCCGCTAAACCGCACTAGGTCAGCTTGGTGGACGAAAGCCTAAATTTTTTCAGTGGTAGAGGAGGCCCATGCTCAGCAGTGGGAGGTGTATGTGCTGATGATGATGATGTGCATGACTATTTACCTATATTGTTCTTCAGCATCTTGACATTGTCGCTCAAGTTCTTTAGTTCTGTGTTCACTTCGTTTATGTAGTTGAAGAGCGCGTAGTTTTCCTCCTCCCTTCTCGTGAACTCTTGGATCAACTTGTCCACATCGTTTTCTCCTGCGAATTCCTGTTATCACAAGTATTTAACATTCGGGAGTATTTTCAAGAGTCGATTCGCCGGGCTCTTACAAGAATCGCAGCAAGTGTCCTCTTTACATCAAGATTACATGTTATCGTGTTTCCAAGATATTTATTTCAGGTCTGAGTTGGGTTAGGAATGAAACCAAATATTGTCAATATTTTTTCATTTCTACGACCCAAGACGTGTTGAAAGATCTTAGTAGTCTAAATTGGGTTTTTTTGAGCGTATCCATTTACTTTTTTCTTTATTTACTTAGTTCCCCTAGTGGTGCGACATTTGTTACCCTTAAGATGAAGTTCGATGACATAATAATGTTTACAATATATGATCATTTTGGGGTGATTATAATCAGTATGTCTATTATGCACTTCGGGATCATGTATATTGTAGCTTCGTCAAAACAGAATGAAAAATTAAATTTAATCTGTCCATTACCTTGATAGCATCCAGTATATTGACGTAGTTATTATACGCCTTCATTTCTTCCTCCTGTTGTTCTAATCTCTTCGCTTCGGCCTTCGCATCAGCAGCTGTCAACCGAACCGTGCCTTTGGTGCGGAGGAATTCTTCGAGTTTCATGCTATGGTCTAATTGACGTTGGAGCTCGCGGACTTCCTAGAAGAATAAACATTTTTTTGACTGGTAATTTTCAACATGTAATAATGTATTCTCTTGTTTTTATCATATTTCCGAATAGTTTTCTTTATTTGTATTTTACCAGGCAAGTATTAAAAGAATTAGACGCCTATTATTAAGTATCAGTTTAACAAGGCTCGAGTGGCAGAATAAGGGAGTCGTTTTGCAATGAACTATGTAGTCAAACAGCATATATAACTAACTGATTGAAATCCAGAAAAACTTTCGATGTAAAATTCATAAAGTGGATGAGACATTTAAGTAATATCTAATACAAAAACATTTAAAACTAAAATCCATTAGCGTGGGCTACGAAATATAAATCTAACTAATAGGTACTTAATATACTGTTAATATTTAACGATACACATATTATGATGACAATGACTAACAATAGATTAGATAATCCCTGAGAATTTCTTCGTACCCATTGACTCATTACAGTCGAGTGCTCTCCATGATAATTTTCATAATATCAGCCGTGTTATAAAACATCTGTCGGCCTTTGAATTCATTATCTCTTGAATAATGCCAATAAGGATATCCAAGTAGATAAATGGAAACAAAGATATGAAAATCGGAAAAATATCAACAGGAAAATGTGAAAGAGTCTGTGAAATTTACTAAGCTTCATTAGAGCAATGTATCAGACTAAAATAACACCAGTAGGGAGTGAGTTTTTATACTATTTAAAACAACATTTAAAAGATGTATAACTAGAAATAATTCTTAACATAAACCCTGTGGCCTAAACCCTTACATTTGATCATGGTAATTGTTATCAGCTCATAAACATCCCACTACTGAGCACGGGCCTCTTCTACCTTTGAGAGGGTTTAGGCTATAGTCCACCACGCTAGTGCGGGTTAGCGGACTACACACCTAAGCATTCCAAAGAACTTTTAGATGTGTAGGTGATAATAATGAAGACGATAAATTAAGATACTGATCGGTAAGGGTCTCTTTTTTAGCCCTAATTACACCACGCCAACCGCAGATTGATGGACAATAAATTATACTAAACGTTGAAGTATTTAGATGTACTAATGCCCAGAGTTAAAGAACCTATAAACAAGAAAATGTTGCTTACCAAGCAATGTTTCCGATAGTCAATGGCGGCCTTCTCCTTCAACGCTTCAAGCTTGGCGCACCACTCCTCGCGCTGGTCGTAGGTAGTGATCGCCTGTTCCACCAGCTCCAGGATCTGAGCCTTACCGTCCATCAGACGCTTGATCTGGGTCTTCCAGATGCCGTTGAAGAATTGACTTGAGACGAGATAGAGTTTAGGTCAAATGTACCTAATTATCTTTAGACGGCGAGGGTTTTGTCATAATGATGATTTGTTTGGAGGGAATCGAGATGAGAATAGTTCTAGAATTATTTAAGTTTCGTTTTTAACCTATGAAAAATACTAATAATCAAGTTTACTGCAAAACTCATTATATTAAGTCTCATATAAATTAGGTATTACCAACATAAGTCCATAAACTTCTAATTGATGGGCACGGGCGTCCTTTACAACTGATAGGGTTTTGGCCTTAGTCTACTATGCTGGCCTAGTGCAGGTTGGTGAACACATCCAAGAACTTTTACGTTTCGTCACGATATTTTTTTTAACCGTCAGTAAGTGATAATTCACTAGAATACAAACATAACTTTGAAAACAACGAGTTCTTGAGGCCATCACGACTTTGCACCATGATTAGTAGTTGCTTTGCACTTGACTTACCGATCTCGCAACAGCCGGTCTATCTCAAGCCTCATTTTATAGTTTTCACTGTTCACAGTGTTAAACTTCTTCATAGCAGTGTCCAGTCGATTTTCTAACTGAGTTATTACTGTTTGGTTTGTGAGCGTATTTGCGTATGTCTGTGAAAAAGTTTTGTATCTGTACCGTGGTATTAAGGTTTCGATGTATCATGGGTGAGTATTTGACCAATTAATGCTACTGCTATATCAACCCATATACGCTGGGCTGGGCGCGGGCCTCCTTAATAACTGGGAAGAGTTAGGGCTTAGTCCGAAACCGTTCTAATTTCCAGTTTATAACCTTTCCTAGACCTATATTATGTCGACTTGTTTAAATGGATTTTGTAAACGTGAATATCGTAAACACTTATTATTGTGTACAAAATTATTTCTAAATTTCTGTTGGTAGGGTCACAATCCACAAAACAGATAAATAAATTGTTCTGTGGGCATCAATAAATATCAGAAATATTTAATTCTTATGTCTCTGAAATCATTGTATCGTAACACGAACGTAACTGAATAGTAATTATGACCTCAACAGAACAAGTTTCCGTAGTGTAGCGGTTATCACGTGTGCTTCACACGCACAAGGTCCCCGGTTCGAGCCCGGGCGGAAACAATCTTTTTTGCATTACTGATAAGAATTTTAAAATTTATTTTAGGTACTTGTCATCATTATAGTAGGTTTCTTTATTTATTTCACAGAAATTTTTACCTTTTTTTCTACAAAATATAAATATTATACCTTTTCACATCCAGATCCTTTAGATTTTAAACTCTTAATCTCCTTCTGTACTTGCTTCAATAAGAAATTTAATTCGTTGATGATTCCTCTGTGCTCTTTCACTTCAGCTGAATAATTCTCGTGATCTTTTAGCAGTACGATCAACTTCTCTCGCGTTCTAGCGCCTTCTAGTAGATTCGACGAACTTTTTGTAAACTGTGGAAAGATAAGAACTGTTATTGGTGGTGAGGTTTATTTTGTTTATATTTTTAAGTATAACATCAATTGAAATAATAGTAATAGGACATAGACCTCAGAGTCAATTATTTCCGAGATATAGCCTTAGTAACACTTAATTGACTTAACTTACACTTAACACTTTTTAATTCTACTAGTAGAGGAGTCCCGTGTCCAGAAGTGGGACCTTTATAAACTGATGATGACTATACTCATGACAGTTTAAATCTATACTATTATAATAAAGAGGAAAGGTTTGTATTTTTGGATTTTTGGATTTTTGGATTTTTGGATTTTTGGATTTTTATTTATTTATTATTTATTTATTTATTTAAACTTTATTGTACACACAACACTTAAACTAAGGAGTACAGAAGATGAGTAGAGTACAATGGGCGGCCTTATCGCGCAAGGCGATCTCTTACAGGCAACCATACAGGCATGGATTAGCAGGAAGAGAAATGAAAGGTAGTTGAGGTGTACTACATAAATAAAAGACATATCGTTAATAAAAATGTAAGAATAAATACAAAAAAGAAAACAAATACATCTAAGTAAATATACATAAACATACATAGTTACATAAATATATAAATAAATACATACATACATACACACTAACATACAAGACATATGCCTTCAATTAGCAGGACAAGTAATAGTCTTTAAGTAGTTTTTTAAAAGATGGCAGTGATTTTTGTATGTTTGTTACGAATAAACTCAAAAAGTACTGAACCGATTTGGATGATTTTTGGTATGGAGATAGATGGGACTCACCGAAGTAACATAGGATACTTTTTATCCCGGAAAATGTTGTATTCCCGTGGGATTGGGTATAAAACGCTATATTTATTTTACGCTGTCACGCCTAAACCATTTGACCGATTTTTATGATTTTTGGTTTAAACATAAGTAAGATCCTATGAAGTAACATGAACAACATTTTATCCCGGGAATATGTAGGGTTCCTGTGGGATGAGCATATATTCTACCGCGAAAATGACACTGCCTATGTAATGCTTTCACGCCTAAACCTTTTGACCGATTTGAATGATTTTTAGTATGGAGATAGGTGGGGCCCACCGAAGTAACACAGGATCCTTATTATCCCGGAAAATGTAGTATTCCCGTGGGAACGGGTATTTCTGGACCTACTGAACCGATTTGAATGATTTTTGGTATGGAGATAGGTAAGGCCAACTGAAGTAACATAGGATACATTTTATCCCGGAAAATGTAGTATTCCCGTGGGAATGGGTATTTCTAGATCTACTGAACAGATTTGAATGATTTTTGGTATGGAGATGGGTAGGGCCCACAGAAGTAACACAGGATACATTTTATCCCGGAAAATGTAGTATTCCCGTGGGAATCGGTATTTCTTGATCTACTAAACCGATTTGAATGGTATTTGGTATGGAGATAGGTAGCACCCACCAAAGTAACATAGGATACTTTTATGCCGGAAAATGTAGTATTTCCGTGGGAATCGCTATATTCAAGATCTACTGAATCAATTTGAATGAATTTTGGTATAGAGATAGGTAGGTCCCCCCAAATTAACATGATATACTTTTATCCTCGAAAATGTGTTCCTGTGGGTATGGGTACATGTTATAATTGCTAGAGTAACTCTGTAAATCTGTTACGGTTTCACGCCTAAACCATTGGACTAAGTTATATAATTTTAGGTATGAACATAAATAGGACCCTGTGAAGTAATAATTAAATGTTCCCGTGGAATAAACATGTTATAAATGCAGAATGTTATAAGCAGTGATGGCCTCGAGGTTTAGGCGCGCGGTCGAGAATCTCGGCGGTCGCAGGTTCGAACCCCAGGCACACACCTCTGACTTTTCGCAGTTATGTGTGTATTCAAATTGAATTATCACTTGCTTTAACGGTGAAGGAAAACATCATGATGATACCAGCACACCTAAAAGTTCTTTGGAATTTCTTAGGTGTGTAGTCCGCCAACCCGCACTAGGCCAGCGTGGTGTACTATGGCCTAAACTCCCTCAATGTGCTCAGCAGTGGGCGTATATGGGTTGATGGAGAAGAAGAAGAAGAAATGCGGAAATAGCTTTTTCAAAGTAAAACTTTTTTTGGACACTTATGAGAAGAAATAAAGATCTTCCTGCACTCAGCCCTAAAGTCTACGCAGACGGAGTCGCGGGCAAAAGCTAGTCAATTATAACCGTGACTATGTTCAAATAAATGTATGTAGAAGCTAATGAATACTTCAGCGTTTTCTAATCAATTCATGTGATTCCAACAATCTAATCTAAGCGTTTAGGTACCTTAAGTTCCAGCATGATTTTCTCCAGTTCTCCATTGAGCGTGTTAATGATGTTTTTCTGCATCCTCAAGGTCGGCTGCACGCTGCTCATCACAGTAGCACGGTCTATTTCCATCACCCTGAACTGGAAATTAAGCGATGTTTGTTTGTCTATGATTTCAGAAAAAATGGCTAAGTGTATTTGAACAAAATTAGTGATATGGATAATTTGTTACGTACAAGATATTTTTTACTTAAAGCAGTGATGGCTTCGAGATTCACGCGTGCTGTTGAGAATCTCAGCGGAGCCGGGTCATCACTTGCTTTAACGGTGAATGAAAACATCGTGATGAAACCCGCACACCTAAAAGTTCTTAGAAATTTCTTTGGTGTGAAGTCCATACTAGGCTAGCGTGGTGAAAGAATTGGGAACTTTTTAAGACATACTGGACGTTTGGGCTTCTATGGACGTAACGCTTCTGACACATTGTAACAAAATCATGTATAAGTAATTTTTTTATTCTGGCCAAAACCTCGTAATCTTTAAAATAGCCCATATTAAAATGCATAAACTGCCCTGTGTTTGAAGGCTTTATCACTGTATATGTATGAGGTTGTTATAGAACTCTATATCTGCAACACTAAAGGTCAGGAGATGATACAAATGTCACAAAACAGGAGCGGCTGCGCGTGGGAGTAATTGCCATGGGTCTACGTTTATTATCATCACTCATAAATATTTTGTTAGATTGCCTTTATTAGCTTGATCGATTATAAGTAGTGTAGATTTATGTTAAAATATTTTTAGAAGCAGCACGGTGTTTATTGTGTGTGAAGAACGTTAATACGATCGTATTCTATTACATAGTGGTATAAAGGGCTTAAAGAAAAAAAGCCTGGAGAAACGTGGGCTTAAAAAAATTTTAGCTAATCTCCTCTGGGTGAAAAAAGAATTCGGAAATGAAGGATCAGTTGCAATTTTATGTCCATATTTTTACCACTTTTTCAAGTAGGTTAAGTACACTCATTCGTGGGACAGCTTCGTAGACAAAGGCTTAAACTTTCTCAGTCTTAGAAGAGCCCGGTGCTCAGCAATTCGACCTATGCATAGAATAAAGTTTTATGTGCATTTGCCCAACTTCTCTTTCTCAGCGATTTAAACTTAATTGGGCAAAAAAATATCAGTAAATTTTTATGTTCTTCAAACAACAACAAAATTTATGATCATTATTACTTTACTACTGCAATATATAAGCGATTGTAACTCTATTATAGACATAAAAAGTACTTTGGTGTTATAGTCATAAGTAACCTTATTCAATGCATAGGTCGAATTGGTGTTAGTAAACTAAGTAATTGGCCTATGCCCAGCAGTAGAAAGAATTTTTAAAAGCTGATGATGAAACTATCCCTAAATTGTAATTAAAATTAAATGTATGTAAATGTATTTCTAGTAATCTATACTAATATTATAAAGCTGAAGAGTTTGTTTGTTTGTTTGTTTGTTTGTTTGAACGCTAGGATCTCAGGAACTACTGGTCCGATTTGAAAAATTCTTTCACTGTTAGATAGCACATTTATCGAGGAAGGTTATAGGCTATATATCATCACGCTACGACCAATAGGAGCGGAGCAGCAATAAAGAATGTTTTAAAATCGGGGACTTTTTTCCTTTTTGTGAGCTTCCGCTGCAGAAACGGTTAAAGTTTCGCTAAAATAATGTATGACAGAATTGTTCCCCTTTAAAAATTCTAAAAAAAAGTCTGCGACAGCATATGTCTATCTTTTAAGGTTGGCTCACTATAACGTTATTCTAACCAAATTTATTTTAAATAAAGCATTATTTGTGAAGGTGTTTTTTCAAACATGATATTAATCCTTATCCAAATAAATACGTTATTCATTACAAGTATTTAATACAAAATAAATTTGTCCTTTACATCATTTGATTTCAATGAGTATCTTAGAAGATATCGCTGTTTCAAAATAATGATCAAGCGCGCAATAATGATACTCAAGGCGTCGACCGGCGCGTTACGGTTTCACGTTGAAACAATTTGACCGATTTGTATATTTAATAAGTAAATGGGGCTCTGCGGAGTAAAATACTACAACTTATTTTCTTTCTGAACCCAACCCTGTAGTCCACGCAGACGGAGTTGCGGGCAAAAGCTAGTTGCTTAATATAGTCTGAATTAGTTAAAAGCAAAATCTCGTAGGAAGTGTAAATTGCGTGTTACAAGTTAATGAGTTCCACTAATTAGGTTAATTTTGAATTATATTCTGGTTTTAGTTAAGTGTGATTATAAGAATCGTATAAGCGATATACAAATGAATCAATGACGATTTAGCCGGAAAATGGGATATGACATATGAATCTTCAAATTTGACTCCAGTTTCTTTGATTCTATAACTGTTCAGCGCGCGATCGCGAGATTTCGAGTTCGATGGTTAATTTCCGCATTAGATATTCAATATTTGTATTTAAAAAATCTTAATAGAGGCTCCATCAATCGGTTTTAATACGTGGATCTAAAATTATAGGTAACTGAACCAAATTGCAAAAATAAGCTTTACTTCGTAACGACATAGAGTTAGGTGTATAATCTAAGGACAAATACTATATGTCATCATAAACCTCACCTGTCTCTGAAGCTTAGCCAGTTCATCTTCAGCAATCTTCTCCATTTCCATATCGTCTGTTGGTGAGGTCATTCTCAAACAGTACAATTTTATTCCACCTCAATTTCTGATAGGTCTTATTTCCAAAACACCTGAAGTAAAACTTTGAGTGGTACTTTTCTATTCTAGGACATCGGATAATTTGTTGGATCAATATCGTTGCTTAGCGGCGGTAAACATTCCTGTACTATGTAAAGGTATCGCCTCGAGCACATTAAAAGGCCTGTGGCGTCACGCGCACATACAGAGAACATGCATACTTACCTGTTACCTCTCAAGACCAACCACCTTACCTTACCTTACCGTGACATACCAAATATACCATTTACCAGGAATTCAAGAAATAAAACACAGAGAGTACACAAGAAATAAAACACAGCGAATAGAATAATAATACGTTTATAAGTCTTTTATAGACTTTGGATAATGGATGGGCGCGGCATGAAAATGCCACATACTTTTGACGTCAAGTCAAGTGAAACCACAGCAAGTGCGGCGTGAAAACGCCATCACCGCTGATCACGAAGCGAAGCTCGACGACACACGCAGCACGGCCCGGCGACAGGACTGGAGACCCACGACGAGCGACGCACACCGCACACGACGAGTAGCTGCCCGATGATTCTTCCGACGACGCGCCGCGCTGAATAACCGCGAAACCGCGACGCGCCTAATATTTATAGGTGAGCGAGAGTCGCGCGGACGCGGGGCGCGCGGGGGCACGGACGCGGGGCGCGCGTTGGCACGCGCTCGTTTCCCGCGCTTTTTCGCCCGCGCTTGCCCGCAGAGGGCGCCACTCTCGCTGGTCTAATTTGTATATAAGGAGTGCATGTTTCTCAATAAAATACACATTCGACATACGACAGTACAAGTGGTCTTTCACTTCAAGTAGTCCTCCAGCACACTACAATTGGTGACCCCGAAGAAGAACAGCAAGCAAGAAGAAAAAAGAAGCCATCTGACTAGAAGAAACCCTGCCCGTTTGCCCGAAGATTATTCCACACCGTCATTCTGCAAGAAATCCAGATTCCACCATGCAAAATCAAGAACATCACATCGCCGCCGTATCCCTGCAGTCCCGCATTCCGCCATTTTGGCGCCAAAACGCGCTACTATGGTTCGCGCAGTTTGAAGCCGTCGTCGCCGCATCGAAACCCAGCGAACAACAAAAATTCGACCTTGTCATCCCAGCGCTCGACGTGAGAGATATCCAGGAAATTAGCGACGTTATCCTCGACGTCCACGGCGAAAATAAATACCAGCGGACAAAAGAACGCCTAATAGCCGTTTACCAAGAGTCTGCTAATAGCCAGCTGGAGAAACTTCTCGGTGGTTTGGAGCTTGGCGACGATAAACCCAGCCAACTCCTACGCCGTATGCAAGAGCTCAACAGAAAAATGCTCACAGACGACGCGCTAAAATTAATATGGCTGAAACAAATGCCGGAGCAAATACGAAGCATTTTGGCCATAACCACGGAGCAAAGTCTCGACACGCTCGCCACAATCGCCGACAAAATACGCGAGCATACAAATCTCCGCCCGACGGTCGCCTGCGTCACCTCACCTAGCTGCACTACTAAACAAGATAACCAAATGCACATAATATCAAAACAACTCGAGCGTATGTCCGTCGAAATCGCCGAGTTACGCGCCAAAAGAAACACATTCCGCACTCAACAGCGTCGCGGCCGTCCCTTTGATCAACGCCGCCGCGCGCGCTCGCGCAGTATTACATCAGCTGATCGCAGCGCTTCAACAATCAAACCGGGGGACGCAGAATGGTTATGCCGATACCATTACCGTTTCGGCGATAAAGCTCGCCGGTGTATATCTCCATGCTCTAAGAAGAAGCATTTAAACTAGAAACAACACCGATAGCGGCGGGTATCGATGTTCCTAGCATTAGTCACCGCCTATGCGTCATTGACGTTCGCACGCGGGAAAAATTCCTGATCGACACCGGAGCAGATATCTCCGTGCTTGCAGCCAAGAGAAGCGATCGATCAAAAGAATCCACGTCGTATCAATTGTTCGCGGCCAACAACACGCCGATACGTACCTACGGAGAGCGTACACTAGAGCTCAACCTAGGTCTACGTCGCAGCTTCAAGTGGACATTCATCATCGCCGACGTGAAAACATCAATTTTGGGCGCAGACTTCTTGAAGAGCCATAAGTTGATCATTGACCTGCATCGTAGAAAATTAATAGACAGCGTCACTGAACTACATATAAACGCCATCAAGACAAACAGCACCGACCCAAGTGTTTTCACTCTAAATCAAGATCATCCATACCACGACATCTTATCTAAATATCCAGACATACTACGCCCGATGTCACTGAAAACGCCCGCGAAACACGACGTCACTCACCACATCGAAACGACGGGCGCGCCGATTTACTCAAGGCCACGCCCACTGCCGCCGGACAAGTACAAAGCCGCGAAAGAAGAATTTGAAAACATGATCAACATGGGTATTTGCAAGCCATCGAAGAGTCCCTGGGCCAGTCCACTACACGTAGTTAAGAAGAAAGATGGGTCACTACGTGTATGTGGCGACTATAGACGCCTCAACGCAGTAACAGTCCCAGACAGATATCCAATCCCGCGCATTCAAGACTTCACATACCAGCTACATGGAAAAACAATATTCTCAAAATTAGATTTAAAAATGGCATATTTCTGGATACCTATCGAAAAGGACGACGCGGCCAAAACAGCTATTATAACACCATTTGGCCTATTTGAATTTAATTGCATGACGTTTGGCCTACGCAACTCGGGACAAACATTCCAGAGATTCATGCACGAAGTACTACGCGGCCTTGACGACATCGTTTTTTGTTTTGTGGACGATTTATTAGTTTACTCAACCAACGCCGAAGAACACAGAACACATCTGGAGCAAGTGATCGAACGCCTTAACAAATACGGCGTATCACTCAACATTAACAAGTGCGAATTCGGCAAAGAAAAAATTGAATTTTTGGGTTATGAAGTTAGCCAGTCAGGAATCAAACCTACCGACGAACGCACAAAAGTTATATCGAGTTACCCGAAACCGCGGACTGTGCAAGAATTACGAAGATTTCTCGGTATGATAAATTTTTATCGCGACTGCCTACCCCATCAAGCCGAAATGCAACACGAATTAAATAAATATCTCCACAACAAAAAGAAGAACGATAAGACAATAATTAATTGGACACCCGAAGCTGACGCCGCCTTTGAACTATGCCGCGAAAGTATCCTGAAGGCCACTACATTAACACATCCAACGTCTAGTGCACCACTATGTCTCATGACCGACGCCTCCGACAAGAGTATAGGCGCCGTCCTTCAACAAAAAATTAACAACAAATGGAGACCGCTCGCATTTTACTCAAAAACAATGAGTGAAACACAGCGCCGCTACAGTGTGTACGATCGCGAATTATTAGCCATCTACACAGCTGTAAAACATTTTCGCCGACTAATAGAAGGAAACAACGATTTGACTATATGGACCGATCACAAGCCACTCTCGCACGCACTCACTAGACCGCCGAGTAGCAGTGACACGCCCAGAAGAGAGAGACAACTACACTTCATTAGTCAATTCTGTTCATCCATAAAGTACGTGCACGGAGACCGGAACCACGCAGCAGACGCCTTATCACGCATAGAAGCAATAGAACATTTTTCAAACATCGATTACAATAAATTATCAGAAGACCAAGACACCGACGCCGAGTTACAAAAATTGAAAATCAAACCAAACTTAAAATTCACTCAAATTACGCTACCGGGAATGCATCGCTCATTGACCTGTGACATCACAACTACACATCCCCGCCCGTACCTCCCGCCCGCTTATCGTTACGCCGCATTCCAAGCGCAACACGAAATAAGCCACCCCGGAATTCGTACGACGCGGAAGATAATAACATCAAAATATTTTTGGCCGTCAATGAATAAAGATATCGGTTTATGGACTAAAGCATGCATCGGATGTCAACGCGCCAAAATAAATCGACACGTCAGTAGCCCGCTAGGCGAATTCCCGCCATCAAGCCGCTTCGAACACGTGCACATCGACATAATCGGCCCGTTACCTACATCAAACGAATACAAATATTGCGTCACAATGATCGACCGATGCACGAAATGGCCCGAAGCAGTCCCGACGCGCGACATTACAGCTGAAACAATCGCGCGCGCATTTTACAAAGGATGGATCGCACGTTTCGGATGCCCCGCGCGAGTGACGACCGATCAAGGACGTCAATTCGAGTCCGCGCTATTCAACGAACTCATGAAAAAGTTTGGTGTTACACGTATCCGGACAACACCATTTCACCCGCAAGCTAATGGTCAAATTGAAAGGTGGCATCGCACGCTGAAGTCCGCGCTCATGGCAAGAGGCGCAAACACACACTGGACGGAAGATTTGCCCACAGTGTTACTCGGCCTACGCACAGCCCTGCGCGACAACAATGTCAGCCCTGCATTAATGACCTACGGATGCACCCTACGAGTTCCATCTGATTTTTTTGTGCCCACTCAGCCAAAAATAGAAGACACCGAATTCGTCCGCCGATTAACAGAAACTATGTCAACATTATCACCAGTACATAAAACATACGCCTCAAGCAAGAATGCATTTGTATATAAAGATCTCGCAACCTGCAGTCACGTGTTCATTCGGAACGACACGGTACGCAGTTCATTGACACCGCCCTACGACGGACCGTTTGAAGTACTTGAGCGTAGTGGCAAAACATTCAAAATAAAATTACCACTACGCACTACAATAATATCAATAGACAGACTAAAACCAGCCTACTTATTTAACGAAGAAAGCGCCGTGATTACCTCGACACCTACTTCGAGCAAGAAACCGGCAGACACCACAGTCACGGAGCCACGATCGTCAGAAGCAGCACTGCCGTCAAAGCAGCCCTACGTCACACGATCGGGACGCTCAGTGAAACCCTCCGTGCGTTTCACTTGAGGGGGAGTACTGTGGCGTCACGCGCACATACAGAGAACATGCATACTTACCTGTTACCTCTCAAGACCAACCACCTTACCTTACCTTACCGTGACATACCAAATATACCATTTACCAGGAATTCAAGAAATAAAACACAGAGAGTACACAAGAAATAAAACACAGCGAATAGAATAATAATACGTTTATAAGTCTTTTATAGACTTTGGATAATGGATGGGCGCGGCATGAAAATGCCACATACTTTTGACGTCAAGTCAAGTGAAACCACAGCAAGTGCGGCGTGAAAACGCCATCACCGCTGATCACGAAGCGAAGCTCGACGACACACGCAGCACGGCCCGGCGACAGGACTGGAGACCCACGACGAGCGACGCACACCGCACACGACGAGTAGCTGCCCGATGATTCTTCCGACGACGCGCCGCGCTGAATAACCGCGAAACCGCGACGCGCCTAATATTTATAGGTGAGCGAGAGTCGCGCGGACGCGGGGCGCGCGGGGGCACGGACGCGGGGCGCGCGTTGGCACGCGCTCGTTTCCCGCGCTTTTTCGCCCGCGCTTGCCCGCAGAGGGCGCCACTCTCGCTGGTCTAATTTGTATATAAGGAGTGCATGTTTCTCAATAAAATACACATTCGACATACGACAGTACAAGTGGTCTTTCACTTCAAGTAGTCCTCCAGCACACTACAGGCCTTTACTGCCCTTTAGTATCGATTTTTCCACCACTTCGCGGAATATTTAGGAAAGCATCTATTTTAGGATTTATGCCTTAGTCATAAAGTTATGTTATAGGTGGATTATTAACTCATTAAAACACTCCTATTTTATCCGTATGAATATCTATTTCTCATTTAGTTAAATACCTAACCATACAGACTCTCATTATACTTGATTCTGTTATTACAATTTTTATTTAATTTGGAAAGTTTTGCCATTGAGCCCAAAAACATAATGTAACAGAATAATTTCACTGTATTGACAGAATATTATGAAATTGTGTAAGAAGGTGTGACCTCCTTTGTATATTTACCGTTTACGGTAAACAATATACATCCATAATTTTCAAGACAAAGATTTATAACAAACTTATGCATTATATCAATGTTGAAATTACGAATAATTTAATAATAACGATACTACAAAAACCGGCTTTAATTTAGCTGTTCATTATGAGATCAATAAGTATGAGATCATTTCCTTTGCCTTTGCCAATGTAAAAAAAAAAAAAAATATTGTTTCAACATTTATGTTTGACCGCTCTCCTTGTATCACCTTGATTGTGTGTTTCCGTCCTTTTCTACCTTGAAGGCTTCACGCTTACCTGAGTCGTTTATCTCGCTTACTTGCACACGTTGATTCGTAACAAAGATTAGTTGAAATGAGAGTGGCCTGATTAATTTTGATGTAGAATTTCTAGATAAACTACGAAGGCATACAATTCGTACGTACATTCTAATAGATCAACAAAAATAACTTTTGAGTTGTATTACTTGAATTACGAAAAATAATAGTAAAATAAAATTAAGACTTCATAGAAAACAGTTCAATTATTTTCATTCTCTTGACATATTTGTAATTTATTGCTGGTGTCCAGGTGTTTTTAAGGGCAACAATTCCTGGAGATAGTAGTTACTGTTCCTAGGGATTTTTTGATTATAACACAACGAAAACATAAAATGTTTCTAATACTTTGAACAGGGGCGAAAAAGAATTCTCACAAAGTTCTTTTTCGTGCATTAAAGCTCTCCATTTACAAAAAAAAAAGCACAAATTTATTACAAGCCGTAGCTAATACCAGTAGTGACGTACGCAAAACTTTTATTACCTACCCGCCCACCTTATCGTAATTTAATCTATGACCGCCGCCGCCAGTTCTGGCTCGCAGGTTTGGAGGCGCGCTGTTGTGTCCGAACCGTTGTCGATGTGACATCGTCGCCGCCCGCCGTGCCGCGTGTGTATCGACATAACAAACAAAGTTTTATAAGACGTGTTATGTGTTGTGCTGTGATGTGTCAGTGACCCGGAAATGTTTCTGTGATATTTAAAATGGCATTGAAAAAAGATTTCGACCTGCCAAAAAGCATTTTCAAAATTAAATTACCTAAAAACGTGAAAATACAACAGGCGTTCGAAAAAGTCTTCAAGAAGAATCAATATACAAAAATTGTGCAGAGTTAATCGGTTTAAAATAGTTCTTTCTGGTTAAATGGCCGGTGAATTGAGTGCAAATATCAGTAGAAGTAGAAAATCTGTTGCAGAACCACCCGATCGCAATAAATCACCGAACTTTATAACGGACGAAACACAGTTTATCGGTAGAGGTGACATAAAAACATCAACACCAATCAACAAACACAAGAGAAGTAGAAGTCGTAGTGGCAATAGAATAACTCCGTCTGCCCTCAGTCTATCGGATGAGGATTTTTATTTTGAATTAGAAGAATACGTGAAAGAAATGTCGGCGGCAAATACTAGCGCCATGGATTCGGGCGCGGAGCCTGATGTTTGGAGTCAGTTGCAGCAAAAGGAATCTGACTTGTTGTTAGCAGCAGAGCTGGGAAAGGCGCTTCTGGAGAAAAATGAGGAGTTGAAGAAGGAACAGGACAAGCTGACCGAGGAGTACTCCAAAAAACTCGAGGTAAGTGTTTTTTCTAACGGCGAAGCATTCGGATATCACATTAATGATGTTTCCCAAACAATGGTATGGTTTTGTATTTAAAAAGTAAATATGCAAAAATTGTTTTACCAACACTATTCTAATAGGGTTCGAAGGATGTTTACAAACTCCGTTTCAGATACTAAGAACTGACAGATTTTTGACGATAGATATTCGTTTCGCAAGTTGTGTTAAATTTGAATTAAGCGAAATTTAATTCTCTGGTTCTTAATTGTTAACATTTTCTAATTGTATACAGCGTATATAATAAAATTTAAATTATTCTTGACCGTGGATATCTAATAATATTTAAATAAGAAAAAGGAAAAGTATATGGTAAGCGTAAAATTTACTTAGTAAAATATATTTAATGAGAGTCATTGACTACAAAGTACCATAATAGTCGTAATTATAAAAGCTAAAGCTGACATTTTAAACGGCCATTAATACAATATTCTCTAATAGGATTAAGAAAGTAGAAAAAGTGTTTTTCATATAAGAAATTATAAACATAAAATTGTGCCATATGGTGTAATTAAGATTTATTTTTAAACACAACCTTTTTGTTAAGATTTTTATGAGCAAGGTTTATGCATCGTGCAGTTAATTTTATCCAGTTTCTTCATTCTAAAAAAAAAGGATTAAAAAATATGTTGGTAAACCTGCCCCAGTCTACAAAGTTTGTCTGTTTTACATTGTACTGATCTGGCTATTCTTTGATTAATAAGTTGTTTATTTTGCATTATAAGTAATTAAAAATGATTATTATCGTTTCCAAATTTTCTTTAAACGTCATTCCGATTATTGTAAAATATTGAATTGGAAACGCGCCAAGTTTTTATAATACCAACGCGAAGGAAACCGCGATCAATTCGCGGCAATTAATATACAATGAGTTCTTTATTTTTGTCAGGTTTTGAAAGTTGGCAATGAAAACGATCTTTTCAATGTTGCCAGCACTTTTAATTACAGTCTAACACCAATATGCAATAGAGTGTTACCACAAGAAAAAAACGCGAATGGATTTGTCGTATTGTCTGTTATTTTTAATTGTTCATTGTATTGAATTAGGTCGCTTTATTACAATAGATTCGTATAGATAATTTCCACAGTTTATCTCGTCTAAGATCGATACAACGATGAATGGGTGAGGTCCATTGAGATTTTACGGTTACAAAACTTATCTTTAGTGCCAATACGGTAGTGAAATGGGTCAAAGTCTTGTTACGACTTATGATCGCTGTTAGTAGCTTATTGTTTTCTACTTTGTAATATTTGTAGTTTTGTTTTACTTTCTCGTATTTACTTATAATATTAAAATGTTATTGATAAACGTATAAAAGTAAACGTAAAAAAACGTTAAAAGCATTTTTGTTTATAAATTATTGCGAAAAAACAAGCCCATAAGCTGTTTTACAATCACAACTAAAGTAGCGCGTTACACAGAATAAAAAAATAGGTTTAAAGCACTGACAAGGAATGTAACTTTATTAGAATGGAAAATTAATAAAATGTACGATACCTCAAAAGAAGCTCTTATTTCTAAATACCTTTCATGCGATTGCCAATTTATGTGTTAAAGATCCTAAACTTTTTAAAATAAAAAAGGTCTTAAGTCGCTACGGAAAAGCCTTTGTCGACATAACAACGACGTATTAAAATAGCTTTCTGTATTACTCAAACATTTTCACTTATTATTTTTATAGTTTTCAAGCTGTATAAAGTTTGATCCCCGCCATGCATTCATTCTTCACCCTCCTCCATCTTGAGACATCACGCCAATATTGAAATAGTTGTATATTTAACTCATAACAATATTATCTTCGTAAGATATCTTATCAACAACTGAGAGATGAGATGGAACATAGGTATTTCAAGGTGATTATATGTATGCTCTCGATATTAGTTGACAGACTTCCTATACTTTTACATTTATCCTGAATTTTAGAGCTTATTACGAAAATTAACTTATCAGTGGTAGACCGCCTTACTATAATGCCTGTGGAAAAATATTTATCGTCGTTATTAAAATAGTACTTTAATCATTAATAATGATCATTAAATGGTTAACCCAGTTTTTAAAAGAATTTTAAAGGCTTAAAGCTATTGAGATGTTTCGATATAGGTATTATTTAATATTTTATGTATGAATTGGTCAATTTAAAATACTTTAACATAATACGGGGAAAAATAATATTTTAACATACGTCGAGAGATGGATCTTATTTTAAAGGCGTATCAAAGTACTAACAAACGTGCACGCTTTATGATTTACAAACATCATTTTCGGGTTAAATTTCCCCACAATAGCCCGGCGTGATAAATGAAGGCCTACATTACATGAGTATCCCTCTAGAGTCTAGGGACTTGCTCCATACAATGAGATTTATTTACTTTTGCTTAATAAATTAATAATATCTGCCAATCCAATAAGAAATAGAATTTTGCGCTGTTCTCAACTAGCAGAAACATAGCGAGGTTACAGTTTGGTTTATCCGTACGTTACTCTTGATGTTGCCGCTAGATAAAAATGAAGATTATTTTTATCTACATCGTGTGCAAATCCGGGGATAAAATTAATATCTATCATCATATAGTTAAACTAAAGAAAAAAATATTTTAAAAGTCGGCAATACATTTTATACAGTTGACATTAGTCCGAAAAGAATTTCGTATAGGAAGAAAAGATAATGACTATCATTTCGTATGTAACCAAAAAAATATTCATGACTAGATACATATATTGTGTACATAAAACAGATTTAGAATATGACACACTTGCGTAGGTCAATATGGCTTGTTTAATATCTTTTAACTGGTCGATCTTTCACTAAATATTCAGTAGCATCTAAAATATTGTGAAGTAATTTTTTTTAACACATTTCATACATTATTACAACATAAGATAACTGGAATATGGCTTTTAAGACACAAGTTAAATAAAATAGTTTTTTAAAAATATTGTATGTAAAACAATTTGATTATTAACGGGGCCGTAAGTTTTCTAAATGCTACTTGTTGAATTCTTTCGAATCATTAAGAGACCTTATTCTTGTCATTCACGTACTGCATTCTTATAGCAATACTTGTTTGTAATTAATAATATGTCAATTAAGTACGTGACAGCTTGTTTTCGTAATTTGTGAGATAAAAATTCGGACTCGATGTGTATTTTTTTACATTATAAAGTTACTTTTCAAGTAGTTAACAATAACTAGTATGTTATAATAGTAGTTAACAATAACTCAAACAAAACGATGAGTTAAATTTAAACGTAAATAATCTTATTAGGTAAAAATGAAATATTAACTCACATTATGTTTCAAAAAATACAGCAATTTTTTAAACAATCAGATGAGACGAAATGAAACGGCAGCTTTTTTATTTAATATTATTACCGCTTAGCAAATAAGCAATAAATTGGTACTGTCGGCATAGTTGTAACTGAAAGAAAATATAGTTGACAAGCGGTGGGCTATAGTTTTGATAGGGAACAAATTTAATGAAACTAACAGTTTACTTCCTTTACCGAGGTACCTATATATCAAACATCTTTTAAATTGGTTCAGTACTTGAGGTGTTAACGTACTGACTTTTATAAGTATGAATGTCAGAGAGCTAAAATAAAATAATGGATTCTCACCCGCTCTAATCAATTGTTTTCAATATAAATTCCGTTCATGTTTATCTGGCAACGTTTTTTCGAAATAACTTCACGTACGGCCAATAATCGTGAACTCATATCGACTTCCGTCATTCAATGCGAGCGTTCCAACGAGGCTTGCACATTCTCGCGTCGCACTCCGATATTTCATGCATTCCTGGTAGGTGCTATAAGATTTCATCATCGATAAGTATGGAATTCTTGACGTCTATTGCGAATAGAGTTATTCTTAATTCTGCAACACTGCGAAAATTTTATCAAGTCGTTTTTACCTTATTTTGTGGAGTATTTCATAGCTACAAAATTGTTGTGTATGTAATTTTATACCCTTACGCTTTTTTATGTAAACAAAGCCCTAATTAAATAATTCAATCTATTTCTTAAAAAATATATAATTTGTCGTCTCTCGGTATTTATGTATCTTCGTATATAATTCTCTGATATTAGTATAAATAATGCCACTTTTGATTTTTTAATACTTGAGACGCAAGTTAAAAAGCCCTGTCATTATTTGACTTCATATTTGCATACTTCTTACTTTTAAAGAATGCCAAGTGACTCGACATTGTAATATATTTTTAGGTCAACGGTTTTATCTAGACTAGGCGCGCCTAGGTCTAGAGCCGTTATGTGCGGCGTCGACCTAAATGCGATGATAAATTATCTCGGTACGCTCGCTCCGAACTCAGATCTCAGATTTGGAAACGTTCACGGTTGATAACATAATCTTGCGATGTTTGAAAATGATCAGGGTTTAATCTTAACTAAGGTTCTGAGAAATTAGTCATGCGTTATTCTGATGTATTTTGATAACTTGTTTTTTTAAGGTAAACCCATGTTTTCCGATAAAATAATAAATATCCGTGAAATCTATTGACTGCTGGTTATGAGATGATAAGGCCTCTGGCTGTCTGAAAAATATTTGTATCAGCTTGAATTTTGGTTAGATCCTCGACTTAAAACCGCTTGAAATCGTACCGTTTGTCGAAATGGAGATACCGATACACCCTTTTCTGTCTCCGACGTCCTCCCTCCTCCACCGAATAAGGTAAGGCGAGCTTAAGGCGCTTAGCACTGAGTAGTTGGAAAAAGAATCGTATCGACGATAGACATCATGTAGTCTGAGACTATAATGTACCTATTTTGTTGTTCATTATACAAGTATAGTAGTGACTAAACATATTTTAACGCACGTCCTAATTATGGCTGTTTGGTGTGTTTATTTGAATCGTTTCTACTCAGTCGGCATCTTATTTGATTCCCACTCATGACTATGTGCTTGTCCGATTCGGTGATAATAATATACCAGAAAAAACTCTTTTAGGTATCCCTATGGCAATCTCTCTATTATGCGTGCTGTCGTGCCAAAAATTACTTAGGGAGTGGCAATTACTTATTATTCATGATAATTGGGGACAAATTAATCTATTGTTTAACGCGTTTGCAAATTTAATTGCTTGTTTTAATGTTTAATGATATATACACGAAGGCTATTCTTTTGTTGCGTCATTGGTTCCGTAGTTACGTATGAAGAGTGTGAGCAGCAAAGCTTTCGGTTTAATTCTTAGGCTGAGGGGCTCATTTTAAATATTCTCTTCATATCTTTGTATAGCTTTTATTGAATTAATATTACAATCATATAGCTTAATGAGACACAAACGGGTCTTCCGGGATAGAACTGGTGAAATAATTCGCATGGATTCTACGTAAGAAACATTATTGCATTCGAATTGGTGATAAAGATTGCTGGTAGCTTAGTTTGATCAAACCTTTAGTTTGTATAAAATAATTTGTTGTGCAGAACTAGTAGGTGTTCAGGTTACCCATATTTTACTTTCACGGATTGGGAAGCGTTGGTAATTGATTAAAGAATACGCTTAAAATCTATAATGAAGCTGACGCGACGGTGAAAATGCCTAAATCCAATAAATAAAAAAATATATATCTTAGAAATATGTATAATATGTACTTGTAGTTAAATTCATGAACTGTGGTGATTGCAAAAATATTTCATCATCAAGTGTTACAAATAAATAGAATATTTTTCTGTTTGACCTTGTTTGTAAAAATATTTAGGTCAGTTGGCCGTTGAGTAAAATTGAACATTAGTTGGAGTAAATTTATAACGATTGAGTAGTGTTTCTACTGGACAGAAAACTAGTATTATTGGTCTATTATTTTACATAAACCAGTCACCTAAAATAACTGAATAAAATAAATAAAGTTGTTGATTCTAGCTGTGTTTGATCTCTTTAAGAAGTTAATCAACACAGAATACAGAAAACAGACTTTTATGAATCTAGTAAAGTGGCATTTAGAAATTAGGAGAGACTTTGTTTCTCACATAAACTTACACCTCGTGCATCGAGGCGGAAGCTAGAAGAGCATAAAGAAAGATTACTTCACATCAGTTTTATCTATTACTTAGGTACAGGGGCGGTAGTTCCATAGAAGCTCAAAAGCTCAGCTTATTTGACAAAGACAATTTAGTATATAAGAATATAGTAACACCACAAAATAAACCATTATAGATTAGACATTACACAATTATCATGTAAAACTTATGGACTTGTATGGAAGTACCGCCAGTCCTGAGGTACTAAACCCTTCTTCTACTTCATCAACCCATATACGCCCACTGTTGAGCACGGGTCTCCTCTACCATTGAGAGGATTTAGGCCATAGTCCACCACGCTGGCCTAGTGCGGGTTGGCGGACTACATACCTAAGAAATTCCTAAGAACTTTTAGGTGTGCAGGTTTTATCACGATGTTTTCCTTCGCCGTTAAAGCAAGTGATAATTCAATTCGAATACACACATAACTTTCGAAAAGTCAGAGGTGTGTGTCTGGGGTTTGAACCCGCGACCGCCGAGATTCTCGACCGCGCCCCTAAACCTCGAGGCCATCACTGCTTAAACCCTAGTAAATTAAACCCTAGTAAAGCTTTACTAAATACAACTAAGTTCATATCACAGACTTGATAAAACTGATCATTTCGTGCCATGAACCCGTAGATCGGATGTTGTATTCAACCGAATAGATTCGGTCAATATTACGAGTAGTATAGAAACGAACGGAACAGTTACCGTTAGTGATTCACGTTCGGACAAAGGAGAGCGAAGGATTGCCGCTGTATTTTGTGTGAACGTGCTAAATGTCTGTCGTCACTGTTGTGAAATGTTCCGATAACACTTAATGTGTTGTGGCGAATTCGATTATATTTCATAAATAAGGTTTGCCCATTTTGTACGCAGACTATTCCTAATAATAAATTATTTAGATTTTCTTTTTTTTTTGGAAAATTTGGCATTGGTAATCATATTTACATTAATAGATACTAAGAAACATCTTAATGAAATAATTAACTTAATTTGCTTGGAACTTACGATGTCGTCTATTAAGAGTATTTTTTTTATAGCAGAAAATCCTGTATGGAGAAGATCCATTAAGTTATTTTGTTTTTAAATAATTTACGCATTCAGCAGGCTACTCAACGCAACGGAAGTTCACTTTCATCGAATATTGTCTCATTTGTCTTTAAAACTTATTATTCAAAACTTTTTAGTTAATTAGGAGTTTTGCATACAATGTTGTATGAATAAGGTACCATAAGCTTTAGTCGGAATTCTATTAACATCTCACTGATCAATACTACATTAGTCATGATTATGATTTTTGTAATTAATCGGGAGAGACTAATGATCATTAAATATAATTGAGTGTTTTTTTTCATTTAGATAACGGTTAATTGGGAATTTGATTTTTCTTTTTTATTCTTTTCATAAATAAAGACCATCATCATTAGCCCTTGCCTATGCCACTGCTGGACATGGGTCTTCTGTATAACTAAGTGGGGTCCGGCCTTAGTCCACCACGCTGTTATAAGAAATTCTTAAGAATTTTTAAGTGTGATAGTTTCTCCTAATGTTTTCCTTTCGCCATTAAAGTACTTAACAATAACTTTAATAAGTTAGAGGTGTTTCCCTGGGATTTGAACCTGTCGAGATTTTTCTGCATTATACCCGAATTTAGTGATTTCTTGTAACAAGCCGTTTTGCTTAAGTGATGTTAATTTTCCCGATGTTTACTGAGTATGGGCAAACGCGACCTCCCGGTAGACCGGTTTGGTAGGTTCTCAGTTTATGGCCCTCCGACTTCCTCCCAGTCAAGAGTGCCGCTCGTTTGACCTCATGCATATATACGGTTTTCATGCAGTGATTTGATTACGTTTTCTGGGACACGATAAGGTTTGTGGGTTATGTTCTGACGATCTTCTAAAATCCTAGAATAATTTTATGTTCGTATATAAAAGATTTTTTTTTTGCTTTCCTTTTAAACATTACGAGTATACAATGTTAAGTGTAATAATGGATAAAAAAATATACTTCCTAAAGAAAACCTGCATAATTTAAAGTCGACATATAATAAGCCTCTTGACATTTAAAAAGGACAAACTGAGGTGTTAGTCATTCACAAGAATGTGTAACTAAAGGTTAAGGCATATTATGTCTGCTTTCAACTTGAATACTTTGTCGTGGCACAGATGGCTAGACCAGCTTGCTAAACGGGAGAACACGATATCGCTCCTCCCACCCTGACAAATAATTTTCATCCACAAATATTTGTATCGGGTTTGGGTGTTTATGAGACAGACAAGTCTTGTAGATTCTGTTAACCACGACACAAGGCCCGCGACTTTGTGTGGGGTCAGAACTTATAGTGACTGTTGGCTTTATTTATTATTATTTATTGTCTACAGCCAGTTGGTAACAATACAAAAGTGCAACTCAAACGTTTACGAGCGTATCGTGAGGTCGATTCATGGCTGCGGGCATTTAGTAGAAGTGGGTTACTCACTTTCCGCGCAGTGGCTTGTTCACAAATTCGCCATTGTTTCCAATCTATTCCGGTCATGCGATCGTTTAGTCCTCGAATTGTCGTGTCCTCGGATAGTTTTAGAATATGATTGTTCTTCCGTGGCCTAAGACTTTCTTTTTAAACTATAGTTATTCGTGGAAGTATTTTGTGGACTGCTTCTTCCGTTCCATTTTTCGGCAAATATAAAAATGGAAAATCTCTGTTGTGCTTCTTATTATTGGTGACCTGTAGGAAGCCTGGAAATGTGGCATTTGATTACAAACATCACAAATTATTAGTACACTTATGTGTCACTACTAAGCACGAGCCTCCTTAACTGAGAGTTGCCCACGCTGGCCTAGTGCTGATTGGCGGACTATTCACTTTAGAAATATCTGAGACCTTGTAGGGGAGTAGGTTGCCATGGTGATTTCCTTCATTGTTAAAGAACGTGGTTAATCATTATGAATGCCTATTAATTACGGAAAGTCAGGGGTGTATTCCTGGCGCTTAAGCCCAACCGCCAGGATTCTTGACCGGGCGCCTTAACCCCGTAGCCATTACTATTGATAACAATACACACACTTACATTGTGTATAAACGTAGTGCACAAAAAAACCCTTTTCTAATATCAGCTTGGGAGTGTATAGATGGATATGCAGATGTAGTCACGACGTTAAATTAAAGCTATCCTTGATGATTACGATGCAAACTGTACCTTGCCCCTTTTAGGGCTTCCAAGGTGAACGAAGCCATGTTAATTCGTTCAGTTTTTCCGCTAACCTGCCAAAAACTTCGGCTTACGGCGATCGCATTGGTTCTTAAGTCTTTAAGTTGTCTCTTTAAGTCTTCTTACAAGGACTATAGTAACTTGTATACGGTTTTGTAAGATAATTAAGATCATAGTAATTAGAAAATTGGATCAGAAATTACCAGAGACATTTAAGTTTTATTAACCCCGGACGCGGAAGAAATATCAGTAAATCATGACAATATTTATTTGAGTTCAGGTAAAGAACCTGTTTGCGTTAACGCTCTATTTTAAGTTTTAAACATTTGCTCTGAATGTGCAGTTTCATTAATATAAATTGCTGTAAAAAATACACATAAGTAGTTGATAGTGATAGAATAAGTGTGTACTTACTTCCGTTATTTAGAACAAAAAAATACTTTATGAACAAGGGAAGGGAATCCTTAGGCATCCGATAATCTATAAACGAAGCAGACCTGCCGTCAATATCATAACTGAATATCAGTCTTAATTCAAGCGAATTTATTGAAATATTTAGTAACCGCATCAGTGATTCTGAATAGAAGGTTCTAGACACGTGAGTATTGAACAATACGAAATGAAGAATTATGAAAAATCATCGCAAAAACCCCAGTCGCTTTCCGTTCGTCATTGACGCTGAATCATCAAACGTTTTAAGGCCGTGGTTGGAATATTTTATTTCAAAGCTGTAGTGTTGCGGTTTGCCCCGTGCGCTGAATTTAAACTCTGATTCATATCATATTAAAATAGATTGACAGGCGAGCATAGTTGTGTAACCGGTGAATTCGATAATTTGTGTATTGATTTTTTCGTGAATTATTGATTTTTTCGCTGATTTAAGATTTTCGATGTAATATTAAGTTACTATGGGTTTATGATTTTGGGGAGGGCTTTATCAGCAATGGACGTCTATAGGCTGATGATGATGGGTTTATGATAAAAGATTCGAAAACGGACGTAAATTCATAGGACAGAATGAACTTGAAAGACAACATTTTTAACAAGAGTCGTTTTTTTCAAAACAGGTTTTCCTTTTGTAGTCTCAATAGATTAAAGCATATGCCTCACAAAACAGTAGTTGAATTTAAACATAAGTAACGTTATGTACGTTATCTACAATTCCGCGTTGCTTTCGTACTTTTACTTTCTATTACGCACGGATTAATTATCAAAGCGGGCCAGTTTGATATATCATCAATCAGCTTGTATATAATATTTTTTGACATGACCGGCTCCAATTTTGGTAGCAAAGATTGGGTGCATCGAGATGTAAGCCCACGCACAGTAATCTTGTTAAGTAACTTTTTATTTTCAGTTGATGTAATTGCATCGAGAAATTATTAAAAATGGAATAGATTTTTTTTTCTGAAATTAGGGGCGAAAATAAGATCTATGAGACTGATAATATGTTGACACTTCACACAAATCGAAGGTTAAGCGAATAATAAATATAGGTTGCAAAAATAGGCGCCATGCGATAGAAAGGTATATTGATAACATTATGTAAAGATTGAGTAAAGATTAATATGCATGACGAATGACACAAGAAATGCAACTATCACTTGTACAAAATTTCAAGTTACATGGCTACCTGTTCGTGTATCTTTTGACAGGGCTGATATTTCAGATGATGAGGTGATAGCGTTATCATTATCAGAGGGAATTCAGGAGATCGATAGTGTTTGTATCCGTTGTGGTTATTATACGAGGTATTTGTTGACGCAGAATATTATTTATAGAAGACATATACATCGGATTATATGTAAGATTTAACAGCATGTATGTTAATGTAGAAGGTTCTTTAATTGTCTGATGTTCTTACTCCTAAACAGCTGATTTGAATTCAGCTGATTTGAACAGGTCATTTTTGTTCGAAGACAAATGGGTTCGGAAGGCTGTCATAGAAAGCTTATTTGTAGGAATTTGAACCTGGATAGATAGTTTGTTTAATATGTATATAAAATAATCGGGTATGCTTTTGAGAAATAAAGTTTGTGTAATGATTACATACATAAGCATTCAAATTAATCCAGAATTGTATGTTGACATATTGCCTTTCTGCCCTCAAAGTGTCAATACTTACAAAATACTACTTTTACTAATAATTAATTCTTACATTACAAACCAGAACTTAAGCACATAAACTAGTTCAAATTAAGTTACGTGCAGTTGACATGTTCACATTAATTAATTGATTTCAATAACCCAAATATTATGTAATATTACTTAGTGGAAGCAAAGGGTGACCTCAGAAAAAATGGCCTGAATAAGATCCCGGAAGCTGTTAAATAGAAGGGTTATATGCAAGCATTCTACAACGATATGAAGTATTTGGGAACCCTTTGTTCTACAGTTGATTCAAACGTAAATTTTGAAGATCATCTATTTACTATAATTTTATAGTCAAATCTTTTTTTAGGGCAGTAATTTTACTATAAATTTCAGATAAATGTTAGGTTACAAAATGATCTAAATTAGATGAAATTACTTAACAATAGCTTTATAGTATAAATATCAAAGTGATGACCCCGTCTTCAAAATTTTGGAACTGAAATAATCAATACTGTTCAAAATTTCTTAGTTTCCGACTTATACAATTCGACATCGTTGTGTTGTCTAAGTGAGAGTGCAAACGTCACAGATCGAGGTCTCGACCTTGTGTCAGAAGTAGTTTAGCGCACGAATCCGGTGGAGTTTTGTACTGTTCCACTACTTTAATAATCTTTATCACTCTTTTAATACATTCGTTTGCACTCGTGATTGTTCCGCTGTGAGTTTTCTATGTGATATCGGATTTGTGATTAGAAATTGTAATTGTGAAATTCGATTCGGATTTTGCTGTATTGGATCAAATGTTGGATCACCCAATATTTGCCGTCCATCAATTTTTTTTTGTAATTTAAGTAACTTGATTTTTGATTCAAAAGTTAGGAACTTTTGTTTTGTATTTTTTGCAATGTATTAAGTTACTTATAGAATTCTGTTTTCTCTTTATCATTGTTGTTTATTAGTCGTTTAGAATTCTGGAAATAGAAACTCTAACATTATCCCAGAAATATATAAAAACCAGAACAGTTGGATTTTATTTATTTGAGCTTTAGGCACTCTATAATTATCAGATGGATATTGCATAATAATAGCGTATTTATTATTTAAATTAACAAACATTACGCCTTGATCTATAGTGACTATAACTATTATCATGTTTACATTAAGCCAGTAAGTGCTAGTAAATTTTACTAAAATCATTTTAACTAAGTATTTAAAAGCAGAAATTCTGTTCAGTGGATAAAATGGAGATAGCATACTTCAAACGCACGATAAAACCCACCTGTGAGATTATTCTAGAACGTGAAATACGTGTGTAACCGAGGGAGCATGTCATGCCGGCCAATTGATCGAAAAGTCCGCTTTACGCACGATCTCACGTTACACACGGCTTAACTATTAACTGTTTTATTATCCAATTACTGGTTGGGCAACTACCACGTGTTTTAAGAGAAAATTACAGTTCTAATTAAAAATATACCTTATTGCCAACCAATGAAGTTAAATTTATTACGAACTGCCGTCGAAGGAATGCAATTTTAACACGGGATACAGTTGAATGATTCGGGGTTGTATTTTCGTTGGATTTACGACCTTATCAAAGAGGATGTTAAGGATTTACGTTTAGTGTTGCATATTCAGTGCTATGGGATTTTGGATCTTGTGTCTATGGGTTAAGGTTTATGTGAAGGTTTTTATGGGTTTATCAGATGATAATTGATTGTTAAACATACATCTTCGTGTTATATTAGGGTTAAAAGTTTAGGGTTGTGGACGGAAGTGTTTTTTCATATGCAGGTATAACAAACAGAGAATAAAGTTTTGTTGGTTGGTTGTAGTGTGCAATATAGTGTAATATAGTGGTTCATTCGATTCTCCGGTCAGGAAAGTTTATTGAGAGGTTAATTTTAAATTTTCAGGAAAAGCGAGTCAAGACATTCTGTATTTTATATGGGTTGTACTAGCTAGTTACTATTTAGTTACAGAGTCTGGGAGATGTGACTGATAACCAGTATTGCCTCCACGTTAATGTAGCCATAAAACACAGTAAACGAAAGATGGATTTCTGTATCCAGCAATGTCTTCAGAGTTACAGTCATGAGTCAACCCCAAGCACACTTCGTTTTGTTTATTATTATTAAGTTTCTTTTTATCTATAAAATTACAAGAAAGTCTTTGAATAGTACGAGATATCAAATTGCACAAACACTAGTGCAGGACACGAAGCGAAGTGTCAAGTGTGATTGCGACACGCGATGTCCACACGATGGCATTCGATAGACATTATCTGTGTTATCGATTCGCCACGCAACACTATACTGTTTTATAGCTGTTAGCAGCTTTATACATAGGAACTTATATTCCGGAGGGCATGTTAAGTTTAGATAGCTAGTTAAGAATTGAATTAAACTTAGGATTATGGCAAACCCATTGCCATTATCAGGTACATCTGAAGATTTTGTGCGTTCAAGAATTACTTAACAAAAAATCTCTAAACATAGGCCGAGACAGTGATAAAATGTTTCGGCAAAATGTAGTAGTTTCAGGTCTGGATGTTTGGGAGACTGAAAAGTCTCTCGTAGTTTGTGATACCCACGACACAAGACTCGTAACTTAGTATGGGGTCAGAAGTCAGAACTATGTGTGTGACTGTTGAGGGTATTTATTTATTTATTGATCTTGCCGTACAAGTTTGTGTAGCATTGTCCGAAGGTCCCAAGTTCGATTCCCGAATGGGCAGCACTATTTTGTTTTCTGTAAGGAAATTCGCAGGAGCAACCCACTTTTATTTGCATGGCTACCGCCAGACGAAGATTATAAACTCGGTCAACACTTGAGACGGCGAGACATGTTATTTTTACTTTACGGGCCCGCTACGGCAGTAAGTCGAGAATTATTTGAATACACTGGTTCTCAGTAAATGGTCGTTGTTGGTTTAGTAAGAAATACTTAATGTTTGAGCACGAAAACCGCTTCCTTGAATTAACGACTGTAGATATAATTTTGTTTATAAAAGTAAGAATTTTGCATTTTGCTTTTGAATGCCTGAAGATTTTATAAGAACAAATTCTGAATATATTCATACTGATTTAAGAAAATATCGACTTTTTTGTTTTCGATTTCTAAGCCTTTTGTCCAGCAACAAGACGTTATATGTATACAGTATATTTGTGAGTAGTTTCTATGGAAATATCGAACTCTGATCCTCGACGATCCTGTTTGGTGTCATAATGCTGCCTTCAAACGAATGATGGGAATGAGTAGCATAACAAAATAAACAGGTTTTACGTAAACTAAGGTTTATACGCCTTTGTTACGTTACGGTATGCTCCGCTGAATTTGACATTGCAGACCATTTTGCTGCTCTTGTGTAAGTCTTGAACACAAAAAACTTGTAGACGTTGCTAAGAAATATTGAGTATTTAAATATAATAATTTCAATGTTATTATCTTGTTTCGAGAAAGATAACTATAACTAACGCAGTCATGCGGGGTTCTTTAGAGGCTTTGTTTAAATTACAAATAAGTCGAGATTTCGGAGACAAGGGATAAATTACTGAATCTGAAGTTTGTATACTAGTGTTCAAAGACTTATTGAAAACTGAGACCGGTATTAGTTTTGGTCGTAAGGAACACGTCAATTTTTCATTCGTCAATGTGCTTCCTTGTATCTATTACCTGTCTTTTTTATCACTATCGGCATACATTCTGTATATATTAATTAAGAGTTTGGCGTAAGAGGCCTCTAGTAGAATTGTTTTACGAAAAAGTAAGTTGAAGTTAATTAATTTATATTATTTCTGACATCCTACCTAAAAATTATGCAGTTCTAAGTTATTAACATCGAATTTTCGCTCGCAGATTACATACATGCAGGAGTACATACTCGTAATAGTTTGAAACTGTTACTACACCATAATGGTCACATTGCCGTGACAATGTTAAAGAAACAGCGTGTGTATGATTTCAAATAGCTGTTAGCAGATCGCGTGGATGAAATAGGAATTCCTATGTAGATTTATACACAATCTGCATGTGAAAACGTTAGATTCCGCACTGCACGGCACTTTTACGCTATTTCTGTTACGTGTAATTCATGGTTCTGTAATTCTGTAGTACAGTTATGTACGAGCCTCATCGAAGGTTGCAAAGGATAAGGACTAAGTCCACTGTTCTGACTCCTACTCTGTTTAGTGGACCAGTGGCGGTACTTCCATAGAAGCCCGAAAGCCCGACTTGCCTTACATAGTTCCGAATAACGAACTTAACGATTGTTTATTTATAAAATAACGCTATAAACATGAATGTGAGTACTAACCGGTAGGTATTTATTAGTCCTACGTACCAAAAAAAATATGCTGCTACTAAATAAACATTTGGGCTTACCTTAGTTTGACACCCTAGGCACGCCACTGTAGTGGACCTCTAGGCATTAAAATGCTTATCAGAATTTGAAAATGACGTAGTTAATTTTGACACTTTTGTTCCTACTGATTTTAAAAGTGAGATTCAAACTTGGAGAGTTGGCTATACGTCAAATTGTTAATCGAGAGATAACTAGCAGATCTCCACGTTGAGACAATTTTTGTGTCATCTACAAATAGTTGGTGCGGGTCTGGGTGATAGTAAAGTGTCTCGCAGTTTCTGGTATCTATTTTGGTTAACAATTATGTATGAGACTATTGGGTGTATATATTTATTTGCTTATCTATTTTATATCCTTAAAAGCTTTAGCACTAAAGCGTTACTATAACTATGATCTAAATCATTTTACTTTAATGGTTTATAATTTTTGATAAAGAACCAACTACCAAATAATTATAACAACCTGCATACAAATGCAGTCTATTTATAGCAATACAGCATTCTTCCACTAAAATAACATTGTATAAGTGAGTTTGGTTGCAGTAAGACCTTCGTTACAGTGTAATTAATACCGAAGCGGCGCTTTCACCGACCGCTTGGCAATGCGAGCACGTCCGACCAATGTTTGTTTGTCGTTATGTTATGCTAAAAACATTGGATATTCATATATACAGTATGTGGGTATGTGTGATTCATTAACACTTTTCTTTAGTATTGGGCGACGCTCCGTTCGGGTGTGATTTTATAATAGGGCTTAGGTTAATCTATATAAATAAATAAATAAATACACCCAACAGTCACATACATAGTCCTGACCCCACACTAAGATACGAGTCTTGTGTCGTGAGTATCAGAAACTACGAGAGACTTTTCGGTCTCACAAACACCCAGACCCGAAACAAATATTTGTGGATCACACAAACATAAGATAAAGGATATAAAGAGAAAATTTTAAATGCTTTAGTATTTCATTAGTTTATTCATTACAAAATAGAGAAGTATAAATCTTACCCCTTTAAAACTGTAGTAGATACTCATTAACTTTTGTCAGCGCGCAAATCAATTATAATTTTTGTCAGTTTACGTTAAGAAAATAAAATGCATAGTCTGTTTCTGTAATAAAATTCTTCAAAAAAACTGGAGATCTATTCTTTGATAAAGAAAATTTGCGAACCATATGGTCGTAATCTTTGTTTAGGAGTAAGATTTAATATCTAAGCAAGGAAAATATAACATCTAAATAAGTTGATATTAAATTACCAGTTAATAAAACAGGACTGTTAAATATGAAACATAAGTTTATTGGATGATGTGACTGATAAATATGTTGATTATATTAAAAAGAATAATTTCGAGTCATCAAAGATAAGATATGTCTATAACAAAATATCTAACGATTGACACACCTTTCGAGTTTATCTGACGTCACTATCACAAACCTGTGGAATGTACAGAACGTGGATATGATGGTGTTACATTGTCTAAATAGTATTATATAGTCAATTTAATAATTTTATAATGAAAATTATGAGATTAAAATCCATTAAAACTGATTTTTAGATCAGATCTTGAGCTCCAGGGTTGGGTAGTGTTTATGGCTTTTTAAAAAAGGTCTTAGTATCAGCACGGAATTTGGAACTGTACCCGAAAAACGACAATTTTTTCTTCTATATTAAGGTTGAAAACATCACTGTATATGGGGTGAATTATTTCTCCATACCGTTTTATGAGAGTCTTTGTAGGTTATTGTTTTTAAACTGTCTATCTTTTTGTCTATAATTAATGGTTGCTATTTCATCAGCACCATTATAAGTCCATTGAATAGTCAACACAAGTTCCTATAAAGCTACCGTTTGTTTTGAATATCTGTTGCCATGACAATGAACCATTTTTAGCCATTTATATAGCCTGAAACGAAAGCCACGCTTCTTATAAATTACCTGACAAGACATGACATATTGACCTAATTTGACATGAATTTTCGGTATTAATTTGGTTGGCTTAGTAGAAATTTACGTTTTTATATTTGCTTGTACGTTCCATTGTTAGAGAAACACTTTCAATACAAAATAGTTATAACTTTGCTTTATACATATACTCATATACTACAAAATACTATTGCGTAGTTAGATCGTGTGATATTTGATAATATTTTTTTTATTAATTAATTACATTCTGGCAATTCAATACATGAATTGAGTGATGGCCTCGGGGTTTGGGCGCGCGGTCGAGAATCTCGGCGGTCGCGGGTTCGAACCCCAGGCACACACCTCTGACTTTTCGAAGTTATGTGTGTATTCACATTGAATTATCACTAGCTTTAACGGTGAAAGAAAACATCGTGATGAAACCTGTGCACACTTAAGAGTTCTTAGGAATTTCTTAGGTGTGTAGTCCGCCAACCCGCACTAGGCCAGCGTGGTGGACTATGGCCTAAACCCTCTCAATGGTAGAGGAGACCCGTGCTCAGCAGTGGGCGTATATGGGTTGATGAAGAAGAATTCAATACAAAGTAAACTTAAATAAGTAATTTGTCAATCAAACATTTATTGATCAATTATTACGACCTTCTTGTATACAGATATTTCAATTTTATTATATTGGGAGATTAGTATTGACGATAATACAAGCCATATAAGCGAATATAAACCGTATGTTACCCATGTGCCGTACGAAATACGACTTGAAGTAAAACGTTACATAATAGCTAAAATCACGTAAATACGCGGTGCAGCTGGCGTGTTTCGACTATTGTTAATCAGGAAAGGCGGGTTCGCGTGCCGCATTCTGAATTCTTAGCGCAGTATACAGATATACAGTAACCGACAATAAAGGTTATGTATTGAGTGCATATTCAAACGAGAAATAGTCTACGTTTTTATTTAAATCTGCAGGCTTTTTGTTTAGAAGGCTCTTGTATAACTAAATGATTTGAATTGAAATGACAGATCAAATTAAAAATTTGGACTGTCTCGTGGTCTCGCGTTACGTATGACTATAAATAAATAATAGAAAACAATAGATGAAAGATCGAAACGGAAATGCGCAGCTCTGCCTACTAATATATAAGAAAAAATATGCATTAAATTGTCTAACGGGAGTCCCAAAAGATTGTAAAACAAAAATGATTGTGTTTCGACTCTGGCATAGAATATTATATGTATTAGCATGCAAATGAAACCATTTTGGATGTTCATGTGAAAATTAAGTATTTAAAATTATAAATGCTTGAATTACTAACGGGTACTAGAGTACTAGTGCAAACTACATAGCCTGCGAACCGTGAAGTCATGAGTTCATTTACCGGATTGGGAAAATCCTTTGTGTGAGAACCTGTTTGTTTTTATAGATGCCAGATGTTGTATAATTTAGATTTTTCTAAAAAACACGTTAAGTTTATATATTGCAGGATGCTTTGAAAGTCTTTCAGATACAAATCATCTTTATAAGCATTATTGTCTCGAGCTTTCTACTTTCTTCTTTGAAACAATTTTAAAGTATTTTTGGTACCTTTCCAATGTCATTTTTTAACTATTTCGTTTATTATAATCATAACATAATAACGCCTAGTAATATTTTTATACACATTAAACTTCCAATAATTCCTCTAGCTTGTATATAACACATGACGTACTGTACACTCACATACTAGAGTTGAATTGTCGGTTTCACCGTGTTCCCTAGTTGGTCGGGGGCCGTGAAATCTATCGTATTGTTATTGCTATTGTGTTTGACATGCTGCGAGCAACGTTTTGTATCGGTGTATGCGGAAAAACTATTTTTCCGTTTTTACTAAAATATCGGCGTTGAGAGCAATGGTTGAACGGTGGTAGTATATTTGATGCATGCAACATTGGTAGTTTTAAACTTATTTGGGAGTTTTGTTGATAGAGATTATTTATGTGTCCCTATTCGCCTCAATAGTGTGCGTAAATAAAATTATCCCGGGGAGTCAATCGGCGCGTTGATCAGTCCTCTAAGCTGGTATGATTGTATCGTTTTTCAAAGATATTGTAATCATTTGATGTCAATAGGCACTTTATCATAACTTGGTTGTTTTTACCATTGGCCAGTATAGTTTGTATATTAAGCCCTGCCAAAATGACCGTCACCTCCAAACCATTCGTCTGATAATGAAATTGAACGTAAATTGTCTGTTTTGTTTGTCTTTGTTATGAAAATCTATTTTATTTCTACGACACATTTGTAATAGCATTTTCTTTATAACTTGGTACTGTAATCTGGGTACAGACATCAGTCTCTGCATGCTTCTTTCAGGCTGCGGACATGAATGTATGATATATCACATTTTTATAGTAGAAAATGTGGACAAGTCATGTGGTATTCCGGCCTTGGATTGATTTTCCATTATGTTGTATTATATATGCGATACGTGGCCGTGTCCGATAGAAAGGTACGGCCCAAGGGCGCCGCGGGGAACAATCGATATTTTTATAAACGGTGCTGATAAGTTATTTATCTAATCGATTGGGGCACGTCATGTTCCAACGGTAAATGGGCTTTCACGCGAACTTTGTTTGGACTTTTGTTTAATAAATTATATTGGTAGAAGTATACGCTGTTTCTCGTGTCTAACGTATCTGAGAATTTAGCGGAATGACTCCATTAGGTAACATCGTCCCGCGGCACAAATACATCGTTCATTCCGGTCTAGAGACCCCGGGTTCACCTAACGAAGCATTGTTGACTTTTCCTGGCGAAATGTGGGTACAGAAATGCACTGCTGCCTACCCCTTTGAGGATTACAGGAGTGAGGTTATGAATGTGTATTTGGCATATGTGTATGATACAGTTGAATCACACTAATATATTTTTTTTTTTAAATAAATAAAATATTTATTAGGCAAAAACATAACTTTTACAAATCTTAATGACTAATATATGGGCTATACAATTTTCTAATAAAAATAGAGCATCTGTTTGCCGAACTAGGTAAAAACCTGTATTTCGGCACTCGGCGCCTCTCCCCTATTTCTTATATGATAGCCGCTAAATCAATGGAGTTTATTGTAATTTCTTGAGCCTCTTTATGTAATTGATGAGAGTGTGTGTATGTGTGTGAGAGGATGTGTAATCTGGGTAATTGAAATGGTCCTGTTAACAAAAATATTACATGCACATTTGTGCATTTACCTAGTTGTGGAAAAATCGCCCGTAACCAAGATCTCACTATTGAGAACAAGTCTTCCGTAAATTCTCTCTTTATTCTCTTTCAATAGTTTCTATCATCATAATCAACATCAAATCAAATTTAAAAATACAATATTTCTCTAAGCTCGGAGTCTACATCCGCATGTGATTCGCACAATCATTGCACGCGATCAGTGGTTCCGTTACGTGTGACATTTTCATGACCTTTTGTCGACGGTGAACTTAGGTCAACTGTGTACTTAGCGCTAGGTTCAATAGCGGTATGTAAGCACTATTGTTCTAAAACATTTTCTTATATTAGATTCTGTGATGGATTAATGTAGTGTTAGTTTAAAAAAAAAAGAAATGTTGAGCCCTGACGTGTAGCAGAACATCAACAGCATGGGCTGGGCATGCTGGGCACGGGTTTCATGCTAGTTTCTGGCCTATTGTGGATTGGCGGACTACAGCCTTAACATATAAATTTCTATGAACTTTTAGGTATGCCGGTTTCCTCACGATAAAGATTTATTAACTGAACTACATTGTTATAGCCTAGCTTTTTATTAATAAAACAACATTTATATTCCTTAACTATAACCAAGTTAACATAAACAAACACTACACCTATACGCACAAATATTGACACAAGTACCGTTCAAAAAAACATCAAATAACAAAAATTTAGATTGAAATAAGGGCAGTAACAAAAACTAGTTAGCATGTGACGGAAGCAGCTGTTCCCGTGCTCGGCCGACCGAGCCGGCCATCTGATGTGCACTGTGCGTTACTGGGAACGTTAGAACTCGACAGGATAATTATGTGAGGACTAGCACGATGAGGCTATTGGGTGGTAAAGGAATGAAAAGACTTCAAAACTTTAATGTTGACTTATCAGTTTTAGAACTATCTAGATTGAGTAACAGCACTGATAATGATAAAGAACCTAATATGTGAAATCGCCACAGGATGATATGTATGTTATCGTTATCAGCCCATAAACGTCCTACTGCTGGGCACGGGCCTCCTCTACCATTGAGGGTTTAGGTCTTATTCCTCGCTGGCGTAGTGCGGGCTGGCGGACTACAAATCTAAGGTCTTTTAGGTGTGCAGGTTTCCTCACGATGTTTTCCTTTACCGTTAAAGCAAGTGAATTCATTGTAAAATAGATATAACTTGGAAAAGTCAGAGGTGGGTGCCTGGGGTTTGAACCCGCGACCGCCAAGATTCTCGACCGCGCGCCTAAACTTCGAGACCAGGCGATACGTATGAATTGTACTTAATTCGATAGCGCCACTGAAAACGCTTGACATTCATTACTCCGAACTCATTTGCCCTATCATCAAGGTCGGTTCACATGACCGTTAAGCCCATACATGTATTAAAACATCAATAATTCACGCTCAATATTAATAAACGGTTAATATTTCACCTCACAATCGTTTCGTCACGATTAGACATTGACAATTGGTGTCGCAAGTTCTCGCTTCGCTGACGATGTTGCAAATAATCATCTGAACTAATCCAATTATGGACACTGGTGGGCCGTTTTGGAGGGAAACTTGGTGTCATCCTGATAAAAACGTTGTACCTTTTCATCTTCAAGACATTGGGAAGCCTAGTCTTTCGACTCAAAAGAAACCTATGTCAAAAGACGAGCGATGAAAGACATATGATTTTTATCAGCCTTTTTAGTATCATGAGGTGACTTTACAGAGTAAATAAAAGAAGATTATATATTCATACATTCATGTATGTATAGTAGAAAACTTTAAAAAATAGAATTGGTACTTCCATAAAAGACCAAAAGTGTTTCATATTCATTGTGTAATTTGTCTAGTGTATAATTGTTGTGGGGTCAGGATATTTGTATTCATACGCTAAATTGCTTTTGTTAAATTACGTTTATTATGGGGAATCATAAAAGGCTTTTGGGCTTCTGTGGAAGTAACGCCAGATATAGTATTTCAGAGCTTATAGTCAGATTGAATATTCTGAGTTTAAAACTATTCACTAGAAAGAAGTGTTCTTCATCAACCCATATACGCCCACTGCTGAGCACGGGTCTCCTCTACCATTGAGAGGTTTTTTAGGCCATAGTCCACCACGCTGGCCTAGTGCGGGTTGGCGGACTACACACCTAAGAAATAAGTGTTAAGAACTTGTAAAGGGTTTTAGTCACGTGACAAAATGGCTGCACAGTTATGATAGCAAAATTAGTTGATTACCCAACAACATAAAAGTATACATTATGTTGTCTATTAACTGTATGTTATGGTAATTAAAATAAGTGATTAATGTAAAAGAATTAATTAATTTGCTTATGAAATTATTTTTCAAAGTCGGTATCATAGAGACAGGCAATTAATAAGCATATAATATTTTTCGTCATATCAGCGTAGTAGAGTAATGATGACTCAGTTTAAAAAAGACATAGCTGTCGAAGGTTTGAATTTATTCATTTTTATATTAATTTCTGAATACACAGTTAATTTACACACAGTTAAATAGTAAAGGAAAATTCTATAAGTATTTCTTGAGTATGTCAAGTCTATTAATTCCCACTAGTATCGTTGACGAAGGCTCTTTCATACAATCGTAGTCAAATTTAGCAACATCATGTAGACACATATTGTATTATTTTATATGCGTATATTATGTTTATTTATTTAGTTGTTATACTTCTTTATTAGTTTTTGTTTAGAGTTTTATTCTTTACGCTATCTGTGCACCTACCTTCTCTGCATCACCCTAAGGGTGACAGTTAGAGAATGCTTCAGGCATTATATCCGCCTTTATACACATTGTATAAAAAGCATAAATAAATAAATAAAAATAAAGACATACCTCACATAGCAAAATGTATCAATCTACGTTCCATTTCGCTACGGTTTTATAAAGTTAATACTTTTATTTTCCCAGGTTTAATGGTGCAAGCCTTAGTCCAACACACTGGCCTATATTGATTGAAATATCATTACGTATCCCTTCTTCCTTTGACAGGGTTTAGGCCTTCAATTCATTGATATATTAAGCTAGAATTTTATACAAAACACATTCTTTACAGTGTTCTTGCGTGTGTACTACCAACCTTGTACGATTTACGTAGAAGCCGATCAATTCGGAAGGAAACGCGTATGTTTCGCTACCAAACACCGACAAATGTTCGTAAATGTGTTATTAGGGGCAATCGATAGGCCTTGCATGCCTCTAAACATCTGCATTTACATTTAGAAATCATTATTAATCGTGCAATGTACTGATTTAGCTACTGTTTAAGCTAGTTTTGTAAGATCAGTAATAAGGGATCTGTAAGTATTATTAGCGAAAATATGCTGGACAGATCTAATGGATTTGGTTTTAGAACATTTAAGTACGATTATTGCAACGCGACATATCTCGATTCGAAGATTCATCATAACACAATTGCGTTGAGTTTATTGCAGTAGCGTCTAAGTTGTAGGAACTTCATACGATTACAAATTACTTTCTCGGGATATGGCTCTATTACGAAACCTACTCTTGTTTCGATAACTTTATTTATAGTTCTTGTAAGTACTAATTCAAAGGAAATATGTGCGAATTGCGTCTTAAATAATGTAATAAACATCTTAGGTTACACGAATGCAGAGTCAAGTCCAAAGGAGAGAATTCGAACCGCTACCAATCTATCGAATTACGGAAACTTAGGATACGTTACAATATCGCTTTCAAATCTTATTCAATTTTAACTCAAACTCACGCTTGTATTCTTTAGAGAATTATTCAGAGGTGCATTTCTCCATAAAATTTAATATTAGAGAATTTATGTTTTTATACGCTTACGATTATTTGCGTTTTTTGGTTATTGTTTTACTCCATTTAAAATCTGTCGCAGTGGTTTCTCTAATACATATAGCTACTTTTCGGGTAGGTAGTAAAAAATGTATGTGTACACCTTGTTACTCGTATGTTAGCTACAATATTTCTGACAAACTAAGAAAAGCCCCATGCTTTTAAGTTGGTCGGTTCTAAGGAAAATGTATCAAGTCTAATAGGATGCATAAAGGGGAAGTGTGTACCAAATCTAGTCTAAGGTTATCCACCTCACAAGCGCAGTTTGCAAATGTTGTTGCGACATGTGCCATGAGTCAGAAATCAAGTTCCTTTTACGAGCTCATAATTGCCAGTATTAATGTCCTGATGAATAACACTCGGCCTTGTGAGAACCTGTGTTAGTCAAAGGAAAATGTCAAAGGCGGCTTGTAAAGGCAAGCGTCTATTGGGCGTGGCAGGTTGTACTATTATTCATTTTATGTATTGATATGGTGTGGTCGACTTCGAGACCTTCGAGAAAAGAGCCTATATTTTCCTCAAATGCTGTAAACGCATCGATGATTCCTCTGGTATTGTGGTTGATCATGAACGGTGATGATTACTTTAAATAAGGTGGCTCACTTGCTTGTTTGCTATCTTGCCTTTAAAAAAAGGGATAAACTAAATATATGCATCGTAATGGTAGACCTTTCTTATACTGTATAAGAAAGGTCTACCATTACGATGCATGACATGAAATTTTTAGATTGAAGTTCAATTGGTTAGATGGCCTGGTTATGTCTGCGATGGGTGCTACATTTTTACGTTGGTCGGTTCCGCTGTATTTCTACTATAACATTTTTAATAATACATTCGGTTGAATGATGTAAAGACTGAACCAAAAATGCACCAATAGATTTAAAAAGTATTTGAACTATACTGACTCAACCTTAGTAGAGAACAAAGACCTAACCCTAATGGTCAGTTAAAATACACGTCTGATTTCATTACCCTGAAAACGGCTAATATTTTACCAAAGGGGGCGTTGGTCTCCTATAATCTAAATCGTGATTGGACATTTTCCGCCACAATAGCTTTGACGTGGCTCAAAAGGCGATGACCTCGGCCTGTAAAAACTGTAACAAAAACATTTTCGCTACTCACGCCGCGGCTATCGGACAATCTGTATGTCGAGGTCTCTGTGGGTTTTATTTTAATTAACTTTTTACTGGATTAAAATAGCATCGGTAATAAACATTTATACGCGTAACAAAATAGAGTTTCACAAAAAATATGGTGAAGTAAGGGAACATAACAAAACAAAAGCTCAATTATTTGACCGTCAGTTATTACGTCGTAGAAGGCTATCAATATTTCAAAATATTAAATTTTTAACCTCTCTTAGTTCTAGACCAGACTGTTAGTGAGGGTTTTATAGAATGATATGAACATTAGAGTTTTGATCCCCCACTGAATTACAACTGAATTACAACATGCTTTTCTATCTCAAAAACATCCAAACCCAAAACAAATACTTGCAGATCACACAGACATTTGTCTCGGTGCGAGGATCGGTTCCCCAGTTTCTCGTTCTCGTTCCGTGGCTAGCCAACTGGACCACGGGGAACATAAACACCTGATTCTCTTTCGAATACCTTTAACAGTTGCAATATATGTATACTGAAAGCGCTATTTTTATATAAATACTGGAGGGAAATAAACAGATAACCCACCTTTTGGTAAACGGTTGTCGACACGTCTATTCATTTCGTCGATTGCGCACGCGTACTGTGGTTTTGTAGAGTAACTCTAGTTTCTCATTTGTTTATTTCCGTGATTACAAACATATCGGTGACAAATGTTTATAGGAACAGGAATTCTTATTTTTACAATAATCATCTCTAAATAAATAATTTCATTAATTAATAAGTAATTTCATTAATTAATACATAACAAATCTAATAGGTATAAAAACATAAACTCAATTATACGATTCTGTCATTTTAATTATTGTACAGTTATTTGAACGCATCATTGAGTTTCGAACAGTTAATTTAATGCCGGTTTTAGGAAATTAGAAATTATTGAATGAATCTCTTTTTAACTGCTTTTTTTTTCTTAATTTGTTTTAATATTTTGTTAGATATGAGGCGATTAGGTTAGGGACCATAGGGGAGTGAGTCGATTAGAAAAGGGGTAACATACCACAATGTCTTCGGTTCGTCGTAGTAGTCTAGTTACACTATTACTTGTGCGATTTTTAATTCCTTTGTCTTTGAGTTTGTTTGATTATGCACTTCTATTCGTAAATTTAAAAGAAAATCTAGCGAGAGATGAGTCGCTTGACGCTGGTGATGCATAGGCTTCATTGTATTAAAAAAGGAAGCTACGAAATACTTACATTCAATTTTCATGCAAATACAACCACGCTAGTAAATTAAGTTAACCTTCCCTCACCAAATATAAACGATAAACGAGTGTGAAGTACAAAAAGCATTTAAAAGGAAATCTTTTGTATTATAATCGTTGCGAAGGTCGAGTGAGCGTTACAATAGTTTCACGTTAATTCGTTCGCCCGTCTGTCTGTGTGACGCACAGCTGACCATGGAAATGATAATCGGCTCTAATTATGTATCTATACTAATATTATAAGTAATGCTGGCTTAGGCGCGCGGTGCAGAATCTCGGCGGAAGCTTATTCAAACCACAGGCACACATCTCTGGCTTTCCGAAGCTACATATTTCTGTATTCACTTCCTTTAACGGTGATAAAAAACAATGCAATAAAATGCAACCCATCAAAAGATTTTAGAAAGAAAGAAAAAGAAGAAATAAATGATAATATTATAAAGAGGATTAATTTTTTTGGATATTTGATTGCGGTGGATAATCTTAAAAATTAGTTAACCAATTTGTATGATATAGATAGGACGTTAGGAAAGAATGTTAGACCAAGACGTTCAACTGCTAAAGTTCAATAAAGGCCTTACTTATCGACCCTGATAATCTATGAGCTAATCACACGTATCTTGCTCTCTTGAATAACCTATCACGTGAGCAGAAACGAGATACAATATAAATATGAAATCATCATTGTTCATAAACAAGTTTTTGCCCCACTCTTGGATAAAAAGTAGCTTACATGACTGCTCTAGCTTATTCTCATTGTTTTCTTGATCATTTTTGTTTTTATGTCGATAAGTTTGTTTTAGAAAACTACTGTATTAACAATTTCACCAAGTTTTATTGCTGAAAATGTGCATAATAGAATTGCAGCACGGCCAGCGAACTTAAGGACTACATAAATAATTTTCGTAACTGACGCGCTAAAGAGGTTTGTTTTGATTTAATTACGTGGTGATGAACTCTGTCCAATGATACAAAGGCTATATCCTGGAGTACAAAAGTGACAGTGACTGGTGGGATAGGCCAAAAAAGTATACACTCACCCCAGTGGCCTGCCTAGGGTGTCAAACTAAGGCAAGCCTAAATGTTTATTTAGTAGCAGCATATTTTTTTTGGTACGTAGGACTAATAAATACCTACCGGTTAGTACTCACATTCACGTTTATAGCGTTATTTTATAAATAAACAATCGTTAAGTTCGTTATTCGGAACTATGTAAGGCAAGTCGGGCTTTCGGGCTTCTATGGAAGTACCGCCACTGACTCATCCTCCTATTGAAGAGAAAGTATCTATGTATATCATGTACTGGGTGTGTTTAGGTCCCATTTAATGAGGTAAAAGAATCCTATTGATGTGTATGCCTATATTATGCAGATACTCCTACATGATATCTCTGCAATATCGACAGAGCGTTGTGGGAAATGTGGGTTATTTTCCTTTTATTTCCTCATTCAGTTGACTTTTGTAATGATCTTTCGCAATCCATTGTGTGCTGGCGTTGTACTTATGACGTAGTCGTTCCGTAATCGTGACGACATGATGCCACGTTGCGATATTAGCCTTAATTATATTGGGCTTTACCTCTATGCTGAGTTTTTGGGTAGATAAGGACTGTAAGGGTTTGTATTCAAACCCGGGAGGTAAGAATAGTAACAGTAGGATTGATTTTGCTAGTTTTATGATTCACTAGTGTATTTTAGTTGAAGTCTTATTCAAAATCTTTGCAATAAATAGTAAGCTTTAATAACAGGTTGTTATGAAAGAACTCGCAGGTTTTCCTCAACTAAACTTCAAGATCAACAAATAACTCATCTCAGTCAATGAACTATAAAAAATTCACTGCCAATAACACGACATTACAGATTTTAATGTCTACTATTCATAATTACGACTAACTACCGTTTGAATCACATTCAAATTTGCACTTTAGCTTTGTAAGAATAAAGTGCACAATAGAATTGACGTCTGCGTGAAAAGTTAATTAATTCCCATCAGATAGCCTTGTGAGACATGAAATTAAAATGAATGTTGAATCTTTTCATTTGCACGCAATGTCAACTGATTCGTGAGGCTTTTGTTTTGATACCACTGAACTCAAATATAATTAGAAATACCGCAATTTGATTTTGAAAGACCGTTTTGTCAAAGCGAATGGCCAAAGACCGCCATTTGTAACGTTAGCAGTATTTGTGATAATGTTTTCTAATCATGTTCTTTTACTCACGATGCTGTTATCGCTATCTAACGTTCATTTAATACGGAAGTATTTTATGTCAAGATTAAGTCATTTTCTTTTCGTCATCGATTGATAAGAGGGCTACATTAAACTAGCTTTTAGTCGTCGATTTGCTTATATCACTCAAAATAGACATCGTAAAATATACTTCTAATACATTTAGTATAATTTTTAACAATGTATGTTTAATGGGAAAGGAGACAAAACAAGTCAGCCACCTGATGTTAAGAGACCAACACCATGAATACCCATAAAATCACAGAAATCCTCAGTACGTTGTCTCTTTCGTCGTTGTATCTGTTCGTAAATAGTTAGAAACATGTGCTAATATTGTTTCATATAATGATAGAAAACGCGGACATTATATTACCAAAATTGCGATCAATATTACAGTACATGGTATTTCATAATTCATTACACAACTGATTTCCATACGTATAGGAAACCGCAGAAAAACTACGTAATTATATCAATTTCCCACCGCGTTTCAATACGAAATGAAGTGCGCAATCGATAATTTAATAATGATTTGCGTACTTCGAAATTTACGTGGAACCCTTGGGAAATCGGTTGATATGCAAAGTGTATGTTTGCACAAACGACATATAAATCACTATTTGTAATCCTAGATATTTTGTGAAATGTAAATATAGTTCAATTGCTTGGAGCTTAAAATTTCGTCAGAACATGGTCATAGAAAATCGACCATTAGCCGTTTGCGGGATAAAGATTGGAAGCTTAAGGCAGTAAAATAATACAATTTATTTCGTGGTCTACTTGGTTTGATAGTAAATTACAGTAGAGAAATATCCATTTGTTTTATTACTAAATATAGTATCCACTGAGATCTAATCAAGTCTAGTTGATAAGACTAAAGCTTTTCCAATCGCAAAGGAAGGATATAATTATGAAAATAAATAATAATATAATATTTTTTTTTTCATAATCCTTAATATTAGATTTTACGTAAGTATACTTTTGAACTAACAAACCCAGACCTATGAATAGAGCACAACGCTGCGTCATTCGCGGTAACTAAACGATACTTTATGCGAACCGAATATTTGGTATTAATGTCATTTTTTATCGTTACAGGTAAGCCATCTGATAGTGCATCGCGTCACGCTTGGAACCAGATATGCTGAAGTGGCTTGTGTTTACCGCGTATGTATTTAGTACATAAGTGTCAATGCCCGTCGCCATTTCTATATTATTCATCCATCATCCATCCATCATCCAATTGGGGTCCACTGCTGGACATAGGCCCCCCCAATGACCTCCACCGGGATCGGCCGGAAGCCGCCTGCAGCCAGCGACGTGGTATCGTATATATTGTAGTGTATTGGTAATTGAGAGGGATTTCATCGCTTTTTCAACGGTTACACACTTTGAAAATTTTAAATTACCTGTTCTTTTTTAGCGAATGGGACGTTTTGGTAGTGTAGATATTTGCCAATGGAGCAAAATTAATAATATTAAATGGCTAAAACCTCTCGGTGACCATCATGCGCCAGTTTTACGGTAGTCTTAGTAGCTTAAAGAAGTGTCATAAAATATAGACCAAACAATTTTACATCTAAAGGTGGATGAAGGTTGAAGGAAGTGGCGGTACTTTCATAGCACCCTAAAAGCCCAGAATGCCTAAGTTCTGAATAATAATCTTTAAGCTTTAAACCGTTTTTTAACGAAAGCAGAAATATAAACAAGATTATCCATAACCCAATTATAAACCGGACATTAAACAATGCGTAACGCTTTTGGGCTTCTAAGACACCCTTCTTAGAAACTCCAGAAAACTCCCTCATATTAACCTAGAGTCTTGTCCATAAAAAAGCAGTAGTCAGGTAAGGCCGTGTCATTTACAAGTCTTTGTGAGTCGGCTCACGTGCCCCCGAGGACGTTCTGCCGAAGAATTACTGCATTGTGCGCGCTCAACTGCCGACGAGCACGTACAATGTACATTAGAAACGTGTGTAACCCGTCCCTTATTTTATTAAATTAATGTACATACACACATATATTCCTGAAGGAACAGGGAGAAGTAGGGAATGCATTTCTAAATTAACTTTTCGCTAATTTGTTTTCGTTGCGTGATATGGGGCGAGCTAATTAGTATATTAGTTTCATCATTCTCTTGCCCTGCTCCCAATTTTTATTTGGGGTCGGCGCAGCACGTTTTGTCCTTCCACACATCCCTATCAGCCGTCATGTCTTTAGTCATCCCTTTCTCTTTCATATCTCCTCTCACGCACTCCATCCATGTTTTCTTTGGCCTTCCTCGGCTTGTCCATCCTTCAACCTTTATGCTCATTACTTTTTTTATTTTATAAATTAGTATATTAGTTTACCGAGCTAAATATCAAAAGTTTAAAATCTAAGAAAATCAAAAATTAACGTTCAACTTTATTATACCTCTCAATGACTATAATCAATGAGATAAAGCTATAATTATAGATTGAGAGAAACTTTTTATGAATTAGCTAGTTTCCTTCAGCTTGAAAACTGAAGTAATTTATTTATTTATTTAAACTGATACACGTATGTATAAAGACGGACTTAATACCGTAGGCATTTTCTGCCAGTAATCATTGTATTGTATAATTACCTAATTTAAAAAGCAACAGTACAGTTTCTTGCCCGTCTTTCTATAAAAGACAGTCGAATAGGGGTGTGAAAAAAAGTGAAGCTAACTGCATCTTTTTAGTGATACTTCACTTTTTCGTGTCTATTGTATAAATAACCGACGCTTTAGATATTATCTCTTGCAAAACAAATTATCAGATCAGATCAGAGTAGCCATTATCGCAAAGGTTAATGATTGCCTCAATTTTATTTCAATCAGTTCCAAGCACACTTGGTACATTAATCACATAAACATCAACTATCAAGCCTTGCTGGACACTTGAGGCTGTCAATACCAAAATGAGGTAAACAATAAGTTACAACAGTGATAATCATTTTTCTATGTTTGAAATCCATAGTTAAGATGTCACATAATAATATTATTGATAGTAACCAAAACATCAAGATCCTTGTTGATTCGATTGAAAATCAGAATGAGATTGGAAACTTTTCTTATTTTATTACGTTATCAATTGAACGCTTCAAATCGAAGAGGAATTGCAAATTGATTGCTAAAGCACCTGGCGTTAATTGCAGACGTCTGATTGCAGTCTAAGTTACATTTTGACTGTCAAAAAATGAAGATTTTAATCATCATGGCCTCTAAACTTTGATGGTCATACATATCCTTTCATGTGTACCTCTCAAGTGGTAGGCAGATGACTAATGTCATTCCACTTTTTTGCACCTGTGTACCTGCAAATTACATGGTTTGTATTTAAGTACTAAGAAAACAGTGGCATAGTCGGTAACTAAATAAAATTTGTCTATTTCACTGATGTGTGAGATACTTTGTAAATCAAAGTTTATATCCGGATATACTACTAGTTGCCCGTGAATTCGTATGCGTAATATCATATTATTTCTCCGTATTAGTCATATTTTCCATTGCTACTCTGCTGCTCCTTTTCATCTTAGCTTGATGATTTATAACCTATAGCCATTCTCGATAAATAAAGCTATGAAACACTTAAAGAATTTTCAAATCGTGTTAGTACTTTCTGAGATTCGTGGGTTGAAACAAACAAGCAAACTTTATAATACCAATTGGTAATGATATCGATTTAGTTTCAAATATCACGTCGCAAAATAAATCTGTCATCTCTATAACCGGATCTATTGTTCAAGGAGATTCTATTTGTTGTACCTATTTGGATGTATTTAGCGCCTCACATGCATTGAGACAATAATAAGTCTTATTACATACGTTATAAAGGTGAAAATAAATGGAAAATTTACCACTGGTTGGTTTGTTAGCGAAGTGTGAATGTGCATCATGACTGATACATACCTATGTACCAACCCCGTTGAAGCATCAATATCCAGCAGTCATAATAAATAAGATTTAAAAATGCAATTTTAAAATGAATGGTAAAACTTAATTTAAAAAATTCGAGATTGCTCTCTACGTCCTCATCTCCACTAGACCAGTGACAATACCGCGCAATGGTAATAGTGCTCACCGCATAAAGCACTAAGTATCGGAATGTTCTTCTTTTGTTTTTTTTTAGTATAACGCAGGTTTGCTAGGGTCTCAGTTTTTATAATGATTCTACAGCGTAACTTAATGGGAAATAAACTTGCGATCCCTTTGTTTCACGCAGGCGTGAGGTTGTTGAAGCTATTCGCTTAAGCGATATAGGACTTATTTAGTTTCAAAAGATGGCTCGCGTGGTGCTGATGTTTCTACATACAATTAAGAAAAATCCAAGAGCCGTCTTTTATCTACTTCGATTTCTGAAACAAGAATCTTTGTTAAAAGATGAATATAAGAATGTCTATTAAAACCTCTTGCTTAAAGTCTCTTTTTTCCCTTAGGGGGTGTAGTCAACTAAACATGTATCTTAAACGTCTATTTATACTAATTGAGATTTAATAGCCCCTGTCCATATAAATATTGTGTCAATCAATTGATATTCCTTACCAAAGAATCATTTGCATACAATAAATTTGTTTACCTTGAGATGTTAGACTTTTAGTCGTACATGCCTGCACGATGAACTTAGATTTATAGGCTAGCTCCGATATGGTTCTTATTAATTAACTCGTTGTACTTACATGTAATATATTCATATATTCGTAAAAGAGCCGGTTGAAACTAAACGAGCGAATGCTCATTTTATCAACCCTCTGCAATTTTTTTAATAGTATATTGTATGTAAACAATAATTAATTGAATTAAGATTTGAATGGTTGTACTAAGATTTGCTCTTTTGTATTTTGAATAAACTCAAGGCTTTTGTTTTAAGCCCTAAAGGACAGCCAAAACCAAATGTATAGTTTAAGACCTATACTCTTGCTATGAATAAGTCGGTAAAATCAACAAACAGACAACTGGTGAGACATAATGTCAATCGTGTCCTGTAAGCTTGTGTCATGTTTATACTTCATTGCATTAACCGTAGTAAGCCGTTTATGTTACTGTCATCGGTTTCTTCGGACAATTAGTGCTAATTGGTTTGCACAAGTTTCTTGTAGGCGTATTACTTGGAAAGCAAAATAGAAATATTATAAATAGCTTTTGCCCGCGACTCCGTCTGCGTAGACTATAGGGCTGAGTGCAGAAAGATAATAAGTGAATCTTTAATTTGTCTCATAAGTGTCTAAAAAAATTTTACTTTGAAAAATCTATTTCCGCATTTATAACATGTTTATTCCACGGGAACATTTAATTGTTACTTCACAGGGTCCTATTTATGTTCATACCTAAAATATATAACTTAGTCGAATAGTTTAGGCGTGAAAGCGTAACAGACTTACAGACTTACTCTTGCAATTATAACATGTACCCATACCCACGGGAACACATTTTCCAGGATAAAAGTATATCATGTTAATTCGGTGGGTCCTACCTATCTCTATACCAAAACTCATTTAGATTAATTCAGTAGATCTTGAATATAGCTATTCCCACGGAAATACTACATTTTCCGGGATAAAAGTATCCTTTGTTACTTCGGCGGGCCCTACCTATCTCCATACCAAAAATCATTGAAATCTGTTCAGTAGATCCTGAAATACCCATTCCAACGGGAATACTACATTTTCCGGGCTAAAATGTATCCTATGTTACTTCGGTGAGCCCTACCTATCTCCATACCAAAAATCATTCAAATAGGTTCAGTAGATCCAGAAATACCCATTCCCACGGGAATACTATATTTTCCGGGATAAAATGTATCCTATGTATAGATGGGCGGTGGGAAAAAACCGAATCGGAAATTCCCTGGGAAATTTCCATTTGGGAAAAAAATCGGGTATTTATGCGGGAAAAAACCGATCGACGGGTTTTTTCATCACTTAACGTGATTATCGCGATTTTTTAAAAAAATAACGTTTTTTTTTTGCTTTATAGAACAAATGCAGCGAAAAATAGGTACTTTGCAATGCGCACATACTTTGCAGATCAGAGCACGAAGGCGATTCCACTACAGAGAGGCGTGAGACAGGGAGATGTTATATCTCCGAAACTGTTCACTGCCGCGCTGGAAAACGCCTTCAAGCTCTTGGAGTGGAAAGGATTCGGCATCAACATCAACGGCGAGTATATCACACACCTTCGGTTTGCCGACGATATTGTAGTCATGGCAGAATCGCTGGAGGACCTTAGCACTATGCTCGAAGACCTCTATCGAGTCTCCCAACAGGTGGGTCTTAAAATGAACATGGACAAGACGAAAATCATGTCGAATTTCCATGTTGTGCCCACCCCAATCGCAGTTGGGGGCTCGACTCTCGAAGTTGTAGACGAATATGTCTATTTGGGACAAGTGATCCGGTTAGGCAGGTCCAACTTCGAGAGAGAGGTCAATCGTCGAATCCAACTCGGTTGGGCAGCGTTCGGAAAGTTAGGAGACGTCTTCTCGTCCAAAATACCTCAGTGCCTGAAGACAAAAGTCTTCAATAGTTGTGTGTTACCAGTGATGACTTACGGCACTGAGACGTGGCCTCTCACTAAAGGCGTCATGGGACGGCTCAGAGTCACTCAACGTGCTATGGAGAGGGCTATGCTCGGGGTTTCCCTACGTGATCGATCAGAAATGAGGAGATCCGTAGGAGAACTAAAGTAACCGACATAGCCCAACGGATTAGCTCGTTGAAGTGGCAATGGGCCGGCCACATGGCGCGGAGAACTGATGGCCGATGGGGCCAGAAAGTTCTCCAGTGGAGGCCACGTACTGGCAAGCGCAGCGTGGGACGTCCCCCGACAAGGTGGTCAGACGACCTTGTCAAGGTTCCGACCGTTTCCGACCGTTCCCGGTGGAAGTCATTGGGGGAGGCCTATGTCCAGCAGTGGACCAACACAGGGCTGACATGATGACATACTTTGCACCAGCGTATATAAGGTACTAGCTGTTGCCTGCTGTTCGAAACGTCCAAATGTGTAGCCTGATCCAGGAACTAAAAGAAAAAGACGTCTTCTTGTTTTATAATAATTAAATTTTTTCTGTGCATTGTGATGGAATGTTGCTGAATTGCAGAAGGAACTACTATTTAAATTTTAAAAATCTTTGAAAAAAAAAAGAACGAGAGAGTAGTAGTAATCATTTATTACACATACAATAATCATTTATTACACTTACGATAATCATTATTACACGTACGATAATCATTTAGGTATAACACTTACGATAATCATTTCTTCCGTTGGGCTATGTCGGTTACTTTAGTTCTCCTACGGATCTCCTCATTTCTGATCGATCACGTAGGGAAACCCCGAGCATAGCCCTCTCCATAGCACGTTGAGTGACTCTGAGCCGTCCCATGACGCCTTTAGTGAGAGGCCACGTCTCAGTGCCGTATGTCATCACTGGTAACACACAACTATTGAAAACTTTCGTCTTCAGGCACTGAGGTATTTCGGACGAGAAATCGTCTCCTAGCTTTCCGAACGCTGCCCAACCGAGTTGGATTTGACGATTGACCTATCTCTCGAAGTTGAACCTGCCTAACCGGACCACTTATTCCAAATAGACATATTCGTCTACAACTTCGAGAGTCGAGCCCCCAACTGCGATTGGGGTGGGCACAACATGGACATTCGACATGATATTCGTCTTGTCCATGTTCATTTTAAGACCCACCTGTTGGGAGACTCGATTGAGGTCTTCGAGCATAGTGCTAAGGTCCTCCAGCGATTCTGCCATGACAACAATATCGTCGGCAAACCGAAGGTGTGTGATATACTCGCCGTTGATGTTGATGCCGAATCCTTTCCACTCCAAGAGCTTGAAGGCGTTTTCCAGCGCGGCAGTGAACAATTCGGAGATATAACATCTCCCTGTCTCACGCCTCTCTGTAGTGGAATAGCCTTCGTGCTCTGATCTTGTACTCGGACCGACATGGTGGCGTTGCTGTACATACTTTTCAACACCTCGATGTACCGACAGTCAATGTGACACCGCTGGAGAGACTCTAGCACCGCCCACGTCTCGATCGAATCAAAGGCTTTCTCATAGTTCACAAACGCTAAACAAAGTGGCAAGTTGTATTCCTCGGTTTTCTGTATAACTTGCCGAAGCGTATAGATGTGGTCTATGGTGCTAAAGCCTTTTCGGAAGCCAGCTTGTTCGGGAGGCTGTAAGTCATCAAACCTGCGTTCGAGACGGTTTGTGATGACCCTTGAAAACAACTTATAGACATATCTTATAACTTAGAAAATATCTCATATAGGGAATGAGGAGATCCGTAGGAGAACTAAAGTAACCGATATAGCCCAACGGATTAGCTCGTTGAAGTGGCAATAGGTCGGCCACATAGCGCGGAGAACTGATGACCGATGGGGCTAGAAAGTTCTCCAGTGGAGGCCACGTACTGAAATACGCAGCCTGAGACGCCCTCCAACCAGATGGTCAGACGACCTCGTAAAGGTCGCAGGACGTCGCTGGCTGCAGGCGGCCTTCGACCGATCCGGGTGGAGGTCATTGGGGGAGGCTTATGTCCAGCAGTGGACTGAGATTGGCTGATGATGATGATGATAAATCATTTCTTGACAAAAGTTACTAAAAAGTTTTTTTACAATTGAATTTTTTTTGTCACTGTCGCAGTAGTCATGATGATTAATCCGGTGCAAATGACGTGAAAAAAGTTAATAGGACGATGACCCCTGGTCATATTGACCCGAATTTGATAGTTTTTTTTTTTAAATAAATATAATGAGTTACCCCAATTTTAAATAGTGTTTATTATAATTATTCTTTGCTTAGATGGTAAAATAAAAATATTAAGAATTACATGTTAGAAATATACTTTTATAATTATTTTTAATAACACATGAAAAAATCAACGATAAAAACGTAACATATTTATATTTTGAGTTTTGATCTTATAATAGGAATCACTAATCTTATATACTAACAAAGAGATCAAATCAACTTTATACTATAAAAATAAAAACCAATCAGTCTTCTACGTCATCATTGATGCCCACGGAGCTGCTGCAATTGTTGCAGTATGGAATCAATCATCGTCATTTATATACCCAATGGACTTAACAATTGCCTGGGTGTTGATAACGGCTCGTAATAAGAAGAAGGTATCGAAGTCCGTAAGAGTCGCAATAGTCGTCAACCCAAAGTAAACCACGTATTTAATCTCACTAGGCAATCAAAGTCCACAAAACAAAATCCATGTCGTCAATTAAACCTACAAATTAACACGAGTTCGCAGTACGAAGTCAAAACAACGTTTGAGTTAAATAGATCACCAACGCGTACGCCGCTGCAACTACTTGCTTCACCGCCCCCCACCCTCGTACGTAGTTTTGGGTTACTTGTCACTAAGAGCGGATGAACACACACAGACAAACAACAAGACAAGTTTTTTGCATATATAACGTATAGCTGTTGCCTACGACTTCGTCCGCGTAGACTACAGGGTTGAGTTCAGATATAAAATAAGTTATAATCTTTTTTACTTTTCAGAGTCATGTTTATGCACATACCAGAAATCATTCAAATCGGTTTGGTAGATCCAGAAATACCCATTCTCACGGGAATACATTTTCTGGGATAGAAAGTATTCTATGTTACTTCCTTGGTTCCTATTTATCTCCAAACCATAAATCCTTTTGTCCCAGTAGACGCAGAAATACCCATTCTCACGAGAATACTTCATTTTCCGGGATAAAAACTATCCCATGTTAATTTTGTGAGCTCTACCTCTCTTTATACCAAATTTCATCCAAATCGCTTGGGTAGATCCAGAAATAACCATTCCCACGGGAATACTACATTTTCCGGGATAAAAAGTATCATTTGTTTTATTTATTTATTTATTTATTTAATTCAGCACAACCACATCACATATATTAATACATTGGTAGCTTAATAACTAATACTTAGGTACTATATCCGATATATATGACACTTAAGCTGTGCATAACATTCTCCAAAATATTATAAAAAAAAAAGACAAACAATTAATAATGTGCAATGGTAATTACAAACAACTTAACAACTAATAAACAATTTAAAATAAAAAAAAAATTAATAACAGAATTAAAAATAAGAAATTAAAATAACAACAAAAAAAAACATAAAACATTAACATGGAGAAAAAAATAAGAAAAAAAAATGTGCTTATACTACTGACAATATTGCTCTAATATTATTTTCTTAAAAGTACGTGGGGAATTGTAAAAGATGTCAATACTAGGTACGCGAGATTGAATTAAATTGTATCGATCAAGGATTCTGTGCAAAGGTGACTGAAGCCCTAAATTAGTTTTGGCCAATCGAGGATAAAAAACTTTCTTTATAGTGTGTCTGGGATACAAATAAGGCACTGCTATGGAAATTCTTCCCAAAAGGTCACTACTTTGGGTGTAATTATCTACAATTTTTTTAAGGAAGCATAAATCCAAGACACATCTACGGTCTCGAAGGGCAATCATGTTAAATTTGGCTAGACGTTGATTGTATGATTTTCTGTGAGAAAAACCACTGCAATCGTATGCGAGATGTCTAGTGAACGCTCTTTGTATGTTCTCAATTCGTTGCGAGTGAGCACTATAAAATGGACACCATGCAACACAAGCATATTCGAGATTGCTGCGCACAAGTGCGTTGAAAAGAAGCACTTTGGTCTGGGCCTTGAAGCCAATCGTGTTTCTCCTTAGAAAACCGAGCATTTGGGCGCTTTTGATAACTATTTTATCAATATGTGCAGTGAACTTCAACTTCTTGTCAATGATAACGCCCAAATCTCGGATCTCATCAACTTCAGTTATCGATGCGCAGTCAATCTCGTACACTGTGACAAGCGGCTTTTTCTTCCTGGTGTATTTTATGTGGAAACATTTACCAACATTGAGAACCATACTATTCGATTTACTCCAATTAACAATCTCATTTAGATCTTCTTGAATCAATCGGGAATCACAGATGGATTTAATAGGACGGTAAATTTTAAGGTCATCGGCATATAGTGACATATTGCAGTGCTTTATGCGGAAAGTGAGATCATTAATAAAAATGAGAAAGAGCACTGGCCCCAAGTGGGAACCCTGAGGGACACCAGAGATTGCTTGATATTCTTGGGATTGATACCCATCGACTACTACACTAAGACATCTGTTGCTCAAGTAGGACTGAAACCAACCAAGCAGAGATCCACCTACACCAAAGGCGTGTAGCTTCTGTAACAAAATATGATGATTCACTCTATCGAAAGCATTACTAAAGTCAGTATAAATAGCGTCCACTTGAATTCCCGCATCCACCATTTCAGATAAGTCAGAAATAAAAGGGACTAAATTTGTCAAAATCGAGCGCCCCCTGCGAAATCCATGTTGGTAATCAGAGAGACTATTATTCACTAATGTGAAAATTATGGGATATATAATGGACTCGAATAGTTTTGAAAAACACGAGAGTATTGATATTGGTCGATAATTTTTAACATTAGCTTTATCACCTTTTTTAAACACCGGTATGATACGGGCCTTTTTCCATTCGTTAGGAAATACCCCTTCAGAGACGGATCGGTTGAATATTAAAGATAATGGCAGTGCTAGAGACAGACAACAACGCTTGACAAAGATGGGAGGAATTAAGTCAGGCCCAGCGCCCTTTGAACCATCCATTTTTTTAATAGCATGTAACACGGTTGATTCGGTAATTTGTAATTTAGAAATATAATTATTTGTAATTATGGGTTGGTCTTGCGATAGAGAGAGCATACATTTATCTGTCGTGTATACGGAACGAAATTGATCAGCGAATAAATTAACTATTCCTTCACCACTTTGGGCGCTCCTCTGATCCAAATACATTCTAGCAGGTAATGTTGAAGATCCACAGATTTGTTTCATTCTGATGTATAAACTATATTATTGTAAAGTTTTAATTAAATTCATTTAGTAGTTTTTACGTCAAAGCGTAACAGATAGACAGATAGACAGAGTTATAACATACCTCACGCCTATATTCCCCGAAGGGGTAGGCAGAGATGCATTTCTGCACCCACATTTCGCCAAGTATGTATCAGTCCCACGTAATAGGGGGCGAGCCTATTTCCAGATAGACAGAGTTACTTTCGCATTTATAATATTAATATGGATTTATTGAATTATGAATATAAACAAAGTTAGATTAGCTCTAACTAGTAGTAATAGGACGTACTATTTGATATATACATATCTCTACACATTACTTAAATGTTACATATGCTAAATATGAAAAAACCCGAATATTTTTCCATTCCCGCATATTTTTCGGGTATTTTCCCATTTTTCCCACGTCGGGGTTTTTTCCGGGCAAATGCCCATCTATAATCCTATGTCACTTCGGCGGGCCCTACCTATCTCCATACCAAAAATCATTCAAATAGGTTCAGTAAATCCAGAAATACCCATTCCCACGGGAATACTATATTTTCCGGGATAAAATGTATCCTATGTCACTTCGGCGGGCCCTACCTATCTCCATACCAAAAATCATTCAAATCGGTTCAGTAGATCCAGAAATACCCGTTCCCACAGGAATACTACATTTTCCGGGATAAAATGCATCCTATGTTGCTTCGGTGGGCCCTACCTATCTCCATACCAAATATCATTAAAATCGGTTCAGTAGATCCAGAAATACCCGTTCCCACGGGAATACTACATTTTCCGGGATAAAATGCATCCTATGTTGCTTCGGTGGGCCCTACCTATCTCCATACCAAATATCATTAAAATCGGTTCAGTAGATCCAGAAATATCCGTTCCCACGGGAATACTACATTTTCCGGGATAAAATGCATCCTATGTTACTTCGGTGGGCCTTACCTATCTCCATACCAAAAATCATTGAAATCGGTCAAATGGTTTAGACGTGAAAGCATTACACAGGTAGTGTTACTTTCGAGTTACAATACATGCTCATCCCACAGGAACCCTACATATTCCCGGGATAAAATGTTGTTCATGTTACTTCATAGGATCTCATTTATGATCATACCGAGAATCATAAAAGTCGGTCGAATGGTTTAAGCGTGAAAGCGTAAGAAAAATATAGGGTTTTTTACCCAATCCCACGGGAATACTACATTTTCCGGGATAAAAAGTATCCTATGTTACTTCGGTGGGTCCCATCTATCTCCATACCAAAAATCATCCAAATCGGTTCAGTACTTTTTGAGTTTATTCGTAACAAACATCCAAAAATCCAAAAATCCAAAAATCCAAAAATACAAATCTTTCCTCTTTATTATAATAGTATAGATGGAAAATTAGAAATAATTTTTACGCTTCATTCTTTAACTATTATAAGTATTTTGGTGTTTAAAATGAATTAAACATCTGATCTAAATTGAAATCATTTTGATCTTGAAGCTTCTATAACTCAGGATCTTCATTCCAGAGTTTACAATACAAAAAATCTAATATCCCAAAAACTCTCAAATTAAATTCATTAATTGTTCACCTATTTCCAACCCCTATTGCCCCATAACCTTTTCATCACTACATCCAAAAGAACTCATTAAATTGTTTCTGGAACGGCTCTCATTATCCACGTGACCTTTTCAACCGTGCATTATTCGAAAACAATTGACTGCGCACCGTTATGCTATTCTGGGAGAAATGTGAGAATTCAACCCTTTATCGCGAGGCTGGGGCAAAAACTACCAGGTGTGCATCTCGTTGGCTTTGTTCCCACAAATGTCAAGAGTAACACCTTGATGCAGCGCGTGCTGACAGCTGCGGGATAACTGTATGGATATTTTGATCATTTATTAGGTATGTTTTTCAGTATAAAGACCGCAAAATTTATGGCGATGATATTGCTAAGAATATGATACTTTTATGGATTTTGATTGTAAGTAGAAGGTTTCATTGCACAATTGATAAAAACTTTGATAATATCATTCTCAGCTAATTAACACTTTGTCTTGTTCTTTTTAACAAAGGGAAGTTATTACCTTAGGAAACATTGCTTAGTTGATAAGGATGTAATTGACGCTGTGTAAAGTTAAATGTCTTCGACTTTGATTTAAGTATCGTGACTTTTATTAACTTTATGGTCATTACCTGTTTAATTTAATGTCTGTAAAAAAAATTATAACATTTTAATCATACATATAAACCAAATGTATGATAAGAATAATATACTTAGTATATAGCCAAAATATTTATTCCAAAATAGATACTGGACCATAAATAAAGCTAATCCATTTCACCATCGAAGCATCTATATATCCTCAACGTCTATATTTAGCCTCCCCTTGATATAATTTATTGGTGCTCATATCATCAATCTGTAACACTCGTGCAGCTAATTAAGATAAAAGCTGGCAATCCACCCCCATTTCCTGCCCACTCGATACCGCTTCCTGCATCCCGTTTTTATCTCATTTCGCCAAACTATTGAGTTTTTTTTACATCCTCGCTCTATTGTTGTCTATGCATCTGTTGGTATCGCACGTGTCGTTAGATTATGGTAGAAGAGCATATTTTTTTTGGAAACAGATGTTTTAATTTGCTTAGATAAGTTGGTTGTGGTCTGAAGAGATTGTTGATTTCATACAATAAGATAAAGTGTGTAATCGTTTGGTAAAAGACTAAAGTATTCTTTATCATCACCCTATATACAGCTCAGCTGGATACGGGATTTCTTTGTAACTTAACGTAATGCTTAGACAGGTATACATAAAAATATCAATCTTTTTAAATGTATTATCATGTTTTAACGAATCTAAATCATTTCGAATATAAATCGTCTGTTGTATTCTTTGCATGGGCAGTGTTTTTGTATTTTTCCATTAGAAATTTGTCAATAACAATACTGGACCCTTTACACGTAACCAAAAACAGATATCATTATCAACTCGCCCCATATTACGCATAGCTTAAAAAAAGCTTTACTATTATCCTGTAGATTTTTTAATGTTTACGTGCAATATGGAAGTTATTTTACTAATTGCTGAGGAAGGAAGTGTTTTTTGCGTAGTGCGTCCCTAATTTGTAAATTGTTTGAATATGTTCGTAAATATCTAATATGAGGAAGCAGCTGGAACGTAGCAACTTCCGATGAATAAATAGATTAGGGATATTGGAATATGGTTTTGATTCCGCATTAAAGAAAGAATTTTGTGTATATTTTAATAGAAAGAGAAGGAGCAGGTTTATTTATACAATAGGGTAAATTGCAGTGATGGCCTCGAGGTTTGGGCGCGCGGTCGAGAATCTCGGCGGTCGCGGGTTCGAACCCCAGGCACACACCTCTGACTTTTCGAAGTTATGTGTGTATTCACATTGAATTATCACTTGCTTTAACGGTGAAGGAAAACATCGTGATGAAACCTGCACACCTAAGAGTTCTTAGGAATTTCTTAGGTGTGTAGTCCGCCAACCCGCACTAGGCCAGCGTGGTGGACTATGGCCTAAGCTCTCTCAATGGTAGAGGAGACCCGTGCTCAGCAGTGGGCGTATATGGGTTGATGAAGAAGAAGAAGAAGGGTAAATTCAAATTTAATAAAAAGTATTATAGCGTTAGTTAGTAGCCTGACCCGGCAATTAAACCCGAACCTTTGAGTCTCACATATTAACGTTTTTCTGCGCAATTAACGATTCCTTTTAAAAACAACAAAATTCACTGCAAATTTTATATAGGTGTGGTTTAGTCGTGTCCAAATGTAACTGTGTTCGGGTTTTTCCGTTTCGCAACTACTTTATTTTAAAGGCACACAAAATATTTTGCAATGCAATATCTTCATTATGTTTCATATCCATAAAGTTCGATTACCAAATCTATATAAATAAAAGAGTTTGTCGTAATAAATTTATGATATCATGTTGTAACTTAATGACACCAATATTTGTAATAAATCATTTATTTAAATTGCTGTAAAATAAAATCAGTAAAGCATTTTTTTGACAAAGATCGGACCTTATAAGGACATGTCGATCTAGGCCGATTACAAAACAGATACATTAACGGTGAATACTTATGCAACGGAACTGATCAAGAATATCAATTGAGGATGTCGTGGAGCAAAGGAAAGGCACATTGTCATTCGGGTCCGGTTGGCGCAGCCTCCGTGAGTCATAGGCCAGTGACATCAGCGCTTACTCACGAGTCACGACTTGCGGAATCATCGGCCGAGGCCTTTATGGCCTTTTTCAATAGTAAATACACTTACTTTGTGATGACCCCACATGATATAAGGCTTGTGTTGTTGGTATCAATATGGGAGATTTGTCGGTATCATTAATTCTTTATTCAAATATTAAAACAAATATTTGCGGATCACATAAAACTTTGTCTAGGTGCGGTGATTGTAGCGCTGCCTTTCGTATCACGATGGTTGTCACTTTTATGATAGAATAGTTCCTTAAGTAGCTCTGAGTGTGGGTATGTTGAAATCTTGGGCGTTGCAACTCAGTTTGAAGGGTAACTTTCAGCTAGATGAAGTCGAGTCGGATATTAAATCCCCATGTTATATTTATATCGGCATGTTAAACATCTCATGGTAAGTATGATGCTGTCAAAACAGAGCATAGTAAGAAAGGCTTCTATTTCTAGTCACTCGTGCTCACAAATTGTGTAAAATTGCCTTTATGTTGTTTATCTTACAAGGTAAATAGATTTCAATTATAACTCACTATTCAGATAAGTTAACATGATATGACTAGATAAGTACATATATGTATGTTTTCATGAATCACTGTATAATGTTATCGCTATAGCTATTATTATTTATGTGTATATTATTATTATTGTATATATGTGCTTAAATCATATTGTTTAATGAGTTTTTTTTTTAACTTTTTAACCTTTCTTTGTTTTAAATTACACGCATACGGAGTCGCGAATGGAAACTATTATGTATTTCGTGTTGGAAATTCCCAATAATATAGATTTTATTTAGCTCGACAGTTCATTGTATAGTTTTTGCATATTACCTCATTCAGGAACTTATACAATAGAAACAGGTAATAGGCAATAAAATTGTTAGTGCATACGTAATGAGGCGCGTTGTGTATGTTGTGTTGTCAACTTGCGGATGACGGTAGGTTGAACAAGTGATGTAGTCTCTAGTCAGCACTGTTTATTTACCTTTTATATCCCGGAGACGACGTGTGTTGAAGAATATAGGTATAATACCCATTTCACGTTTCGCGATCTACTTTATTTGTATAAAAGAATTGATTTTTCATCATTTTTTTGTTAAGTATAGGCACGGATATGAAATTAAATATAGTTGTATATATTATAACGCTCCCTTGGGTAAACATTGATTAATAATATTATATTTAATAAATCTGTTTTTGGGATTGAAGTGGGCTTTGGCAAAGTAGGTTTTAAGACCATTCAAAATCCTTTTAGGGGAATTAACGTAGGCCGAAGAGCATTGACTCGACCTAGATTTTATCATTAGTATGTGAGTTTATTTTATTTTTATTTATTAGGATCTCCAACAAAGAATACACTTTACAAGCTTTGTTATTATACTGTTGCAGTTTAAATATTGTGTTTCTTCAATAAGAGGAGATCACAACATGCAAAGAACAGACATACAGCAGGAAAGAACTATGACGTAACTTATCTATAGACTATCAATATAAAATTAAACAAATTAGGAACAAAAATATTTAAACATAAAAAAAAAAACAATATAAAAATTAAACAGAAAACAAATATCAATGAACGACTATAAACTATAAACTAAATTAAACAAAGTAACAAACACTCAACATATACATAAAAATAGTTACACAATTCAAGCGAACAACAATGTAGCTAATATAACATAGCATAGACACATCAACATTTACACATTGGTTAATTGTTTAGATATGAGATAAACTTATCTAGTGTATTGGAAAATATATCAATATCCTTCGAAGAGCTGACTACTGAATTAAATTTGTGAACGGTTCTTGCAATGGGGGAGTGTTTTCCCAAGTTACTCCTACAACGTGGAGTTTTAAATAAAGGTCGAGGGAAACGTGGTACTCTGCTCGGTACGCTCAGGCATATTTTGCTTAGCACTTCAGGAGAGTTAATACTGTTATCAAGTAGTTTCTTGTCATGAACACGGCAGTTTGACTTCCACTAGAGCTTTATAAACATTTATTTATAATATTTTTTATGTATACTTTTTTTAATGAAATTAATTAAAAATAAAATTTATCATAAAATTTTGTCGACTCGGCCATCGCAGCGGACATCCATTACCAGCTAAACCAACAAGGTGATCAAGAGCTCCATAAGTCAAAGATGAATTTGGTAATGTTCTAAAACATCGTAACATTTGACACGAATGTACGAAGTTAGCCCACATTCTTTCCTCAAACGGTGCTACTTTCATAACTATATCATTACGTGAAGTATATTAACATGAGATTTAAGTGATATTTACGAAATTGCACTTAATTTTTATAGTTTATACTAATAGAGGCTAACGAGCCTAATGTTAAGTTGGCAACACCGCCCATGATTTCTCACCAAATCAGAGAAATCCAGGTATACCGTAGAGTTTCTAAGAAAAGGTATCATCATTATCAGCCAATTGAGGTCCACTGCTGGACATAGGCCTTCCCTAATGACCTCCACCGGAATCGGTCGGAAGCCATTAAATAATATTAACTAGCATTAAAGTTTCGAAGGTATTTGAAGGAAACGCATAAAAAATGTCCAATTGGAATGTCTAACTTCTAAGATTCTGGAGATCTTACCCGGTCGAAAATCATTAGGTGTTTAAGTGTAGTCAAAAGTGACTACTTGATAGAAAACTCAATGTCTTTTAATAAGGAGCCAATTAGCTAGAGATTACCTTCCCTTACCAATCGAAACAATTATCAGGCCTGCTTCACTGGTCCTTCTTGCTTCACCCAACGGTCTTATTAAATATTTTTTGTAAAATTAACGACTTTGTTCAAAGTATTATTATAAGTAATAGGTAAGCACGCTATCGCATTTAATATTCGTGAAGTAGGCAATGCCTGTACGTATAAATTAAAGTTATTACTACATATTGTAATTACATCAATTAGGTAATTACATGCGCGCATTACGTAAATTTATGTATTTGGAATATATGCTAAAACAATGATTTGCAATATTTAGATATATGCGTAAGTAGATGCATATTTGGTTGCTTAATGCCGCCATCTAAGATTTAAAATATCAATTGAAACGTTAAAGAAAATAGACCCAATTAATGCTACTGTTGGTAGACATCCACAACACTCAACAGAGGACTAACCAAATGCTACAGACAAATAAAAAAATATTATACTTAAATTGCTTTTTTAAGAAAAATTTTTCATCTGTCTTCCCGTAGATTTTTTAATTAATTTAAATATTGATAGTGGCTTAGTTGGTTAGCGACCAGCCAAAAAGAATACGAGTTCAATTCCCGCACCGAGACAAATATTTGTGCTAACCAAAAATATTTGTATCGGATCTGATTGTTTGTGAGACTGAAAAATCTTTCGTAGTTTCTAATATCCACACAAGACAGAACTACGAATTAGGGTCAGAACTATTTATATGATTAATTAGCTTTATTTATTTTATCTAATCAGACACATAAAAAAATGTAATTAATCTACTAACTGTCGTACTTGAGAATCTGCCACATTAGATCACTGCGGCGCGGTCGGCGAGACAATAAAAATAGCATTATTGTCTAAAATCGAAAGTTTCGTGAGTGAAGCACAGCGTTCCAGTTACAACGGCGAAGGAAAAAAATGTAACTGACTGTTCGAGTCGTGTTGAGTTGTGTCGAACATTTATATAGCTATAGACGTATTAGTTATAAAGTGTTATTGGGATCTTGCTTAGGAAATTCTCAGTACCAGCACGGAGTTAGGAAATGTGCCTGAAAATCGGCAATAGGCTCGCTCTCTATTAAGTGGGACTTGTAAATACCTTTGCCATAAGAGGTTACGCCCATAATCGCGACGCTGGGCAGGCGGGTTGGCGATCGCAGTTGTTTCTCGCACACGAGGGCCGAAGATCGAGCCCAGTGGCGTGCCATGAGAGAGGCCTATGTCCAACAGTGGACGTGAAAGGCTGTTGATGACGATGATGATGATGATGATGATGTAAATATCTGACGAAATATGAATGCTGATATACAAAGGTCTTTGGGGAACAATAATAATTTTAGAAAAATAGCCTGTCATTATCCAAGATGTTTAACAAGAAATATAATCATTATTGTAATTATCAGAAAAGAATGAAATGAAAATAATTTAGTTTCGGATCCGAAATAAGCTAGGAATCCAAAGAGACTCATTAATCTTCACTGCACAGTTCTTGCGCGTGCCACTATCGATTCAGATGAACTACATCTGCAACAGTTCTAGGTATGATGGGATAATCTCTGACTAACAGCCCATCTTCGTCTGGGCACAAATTTTTTGTCCCCCGTTTACAATAGCTTTATTTCCCACCATCCATTCATTATTGAATTAGCATCTTTTCCCGTATACTTTAATAACTTTCACTTACACTTTATTTTACAGTAACTAGTACACTCCTAACGCCTATAGATTAATCTTTAAAACCTTTAAAAAGCCGTAACAAGGAAATATTCCGAACTAATCTGAAACTTACTGAGTTCCTAGTCTAAATACAAAGAAGCAACCAAAAAAGATGCATTATTCTAGTCAAATTAATGAAGGTGTTTGACTTTAAATGGTCATGGCTCCGTCTTTATTCGCGTCAAAATGGAATTCGCCACACAATGTTATAAAAAAAGAAATCCTAATGAATATGACATTTAAATGGCATAAACATAAGTTCACTTGGTTCGTCAGGGTTATCTTTGTAAATAGTATTCATGACGTCGGCCGCTGCAGGCGGCTTCCGACCGATCCCGGTGGAAGTCATTGGGGGAGGCCTATGTCCAGCAGTGGACCAGAATTGGCTGACAATGATGATGGTGATGATAGTATTCATGAAAGTCTGTAAAACTATTTAGCGATGTTCATTACTTATATTCTTGTCGTTATACCATATTAGACTTCATGACATCAACAATTTGTGTTTGCTGTTTACTCCATCATAAAAACATTGATGATACAATAATGATTCATAAGCTAAGATGTTTGATGTAAAATATTTTTTCTCACGTTTTAGTTCCTACAGATATCTATAATGATGTAAGTCGATATGATCTTGGTCTCCCGGATTTGTCTACTTCGAACTTGAGTTATGATACAAAAATCCTGGATCGTATAAGCAAACAGTCTAGTCCTTTAATATGTCCTATATGTTGAAAACGATTCGAATTTGAAAGTAATTTGCTAACCGTATAATTTTCTACCTAAAGGAAAAGACACAAAATGATTAAGTTCCTGTGGAACGGTAAAAAATCTGCACGTTGCGCCTAGTATTTTTAAACCGGTTGTAAAAATGCCTGGCCTATACTCCATCAGAGACTTGTTTCGTTTTTGCCCTAAATCTCAAGAAGTTTGAGTAAGTCTAGACAATCCTGACAATCTAATCGCTACCAACAAAGTTACCAGGCGGTTTTCAAACATTTCACATGTCGTAGACGTAGGAGAAAGTTAGTCGTTTCAACACATGGTATAAAAACAAATAACTGCCGAAAGAGTGATGTCATAAGTATTCTAGACGTCTATATTGATTTTCTCCGAAATAATGTTTAGAAGTGATTTGGGAAATGCGTCTTTGATCCCGCGGGCCATGTTCCCAAATCAGGGTAAATTTGAAAGGGTTTTTAGATAATTCATTACTTTTTGAAAAAGTGTATAAGAAATTTGATATCGTGACTTTCGACTTTTTGACGAAGTTTAAAATGTTCCCGACAAACAGCATTAGACCCAGAGATACATGGAAATCAGGTATATCTTGCTAGACATTGCCTTGGGAATTTAGCGTTGACACTTACTGATAAGGTAATCTGTCAATTGGGAATCCTCTAAATAATTAGCTTTACAAACCTTCCATTACTTTTCATCTGTTCTCCCCACATGTCTAAACCGTTTATTACACCTACCTAATCTAACTCATCACATCAGCTTTCGGCTCTAGTCTGGTAAAGGTAGAAATAAAAACTTTTAACATATTTTTCGTTCTCTTTACAAATAAACATTGTAGGACGTGTTGACATTTGAATATATTTCTGCAATCCAATACAAAACGGTCTGAACGGCGGTCGTCCTTGATACTGGCAATTGATTTTGTTTTGAATTAACTCTTTGAATGGTTTGCAAGTTTCTTAAGCGGAGGTGACGTCATATCTTTATTATGAATCGCTAAGTCGTAGTATTGATGAATAAAGCGGGTTATGGGAAATCAAAGAATGCAACAAAACAAATTCAATACTCATTCGTGTACATGGTAGGAAAATATATTTATCACTTTGCCCCACATTATGGTTGACCAGACACTTTTAGGCACTATTCTGCTGATTTGAATTTTAGGGATAAAACAATAACACTTGTAAGTTTCGATCGATTCGAAGATTCAAGGACCCTAGAACAGTGAACTTTCATTCTTATTTTTTTTGCAAATAATTGTTTTTGTGAACTCAATATATAGCTTTGTTACAATCAATTTAGAGGTCTAACGGGCTTCGAACGTGGGGCTATGTGCTTACAAAAAAAAAAAAACAGGCGAAGCAATGTCGTTTCGAATTGGTTTCTTCAATGACTATGTCTACAGGTCAACATTTTCACCGTGAACATAATATTTCACATATCTATGGTAATAAAATTAGCACGATCATTACCATTTCAGTCTATTTTCAGGCGAAAATTACAATATAACAATAATGTAGTATTACATTTTTGAATATTTTATTCAGATTTCAACAAATTTGTATAACCGTGAAATGAGATAGAGCGAACGTGGACGTGAAAGGCTGGTGATGATGATGATGATAGATGATATGTTAGACGATTCGGCTGTATGCATTGGACACACAACTTGCAAAAATTTCACTAGTGTAAATTCATTTATCCGCCTACACGTAGATACCTCGCGAACGCTGAATAACACGCCGAGAACAGGAGTAAGGCTTTATAGTAATGACAATGAAGACAAATGTTTGTGACAAATGTTGAACACAAATGATAGACAAACATTGTGTTTTTGCGCTATACAATCTTTTCCCTCTCATTTTAACCGGTCCTAACAATAGCGCCACGAAGGCTGTCAAGTAAAATCTCAATTACAAACGATGTTAACATTACAGTTAGTTTTGTATCGACTCGATAACTCGCACCGGTGTGGATATTGACCTACATTATTCGATTAATGCTGCTCTGCGAAATTGTTTTGATTCGGCTGTGTGTGTGTGTGTATGTGTGTGTTTGGGTGTGTGTGTGTGTGTGTGTGTCTGCCTGCGTACAGTTTTCACGATGACTCATTTGTCGGAACGAGGCCGATTAGTTTTGGCCTGCGGTTCCAGTTGTTTTGCTTTGTCTTGCAAGTCCAAATAGAGCATACGTACTCAAATGGGTATTTTTTTTATCGACTTGGTTGGATGCGTGTTTTGTTATGCCATTGAAGTGGAAAGTTTTGTTAGAATCTTTTTTCCAAGGCGAAAGTGATTTTGGCCCTATTTCCCGTAAACCCTCGGGGAAGGGGGGATTTTTGCCTTTGTTAGAAACCTAATGATACTGTAAACTGAAGAGAAGCAAAAAGAAACAAAGTTTTCATCATCATCTCATCATTATTCTCTTCATCTCTATTCTAAACATTTTTACCGTCACACATAACAACTTTAAGTATAAAACCTATTTTTAAACATTTTTTATTTAATTATTCACTTCCTACAATGTATTTAAACGAACAATGACTCTTAAAATGCAAACCGAAATGGAACTGTATCTTAAGATACGAAACTCATAAAATTACAATTAACCTTATTACCTTGATAATAAAGTTTGAATTACATGAAACGATCCGTGAGAACAATATTTGATAAGAGCTCAAATCTGGGACGAGCGAAAGTAATTCGAGGACGGCGAAACATCTGCGAATTGTTGAAATCTTAACAATTAAGCCTTTGTCATATTATTTTAAATTAAAGAGACGTGTCTCAGACCTGGGTGAAATCGACTTTGCCCGTTTTGTTTGAGGTTGTTCGATCATAGTTTTACACACATTTTGAGCGTTAAAATTTATACAAACCCTCCAAACATCTAAAATCATTTTATCCTTGATTCGTTTTTACTTTTTTTTAATAAGTTTCTATTTTTTAAATTAAATATAATGATTGACAAGAACAAAATAAAAATTCACGTTAGAATCATCTTAAATTACTTCAGCATAACTTTTGTTCCAGATTTTATAATCTACGATACATTTACTTGCAGTTACAATCATGCAAAAACTTGACGTTACATTTATTTATATCGACCGCACATAATTACATTGTTTTGATGACGCAAATGTTAGTTGCATCAGTAATGTTAATATAGCCAAAAATAAGAATTATGTTATTGGTAGAGCGAAGTTGTGGTTAGTATGTGATACATTGCATGATTAGGAAGAGAAAATTGTCGCGGAAATTCTTATTTGTATACATACCATTAAGATTTTGGCTCTTTATTTTATTTAAATATTTACTCAAGTTACCTTACTTTCTGAAAATATCACGATACTAAAAAGAATATGATAGTTATGTCATATTGACAAGCCAAGAGAAATGCCTGGAAGCCAATAGCTTTTGAAAGGACTCCTTGGAATATTTTTAGGAAGCCTTTAGTCTAGCAATGATTCAAGATGAAGATTATGATGGTTCTTGAAATGAGGACCTTTATAACCGCGACAGCGTGGGATAGTAATAGGAATTATTGTCATCTCCTTAAATGTACAATTCTCGGGAAAGGGGATCGATTTAGTGAACGTAAGTAGCAAATAATTTGCGACTATTTACAGCATTATAATGTCAGTCCATTCACTGCAAAGGTCAGTTCTGCCGTCAGCATAATTGATGTAGCATTTAAACTGGTACGGTATGGGCTTAAGGGAAATATAGTAATTATTCTCGTAGACTAACCTTCGTAGTGCAGCTGGCTAGACTCTAGTACGTGAAACGGGTCGGCGATCCTGTGACTAATGTTTGAGTAATCCATCATTATATTTGTTCATTATATTACATACTTATAAAAGGATTCAACATTTCAATTCAAGTATATCATAATCCCGTAGTCAGCCTTCGATTTTAGTACAAAATTGAAAAAAAATGTCTTGTGATAGTCTTGTAGAGTTGAAGGGCAATATTTATGACTATCAATAAGGTGAATATAAAGTCATTTCTTCGAAAACGGCTGAAACAAAAGACAAAATTATTTTCATTCAAAATCCTTTACCAATTGGGGAATTGAGATGAGGAATTTAATCCCATTTGTATGGACAGATGAACAACATATGTAAGTCGAACATTTCCGGGCTCAGCAGTATTCTGCCTGTTAGAGCATTCTATAAACTATCTCACTGCCATAATTTCCTTTGGAAAAGATATATGTATCATGGATTTTCACTAACTCTCGCAATTATAAATGTTGTGATTTATTAAGCAAACAGGCGTATCTCTCCAAGCTAGGAACATCCGGACAATTTCTTCGGAATCGAAAAAACTGTAGAAATTGACCCATAAGCGTATTAGGAAGCGGACATCCAGGTAGCAGTAGAGTTAGGTCTATGTTAGGGCATAAATTACGCACTAGATTCCTAACTAACGTTGTAATAACTGGTTAAGCGCTGCGGGCTAACCTAGATTCAAACGAAGGCGATTCCGAGAATTGGGCTATTTAACATAGTTATCGGTAACAATTTGTTTTATTTTATGATACAATTACGTACATACATATAATTTTGTATTAGTGAATTAAAATTTTCTTGCGTTAGGAATTAACATTCGCATCGAGGTTTGTATGACCCAGAAAAAAAAATATTGGGACTTTGTTGATCCGAAATGTTCGTCGCTTTAATTGTGCCAAAAATGTCTGAAAAGTTTTATGATCATTTAAATCTTACACATGAGAACTTCTTCTTAAACATAAATCTTTTCACCCTTCAATAACAGCCAATTTATTTAGTACAAGTGGCTAGCTTCGTCCCTCCAGTTACCTATAGCGCTATAGCTTATGATCTTACGTTTCATGATTTTTCTTTCTTCAATCCTTATAGATAGTGGACGGCGATAGGCTGATGATAGATGATAGATGATAGATAATCCTTATAGAAATATAGATATTCTTACAGGTAAACTGATCATTATCTAAATAAAATTTCTTCCGCTGATGCAATTCTAATTTCCATACAACATTCGATTGCAAATTTCTACAGGATACGGCAATTTGTATTGCCTGTCTTTCGAAACCATAGCATAAGTTTCCTAGATCGACTTGCAGGTGTGGCTTTAGTATTTATACTTATAACAAGATATATCATTGTATAGGAGCCTAATACTGATGAAAAAAAATTATGCCTTCTAGAAACGCCTTTTAAATTTGCCCTGAAATTTACTTTTTTCGCGCCAAAAAAATATCTTTCCCTGTTGGTAAGCACAGTCTAGAAAAAAAATACAGGGTCTGTCAATTTAGCTTCTAATCCAATTGACGGATTAACGCTTTATCTCTCCCAAAAGCTACTATAAGCAATGCACATTATTTGTTACGGTGTTCCCGAAATATAACACTCTTGTTTAGATCTTTATACGAATAATCGTTACTTGCTGCTATTCTGACAGAATCACCTATTCCACCACCATTAATTTTCTTTCTACCGTAAGGTCGATTGCCAAGCTTACACAAAACAATGATTATAATAATAGTACTACACACCATCAGATATGTACAAGCCCATACCATTGCCAATGTCTGTTGTATAACCAGACTGGCTGGCTTATAGTTGAGAAACAGCCTGAGTAATTCGCGGTTTGGTCGTTACGAGGCTTAAAATGTGGTAAAAATGTGCTGCGACGTGTAATACCGAAATTGGAGTGTTTGTTTTGTAGTCACTTTGTTATGTAAGCTATAACAATGTGCATAATGTGCTTATTGGTGAGTACTGTTCTGCTGATTCAAGAGATATGGTTTAGTTTTTGGGTTTTGGTATTGGGCAATAGGTTTATAACTGCTGTATACCGAAGAGAGATTAAGCAATAAATCGAAGGTGGCTGGATTAGAAATGACGCTACTATAAATCTCATTTTGATGGAATAAGTGACTTCCTTTTTTGTACTAAAAAAATAAACTTTACTGTAGCTTTTGTTTAGTTAATATTAAAATGCTAAAAGCATATGACTATTTCAAAGTGTCGGTTAATATTCATAATTGTTGCTACTATTGTGATAACATATTGAACGTGCTTTATCGTTTTAATTTGCATTATTTTTAAATCTTGTAAAGTAAATTTAGATATATTTAGTACCCGCTAGAATATTATTTAGGTAACCGCAGAAAGAATATTTAGAAAGGTGAAAGGTAGTCAGGTCACAACCGCGGTACACTAATAACAAAAACATTGACAACAAAAAGTGCAAATGATGATCTTGCTGTTCGTAAAATTAGACGGATTATACGGTGTGGATACTAAGAAAGAAAAAATACGTCAATCTGAAACTCCCTACACTAAAACAGCATATATGTAAGCAGATTCTTGTATTTATTATAATTTCGTTTTAGCTGACTACGGCATAGCCAAGGAAAGTTATGATTTTGACAAGCTACGTATTTAGTTCCCTCATAGCTCCTCAACTAGTTATTAGAACCGGAAAAATGAGGTGTTATTAGAAACGTCGTGAACGTCCGCTGGTTTTTGGCTATATCGTCATCATCAGCCTATATACGTCTCTCTACTGGGTACGGGCCCCAACGCTGGCCTAGTGCAGGTTGGGGGATTACACACCTAAGAGCTTTATAAGAACTTATTCGGTGCGCAGGTTTTATCACCATTTTTCCTTCACTGTTAAAGCGAGTGATAATTCATTGTAAGGTGTTTGTAAATGATTATTCAAAACTTTGTCGTGCCAATACAAAAAGAAAGACACCAAGTCGCGTCACTACCGCCCAGTGAGTACCAAGATCGACGCTTGCGATTTGTAACCGTCGGTAATGTAATGGATAGCGCAGATTACGCGCCTCTGTAGATCTGCGATACGGCGCATGCAACACCTATTGCTAATACCCAGTTGCTTTCTGTATCAAACGCTACTCACTTTACAGACATGCTGACTTCGTAATCAAGTGGGGTAATCTAGGCCCTGTATTCTTGAAAGGGAGGTGTAATTATGAAATGTTTTCTATGCTGTTTTTAAGTCAGTAATACAAACTGCGAGTTATATGGTACTTTTAAAACCTGGCGAATCATTGTTTAGATCAAAAGTATCCTGTGTGGTCAACTTGGTTAAGCTATTTATATACCGAATTACTTATACCTTGATGAAATATCTGTTCTTATACACCATTTAGAGCAAGACAATCACCGTTTAGTTAACGCACACATTTAAAAATATTTCAATCAGTAAACAACGTCATGGTACAATCGGATGGTGTCGTAGGAGGAAGATTGATAAGTAATTGTTCTTATTTTGCATTTAATCGATGTTTTTTGCCATTAGCAATTATATTGTTGTAATTATGTTTTTTTTTATCATAACAAAGGAATTGTTTAATAACCGGTTTTACATAACAAGATGAGATGGAATAGATATAGGATTTACGAGCATCATCGTATATAGTAATTTTTGTAGGTGGCGGAGTAATACCATATTAAATGATCTTGATTGTGCTTTAGCAAATCACTATCTACATAAATAGAATTTATACATACAATCATTCCATTCTAAATATTGCACAAACTTTTTTGTTACATCCGGGAGGAGAACATATGACACCCCTTATATATACGGTTTGTTTGGCTTATATTTATATATATAAATATATTATATGTAAATACGAATGATTCCAACTATCTATTAATTAATTAATAGCACTTGGTATTAATTTGAATGATTTTAGTATATAGAGGCCTGGCTGAAGCTAAACAGCCAGTACTTATATAAATACATATTATGCAACAACGATACCTGAAGATCTATGCGTTTCCTAGTAATGTGAACGCTTTCCGCTTGTACGTATTGTATACAAATAAATATACGTTATGCAGCTAAAGTAAAATACTAAAGTAAAAAATACTAAAGTAACTTTGTAACCGAAATAGCAAATTGAGTCTCAGGCACACATCTACGGTTTTTTGGCCATTTTATTACTTTGTGTTCAACATTATCATATACGCCTCGTTTCTAATTATAAATTTTATTGTTAATTCATTTAATATTTTTAACAAGTTAAAAGAGAAGAAAAATTGTGACCGACTAGTAAACTGAATCGAAAGTATGACGGAAGGAATTTCTCAAGTTTTTCGTCACCATCAACGCCTGCTATGTTAATGCACATGTGGGACTGATTTACTATCCCAGAAAAAATAAAAACATTTTAACATTATTGTAGTTTAAAATGGCCCACATTTTCTTAACTTTTTAGTTCTCTTGATGCAATAAAGTAAATATAACAAAAATCTTACGAAACAATTCTCACGCCTTCTCGGAAGTTAGCTCTGTAGAAACAGGTTTGTTTATATCGCAGATTGGAAGACAAGCGGCGAGGAGTAACGGTCTCCTCCGAGTCCAGATCCGCCGGTTTGATACAGCCAGTATTTATGAACTGCGAGAACTTAACGTTTCTGTACTCTTGACTGTTGTTCAGTACGTTGGTTGAGAATGGTGAAGATAGGAAAAGTAGGGAATTGTATGTTTATCGTGCGGATTTTTTGTAGGAAATGTTTTGGTGGTTTTTGATATTAGGCTGATTTTTATATGCTGAAAGAACGATTCTTTAGGATATCAAATTTCTTATTGGTTATATTAGCTAACTCTAATTAAAATTCAATGCCATAATTCCGGCTAAACTGTTTCAGAGGTTATCACTCGTATTTGGGGTGGTACAATTTGGCAAATCAGTAGGCAATCCTAGCGAACATTTATGTTTATTATTTAATGATGAATTTTTGGCCCCAATAGATAAAATCTCAAAAAACTGACATTTTTGTGTCATGAGAAGTGTCTGCCCTCTCACTACGTGATTCTGTAAACAGCTCTGTGATACCATCGAGTTCAGTTCCATACATAAAAAGTCACGTTGCAATGACTCAAATAAAAAAGAATTTATAATAGGTCCTTGTACACTTATCACCGTTCAGTGCACGATTTTCCTTTGTACGCTTCAAATTTGAATCAAATTGTACGTCGGTTGGGCATGCGAGCGCATCGGTTCGCAAGAAGTTGGTAGTTTCGTCGCTATATTTACTCTTTTATTTGGTATATATAAAAGTAAATAAATGAATAAACCTAACAGCCACATTTATAGTTCTAACCTCACATAAAGATACGAGCCTTGTGTCGTGGCTCTTAATTTCATGAGATTTATGTGAGAAATAAAAGATGAAAATATGTTTAAAACCATTATGGTTTTAATTTAATAATTTATTTTTCAAGTAAATAAAATTAGAATATCTCCAGAATCCGGCACTTCAATGTTGTAAACTCTCCACGAAAGCTCCTATAATATAATAGGATTATTATTTAATTTATAGACCCCATAACAGTAGAACCTAAACTTCACAGTAGTTTTACATGTTATATCACAATATTCCCAGAAAGAGTAAATAATGACCAGCAGTTAGATTCAGTATAAGCTTATTAAATAAACAAATATTATTTATTACAGAAAACATTCTACACAAGTCTGAAGTCTTACCAACAGAAATAGCATTTTCAATCTTATAAACAACGTTTAAGATTCAATATTCAACGCTTTATACCAATAGAAATAAACCGCAAAGAAAGTGACAGCGGAATTGTAGGAGTATTTAATTACGGGGTGATATAAAGATGGTATATTCCACGGTCGGGAAAACCCACGAAGCCGCCATTTGCGGTAATTGAAGGCTCTATTCAATTTTATTGATTTAGGTATTATTTATATGTCTGTGGTAAGCCATCGATTGATTGTCTTTAGTATTAAGGGTTAGTTATTTAGATAGAAGAAACATTGTAAATAGGATCTTAGCTCGTGGTTGGTCAAAAACGAATGCCAAAGCCATCCATAGGCGCTTTTGCACATGTCTTTTATATAAGAAAATCCCGACAATATATTAGAAACTTGAAGTTTTCCAAACAATCATAAGTATAAAATGTGTGCGGTTATTAAGAAAACGTGATATTTTTTATTTTTTTGTCGAAGTTTTTTTACAGCCAGGGGGTTTGTTATGACCTTAGCTATTACCTGCCTCAGTTTCCATCACGGTCTGAATACACTTGTACAATTTTCAATAGTGCCTTCAGAATAAGAATTGCAAGCAAATTACCTTTGTTAATGTAAACACGTATACACTGATACAGTCGTATGTCGGAACGCACGTGATTTACGATCGAATTTCAACGATACCGACCGCGGTTTTACTACGGAAAATTGGTATTCTTTCATCATTTGATTACGTGATGTGTATATTGAGTTTACTCGGTACAGCGTTACCGGGGCTAAGCAAAGATATATGCAATTTTGCCTTAGGATGTATTTATGGCAATGTAGAGATGCGGGGGTTGATGATCGAGGAAAATAAAATAAACCCAAAAACCTGGAAGTCTCGTACTTTCTAAAAATACAAACTTCTTAGATATTATCAGCCCATATACATATGTCCAACTGCTGGGCACGGGCCTTCACTAAAACGGAGAGGATTAAGCCTTACTCCACCACGCTGATCTAGTGCAAATTTCTAAGAACTTTAGGAGCGCAGATTTTCTTACGATATTTTCCTTGACCGTTCAAGGCAGTGATAATTCACTGTGAATACTGTCTAAGAGAAAATCTCTTTATCCAGTTTTTTTTGGCTTAAAATATAACAGTACGTTGCTTTATAAGTATATGCAGTTGTTACAACACGCTATAACCCTTGGAAGAAAGATAAAAACAATAACTATCAACTAATAAATTGATGATGATAATGTTTTGTCATCGATCGTTAGTCACGACACCGAGGGCTCGGCGATTTCATCGTGATTTCGTGCGTCCAAGTCTTGCGCGTGGCTTGTTGAAAAATCATAATTAAATTGCCAATCGTTTCCACAATTACAGTGTTTGCACTGTTGTAAGTGATTGGAAGTTTTGCAATCGATATTGGTGCGTCCCTTCGCATGTTCGAATTTGATTTGTTGTAGTAGTTAGGTAAGGATTAATTAAATCTAGCATCCTTAACTATTTAGTAGAGGTCTTAATGGGACTTTAGGTGAAGACTGTATTGCATCTAAAACATTAACAGTAGGGTAAATATAATTGCACTTAACAGTTAAATATATAATACTTAATGTATTAAAGTCAAAGTCAAAGTCAAATCTCCTTTATTCAAATAGACTTTTACAAGCTCTTTTGAATCGTCATTTTTTTATGCTATTTTTTTAAAACTAGTGCTATTACTATTGAAATATGTAGCGCCTGCGTCGGGCGCATCACAAGTTAAATTATGTCCAAATATAATCATTGATATTTTCCTAATAATCATCATCAGCCGAAGGACATAGGCTCCCCAAAGCGTTATGTCTTATGTCAGATACGGCCTGCATCCAGCGGCCGGTGTAATGAAAATCAGGAGAAGCCTCTAGACTTCTATATTATAAGTAAATATTTGTAAATTACAGAAACATTCGTCTCAATTTGTGGAGCCTTCGATTAAAATGCTCCAAAAAAGGAAGAGGTCGTTAATAAGAAACAACTCCATCTGTCTATTTATGGTGCTGTATAACACATGTTTAAAAGACGCCGCACCACTTCCCGCCCACTCGTGCGTAGCTCGCCTTGCTACAGATCTAATCGTTCTTTGTTCGCCTTAATTGTTCGCAAGGGCGTTGTTTTGTTATTTATTGGTAAGGCTTTGGATAATTCTGGTTGTTTTGAGATATTGTCAGTTAGATTTATGTTTCACGCACTCTACAGGGTGGATTCAGACCGTGGTCGTAAACGAAGGCTGGTAAAAGCTTTCTTTAACCCTTTGGCGTTAAAGGAAATTTCTACAGAAAAGAAACATTTTAATGTTTTCCATACAAACCACGTCGACCTTCTTCTTCCTTCCATGAGGGACTATTGGTAGAATGTTTATATATTTTGCAATTTTATGTTACATATTACATAAATAATCAACGATTTCGTGACGGTTTCTTCTCATTACGTTACATATATCTACAAGTAAAATGGCAGGTTTTACTTTTCCAAACGCAAATTGCATACATTTATAACCATTACACCAATGACTCGTTCGTTTTCCTCACGAGTAAAAGTATTAACAAATTGCAGTAATTTTTAACAACCATTTATTTGTTTTCAGGTAAATATGGCAGACAACAGTAATGGATTCAGGTTTGATTGCATATTCTTCACTTAAATCCTAAACTCATAATACGGGCACAAAAGTAAGTCCCTCTTTTGATAAAAAAAATAAAGTTGTATTTTTTTTATTAATTTCTTCTTGCAAAGACTAATTCGTGACGTTCGAAATTTGAAATAGTTCTTAAATGTCACGCTAGATGTCTCCGTATTCAATTTATTTTAAAGATTTGAGATTTTTATGGTTACAATTACAAGGTTTTTTTTAATAAAGATATATAGACAAGAATAAGATATACTATTAGCCTAGTGATGGCGATGATTGATGACTACTCCTCGTTGCACGTTCCAACCATTCAGAGCTCAATTAAAGTCGTGTGAATGTGAGAATGCTAGAATTCCTTATTGCCGTGTAACATGAGAGACTCAATTAGGGTCACTCGTTACGTGTTCCGTACGAACAAGACGGACCTACATTTTGGATTTTCAAACCTTTTAATGGCATACTAACAAAATACCGCTAGTAGCTTTAGTTGCTGATTTGTGTGGATATTTCAGTTAAGAACGATTGGATGGATATATAAATATTTGGATTACGGTGCCCACAAAAGTTACATGAACATTTTTGAAGCAAGGATATAACTCAGTTTTTCACACTAAAATGCGAATCTAGGGGTTAATAGAAATGATCAACGGTCTCACAAAAGCCTACCAGATTTTACTTCGGATATCGTACGTTTTCTATATGTGCCAGATATGTATGTCCGCTCGGGTGTTCGTCGAAGGCATCAGTTGTTCACTGATTTAACACCAGTGCGCTCTCATTACGTGGCCAACACTCCGACAGCCCGAGCTGTCTCATTGTTAAACGCGCTCACAGAACAGATCCTGGATATCGATATCCCGAGTAGAAATTTTTTCGTGTTCCTGATCTGGACCCGATCAGGAATGCCTGATCGGGTCCAGATAAGGCATGTAACGCAGAACATTGGTCTGGACCCGATCGGGCATGCCTGATCGGGTCCAGATCGGGCATGCCTGATCGGGTCCAGATCGGGCAAGCCTGATCGGGTCCAGATCGGGCATGCCTGATCGGGTCCAGATCGGGCATGCCTGATCGGGTCCAGATCGGGCAAGCCTGATTGGGTCCAGATCGGGCATGCCTGATCGGGTCCAGATCGGGCATGTAACGCAGAACATTGGTCTGGACCCGATCAGGAATGCCTGATCGGGTCCAGATCGGGCATGCCTGATCGGGTCCAGACTAGGAATGGCTGATCGGGTCCAGACTAGGAATGCCTGATCGGGTCCAAACTAGGAATGCCTGATCGGGTCCCAATCAATCATCTGTATCATGTAATACCTTGCCTGATCCAAATTGAGTATGCCCAGTCCGGTCCTTTTAAAAAACATGAATATAATATTAGTCATGAAAAAATTGTTTGTTAAAAAAATATGAATTGTTATTATAAATATGTTACTTAACATTTTATTATTTATTTTTTATCAATTCGTTATTTATTTAATTATCAATGATTTTATAAATATTGAATATTATAATAAATAATAATAATTAACAACTCAATATTAATGAATTTATTTATTTTTTGTATGGTAAAACATACTTAAACAATAAAAAAAAATACAAGGAATTTAAATAAAAGCTGTTAGTGTCTTTTATTGACCTTCTTAAAAAGGCTTTTTAAGCAGTAACCATCCCAATCGTTAGCTTTATTTAATATTGACGACAATGCTTGCTGTAATTTACTGTCAGGAATATCTTGCTTATTTAGAAATTTCTGTCTCGTTGCAGCTGAAATACAAAATTTGATTCAATTATGTTGTAATTTAATAAGTAATAATAATAAAAAATATTAATATTTATAAAGTAATAACATACAATTAAGAAATAATTAATTTGGTATCAATGAAAGTATCCTGCACTATATAATGATTAACATACTTTTTACCAAAGTGAAAAAAGTTGTATCTTTTAAAACTTTTTTTGGAGTTGCAGCTACATATGACATGGCCATATCTCTTGAAATGTAAAAAACGAATAATATTGCCCATATTATGGGTAATAGTGTTTTCCATCAATGGAAAAGTATATAAGTTTATTCTGGAAAAGCAAATTTATTATTATTTATAATGAGGAGCATTTTTTTAAATATGACAATTTCAATAATATGGTCAGATAGAGCAAATATTAGTTCTTTCATATATTTATATATAAGAGTATAGTTTTTTAGAAACTCACATTTTTTTATTGTCTTTCAACTTTTCATTGAATTTATCAAAGTTTTCCATTGTTGATAGTGGAAATTCTAATTTTTGAGCCACATCTGTTGATCCTTCAGTATCTATTCGACTGGAATCTAACAGTTGAGTACTGTTATTCTTTTTAATTTCAGACAGGATTTGGGCAACAACAGCAGATATGCTTACAATTTGACCTCTTAAATCCCTAATTGTTTTGATAGACTGTTATAATTATGCCTGAAACATTCAAGCAAAGAATCTGTTAAAAATAAAATATATATTAATACAAATTTTTACACTGATTATACATTTATTAAAATATCAAAATTCCAACACTGATGTAAATATAAACATTATAACAATTACCAACACTCCACAATTTCAGAATAGAATCCATATTATGACCTTAGTTACTAATAATTATTAGATAGGTATTGTAATGATTAATTTGTTTTTTACCATTGGATACAGTATTTTTTGTTGATGATCTAGCTGCTAATATAGTCATTTCAGTTTCTGTTTTGGATTTATTACTATAAAGATGCTAAATAGATTATCAGCAATTATTGATAATGTACTATTATTATTAGAAGTAAAACAACAGTAGTATAACTTAATTATTTGTATCAAAATTAACAATAATAAAAATATGTCAGTTAATATGCTTTGTTAAAAAAAATCATTAGTAAAAAAATATTAGAAATTAATCAACAATATTTACATTTTAAATAAGAGATATTACCTCAAATTTCAGTGGGTTTATCGGTTAACTCCAAAGCTGTTTGGCTGAATATTTTATCTATTTTTAATTGATTCTTTGATAATGCTTTTATTTTGAAAGTTTTTTCAACAGCAGCTGCTTTTGTTTTAGTGGACTGCTCATTATCAGTAGAGAAAGCATAGGGTTATTTTTCCAATCTTATTAATTTTTCCTCTGCCTCTTTCATAGTTTCTGATAACATTAATTGTATAAATTAATTACTGTTTTATTGTTTTGACAATAAGATATCTTCTTCTTCTTCTTCTTCATCAACCCATATACGCCCACTGCTGAGCACGGGTCTCCTCTACCATTGAGAGGGTTTTAGGCCATAGTCCACCACGCTGGCCTAGTGCGGGTTGGCGGACTACACACCTAAGAAATTCCTAAGAACTCTTAGGTGTGCAGGTTTCATCACGATGTTTTCCTTCACCGTTAAAGCAAGTGATAATTCAATGTGAATACACACATAACTTCGAAAAGTCAGAGGTGTGTGCCTGGGGTTCGAACCCGCGACCGCCGAGATTCTCGACCGCGCGCCTAAGCCTCGAGGCCATCACTGCTTTAAGATATCAATTCTCATAAATCTATAATTCAAATAACAATAAATTACCTGCTGTGCCACATATTTGAACATGAAATGTTGGTCTTGTCGGATCAGGCTCTCCACAATGTTTCACTATTGTTTGTAATAATTTACAATACTTAGTACTTTTTAACAATGATGCAGGCATATAATATTTACATCCAGTACCACTATATTCTATGTAATGATCTAACCAAGAACTTGATACTATATCAATTACTTCATTGGATAAATCATTTACAAATAAAACTATAATGTCATCTGAAAAAAAATACGGATTATTGAAATATAAATTTATAATGAAAAATAGCAAAGAATTGTAATGTATTTTTAAATACTTTTTTACTATCCTTGAATGTCTTAGGTAATTCAATTTAATAACGAAACTTTACACACAACATGTAAATTTTTATCTACTTAAGTAGTTTACTCCACAATTTAGTATGTTATACACAATACACACTTAGTAAATGTCTAGATATAAGTTTATAGTCCTTGATACACTTTGTTTTGGTAAACACACAATATATTAATTATTCTGTAACTACTGTTAAGGCGATTTAGTTTTTGTAATGAACTTATTTAATCTTTACATTAATATACCAATCGGCATATTCAATCAATTCAATCCACTGATACCGTCTTGTTGACATAAAATAAAAATTAACTCCCGTGTTCTATAGACTGTACGTAGAATTGCCGTTTGTAGTAAAAGGCGGGAAATGCCCAAAAGCGGTATTGCATTATTTTAAGTTGCGCACCAAGTTAGTAACATCCGCAATACTTGTTTTTAATTATAATGGTTTTATCACGTATTATTTTACCTAACATTTTCTGGAAAAAAATAAATACGATAATAAGTAACTTTCTATTTATGCACCTAATTCCTACACTTCCTGTTGTCGCCTGTCGGTTTATCAAGTACCTAATGTTGCCATAACAAATAAAATACTTTTCATGCGTTATCAAATCTATACTAATATTATAAAGAGATAATGTTTGTGAATTTGTAACGTTGTAGAAATTCGTTATTGACAAACAAAATTTATGGTAAAAGTTTTTTGTAAAATAAATTACCAGTATAACCTGATCTGATGCAAATAAAATTTACACCGTGACATAAATATGGCAATCATGATATGATACACGTCATGAGTTGAGTTTCACCGTTCACGTCCAAAACAATAATAAGTTTTGAATTGTATTTCTGGAATATATGTTTAAAAGCATCTTTTCTTGCTTTGACAATTAGGATAACGGTATCTGGGCTTGATACCAGTGGCGTGCCTAGGGTGTTAAACTAAGGCAAGCCCAAATGTTTATTTAGTAGCAGCATATTTTTTGGGGTACGTAGGACTAATAAATACCTACCGGTTAGTACTCACATTATCGTTAATAGCATTATTTTATAAATAAACAATCGTTAAGTTCGTTATTCGGAACTATGTAAGGCAAGTCGGGCTTTCGGGCTTCTATGGAAGTACCGCCACTGCTTGATACTACATGTCTTATCATACTGAATATTTTTTAATACCAGGCTAGCCCTATTTGATCCAGACCTTGGCCTAATGCAGTATGCCTTACAATACTTGAAAACATTTAACATAAGGCTATCCTGATCTGGTCCTGATCCAATATACCTTACAATACTTGATAACATTTAACATAAGGCTATCCTGATCAGGTCCCGATCTGGTCCTGATCGGGCTTGCCTTACAATATTTGATAACATTTAACATAAGGCTATCCTGATCAGATCCTGATCGGGCTTGCCTTACAATACTTGAAAACATTTAACATAAGGCTATCCTGATCAGGTCCCGATCTGGTCCTGATCGGGCTGGCCGTACAATACTTGAAAACATTTAACATAAGGCTATCCTGATCTGGTCCCGATCTGATCCTGATCGGGCTGGCCGGACAATACTTGAAAACATTTAACATAAGGCTATCCTGATCTGGTCCCGATCTGATCCTGATCGGGCTGGCCGTACAATACTTGAAAACATTTAACATAAGGCTATCCTGATCAGGTCCCGATCTGGTCCTGATCGGGCTTGCCTTACAATACCCGAGTAGAAATCAAATAAGGCACAACCAGATCATGTATCGGGTCCTGATCAGGATAGAATAAGGCATGCCCGATCCGGCAAGCCCGATCAGGACCCGATCGGGACCTGATCAGGATAGCCTTATTTTAAATGTTTTCAAGTATTGTAAGGCAAGCCCGATCAGGACCCGATCGGGACCTGATCAGGATAGCCTTATTTTAAATGTTTTCAAGTATTGTAAGGCAAGCCCGATCAGGACCAGATCGGGACCTGATCAGGATAGCCTTATTTTAAATGTTTTCAAGTATTGTAAGGCAAGCCCGATCAGGACCTGATCAGGATAGCCTTATTTTAAATGTTTTCAAGTATTGTACGGCAAGCCCGATCAGGACCAGATCGGGACCTGATCAGGATAGCCTTATGTTAAATGTTATCAAATATTGTAAGGCATATTGGATCAGGACCAGATCGGGACCAGATCAGGATAGCCTTATTTAAAATGTTTTCAAGTATTGTACGGCCAGCCCGATCAGGACCAGATCGGGACCTGATCAGGATAGCCTTATGTTAAATGTTTTCAAGTATTGTAAGGCAAGCCCGATCAGGATCTGATCAGGATAGCCTTATGTTAAATGTTATCAAATATTGTAAGGCAAGCCCGATCAGGACCAGATCGGGACCTGATCAGGATAGCCTTATGTTAAATGTTATCAAATATTGTAAGGCAAGCCCGATCAGGACCAGATCGGGACCTGATCAGGATAGCCTTATGTTAAATGTTATCAAATATTGTAAGGTATATTGGATCAGGACCAGATCGGGACCAGATAAGGATAGCCTTATGTTAAATGTTATCAAGTATTGTAAGGTATATTGGATCAGGACCAGATCGGGACCAGATCAGGATAGCCTTATGTTAAATGTTTTCAAGTATTGTAAGGCATACTGCATTAGGCCAAGGTCTGGATCAAATAGGGCTAGCCTGGTATTAAAAAATATTCAGTATGATAAGACATGTAGTATCAAGCCCAGATACCGTTATCCTAATTGTCAAAGCAAGAAAAGATGCTTTTAAACATATATTCCAGAAATACAATTCAAAACTTATTATTGTTTTGGACGTGAACGGTGAAACTCAACTCATGACGTGTATCATATCATGATTGCCATATTTATGTCACGGTGTAAATTTTATTTGCATCAGATCAGGTTATACTGGTAATTTATTTTACAAAAATCTTTTACCATAAATTTTGTTTGTCAATAACGAATTTCTACAACGTTACAAATTCACAAACATTATCTCTTTATAATATTAGTATAGATTTGATAACGCATGAATAGTATTTTATTTGTTATGGCAACATTAGGTACTTGATAAACCGACAGGCGACAACAAGAAGTGTAGGAATTAGGTGCATAAATAGAAAGTTACTTATCATCGTATTTATTTTTTTCCAGAAAATGTTAGGTAAAATAATACGTGATAAAACCATTATAATTAAAAACAAGTATTGCGGATGTTACTAACTTGGTGCGCAACTTGAAATAATGCAATACCGCTTTTGGGCATTTCCCGCCTTTTACTACAAACGGCAATTCCACATACAGTCTATAGAACACGGGAGTTAATTTTTATTTTATGTCAAGAAGACGGTATCAGTGGATTGAATTGATTGAATATGCCGATTGGTATATTAATGTAAAGATTAAATAAGTTCATTACAAAAACTAAATCGCCTTAACAGTAGTTACAGAATAATTAATATATTGTGTGTTTACCAAAACAAAGTGTATCAAGGACTATAAACTTATATCTAGACATTTACTAAGTGTGTATTGTGTATAAAATACTAAATTGTGGAGTAAACTACTTAAGTAGATAAAAATTTACATGTTGTGTGTAAAGTTTCGTTATTAAATTGAATTACCTAAAACATTCAAGGATAGTAAAAAAGTATTTAAAAATACATTACAATTCTTTGCTATTTTTCATTATAAATTTATATTTCAATAATCCGTATTTTTTTTCAGATGACATTATAGTTTTATTTGTAAATGATTTATCCAATGAAGTAATTGATATAGTATCAAGTTCTTGGTTAGATCATTACAGAGAATATAGTGGTACTGGATGTAAATATTATATGCCTGCATCATTGTTAAAAAGTACTAAGTATTGTAAATTATTACAAACAATAGTGAAACATTGTGAAGAGCTTGATCCGACAAGACCAACATTTCATGTTCAAATATGTGGCACAGCAGGTAATTTATTGTTATTTGAATAATAGATTTATGAAAATTGATATCTTATTGTCAAAACAATAAAACAGTAATTAATTTATACAATTAATGTTATCAGAAACTATGAAAGAGGCAGAGGAAAAATTAATAAGATTGGAAAGATAACCCTATGCTTTCTCTACTGATAATGAGCAGTCCACTAAAGCAAAAGCAGCTGCTGTTGAAAAAACTTTCAAAATAAAAGCATTATCAAAGAATCAATTAAAAATAGATAAAATATTCAGCCAAACAGCTTTGGAGTTAACCGATAAACCCATTGAAATTTGAGGTAATGTCTCTTATTTAAAATGTAAATATTGTTGATTAATTTCTAATATTTTTTTACTAATGATTTTTTTTAACAAAGCATATTAACTGACATATTTTTATTATTGTTAATTTTGATACAAATAATTAAGTTATACTACTGTTGTTTTACTTCTAATAATAATAGTACATTATCAATAATTGCTGATAATCTATTTAGCATCTTTATAGTAATAAATCCAAAACAGAAACTGAAATGACTATATTAGCAGCTAGATCATCAACAAAAAATACTGTATCCAATGGTAAAAAACAAATTAATCATTACAATACCTATCTAATAATTATTAGTAACTAAGGTCATAATATGATTCTATTCTGAAATTGTGGAGTGTTGGTAATTGTTATAATATTTATATTTACATCAGTGTTGGAATTTTGATATTTTAATAAATGTATAATCAGTGTAAAAATTTGTATTAATATATATTTTATTTTTAACAGATTCTTTGCTTGAATGTTTCAGGCATAATTATACAGTCTATCAAAACAATTAGGGAATTTAAGAGGTCAAATTGTAAGCATATCTGCTGTTGTTGCCCAAATCCTGTCTGAAATTAAAAAGAATAACAGTACTCAACTGTTAGATTCCAGTCGAATAGATACTGAAGGATCAACAGATGTGGCTCAAAAATTAGAATTTCCACTATCAACAATGGAAAACTTTGATAAATTCAATGAAAAGTTGAAAGACAATAAAAAAATGTGAGTTTCTAAAAAACTATACTCTTATATATAAATATATGAAAGAACTAATATTTGCTCTATCTGACCATATTATTGAAATTGTTATATTTAAAAAAATGCTCCTCATTATAAATAATAATAAATTTGCTTTTCCAGAATAAACTTATATACTTTTCCATTGATGGAAAACACTATTACCCATAATATGGGCAATATTATTCGTTTTTTACATTTCAAGAGATATGGCCATGTCATATGTAGCTGCAACTCCAAAAAAAGTTTTAAAAGATACAACTTTTTTCACTTTGGTAAAAAGTATGTTAATCATTATATAGTGCAGGATACTTTCATTGATACCAAATTAATTATTTCTTAATTGTATGTTATTATTTTATAAATATTAATATTTTTTATTATTATTACTTATTAAATTACAATATAATTGAATCAAATTTTGTATTTCAGCTGCAATGAGACAGAAATTTCTAAATAAGCAAGATATTCCTGACAGTAAATTACAGCAAGCATTGTCGTCAATATTAAATAAAGCTAACGATTGGGATGGTTACTGCTTAAAAAGCCTTTTTAAGAAGGTCAATAAAAGACACTAACAGCTTTTATTTAAATTCCTTGTATTTTTTTTTATTGTTTAAATATGTTTTACCATACAAAAAATAAATAAATTCATTAATATTGAGTTGTTAATTATTATTATTTATTATAATATTCAATATTTATAAAATCATTGATAATTAAATAAATAACGAATTGATAAAAAATAAATAATAAAATGTTAAGTAACATATTTATAATAACAATTCATATTTTTTTAACAAACAATTTTTTCATGACTATAATATTATATTCATGTTTTTTAAAAGGACCGGACTGGGCATACTCAATTTGGATCAGGCAAGGTATAACATGATACAGATGATTGATTGGGACCCGATCAGGCATTCCTAGTTTGGACCCGATCAGGCATTCCTAGTCTGGACCCGATCAGCCATTCCTAGTCTGGACCCGATCAGGCATCCCCGATCTGGACCCGATCAGGCATGCCCGATCTGGACCCGATCAGGCATTCCTGATCGGGTCCAGACCAATGTTCTGCGTTACATGCCCGATCTGGACCTGATCAGGCATGCCCGATCTGGACCCTATCAGGCTTGCCCGATCTGGACCCGATCAGGCATGGCCGATCTGGACCCGATCAGGCATGCCCGATCTGGACCCGATCAGGCTTGCCCGATCTGGACCCGATCAGGCTTGCCCGATCTGGACCCGATCAGGCATGCCCGATCTGGACCCGATCAGGCATGCCCGATCTGGACCCGATCAGGCATGCCTGATCGGGTCCAGACCAATGTTCTGCGTTACATGCCTTATCTGGACCCGATCAGGCATTCCTGATCGGGTCCAGATCAGGAACACGAAAAAATTTCTACTCGGGTATTTGATAACATTTAACATAAGGCTATCCTGATCAGGTCCCGATCTGGTCCTGATCGGGCTTGCCTTACAATACTTGAAAACATTTAACATAAGGCTATCCTGATCTGGTCCCGATCTGGTCCTGATCGGACTTGCCGTACAATACTTGAAAACATTTTAAATAAGGCTATCCTGATCTGGTCCCGATCTGGTCCTGATCCAATATGCCTTACAATATTTGATAACATTTAACATAGGGCTATCCTGATCGGGCTTGCCTTACAATACTTGAAAACATTTAACATAAGGCTATCCTGATCAGGTCCCGATCTGGTCCTGATCGGGCTGGCCGTACAATACTTGAAAACATTTAACATAAGGCTGTCCTGATCTGGTCCTGATCTGATCCTGATCGGGCTGGCCGTACAATACTTGAAAACATTTAACATAAGGCTATCCTGATCAGGTCCCGATCTGGTCCTGATCGGGCTTGTCGTACAATACTTGACAACATTTAACACAAGGCTATCCTGATCAGGTCCCGATCTGGTCCTGATCGGGCTTGCCTTACAATATTTGATAACATTTAACATAAGGCTATCCTGATCAGGTCCCGATCTGGTCCTGATCGGGCTTGCCGTACAATACTTGAAAACATTTAAAATAAGGCTATCCTGATCAGGTCCCGATCTGGTCCTGATCGGGCTTGCCTTACAATACTTGAAAACATTTAAAATAAGGCTATCCTGATCAGGTCCCGATCTGGTCCTGATCGGGCTTGCCGGATCGGGCATGCCTTATTCTATCCTGATCAGGACCCGATACATGATCTGGTTGTGCCTTATTTGATTTCTACTCGGGATGTTCCATGACAGCCTCAGCTCACTGTTTGCATCAGCGTTTTCCTATCTTAACTTGGCATCAGAGTTTTACTATTGATAATATTTGTATAATTTGTGTTAGATATAGATAATACTCGTGTAATTTATTAGTTGTATGTAATATTTTTAGATAATGCAAACATTTTGGTATACCTGTAAGTTTGTATTAAGTGCTTAAATAAATAAATAAGTAAAGGAGCGAAAAGTTACGAAGTCGGCAACCAAAGTAGATGAAGAACAAGAGGCATTCTTCTGCAGCTCGGCGTCAAACTCGGCCATTCTCTTGTTGAACAGCTCCATCATGTCCGTTAGCGTTTCCTTCACAGACTCCATAATGAAGTATAATCGAAGTGTAGTGAAAAGTTAATTACAGGAGACAGTGGTACCGGCAAGTACGAACACTTATTAAACGTTCATTAAAGTGTTTGGAAACAGCAGAAAAAATACAAGTGAAATTTCTACTAATAATGATAAGATCTTCCTCCCCGATACACAGGATAGGAGTGGAGTAAATATTTCACTTGTTTGCACAAGCCAGTTGGAGATTTTGAAATCTGTAGGAAAATGCGTGTTTCACTACTTTCCCTGCAACAATTACAGCTCAGATACGTATGTTATCTGTGTACTGGCGAGGCACACCGCTTGTAGAACGCACAACCAACTTAGCAGATTTGCTTAGTATATTTAACTCTATCGCTCTGTACTTATTTTTAAGACGTTGCAGCAAAGGTATTAGTCTAGTAATGTTTGAGAATTGTTTTGTAAATAAATTAATGCCTTCTTTGCGAAGAATTTTCGTTTACTAAAACGTCACGTGTTCAACATTGTAGAATCAAATACTGTCCCTTATTCTTGTATTATAGTGGCGAAAACGCATGCAAAAAGTTCAAACAAACACTAGTTTAAGGCTTCTACATTTGTCATTCTATGTGGTATCAGTAAATCTGTATTCATTCACAATTGTAAAATAGCATTGTATGGTTAATGACCAATTGGCAAACAAGTGAAAAAACGGTGAAAACAATATGTTAGCGTGGGATGTTCCGGCTTATAAATTGCAAATCCGGCACATGGGTTTATTTACTTTATGACTAATGATGACATCATGTGAAGTTTTGTGGAAAAAACCATCGCTTCACCAAAATGCTTTGTATCATTTTAAAAAGGTGTGGCGTTATGAAAAACTCTTGCTGTTAAATCAGCTCTTTTAGTTGTGATTTAAAAGGTTTTTTAAAATAATTAGAAAGTTATTGGATGAACTATTCTCGTTCTTCTAGAAATAACAGTACCTATATGACATACTATGTACGTAAACTCTGAAATGTCTCTTGCTACACTTTGTTTACATCGAAGTGAATTAACATAGTACAAATGATATAGATTTCAATGCGTGATATTCCTAAAAACTCACTTTTGCCAATACAATATTATTGACTTCCTCCGGAGCGGAATTGCCAAACACCAGCTCTTAAAACGAAAAACTGTAGGTTCGATCCTGCACCGACACAAATATTTGTGAGATCCACATATATGTCTTGCCTCTGAGTGTTTGTTGTCCTTTAGTGTCTAATACCCACAGAACTTTTCAAAGCCGATCTAGAAAATGTGTTAATTAATTGCATGTTACCTCTCTCGGTAATGTTACTAGGTGTCTATCACTCGTTACTCACTCCGTACATTAGCCACGCTTCACACGGCGGCCATATAATTATGCATATATTGTGTAAGGGTTTACGCATATCAATAAAATCACTTGTGCATGTTCAAGTATTCGGGTTTAGGGCAACGATGCGCGGCACGCACCGGAAATTATTTCACGCCTTTTAAGGGTCGACCTTAATGTTTGAATGTTCCGCTTTTAGCTTTTTTGAGGATTCGAAAGTGATTTTTTTTAAACGCGGACCGGGATGGTGGTTCTAGAGAAGTGGTCTGCGCTTTTTGTGCACTTGTGGATATTTACCACAGATTCCTAAAAAAAAGCGGGTCTGTCATTTACTAAAACGGCATCACCCAACTTCCAATAGGCCAGCGCGGTGGTTTAGGACCTAAACCCTCTCAATGGTTGACGAGGCCTGTCCCCAGCAAAGCGACGTATCGAACCGCATCATCCATGCTATTTCTCCCTTTTCACAAAACGTCGAGACAGTCGTATTTTTCTAACTAAATCACAAAGCAAAGATCAACCTAAACCGGTAGCTCTTCTCCGTGTAACACAATTAAAACGCTAATGTAACAAAAAGCTATTAATCGCCCTAATAGGCTTCTCTACACGTTATTACGCAGAATTGCCATGTAAATACACGCAATATGTGCCGCGGAGTAAAAACTCTTCCCTGTATTCATGATCATTTATCGGTTCATACATATACGTAATTTATTGCCGAGAGCATAAGAAGTTGTTCAATACTAAGTCACACATAATTTGTCGCGTCTTATGTAGAGGACGATATATTGTGTCAAAATATATGAAGAAAGGTTCTCAGACTCTCTTAAGATATTTGTATTCGATATGGATATCTTCATCTTCATCAACCCATATACGCCCACTGCTGAGCACGGGTCTCCTCTACCATTGAGAGGGTTTAGGCCATAGTCCACCACGCTGGCCTAGTGCGGGTTGGCGGACTACACACCTAAGAAATTCCTAAGAACTCTTAGATGTGCAGGTTTTATCACGATGTTTTCCTTCACCGTTAAAGCAAGTGATTATTCAATGTGAATACACACATAACTTCGAAAAGTCAGAGGTGTGTGCCTGGGGTTCGAAACCGCGATCGCCGAGATTCTCGACCGCGCGCCCATACCTCGAGGCCATCACTGCTTACATGGATATGTTAGGCTTTAATGCTGATAATAAGGCCTCGTGTTGATAGAACTTAAAAACATAGGTATTGCCTAGACAACTCTTAACTTATATGAACAAAACATTTTTAATTTGATCGGCGGCACAAGTGTTTAAATCTCTGTTTCTATTTCTGAGTCGGAGAAAAGTCTCATTGAGTCCGCTAAAAATTCTCAAAAACAGCAGGAAGTATGGAGATGTATTTGAAAAATGGCATTGGATTCGTTTTTAAACCACAGCTGATGAAACATAGATGCAGATATGCACGTCCTTCGTAGTAATCATGTAGACATTCGCAACATAAGTTTCATAACCTACCATCTGATCTAATAATACGTGTTAGAGATCAGATTGCAATTACGCCTTTGAAATTTTAAGCTAAAACTACATCCAGTACAGAATATCTACACTTTTTTCTTTAAAATTATATAAAAAAAAAATAAAAAAAATCGAAAAACCCATTTAAAACAGAGAGGCATTTGATAAAGTCCCCAAGCGACGATTTCATTTCGCGTTGCAGTTTGCAAGATTTTTATCTTAATACGATTACATTTTGCATAATCATAGTTGCGCAAGCGCAGTGACAATGTAAGGTCGTTTGTGAAAGTAATGCTCGAAATAAACATCTTTGTGTTATCATGCATTAGGTAAATACAAGGAGTTTCGTTTATTGCGTGAAACTGCTGAAGCCAAATCTATATCATCAGACTAATTCTATAGATTATAGAATGTTTCTGAGCTAGATCGTCAGCCTTCTGCATCCAACCCTTGCTGCCTTCCTTCTGTATATCGTCGCCCTACCTAGCTGAAAGATGTCCTGCATTACGTTTGTCGAGCCGCGGTCCGCACTCTAGAACACGATTCCTCCAACACTTGTCGATTTTGTGCAAGATGTGACCAGCCTTTTCGGTTTCCTAAAGAAAATTATTGAGAAAATAAATATTTTGCATGCGTCCCAAATTTCAACTACTTTAATAACATATGAAAAGATCCCGAAGTTAATCGGATTACTTCATTTTCTTGTAGGAAACTTTAATTAGAAGCTAAGAAGCTGACAATTTCCTCTGACAAACTTTGTCTCTGCTACGTCACGCATAACGACTGGCATAAAACATAGAAAACTTTTATATCAGCCATTTTGAGGCTACAGACGTCGGATTACGCATTTATGAAGGAGGAAAGCGTGTGTAATGTGATTATAATTACTACAACCAGTTTGCTTAACAAATGAAGTAATTTACGGCCATCGAACCACATTTCCAATACTCGTCAATCACGCATACAAACTGTCATTTTTTCATCCATAATGTGATAATGTAGTGTTCCCATACTTTTTCATCTTCTCTGAAGTAATATCATTAGTTAGTGTTAGCCTCAATTATGACACTTACATGGGAATCAGCGGAATTAACGACGGTGAAGAGGATAATAATTGCGGAAACGAGTTAAACGCGAGTTAGAGTTACGATTTATATCACATTTATGTAATTACTTACAGGTTATGGGAAAGGAAGGGTTACTCGATAGTATCGATTAACTCTAATTATTTCGTATGATGTTGGTATATTAGTCTTTCTGATACACTATCTTTTGATAAGTATTTTATGGTAGATTTGAACGCAGTTGGCTCGACGCCAGCTTGCGAAACGAGCGGCCGCGGCTTCGATCTCCGGATCGAGACAAATGTTTGTATGATTCACAAGTGTTTCGGATCTCGGTGTGTGAAAGACCGAAAAGTCCCCGACACACAACTCGTGTCTTAATGTGGACAATGTGATACACATTGGGTGTATTTATTTGTTGATTTAATTTTTACAAAATATATCAATGATGTTTTTTACATAATACATTACTGAAATTCTGTCACATTAAAATTTAGTGTACCACCCTGTTCAGAAGGCAGTCCGCCAACCCCCACTACGCCTGTAGGAGGCCCGTATCCAGCAGTGGGAAGTATATGGGCTGATGATGAAATATAATTCCAAATTCCAAATAGAATCCTATACAAAATCAGAAACAAGTCGTCATCTTGCCGTTAGTGATCGAGTGGCGTGCACACTTTCGCAATCGGTTCACGGTGTGCCGCGCTAATTGTTCCGTTAATGACCCGTGGACAACCGGTCCATCTTCACAGATTTAACCACGGAGGTTTCTTTTTGCTGCTTTATTTATGACCATTTGATTGACATTGCGTATACGTAATAAGTAGGACATTCGGGGAATGGGTTCAAGTTTATGTGTGACGTATGGTATGCCTCGTGGTTTTGCGGTGCATGTATGTGTCGTGCTGGACATTTTGGGTTTGATTCCGGGGTATGGAAGTATTATTGAGTTTTTCCATTAAGAAAATCTTACCTAAGAAACGCCAATAGACATTATTTTGTTGCACCCTATTAGGCGGAACTCATACATACTAGTCGAAATGAGACAAATACTTTCAGTGGTAGAGCATGTCCGGGCTCAGCAGTGATACGTATATGGGCTGATGATGAATCCCATATATTTGACAAAAATAACTATCCTATAAAGATTGCACATCAACAATTGAAACAGTTTAATACCAGATTCGTGTCCCGTTTTGGGAAATTTATAGTAATAACTAACTACCCAATAATAAATAAATAAATACACCCAACAGTCACACACATAGTCCTGACCCCATATTAAAGATATTAATAAGATACAAGTCTTGTGTCGTGGGTATCAGAAACTACGAGAGACTTTTTCGGTCTCACAAACACCCAGACCCGAAACAAATATTTATAATAAAGGATACAAGCGTACACACTTCACTATTTAACACATTGTTTGCTACACTGGCTAATCCATTTCCTTTCTATACCGGTTTTTGGCATTACGATACAAACCAGTCCAATATTGATTTTATATTCGGCTGTTAGCATAATCTTAACTGGACTTTACATTAGCACAATTACGCCCGTATTCCAGAAAGTTTCATTATTGCTTAATCTGGTTAATTAATAAAATAGATTTTACTTGATACTATAATTTTACTAGGTCGGTCACATATTGGTCACAGGTATAAATCATAGACAAATGCATCTGATTTTTTAATTATTTGTTTGTGAGAATACCCACACACATAAAAGACACAAAGACTTAGTTAGGTACGTGTAGTCGACACATACTAAATGCCCAGCAGTGGGATTTACATACGAGTAGGTATATGGGCTTATGTTGATAGTTGGGAAGGTTTTGCTTTTATTGCGTCAGTTCCCAGAGTAATTAGTAAAATCTTGAGAAAAACCTTGTAGTAATGTGAATGACCCTTCCAAAGTCAATACGTGACGCATAAACCAAAGGCTTTTTGAATCGTTGAGATTTCGTTTTTTAAAGTTTAATGCGTTTCTGTGAAATAGAACTTATATGTTTACTGATGTTTGTCAGCAAGCAGTCAGTGATAGTGACATACACTAGTCGGGTTCTGGCGACAGCTACTTTGAGTAAAGTAGATAACAACTTATGGTTTCAAACCCTAGCGGAGTTTACAGAGGTCCACAAGTGCACATATATCGACATCTAATTTTCGCAGTAAACTTCAAGTCCCAGTCTCCCGTACCTAGGGCCTGGCGGGAGGTAGAGCCATAAGCAGCTTTCCCCTCGAAGAAAAAAAAAAGGTGCTTTAAATGCTAAATGAAATAACACTCCTGAAACTGTGCATCAAACCCAAGATCTGATCGTCCTACGCTTATGTTCTGGAGAACCGAGACGTCAAATAAAAGTGACAAAGTTTCTCCCACGATGCAAAACCTTCGAATTATAAAAATAACAATTAAGCCGATGTTTATTTCTCACCGCGATCGGACAGAGCCGCCCGCCGTGTGTCGAAACAATGAACTGTTTTTGCGGAAGCGATTGCTCAAGTTGCTGAGCGGCCTTACCCACTGTAATGAGCCGATATTTTGAAGGTTTCACATTGCTGGCTTTGTTCTCTTGGGCGATTATTGTAATGGAATTATATACGTGTATTATGAGTTAACAAATGTTATTTCATGAGCATGTATCACTTTCTTTCATAAAACAATGAAAAGTGGTAACGTGGGTGATGAAATTTTCGACCTTAAGTAATTTAGTTTATCACAACTTATTTCAAACTTTAAATACTTAATCGTCATGTCGTAGGATTTAAATCAGCTGATGAGCTCCACTAGACCTCGGGTTTGGCCTAACACCAATATCGGTACTGTGTCTTCGACGTAGGACAGTTTCCATTAGCTAGTGGTTAGAGAAAAAGTTGTCAGTACCAACCAGGTTCACTGACAAAAGCAGAATATAAATTTCAAGTATTACAAAAGTTGGACGAAAGAGCCTTCTAATGTAAATATTTATACATTTTTAAGTAACTTGCCTATAATTGGGTAATGCTCTTTAACCTACGTCTTTTAAATTTGCATTTCAAAGTATTTTAGTATCAAAAATAGTTTTTATCTTTATTCTTCGACCGTCTAAGACCATATGTTGTGAATCATAGTTATAATTTAAGGACTAAGGAACATAATCACGAGGAATCACCACGGCCAATAATAATCAGGAGTCAAGAAACACGCGCTGACATTGATATAGCAACCGTATTTTTGCATAAAAGTCAAGGGTATCAATATTACCAAGATGTTAAACATGTTTTGATAGCGATTCTAAAACTTTGTGTTATTTTATTACGTAAAATTATAATTCTTATGAAAATACTATGAGGACTGACTATATTTTTTGGTTTTATTGAATGTATACGATAAGTCATATTGAAGTGTCACTGACATAAATGGCGAAAGAAAACATCGTGAGGGAAAAGGCGTACTTGATTTTCCTAAAAGTATTGTGTAAAGTATGGAAGAGACGGTTAGTAAGCAGTTTGATGATTACAAACTTAACTCCATCGTAATAAAAGCAATAATAGTATGAAGTGCTGAGCAAAATAAAATTGTAAAAAATATTTAAAAAGATATAAAAACATTCTCCATAATTTGTTTATATTAACATGTTGTCGATAAGAATTTTTAAGAATATACAAATATGGTTAGTTAATATTAAGTTAACGAGACATATAAAATATTACTACTACTTTGAGAACCACTGTGAGACATTTCAACTTAATGTTTCCGATGATCTAATCGCTTTATGTATAGATTAATTTGTGTGTCACGACATCACATAAATTGTTGCTGATGCATAAACTGAGGAGCGAATTGCGTTAGGAATAACAATTAGGATTCTAACTAACTCGAATTATAAATATCAAAATGTGAGAAATATTCAGTAAACCCATCACCGCATTGATATTAGAATTTACGAAAGATTTTAAAACAATTTGGAATAAAATCATTAATAGTAACGGTTTTTCATTAATTATACATTAACGAAATCGTCATTATCGTCTGATAATCCTAATTTACACTAAATATACTTGTGACGATCTGTTTAAATTATCCATTCGATTCTAGGGATAAGAAATCATTACCTACTATTTATAAGAATCAATTGCATGTTTCTAGAACGTAGATAAGTTTTAAACAGTGATATAAGTCAGTAAATAATGCCAGCTTAATGCTTTTTGTAGCATGGAAGAAAAAATTGTTTGATAACTTGTTTATTAAAAAACTCTGCTAGTTTTAAATTTCGCTTCAGGCTACGCACCGATTAAGCCTCTTGTAAGACGGAACCACCACGGCAAATAAAATGTTACGATTGTTTTTTTTAATCCAATTAACTCCACGATGGATATTGGAGCACTAAAACATATAAAAAATGTTGATTTATTCATTGTCTTAAAAACAACGCGGAAGCAATGAATTCCGGATACAAATGCTGTGTTTGTGGTATTTTTAGTCATTCGGTTTGTAAGTGATATTGTAGTTTATAGCAATATTCTTATACTATTGATTATTGCTTAGTCCATCTTTTTGACCAAGAACTAGTAACTAGTAAATATTGGGTGTGTGTATCCTTAGCAGCTTTAAGGACAGTAATATAACAGACATAACCAAATTAATAATAATAGATATAGGAAATCTTAAATCAAGACAAGTTGAAAAATAGTGATTATCAAAATTTGTAGTAAAAAAATTACAATGATAAATTCAAGATTACCATAGAAGAGGCCTATATCCAAGAGGCAATCCAGAAGGCAGAAGGCTGATGATGATGAATTAAAGATTAATCCCAAAGGACTCATTAACACCAAAACCTTTCATAACCAATCGATTATAACTGCCAACAGTCGCGTCATTGTGTCGGCAACGCAGTCTGTGTGTCGGTGCAGTGAAAGTGTAGCAGGTCAACGCGCATTGCGAATGTGTGCCGCGGGCGTTTGCGAATGGGATATGCACCAGGCTTTTGTTTATGGGCACCGGGGCCACTAATCATAACCAATAGGCGATGCGTATGTAGTATCTATGTATATAGATACTCACGCGTGTACGTGGTGGGCAGAATTGGATGTCAACACTCATGTTTTGTTTTGTTTTAACTCTTACAACGGGGGCATTTTTAATAGTAGGGGAGCCGACGATGCTAAATGGGGATTTACTCGAGCGTCATAGAGACCTATAGGATTGCAAAGCTTAGATGATAAGAAGAAAAAAATGTTATATGATATATATCTTTTCATCGGTGGGGAAAGCGGGTATAGATTGTTAAATATGTAAAAAAAAACTGATGCGTGGACATCCTCGAGCGCGTCAGATATTGATAGCATCATTGCCCTACGTATTTTTAATAATGTACGTATCTTAATCTGATCGTTTCAATGATGGGGGTGGTTGTATTTAAGGATTGAAAATGAAGAAAAAAAAAATTTTATCGAGCGCGTCAGATTTTCTTAGGGAGTGTTAAGTGCACCAGAAAAAAGCTCTCATTCAATAATCTGACGATTTCGATGTGACGCAAACTCGTGGCCATTCTCATAATATGCAAAAAAAAATCGCCATTTGGATATACTCAAGCGCGTCAGATTAAGATATATATGGTTCATCTTTATGTTCTATACGTACTGTCTCATAATCTGACGATTATCTAGAGGGATTCGGCTAATCTGACGAAAAAAAAAATATTTTTTCAATTTTTTTAAATCATTGAACTTAATTAATTGAAAAGCTCAGGAAATAGCATGCAAATAAATAAGTGTATGTTTTTTTAGTACAATGCATGTATTTATAAAGAAATAATTTAAAAAAAGCTTAAAAAAATTATGTTTTATTAATTAACCATCATCTTAGTTGCAAGTAGATATTTTTCAAATAAAAAGTACTAATTGGTATGCCAGGTCATATAACCATTAAAATAAAAAAAGTTTGCGGGACATTGATGTTTCATTATTCTCCATTCATTGCTCATACATCTGTTAAATAAAAAAGTAGCTCCCACATCCAGTCTAAATAACCCAATTTAAAAAGTATAGGCTCATGCATTAAATGTAATGCACGGATGTCTCAGTGAGTCCGAAAATGTATTATATATAATGCATGGACAAGTAACGTGCTAAAATAGCAAAAACGCCAAAACGTTGGAAACACGTTGAAAATTATAGGTACGTTATGAATACGTTGGCGTCATGGCATCAGAGTGGGGACGGAGTGAGAGAGTAATAGATAGAGAAAGAGTGCGAGAGGAATAGAAACGCGGAGAAGGAAATAGCATCACGCAGCTGCACTCATTTAACTTTATCGACAAATTTTTGTTATTTCGGCTTGCGGAAATCGTCAGATTATATATTTTTCGTTATTCTTGAACTATTTCCTTCAAAATAAAAAAAAAATTAGCTACGCTCGAGAATGTCGAGATGACGTTTTTTTTTTACAACTTTGCTGCCCTCCCCTTTCTTTACGTCACGCTCAAATTGTCAGATTAGTGGAATATACACTTTTTAGGACGTTATTTACTCACCCTACCTTAATCTGACGCGCTTGAGAATATCCGATGGTCAATTTTTTTTTACTAATCTGATCCTGTATCCTTCATGGGCGGCCTTATATATGGGGCTCATGTTTGGTGGAGGTACTTAACCGGGTACAAGGTATCCTCCTGTATATTAATCTGCCGCGCTCGAGTAAATCCCGAAATCCCCTCTTCGGCTCCCCTACTATAAAGACAGTGTTGCTACTGAGAATTACTGAAAGTAGCTCCTGTGGTAGAAAAGATGAAAGGTAACCGTCTGTCATAGTATGGGCATGTTAATGAAAGGGATGAATCAAATGTAGGAAAAAAATTGAAGAATATAAAAGTGGATGGATGGGCGAGCCGAGGAATGAAAAAATGAAGAAAAGATGAATGGATTGCGTGACTAAAGACATAAAGGAGAAGGGGGTGAATTAAGACATGAGAGGTGGTAGAGATGTGTGGTAGGGTAAAACATACTGCGTCGAGTGAGAATTAGGAACAGGGCAGGAAGAAGATGTTGCTACTGAGAATTGACGAATCAAAAAACTTTATAACTGATCGATCAAGGACCCAAACCCTTTTGCTTTTGGCTGCATGACGTCCCTTTGTGCCCCTAAAGTACCACTAAGATCACCCTCCACAAAAAAAATATATTTTTTAATCTGGCCAAGTACTAATATTATGCCCCTGAGTATGAGTACATTCCTGTTAAGCGAGCGCTAACGCAACCGTGGCTCGTGACGGCCGATTCTTGCGCGTGCATTGTAATTCGTGGCCGGCGCATCCTAAATATGATATCATCAGCTCATATACGTTCCACTGCTGGGCACGGACCTCTTTTACAACTGGGAGGGTAAGGCCTCAGTCCACCACGTTGGTCTATTGTGTGTTGGCGGACTACACATCTAAGAAATTATCAAGAACTTTTATTATTATGTTTTAATTTGGATGGATTCAGCCATATTCTCTTGACAGGAAAAGTACGGGTAATTTTGTCTATGGCAAATTTTCTGCAGCCGCAGTGTTTGGAAAAGTTCAACATAACTTTTGTAGGCTTGTACCCTGTTTAATATGACCAAAAAGAGCTGCCAAAAAATGGATGCAGAAATAAATCTATTAATTCAATCTTTTGTATTTGATAAGCAATGTAAAATTAGTACAAGTAGTAGGTACTTAATAAAACGGTGCTGATATTTAGATAATAGAGGTGTTAGGATTACCTAGGTCCCTGCACCCTATAGCAGTCACCCGACGCATTATCTGACAGGATTATGCTAAAAATAAACTTGATAAGAGAGGCGCTAATGCATCCCATTTCATAGGTACTTCAAAAGAACATTTCAAATGAGTCTCAGCAGTATACATGACGATACTTGTCGCCAAACTTGACATATACTAACCCATATACGTATCTGGACACGGGTCATCTCTACCATCGAGGGGGTTAAGGCCTTAGTCCACCACGGTGGTCTATTGCGAGTTTGCGGATTGCCATTGCTTTTGTTTGAAGCGAACCACTTCGGCAAGCTTGATGTGTTTTTTTTTATGCATAACTGATCATTTTGAAAATAAATTTTTTAATTGTACTTTACTTTTCGGTAAAAATAACAGCAATCTAATGAAAAATTGCCATATTTCTTCATAGAAAATATTATTGTTCTTATGATGCAAAATACCCTATAATTATGACAAGTGAAAACACAAGACAACGCACCAACTCGTAATAACATTACAAAACCATACACAATCTTGACACAACAATCCTCTTTTATCCGTGAAAGACAATAAGTTTGAATAAAATTTCCTTGTCAGGAAAGTCGAGCAAGCATAGACAATACGTGAAACCGACCTACATGATTGTTGAAGATGCTCCCACTTGTCTATGGTTCATGGTTCACATGGCATGGTGTGGCAACTGGGTCAATGCACATTGGCTTTCGTCGGCCATTTTTGTTTTCTAATGTTTTCATCGCTTACACTTAAAACAGCTTTTACAACAAATAAGAATAGTGCTCTAAAGCAAATGAAACAAAGAGCAGTTCGGTGAGTTGAAAACTTATGCCGGTCAACTAACTTAAGTCAAAGAACTGTATTTAAATAAATAAATTTAGAGCAGGGCGTCCCAAACTGTGCGTCGCGGCAACATCCGAGGGGCGTCGCGAGGCGATCGGCAAACCTTCGCTGTCCGTATTTTTCTGATAACCTCATATTACGCTAACTACTGCTGTTTTTATTTCCAGTAAAGTAGGTAGTTTTGATGACGGGGGGGGGGGGGGGGGGGTGCGTCGCAAGAAAAATAATAATTCTATAGGGCGTCATAGTGTTAATAAGTTTGGGAACTGCTTTAGAGGATGAAAAATAACGGAAAATTATTTCCAACTTAAAACCAAGATCATTTTAGACCTTTTCTGACTTCTAAAATAGATTATACACCGAAGAGTATAAAAACCGAAACAGTACCTACTTATACTACAAGCTTTGCCCATTTAACTATTATGGTCCAATACATAGTTGCATATAGTTCGTTCTTATATTTTATCAATATTAATGGTTTTGACAAAGTAAAGTAAATAAAAATTCAAAACAACATTTCAATTTCCAAATTTAAACGCAAAAACATTAATTTCTTATATCCTATAAATGAATTGCGAACACTTTACGTAGATCGGAACGTTCCAACGCTCTCATGCACTTGTTCAAACCTGTGACGCGAAATGAACATAGTCTATTGTCTCACATTTCTATGCGATATTTAAACAATTGCACCGCCGGGCAAACACACACGTATCAATTCTTTTGTTAATAACTTGTTTGTCGTGAATGAGTAACCCATTATTTGCGAATAATACACTGTTAATGCTGATTCTTGGTTATTTCTTTTTCATTGATTGAAAACAATGGAGATAATTTTCATTCCTAAAGTAACAGCTTGTGTTGTAATCTTACAAATAAATCTCCACAGGAATTAATATTTTTGGGGCCTACAAATATTTGTCTAGGTGTCGGAGTTTGTGCAAGTGTAGTTTGAAGTTTGTAGTTAGAAAAAAATAATTATATGGGACACAATATGCAAAAAGAATAAGAAATTCGTTTAAAATTGTTATACATAATTTCCATTTTTAATGAATAGTATTTAACTTAGTTATTTTCGCTGAGGTAAAATATCAAGATTTAATTACAAAGATTAATGTATTCATATCATTTCTGTTTCAAAATAGTCACAGACCAATATAAGTTTTCACGACCATACGACCATAGTATTTCACTTACTATTCATATCTAAAACCTAACTAAAAAAAGACTATCATTAAACAAGTAAACTCAATTAGACGCAGTGAACAAGTTAATTGAATGAGAGCCGACAAAAAAGTCGCATTTCCGCGGCCGGAAGAACAATGCACGCCGTTTCCGCCCGCCATCTTGTTCCCACCTATTGTCTGCATAAACGGGTTGTAGAAAGCATAATTTACACCGTCTTTTTGATATTGTTGCAAAATTAAATAATTGTCTCTTGTAAACAGCTTATTAAGTCTATGAATTAGACCCATTGTTTTAGATTCGCTTTTAAAGAAATTGAAAAGAATGTTACGTTTGCCTGCGGTTTCGTTAACTTTGTTATGGAAAAGTTAAGAATGAGAACTTATCAAAAACATTGACGTTTGGCATTTATAATAGCAGTACAGCGACACAATTGATATTATAGTATATCAGTCTGGCCACGCGTAATAAAAAGTATTTTATCACGTTCCCCTCTATGATTGAATATTTACTACAATTTTCTCTAATCTCATCCTTATCATCAGCCCTACGTCCAACTGCTGGGCTTAGGCCTCCTCTACACGTGAGAAGTTTTAGACCTCAGTCCACCACACTGCTCTAGTGCATGTTGGCTATCATACTTCACAAAATTGCGTCCCGGCAAAACTACTAACCACTAGTGTGTTATACGCATACGTTACCTCACCGATTTTATTTTGTATTCTGTTTTTGTTCCTAGGAGTTGGAACAAGAGAAACATCTGCTGCGCCGGCGGCTGGACACGACGCAGGGCGAGTACGAAGCGAGGATACTCGAGTTGCAGAATGACATCAAGGAGCTGTCAGCCAAGATCGGCTCCAGGGACAACTCCGTAAAGCAGGTAAATATATTTTATTATGACTTAACGAGAGGCTGAATTTTGAAGTAGGAATGCCAGTTCTTGAAACAAAAGAAAGTTATATTTATAAATCGTGAGTATGACTGTTTTTATAGGGAAATTTCTATCAGAAGTCCTGGTCAGTTGAAACGAGCTAGAATCTACCTTTTATCTTTGTAATGAGTATGAGAAAAATGTTTTTTTTTTAGGTAACGCATTGGAATCATAATGTTAAACTGTCATACTCATGGGTTTTGCAATAACAGATATTTTTATTATATCGTATAGAGCCGGAACGAAGCACACCTGATAAGTAATAGTCAAGACGAAGCAAAAAGTGTTAAAGCGTGCTCGCTAACGTTTCCTTAATTTTTTTCTATACCAAACCTATTTCTAAACATTTGCCCGAGTTTTGGATACTGTTAAAGCGATGATGTAATGGAAATTCCGCGCGCAACTAACTAATTGAGGTGATAGGCCATCCACGGTCCGGCGGCTCCATCCATTGTAACAATCGAGTACAGCTAATTCATTACTTAAAACAGAGTATATACAAGATATATACGATCTAGAGATTGCAGATTCTTCAGTCGAAAACGTTATTGTATTTTTACTTAACGAATCTCTAAGTGGGAATACGAAGTCTGGAAATTTACCCGAAAACAGCAATAGGCTCGCCCTCTACTACGCAGGACTGATACCTGGCGAAATGTGGGTGCAGAAATTCAGTACTGTATTCGGGGAATACAAGCGATTATGTATGAGTGTATATATGAATGTTTTGTTGTATTAGAGAACTGTTATTAACCTTACTTTCAAACATCCCTATCAGTCGGCATGCCTCCATTGACTCCCTTTTCTGTCACATCTTTTACGCACTCCTTCCATTTTTTCTTTACTCTCTCTGCTTGAGTTCTAATAAAAAAAGTTGGCCCCAAAGTCTATGTAAGCGAAGTCTTAAGGCCGTAGTATTACCCAAAGCCTCTCCAATCCAGCACAATATATGCAAGGATATCCTTTCCAAATATCTGTATTACAATAGCGTCCTGCGCAGGTGCTCTAATGATGATGACCGTTGGCGCAATAACGCAAATCGTCATTTCATGCAGAACTAATATCCTTTTATTTGTAAACTTTGATTTATGTGTGGGCAGAATGCTTGTGTATGTGTTTTGTGCTATGACAATGCAATCTAGCTTTGAATTGTAAATATAGTGTCAAATAAACAAATATACCCAACAGTCACATAGCATAGTCCTGACCCCAAATAAAATACAAAAGTCTTCTGTCGAGGATGTCAGACACTACGAAAGACAATTCGGTCTTAAAATCACCCAGGTCCGAAACAAATTATCGTGGGGAGTCACACAAAAATCGGTCTCGTTGCAAGGATTCAAATGGTTGGTGATCTAGCCATCTACGCCACGGATAGCCTAAGATCCAACCACTGATTTACTACATACATTATGACGTGAGTCAAACACACATTTTTACATTCGTGTATGAATAGGAGAATACTCTGATATACCGCAGCCAGTCAAAATATGCCCGCAAGTAATTTTAATTAAATTAATAAAAAATAATTTTCGTAATAAAATTTCATGCACTATGTATTTAAATAAAATATCATCCACGCCATAGCTATGCATGTAAAGAATTCTAAAATCCATAGGTGCCGTTCCACACTCAGCCGCAACTACCCCGCAGCCAGGTGCAAACAGGTGATATTTTGGAGTTTTTTTACACTCATAGCGTACTCGGATGATTTTGGTATCAAATTAAAGCAGATTTTTTTTCTAATATGATAATATAGGTATGTCTGCCTGTGAAATAATAGCCGCAAATTAGTGGTGCCATCTCTTAAAAACGCGAGATAACCGAGATAAAATGTTATCTGCCAGCGGCTGAAATAGTAGAACCGACTTTACATTGACTCAAAAACTATAATTATGTAATTAATATTTAAAAAAAACTTTAAAGCAATAATAAAATCTAAAAGTAGGTTGTCTGGAAGAGATTTCAGTTAGCGATAAGATCGCCTATTGTGCCTATACTGTATTCATAATATTTCATGAATTGACTGTCTCGTGGTCTTGCGGTACAAGTATGTGCCGCGCTATCTAGAGGTTCTGGGTTCGATTCTCGGGTCGGGCAAAGTGTTATTGGGTTTTTCCATTAGGAAATTCTCAGTAGCAGCACGGAGTCTGGAAATGTGCCCGAAAAATGGCAATAGGCTCGCCCCCTATTAAGTGGGACTGATACATACATGGCGAAATGTGGGTGCAGAAATGGATCTCTGTCTACCCCTTCGGGGAATATAGGCGTGAGGTATGTTTTGTGTCATTTAATATTGTGTATGTATAATATTGTACAGTGTACAAAAAAGTATATAAATAAATAAATAAAAGATTTATTTCATAATCATTTTTTTTTATTAACCAAGTAAAAATTATAAAAGGGTATTTATGAAGTATACAATTTTGGCTGTCTCATTTTTTTACAAAATCAAATACTATGCATACCATAGTTGAAGAAATATTCATTTCTATTACAGGTAGGTAATACAAATATTAATTAGTAATTAAATGTTGATTAAAAAAATAGCATAATCAAAGAATTAATTAGGAAAAGGGTTGTTGCGTTTTTAAAGGTTGAAAATTAAAAAAGGTCGTTCAATAATTAATTATCGGAAATGCCGAAATATCAGCTTCTTCAAAATCAGTATCTTCAATCAAATTATATATTTTATCAGTGTATTACATTTTGTTATTGTTTAGTCAGAGTCAGATTCCTCGTTGCTTTCAAAATCGCAGCTGTCGCTATCGACGTCGCAATCAGAATTTTCGCTAACTCGCGTTTTTAAGAGATGGCACCACTAATTTGCGGCTATTATTTCACAGGCAGACATATATCATCATATTAGAAAAAAAATCTGCTTTAATTTGATACCAAAATCATCCGAGTACGCTATGAGTGTAAAAAAACTCCAAAATATCACCTGTTTGCACCTGGCTGCGGGGTAGTTGCGGCCGAGTGTGGAACGGCACCTATGGATTTTAGAATTCTTTACATGCATAGCTATGGCGTGGATGATATTTTATTTAAATACATAGTGCATGAAATTTTATTACGAAAATTATTTTTTATTAATTTAAAAATTACTTGCGGGCATATTTTGACTGGCTGCGGTATATCAGAGTATTCTCCTATTCATACACGAATGTAAAAATGTGTGTTTGACTCACGTCATAATGTATGTAGTAAATCAGTGGTGGGATCTTAGGCTAGGAGTAGTATACAGATTAAAATTACCTCAAAAGTAATTTTAACGAATTTTGAGAATAATAGCAGTCGTATTCGCATCTCCTTGTGAATTTTTTTTTGTAAACATAAAAAATTCGGATACCCCACAAGACTTGTATCTTCTCTCTTCTTCTTCTTCATCAACCCATAACTTGTATCATCACCTATTAATCTTAGCTTATGGTAAATTGTTCGAACTATGTACTTGATTGTTGAAAATATATTTATTTTAAAAGTAGATTTTAATGATACATTAATTTAACTTTAATAAAGGTGGCATTAACTAAAACATATAATAAGAATTGCGTAACAACATTTCATAATGGAATTTTGATATTTCTGCCATTGTGCGAAACAACATTCTGGGAAGCGTGTGTTGCCTCGTTTCACAATATTGATGACGAAATTACATTTTGTACAGTATATGCGACATACGTTCACGACTACATCGTTCAAATAATAAGCTGAGATGTACAAACTACAGTTTTGCTGCCTACTTTTGAAGTCCCATGGAATTGGGTGCCCATGTTCGTAGATCCTTTGCTGCTTGTAACAATTAATTTTCGGAAATAGACAAATAAATAAGGCTTGAAACATACATCGAACATTCATTCATTTAAAAATGTCTGTGCAATTTCATGCCTGTATTCCCCAAAGTGTTAGGCAGAGATGCATTTCAAGGTTTTTCAGAGTCCCACGTAATATGGGACGATTTCGGCCGCAATTCTAGACATCATTCTTCTATTGAGTTTCCTAATAGAAAAACCCAAAAACACTCCCAATTCTGGATCTTTAGATCGCATATACTTTTATACACCGGTTGCTTTCTAATTTATTTAAAAAATTTCAATAATATTTTAAGTTGTAGCAAAAATATAAGTTCTCCTAACCTTAATGCACAGAGGCGTGGAAAGCTTTACGACTAAAACAATGAGTATAACACCCTTGACCCTTGGGAGTGAAAAAGCCTTTTGTACCCAAAATTAACTGTTCAGATGTAATTAACATTGAAAAAATCTAACCTCTCTATAGAACGAAGTCAAGGTTGGTGTGTGGTTCCACTGCGAGCGGGTATAGAGCGGAAATGTTTCCTAGAAACATGAGATTTGAAAAATAAGTATATATAAAATTTTATTCTGATATAACGTTGTGCTACATGTGATTATGAAAAAACTTGGAAAAAAGATTCCTTTTTTAGTCCCGTATTACATTATCGATAATAATGAATTAAAAAGTAATTTCAATGAAGTATGCACCGTAAGATATAGAGGTCCCGGTTGCGGCACAGCATTTTTGGATATTTTAATAAGGTGTTGATTTGATTTTGTTTATGACGACGTAAAGTGTTTTTATATCTTAATGTAAATTTGAAAACCATCATCATCAACAGCCTTCAATTTGTCCACTGTTATTAAATTTGAAAATACGATTTTACAATCAATGTCGTCTCTCTATCTCGTAGACTACAATAATGGCCCTCATATAACATATTTCAAGGGTGTCTGATACTTTCATCTTTTACCTTCATCGTATAATTCTCAATAGAACACCGTTGTCAATGTGACTTCCTGAGGAACTGCACATCCTGAGGAAACCAGTCATTGCACTCACAAACACAGTTATCGCAATAGATTGATAGTATACTGCGATCGCTGAATGAATTATGCGCAGTGTTTACTAGAATTCTAGACATGAGTTATTTTATAACTAGATTGTATCTGTTTATTTACACTTTATACAATTCATATCGTAAAGGTAGATTTTAATTATACATTAAGTTTATTTATATTAATGGTGGCATTAATATAAAACATACAATAATAATGTTATAGTATTTCGCAATGGAATTTTGACGTGTCAACCAATGTGCGAAATAACATTCTGAGAAGCATGTTTTTCAATATTGGTGACCTCTGCCCATTCCATAAATATAGAGGCGATAGTGTGAATATGTAATTATTTCGTACAAATTTTATCACTTACCGATGCGACACGCTGTCAGTGGCGCTAAACCACAAACGAAACCTTACCTTTGTTCAAAAAACGTGTCGAACATTATTGCAACTTGATCCTAATCCTATTTATGTACTTAATGTTTGAGCGTGTCGTCCTTGAGCGCATACATTGTACATTGTTGTAAATTGTGCGCAGCTGAGGTCATTAAGTTGTAACTTTTGAGAGTGGCAAAAATAATTTATAAAGCGATTTTTTTGTATATTTCTCTTGGGAGTTAAGTAATATGTTAATGAACGTTGAAACTTTGAGTTCATGAGTTAAATTTAAGGGCCTAATAAACTTAATAGCATCCATAAAGTAAAAAAGTTTTAAGCCTCGTTGGTCTCGCAGCGCAATTATGTACAATGCTATGTAGAGGGATCTAGAATCCATTGCCGTCGAGTTGAACAGTCGTTGGTTCTTTCATTGCTGTATTGTCTGAAAATCGGCTTTTCCAGTATGACATTAAATTTAAAATATCCAGCAAAACAGTAAATGCTTTCCACTTCTGCCAACCCCCTATGGCCTATATATTTAAAGATTCTTGAATACTCTGTATAGTAGTGTTTTTCACAGTACCCCAATACCGTCATAGCAAAGTAAATACAGTACATTTCCAGGCATACAAGTGTACACGCCCCGGTGGAGAGCTTTCAGGGCCGATTAGCAAATTAGCGGCGCACCCAGTCTGTGACGTAGCCAGTGCCCTTGGGCCTGCCTATTGCAATTAATTTACGCCCAGTAGGGAGGGTTGCTGATACAATACGTACACAGTTGTATTTGTATTAAATGGCCCTATTGCAAATATTTTTACGAATCTTAAGAAGCGGTTTTAGATCTGGTCATTTAAACACAGAAGCCTTTTCCATTCACCTCAATCACTGGATTAGCTATGAAATAATATGCAGTAATTTTTAAAAGAGATGTGGCAGAAAAAGGAGTGAATGAAGACACGACGGCTGATAGAGATGTTTGAAAGGAAAAATCTCCTGCACCGACCTTAAATGATGGACAGGGCAAGAAAATGATGATGATATGAGTGACCATGATAGTTGGTAAAGCTTCTGCCTCAAACAATTACTCGGCATTGTAATGCAACCTTCCACTTTCCCGCCTTCGAATTTGTCAACACGGGATGTCACCGCTTGTATCTTCCGTTAATTATATCCTGCTCTTTTGATTGTTTACTTTTAGTATACCCTTGGGTCATGGATTGGAAAGAGCATTTTTTGCCGCTTAACAAGTAATCGTATATAGTAGTCGTCATAGTCCTTTGTAAGGCCTTTTCTGTCTTTTCTTTCAAATGGGCACGATGGGGTTGCGTAATCGATTGGTTGAAACCCTGTAAATACTAATTATAAGAAAAAAATATTTGCATTAGTTTAGATAGTAAACACCATACAGCAAAGAGTCTTATGTCTTTTAAAAGGTAGTGGCTGATTACATTAAAATAGATAGCTAGAGATGCAAAATATGCAAAGACGGAATCACTATTAATTCATTGCGGGTGTATTTACATAATGAAATAAGAAAACTTGCAAATCCACGGATGTCAAAGTTAAAGATCAGCGCCCTCAGATCCGAGGCTGCGTGTCGCAACCCGTCACGCCATCTGGCGTCCTTCCGAGACCTCTCGGAAAAAAGCGGGTTTCGCAAATTTTGTAATACTTATTATGAACTTTATTGTTAAAACCATAAGGTGTAATATTCTACATTGATTACCCACAGATCTGTTACACCTATTAACACGATTAACCACGCTTGATGTAGATGATTGTGTGAATGTTTGGGTAGAAATGTATACTTTAGTGTTTTCTTTTGTCTTAATATGGGTTTTATGCATTCTTTATTGCATAGTCGTTATTGAATGACGGCATAATCTGAATTCGTTGATTATGTTCTCTTTCCGTTTAGGAAAACATGTATTTTTTATCGGCATTAGTTGCTGAAGTAGTTCCTTATGTCATTAACCATTAGTCAAAAGTGTTTGAATAACCTGATGATTCATTAGACCTTGTGAAAGTATATTACCTGCATTAAAGGTATTTTATCGCTTTGTGTATACAACTCCCAAAATATGGAATGAGCAATTATAACCACTGGTTTTGATTAATTGGTTAGAACTCCTATACGACTAATGGCACTTAAATTTGTTGCCACAACTGATTAAGTATCGCTAATACTGATTTTTTTTATACCGATCTATTAGCAGAAGCGGTGTATAATCAACATCAAAAATGTTGGTAAAATTACGGATGAAATTCAAATATTTGTACAATTCATCTATCTTAAGCTTTAACGACGTTATCGTCATACGGAACCGCAATAAAATCTTTGTTATCTCTCACGCCAAATCCATCTTCTACCGTAATATCATGAGATTCATTCAGACTATTGTAAATGTTTTTATTTTGTCCCCAGCGTGATGAAGAAAAAGCCAGCCTAATAGCTGAGCTAACGGCACAGAACTCCCGACTAACTGCACAGCTGAAGGAGTCTTCGGCTACAGAAGCAAACCTCTTGGCACAACTCGAAGGGTTGAAGGATCAATGTACAATCAGAAAGACAAGCTTGCAGGTAAATATGGTCATGCTATTGAATATTTAAGAAGCGAGACAAGACAATGTTCTATGTCTAATATTACAATTGTAATATGGACTGTAATGGATGTAAGAGAAAGAAAGTTTTTAAGTGCGACTAAGAAGAGTCTAAGCCGCGTAATTACATATAATGAATAATAATAAATATAAATTAAAAAAAAAATGTGTTTTTTTTTCACCAGAACCTTTAAAAAAGATGCACTTAAAAAAATTCAATCTGAATTGACTGACCTTAAAAAATAGTGAAATTTCTGAATTAAAAATCAATAAACCATTGAAATATTACGTAACAGTGATACAAACAATTCTTCCTTAGGACCATGTCCAAAGCCTGGAGTCGCTGAAAGCAGAGCTGGCTCTGGTGAGCGACAAGAAAGCGGACTTGGAACGAAGACTAACGAGCTCACTCAACAACAAGGAAAGTCTGCAGCAACAACTAGAGGAAGCAAACGACAGGATCGTGGCCTTAGAGAGGCAGCTGAAGGAACAGGTAACATTCAGATATTAAATTTGTGTTTAGCGAAGTCGTCCCTTTCCTCATTCGTATGAAAGGGACGACATTGTAAAAAACCTTGATGTAATCGTTATTACTCAAAATAGTTGAAATAATATTAAATCTACTTAAAGGTTTAAAAAATTGATTATCAGATTTTGATGAAAATAAACTGAATTGCGTTTTTTGGTCCTTTGCCAACAACAAAAGCCCTAATAGCTTAAAATTTCGGAGTTGAACTAGTGTGTTTATACTATTCTTAAATTTTTCGTGTGTACTATCTTACCACACTGATGCGTGTAAGTAACCTGAAAGTAATACGATTCGGTTTAATGTCTTGGGGTTAAAATTATCTCTTGTAAATAGATTTAGTTTTGCTATCTTCAGCGACAATATATTAAGAGTAAAGAGTACCCAATAAAACCTCCCAGTTGTAAATGAGGCCCTAGCCCAATAGTCAAACGTATGAGGGCTGACGGTAGTAATAATGATGATAGCACTCCAATAAAAGCATTATTAAAAAATAAACTATGAAAATAGACTAAACAAAAAGCTATACGCCACTAGAAAAGCGGGATGACGCACAAAGACATAAATCTTGATAGGTCAATAAATTTCATAATAGCCGAGCGATGGTCTCGAGGTTATTAATGCAGTTTAATGTTCTGTGCTTGAGAAATACTATTTATACTCCTTCGACTATCTACACCGCTCTCATTGCATTCTGTTACATTTATACTATTGTGAAATATGTTATATCGTGATGGACTTAATGCTCTACGTTGGTTATTGAAAGCAGTTTCTTTGTTTTTCTTTGATGGCTTCATAAGATACCGATCAGCATCTTTACATTCACCTAGGTTTAGTTTTTGAAGTCGGTCACAGTATAGACTCGTACGAGTCTCTAATGGAAAATGTTAGGTGGTTTGTGACGAGAAATTAAAGCCAAGAAATTCTTCACCAACTATGTAATAAGCAAATAAGGAAAGTCCTGGAAGGCGTGACATGAAATTATTTTCGTTAAGTACTTTTATTAAACTGATGGTAAGCAAAATGGAGTCTATAGATAATAAATATGAACTGGCAATGCTTTTGACATGAATAAAATTTGTATTGATTCACTTCAACACCTAATCCAAGTACACACATTGTACGAATCTTCAAGGGAATTCAGTCATTTAACCACACCTTGCTAAGCTGTTGACTTCCACGCCATAATAAATATTACAGACGAATGAGAACTGCATTCGTTCCCACTATGTGACAATCCGAGTTCGCCATCGTTGTTTTGAAATATCCGTTGATTTCGACCGAGAACAATGGTCGGCAATTAAAAATCAATCCTGACTTGAAGGTTTTCGTTGCGCAACGCTAAGACGAAAGGTATTTTGTGAAGCTGTGCAGTCTTCACTCACCATTTGGCAAATTAATTTTCGCAATACACATACATGTAAGGTCAAATGATTTAGACAATTATGTATTTTAAACTGGATGCTTTTTGAATTATGAGGTAAAGGTTAGGCGGTAGTCAATTAAGGCTTAATCGTGCGTTCTATGTTTTACATAAATTATTTACATACGCGCAGTAAAATTATGAATGTAAATACCTTAAAGAAATCTGCACATCTATGTTTCCACTCTACTGATTACAACCATCAATCGAAAATATTTAATGTCTCATGGGTGGCATGATACGGACGTCAAATATATTAGTATTAAGCTTCTTAATATCGAACTAGAATTTAGTTCTAGAATCTAGTTACTAGATGCTCAATGGTGGTTCCACTAGCTAACTTACAATATCTGTGAAAAGTAGACGTAAATTAAAACCTCATTTCGATCAATAAGTTTGATCACCATACACCCAATTTTTGGTTAAAATATGGCTGTATTCCTTGAAACCACAAACATAGTCAAGTATATTCGATTAAGCCCGATAGCGTGAAAGATATTTAAAATTCTATTCGGTCAACACTTTTAAATTCACCGTCATTATAAGCATTTACGCTACCATCTCATATCCAATAACCAATTCCTTCTTCCCAACAGGAGCACCTCTACCAAAACACACTGAAAGAGCTGGAAAGACTACAGCGGTCTCACGACACGCTGGCTGAGAGGGTGGGGGCTCCAGACCCTATAGACACGTCAGACACGGCCAGGTCTCTTCATGCTGAGATGGAATCCGAGCCAGAGGAACAGGACGACGGCTGGCTGCGTTCTGAAGCTGTGCAGGTCTACAAACAGCTTAGAGCTCTGGCGCTGCAGCTTAATACTGGACATGATGATGATTCAGGTATGAATTTATACTTTTCATTTTGTTCAGATCTTTGACTAGAAGTTTTTATGTCATGTATAATTTTGTTTTGATGTCGTCATTGTTTTTTTTTTATTGGAAGGATAAACTTTGATTTATATGAAGTGGACACATTATTCATCTAACGATCCAATGTTTTACCACGATCCTTAGACTAAATACTCTCGGGGCGCATTAGCTGTAATCACCCAGTTGCGATTAGCTGCAATGACGTAGTTGCGTGTTCGTTCGTCTTTGTAAGTCAGTTTCAGTAGTAGACATGCATTCCAGCAAAAATATCGAATTGACTCTCAAGAAAGTAAGAATTATTGGTGATGAAGGTTGAAATACTTGAAAGTTGAATAATAAAAATAATATTGAAACAACTATGAGAAACTGCTCGGTGTAAAAACGAATGCAAAAACAAATACGTATAATTCCAGCGAAGCTAAATGGCCCATCTAATCGGGCTTGCATCGCTACGTATTTCCTTTAGAAACCGATGGATTGTTAGAAGTAAACGGCGATTAATAGTTTGTGAAACGAGTGAATCACTAATGTAACTATTGGTTAGGAGAAGATACCTATACACGTGAAGATTCTCTCTTACGAATCCCTAGTTATTTCTGTATTGGTGAATCTATTCGCAATCATGAGGCAATTTTTATTTTAACTTGGGTTTGCTTTTGAAAATTTCGTAAAATCCCAGTAACAGAATTTCTTTGTTGTCGAATCGAACCAGGGTGTTCTAAATCCCATGTATACTACACTTTGGTTCAAAAGAAAGAAAAAAATACTCCCCATTTTTTCGTCAATTGATAAATGATAAGAAGCAAAACAAATATTGCTTTTTATTATTTAAGACTCCAACTTTATAGCCTTAATCCGTGAGTCTATTCCGATCAATATCAAATTAAGAACTGAATCCTCATGCAAATACCTCAGATGTTTGCATCACGATCACTTTCACTGATTACGCTCCCAACAATAGTGATGATTCTCGTATTGTCACGTCGCGTCACATTCCAATGAGGAAGTATCGGCCAGGAAGATACAGTCTCACTTCCTACTGTTACAAAGAAATTGAGCTGCTGTTCTATCGAGTAACTTATTGCTACACTTCATTTGGTTATGCCTGTTTGAATTTTAAAACAGAACAGTCGTTGGTTATGGCAAATATGGAAAATAAGATTGCATTGTTTATCCCGTGTCTTGTGGCGATTAGAGTTTGAGAGATCAAAAACAAGGTGGTATCAGATTTTCTATTTAGAAATTATAATTGGCAATACGGAGTTTTTAAACGTGCGAAACTAGGGTAATAAGATCCTTTATTTAAAGCTAAAGCTGTCTTAACGTTTGCGTGGAAATATATTTCTCCCAATTTTTTCAGGATTATTCATTTTTTTATGATTAAGTTGACATCACTTGACACAACCACTCGAATCTCCTGATTATTCTAGTCAAGTATGTGGTTATGGACTAAGGTCTAAACCCTTTCAAAGGAGGCCTCTGCTCTGGGACGACGACCACGATGACGACTACGACGGTGATAATTATGATGACGACGACGATGATGATATAGCTGTATTACCCCCCAGGGCTACACTCAGACCTGTCCCTCTCATCGCTGGACGGGGAGGAGGGCGAGACCCTCCGGCGCGGGGCTCTCGCCGCGGCCTGCGCGGACGCCGTCGCCGCCTACGCCACGCTGGAGGGCTCCCGAGTGAGAGACTCCATCGCGGCTCACGCTCGCCGCGCGCTCGAGAGAGAGCGGCAGATCGATGAGAAGAACGAGATTATTGCTGATCTCTCTTCTAAGGTCAGTTTTTTCTTTTTAAGCCCCGTATCATCATAGACTTATTATTCCTTTTCAGAAGGGAGTTTTGAGGAATGCTTGTGGGCAAACAAAGATTGTTAATGACACGCGTCTCAATTGACGTAGTAGGTATTCTGAATTTCTACGAGACAGTATGTGATCCTAGATTGTCCTAAAAGTACTTGGTGACAGATCATTGAGGTGAGCTTCTTAAGCCAAGGATTTAATAGAAAAACAAAAATTACAAATTTAAAAATAATTAATCTGTTATACTTTTTGGCAGAAACATAATGCTATGATATTTAAATGATAATCTTAGTTATAAACACTTTTAATCCTAAACATTAGACTAAATGCTTTATAATTGCTACCTATGTCAAAAAACCTAACCCCTAGAAACATTGTAAGAGTAATGATTGACTCCAACACTCAATATAATGTTCAAGATATTGTCATAGTTATAAAACGCATTATTCGGTAAACTAGTTTCCTCAAACCGGTATAAAATGGTTTGCGATCGCGACTGCCGCTGAGCCCACGATTTCATATTGAATCAATTTTTAACGGCCCGCGGTGTTGCACAGACATCGTGATTTGATGCGAACTGATATAACTGGCGGTTTGTGGCTTTACATTTACTAGCGGTTCGATGAAGCTTTAACTCTGTGCAATAATATGCATTGTTTTTCACACTTACATCTTTTAAGGGTAGATGGAACAATAATAATAGGTACAGAAGAGTATAGACAGAGGGAAAAACATTACTAACTTGCGTGCTGTTTTGGAGAAAACCGCAGTAACAAATATACATAATAATAAATATATTTACATAGTCCTGATCAAATACTAAAATTCCTAAATCATGGGTGTCAGAAACTATAAGAAAAATTATGGTTCCGCAAATGAAAAAAAACAATTTTGGATAACACTTATTTTTTGGTGCGAGGATTGAATCTTCGGGCTCTGTTTTTTACAGGCTCTTAAATTATGATATCCAATTGACTATCTCAAGTTGACTTAGTCCTTTCAACCGCAAAGCAGGCACGTTTCCTACACAGAGGATAGATTATCACGTTGTAAGAAACGTGAATGAGGCATATTTTTTGGTATAACTCACGAGGATGTTAATCTTATTTGGAGGTATTAAAAGCTAAACGTGACCACACGTTAATAGCATTAGAAAGATCATCCCATTATTGGATAAGCCCCAATCAATAAGGAGTTTTTTAGTATTCTTCATAAGTATAAAAGGAAGGTACATTTAAAAGGAAATTGAAATACTGAGGCATTAATTACGAATTCGAATACTAAACGTACCTTTTCAAGACACCGGAATACAATTAGTAAACAGCCGTATTAATGTACATGGCATATGGCGCAGCGTTTGCAAGTTCGATTCCCGGGTCGAACTTGCTATTTAGGTATATTCATTTCCCTTTTTTAAGAGTAGTACGGGGTCTTGAAACATGCATAGACATTAGTTAGTCGCAAGGGACTAAACTCAAAAACGTAGTTTTAGAAATACTTTTCTGAGATATTTATCCACAATTTGGATATAACACATGTTTTGGCGGTAACTTAATTCCAGTATTTTAAATGATGATTTTAAATGAATGAATATCTTAGGTGTGTAGTCTGCCAACCCGCACTAGGCCAGCGTGGTGGACTATGGCCTAAACCCTCTCAATGGTAGAGGAGACCCGTGCTCAGCAGTGGGCGAATATGGGTTGATGAAGAAATGATGATGACAAACACGTTTAGTCCTTATATGTCTAGCGATTTGACTAATTATATATAGGGCTATAACAACTTACAAATAGATTTTTACTTCAGGTGATCTATGTCTATCTAAATTTTATTCTAGTATAGTATATTAGTAGACGATTACTGCGTTAAATTTCTTTAATATTACCTTGTACATGTTGCATGGTAATTTATATGTAGATTGAAAAAAATATTAATAAAACTTTATTTAATCAACTGAGCGAGAGTATGGTAAATTATATTAACGTATTAAATGAGTTTATAAGTGTCGTGTTTTTATTATTTTTAACGAAAATGTGTGTAGTTTGAAAAAAGTTATTCGAAGTTACTCAGAACCACGACAAAATACATGTATATTAGTACCGGTTCGTAACTATGTTGTTAATGTTATAATATGGACTATAACATATACGCATATATTTTGCGCTTCCCGTTAGAGTAGGCAGAGATTGTAGAGCACTAACTTCTTACGCTTCCTCAACTGTCATTATCCTCTTCTTACATTCTTACAACCTTTTTAAATTACAATCCATACTAATATTATAAATGCGAAAGTAACTCTGTCTGTCTGTCTGTCTGTTACGCTTTCACATAAAAACTACTGAATGGATTTTAATGAAACTTTGCAATAATATAGCTTATACATCAGGAAAGGACATAGGATACTTTTTATCCCGGAAAATGTAGTATTCCCGTGGGAATGGGAATTTCTGGATCTACCAAACCGATTTGAATGATTTTTGGTATAGAGGTACGTAGGGTTCACAGAATTAACATGGGATAATTTTATCCTGGAAAATATAATCCCGTGGGATAAACATGTTATAAATGCAAAAGTCTCTTTGCACTTAACCCTAGAGTCTACGCGGGCGGAGTCGCGGGCAAAAGCTAGTAAAGATATAAATAGTTGTAAATAGCCGTAAAGCTTAGCAAAGTGTGCAGCACGATAAGCCAAGTATTTCTCCGCTTACGTCACACTCAATCGTGACGGGCGCGAGGTGCAATGCCACTGCATTCTACACAATATTATTTATACACGTGTAGCTTCCGGATATATATCGCTTTACAATTTTCTTACCGCGACTTTTATTGTCTTCAGAATTGGGTCCTTAGAAATGGTAGACCCGAGGTTTTGGTGCGTGGTCGGGAAATCTCGCGGGTACAAATCTCAGGCACCTAAAAATGTTCTTAGGAATTGTAGGTATTGTAGGAGTGTAGTCTGCCAATCTGTACTAGCGAGGATGATGGACTAAAGCATACCCCCTCTTAGTTATAAAGGAGACCCGTACTCAGCTGTCGAACGTATGTGGACTGATGATTTCAAAAGAAAGAATGTACAAGTAATTTAAAGACCTGTGGTCAACTTTATTAGTGTGTGAATAAAGATGATTTAAAATCGACATAAATTTACTAAAAAGCGTGTTTATTTGATTGGTTTTGATAACTTTAAAAATCTTTCCTACAAATAACACAGGATATGTTTTTGCTAGATAACGTAAACAACTCTATAGCACAAAATAAACGAGCAATCCACTTAAACGAGGCCATGTTTTTCTCGAAGCTATTAGCGACTCCAAGGTTGGTGGTATCTGATGGTTTGACCAAAAATCTAGACTTTAATGTGACTAACGTCCGCCCACGCCACCTACGCGGCGATTTATAATATGACCACGTCTTGTAACTACAGAACAGGTTCTTGTTTTTATACACTTCTATGGCGATGTCATAAAATGATGAAGTCATTTTATAAAGCTGTTAAACCAGACGCTTTTATCTCAGCGCTGAGAAAAGTGGTACAATATGTTTTTCTTCCGGGTCTCAGTAAATTTTTTTTGCCACAATAATTGTATGAAATTTTGAAGTCAGAACTTTATCTTCATCATTCATCATTTTCAGCCCACATGCTGGGTATAGGCCTCCCCCAATGCTCGCCACTTTTGTCGATCTTGGGCTGCTTTTATTCAGAGCTTTCCGGCGATTGGGGCTATGTCATCCGACCATCTAGCTGGTGATCTGCCCCGTTTATCTTAGCCTAATAAAAACATGTTGCAACTCCATCTATTCGCTGAGCTCCACTTCTCGGTGGCTTTCGTGTGTTAGCTACTGTTGGTTATTGTTTCGTAACATACCAACTAATAAAGTCTACATTTTTACACCCACATTTCGTCAATTATTTTCTTGTCCTACATCATAGAGATAAGTCTTTCGCCGTTTTCCTTTTTATACTGGGAATTTCTTAATAGAAAAATTAAATAATAATTTACTACAGATGAGAATCGAACCTAGAATATATTGTACAAGACATGGCTGTACGTAAGTAGGTACACGAGAAACTGAATATTGTACCTGACTTTCATCTAATCCTTGATTTATCCTTCAAAATTCCAACCGAGACTCCTACATTTGAACCTTGATTAAGGTCCACAGCCTTCAAGTGTAAGGTACAAGCGAGGTTTGCGTGACTATCGCTTAGAAGATCTGGCCTGCAGAAGTGGCGCATGGCGTGACCCGCCTGACGTAGGCAGTCGGCTCCCTCGGTCCTCGACCCCGAGCGGTCATGTACTTAAGCCATTTCATTGTACTGTTTTGGTTAGGTATAAAGAGTAAGAAGTAATTGGTGCAGGCATGTAGTCACCTATACCATTTCATTACACTGCTTTGATTAGGTACAGAGATAATTTTGAAATGGTAACGAAAGGATAAGTACTGAGACTGAGGATAGTGACGAGCCATTGCGCTGCTTTGGTTAGATACTTCGAGAAATTGAAAAAAAAAAACTATTGGACAAGGATCGAACCGAGGAATGATGAGTCAATTATCTTACATAGTATCATAAATCATCATCATTCTCCTGCCCTGATCCCAATTCTTGTTTGGGGTCGGCGCATCATGTTTTGTCCTTCCTTCCTGTGTGGAAGGACAAAACATGCTGCATAAGAGTTTTGGCAGATGTTTTACGGCCGGCCGCCTGCCTGACGCCAACCCTCCTTGGGAATTTCTATGTTTTAAAGGGAATGGTGTGGGGATAGCGTGAGTTTGGGTACAGGATATTGAGGGAAAGGATATTTGGCCTGATGGTAAGGATGCTACAGTCCCGGATAAGGAAGTATTAGGAGACTGTAACAGCTCGGGGGGCCGAGCTCGCGTACTCGTAACCCTGTTCCATGACTGGCTAGATCAATGGAAAAGGCATCCCCTGACCTTACATAGTATCATAAATGTGAAACCGAAAAGCCTGTCGTAAATTTTAACACCCACGACACAAGACTTGTATCTTAATGTGGGATCAAAACTAAGTATGTGATATTGGTTTTAATAATTTATTTATTTAAATTCGAAAAAAATGTTGGTATGTTGTATGGGTTAGATTAATGAAATAATATATAAAAGATATTTTAAGAGCTTAGTCAAATAAAACTAAAATAAGATATAGATGAAAGACCATAAGTATTATTTCGTCAATTATTCAAGTAAAAAACAGAGGTTTTATATTCAATTTACAATGAGAAAGAAAGATAAACAGTTATAACGATTGACGATGCAAATATTACAATAATAGATATACATTTTACGAACAAGACAGAGAAAGTACATAGACTCTCTAACCCCATGGGCCATGGCAATAAATCTTACGTGATCATGAGGTTCTGAATTAGACTCCCGGATTAAGCAATGTTTTAAAATAAAAATGTAAAAATGTTAGATACGTTTATCCTTCAAGGACCCAGAAGTGAGAGCTGTATATGCACTAGGATACAATCACATAGCACACACCTTAACGGATAACCCGGTAAGAATTGATTTAGTAATCAGACAGCGCAGTTGTTGCTAAATAAAGGTACTTGCTTTCTATTACTGACGTCTCACTGGCTATCGAGTCGCGTGAAACATATGCACGAGTTATGTTTAGTTGGCGTAGCGATTCTTCAGTTACTGACGTGTTAATAAATATATAAATTTCGAAATGTATAACATTTTAGTCTACTGCAAGACTTATCTTACACATTTAAAACCCCCGCATATCCTGCTATTAAGCATAAGGGTCTTTAATAATTAGTCGTCATTATCATCATCAGTCGAAGCATAACCCTTGCTAAGCAAAGTCTTCACCAAAGACTTCCATAGCGCTCTATTAGAAGTTATCAGCCTGCATCCGACGGCTTCCTGCAATTGAAATTGAAAGATTGAAAGATTCCAACCTGCGCTAGATGGGACTAAGATCTTACCCTCTTAGTCGTTGGGTAGGAAAGTGCCCAAAAGAGGGACGTATTTGGGCTGATGAAGTCTCTGATTAGAACTCTCGCTTGTCAAAACCGTTTTAACTAATCCATTACTCAATTCACACAGATAATCGCCACACAATTTGCATGTAAATTGTATTTATCACTTTAAACCAACTTTCCCAACACTGTTGAATACAATTAAAGTTTTTTCTATCTTGATTATGCATTAAGGCGATCCCACACATTAGCTCGATAGGCGGTCGGCATGCGATGATCCACTTTCGTTTTTTTATCATCAACATCATTACTTCAAGGTCGGCAGAGATGTAAAATGCATTATTTTGCTTCCTACTTGGGTAGTAGTTGCAGAACAATCTAGTTACGTTAACTAAACCAAACTTTACATGTAGCATCATTAATAATAAATACGCCCAATAATCAAATAAATAGTTCGTTGAGATGCAAGTCTGTGTCGTGGATGTTAGGAACAACGAGAGACTTTACGATCATACAATTTTTCTCGATGCGGAGATCGAACCCGCAGTCGGTCGGTTCTCAAAATAGTGCCTAACTTTATGGGGCTTTTAAAATAATAAAATATCTATGTAGTCTTACGTGAAAGAATGCGAGCCAAATTTCAAATTTCCGTATTATTTCTGAAAAATCCGAATGAAAAACTTTTCAAAATCGGGGATAGAACCCGGGACCTCATAATCAAACTATTCATAATTACCATACCACGAAGCAGTCGTCTATTCTAGCTGGCACTAAGCACTGCCGATCATACACTGATGGCAGCGATCGTCATTTATCATCTTGTAACTATCGCTTTCATTTCACATGATATATTAGAAATAAAGTAGCCATGATTCTATGGATGTTGCGGTTGGATGTAAATCTGACTTTTATTCACATAATATAACTACAAAGTGCATAATACGCGCTTATTACGGGATATCAAAGAAACGGCTTATGAATAAATCGATTAAATACGCAATAATCGTACTGTAAGTGCCTATGGATTAAGTGGACATTGTAAACCTGATGCCTATTTGAAATTATTGCTTTATCATCCCCAATACAATACAATATGTAAAATTTTGATTTAATATAATAAACCACCATCCATGATTCTATGAATACCAGAAATCATGCAAATAAATTTAGAGACAAATGTTTGTGTGATCCACAAATATTTGTTTCGGGTTTGAGTGTTTGTGAGGCCTTTAAGTCTCTCTTAATTCCCAATACCCACGACAAGAATTATTTCTTATATCTTAGTGTAGGTCAGAACTATGTACATAATGTGTGTTAAAACCAAAAAAATATGAAATATTTAATTATACAACGTTACATTTCGTAATGTTTTTGGTAGTATACACTATGCGTCCAAGTTCTCCCGTAGTTGTGAGCACGGAAATCACAATAACAACGGAAGGGGACCGTGAGAGATCGCCTCATCTCTAAAAAACCAATGCTCACGCTGATTTCCTTATTTACAGCTGTGAAATTAATGTTCTGCTATTCCCAAGAGTTACGATGCTAGATAAATATTAACGCTTCGCTAAACACAATAGGTTAAGTTTGTCAGGGCGAATTCGTTGTATTTTTTATATAGCTTACTGTGGAAAATCAATGTGAGATGAGTTAAGATAAAGTTTTTTTGTATAGTTCAAAATTCAAATGTATTAAAATTAAACACTTTATCATTTGCTTTACAACATTAGTGTTTGATGCAGATACATGAATTTCTCATAAGAACTCAATTTTATCCGAAATCTCTGTCGGCGCCCTATTGAATGAAAACTCAAATTACATTAAAATTCAACTTGTACAACTGTTGATGGAATAGACTATAGGTGGTCACACCATCAACAATTTTTTTAAAACTTTATTGTACACACGAAGACAAGAACTTAAAGAAAACCACAGAGGTTAAAGCTGTACAAATGGCAGCGTTGTCGCTCAAATCGATCTTTTAGAGACAACCAAGATGATGATGACACATGAGGGCCAGTCTGTCTTTAAGTAGCAGCAATAAAGTAATCATTAATTTTAAAATACTTTCTCGATTTACATTACAACTTATAATAAATATATTTCCATTCCAGTTGTCAGTCGCTGAGGTAGAACTGCGCGCGGCGGCCGAGGAGCGCGACAAGCTGCTGAACGACGCGAACTACAGCAGCCTGCAGAATGACGAGGCGGTGACGCGGGCCAGGCAGGAGCGGGACGAGGCCATCGAACGGAAGAAGGCCGCTGAGGTAGGAGGGATAGCTGATGTACTGCCTTAAAGTCTTGTCTATGGTCATACTAAAAATTGTAGAAAGTGGTCCAGTAAAAGATTGCCAGGAAGAATAGCTGAAGTACTTTATCAAAGTCTCGTCTATGACCATACCAAAAATTGTAGAAAATGGTCCCGTAAAGAGAGACCAACGAGTTCCTTTCTTTAATGTCTCATCTATGTCCATGCCAAAAACCATGCAAATCGGTCTGGTAAATTTTCAGTTTATACATCACGATTAGTCTATATGTCACATATGTATATTATGCTGGGCACGGGGCTCGTCTGTAACTGAACTTTTAAAAAGGATGGGATCAGAAATGATATCATCCAAACCAAAGTTATCCACGTAGCCCAAGGACTAGCGAGTAGGTCTGGACTGCTGGGGGAAACGTGTTCTAGAGTGACGACCACGACAGGCAGTAATATAGCATAGCTGCTGTCTCTGCATACCTCGATATCCCTTGAATAAAATATGTATATTTAACATGTATGTTATCTCGTTTCCAGGTGGCCCTGGCGAAGACAAGAGTGGAGTTGATGCAAGCCAACAGCCAGTTGTATGAAGCTGTGCGCCAGAAGGTAGATCTTGGACAGCAGTTGGAGCAGTGGCAGGTTTGTACCGCATTTTTACTAAAGTGTAATCTACGCCGAGGTTGTACGGACATATTTATGACTATATTAAGATCAAACTATGTTTTTTTTTCATATACATACCACCATCCATAGATAGTAAAAGGTCATATGGTAAAATGATAACTCCTCAGTTAGCACTTATTTGTGAAACTAATATGTCATTCAATTGCTAGTGCGGTTAGAAATTCTGAATGAAAATATACATAATCATATTCAACTCCCTTTTAAATAATGTAACCTAACCCTTTCAGATGGACATGCAAGAGCTGATCGACGAACAAATGAAGCACAAGCTGACGACCCAAGAGAAGCGAAGGAAGCTTCCCGAACAGCCGCCGCCCACCAGAACCTCCCGGATTCTTGGATTTTTTCACCGGTGATCTGCTGCGCCACCCTACCGCGCCTCTACGAAGCCATACAAACCCTCGTAACTATCATATACTTTCTAACACAGGACAAAACCACGGCAGCCACTACCGCCATCTTGAAACTCGTTCTGCAAACAAACATGGCGGATGTCATCGCGGCAACCGCCATCTTGTATTCAACGGACGCGTTCAGTTTAGCCAGCGCTTTAGGATGCGTCCTAATTGTATTTTGGAAGCCGTGTGACGTATACACAGTAACAGTGATAGCTAGTTTTATCGTTAGAATGTTGATCAATAATGTTGTTTTAATTTTTAACTTCTTGTCGAGCTTCAGTGACGCACTGTCCGTGAATGGCTGATTTAAATGGCGCAACAGATTGATAGGGTTATTTCCACGAACGATTAGAATACGATCCGAAATAAAATCACCCACCATTTTAATATCATTCATTTTAATAACCCTGAGAATACATTCCACAATATAATCAACTAGTTTTTCATAATTAAGAGTTTTGTAGGAGTTATCGATCATTTAAATGTAACAGCCATTTTTTTTACGTCAGCCATTTTGCAACACTAACATAAACATCGCTTCACTCATGTAAATAACACGTTTTAAATGATGGAGATTACACTATAAGTATAATATACACTTGAAGTGAAATATTTGGTGCACACGTACTTTGTAGGTTTTAGTGCAATTTTAGTATAATAACGCTGAGAGTTCTGTGGGAAAGGAGGTTATAATACAGTATCATGTTAAGCTCTTTTACAACTAAAAGATATAGGATAGAAATGCAGACTACACAATTGTTCATGAAATTCTCTATGGAAATCTTAGTGTCATTGTATCTGCCTGAAATTCAAAATAACGATTCATGAGATGTGGTCTTTAAAGACGACATTTTAAAATTTAAATCTAGAGGTAGACACATAACGATTAAATTATAGCTATTTAGTAGGAAAAATTTTAAAAAATGCGACTACATGATTTAGGAGGAAACAATAGTTTTGATGTACTCTTAATAAACATAGAACTCAACTTTTCCACACACTCTCAACGGAAAATACTTAACCCTTAAATGCATGATTTTTTTTTTCTTAATAAAAAAAATCTCATAGGTAATAGAAGTAGTAAGGGTACCGAAACTGATATAAAAATAAAAATAAATGTCCATAATAATTATTTATTTATGGAAAAATGGTATGTTGCCAATTGGCAACAATATGCGTGTAGGTATTACTTAAGTAAGCAATAGTAATACCTAGACAGTATCTGTATTTGTGTGAAAAAGAATAATTTTATATATTATGAATTCTGTTTTGCTGAAACCTTTGCACCCACCATTCTTATAGTTCTTTCAGATTCTTACAGTGATTCTTGTAATCGCAGTTTTTTCGTAGTAGCCTACGCCATCCGTCCGCACTTCCTTACTTGGAATTGGCTTCATAGGATCGTATCCTTTCCTTTTCTATTTGATTCTTAACCATTTGAGAGGCCGGTCTAACTCTTCTTACAGTCTCTAAACTTCTTTATTGACAACGTTTATATGCCAGCTCAGATATTAAGTCCGCCAAAGACGTAAGTTTCATCCGTATATTTCCAGTCGCCTTCTTATAGAACGCAAGAATTGATCACGGCCATGTCTAACATATTATAGAAGAACAGGGGAATATATCACTTGCGGGACGAAAAATGTATTGAACTAGTCCGGTATCTCCCCTAAAACTGTCCATGAGAGCTACTCTACCTATATGAGCGTTTTAGTTGATTATTTTTGAACAACGTTCGTTGAAACGTTTGAACGTTGAAATTTTGAACGTTCTGTGGTTATTGTCATACCTCTTTACCGATTTAGCAAGATTGACGCGAGGATGATTTGGTTGTTATCTTTCAACCATGTCACAGCTACACTCACACCTTCATACGTAGCTACTTTACTCTTTTCTGGCAATAGTATCTTTATTATAATATTTATGTGTTGGTAATTTAGAATTCTTACCTAATCGGTTTCTTTGTATCGTAACTAAGTCGAAAAATATTTGTTTGGCCAAGTAATTAAATTTTCTGAAATTTTCTGCATATCAGCAAAAAAAAAATGTAGACGAGATTGTTTTCATCTATATCAGATGAACTTTTTCATCCTGCTATAAAAATCCTATTTTCTAATGAAATCAGATACTTTTCCAACATTTACTATTAAATCGTGGTCGGTTCATACTAAAAACAAAGAATGATACATCCTCACCAAACATATAAAACTAGGTAATATGTACTCCCAAACAATGTACAAACGCATGGTGTAGCCAAACGGCAACATACCGTTTTCTTGTAAAAAATCAAAATAAAAACACATTCAATTGAAAATGTATCAAAATATTGAAAACTTACCTTTATTTTTATCTAAATTCTATTTTTGTTTCTATATATGTCTATTTATTCCGACAAAACAAGAGTCACAAAATACACATAAAATCGAAAACAAGAAATTACTTGAAGTGAAAAGTTGTTACGAATTTTTTTTTAATATCCGCGGTTTTATAAGTATCTATGACAGGTATTTGTCTTTGTCAATATTTGTTTTGTTCAGGAAGTGAAAAATTAAATGATATTGATCTAATAATTCAAAGATAATCGTACAAAACTGGTTTGTAGACATTTGGCAACAATATGCATTTAAGGGTTAAATATACCATAATGATAAAACTTAAAATCTTCTTTTTCAAATAGCCATATTATAAACATAAAAAGAGGTTTAAACGCGTATCGGACATGATCTGCTGGTTTTATAGAATAATTACATTTTAGTTTTATACACTTAAGGCGAAAAAAATATTTGCAATAAATTATAATATACCGTGCCTTATGAGTACCTGGCCTTCTCAGTGCCTTTACATGGAGTCAATTTATTTATTTACATAAGTATAAATAGTTTCAACAAATATCGATACATTTTGTAGATATTTTATCGAGATGACATGGATAATTCAATTTTTGAAAATCGATAATCGAGTAGGTACAACACTATCGACTAGCCATTGTCATCATTGAAATCAAAATGCAATAATTATTTTATGTGTGAAATTAGAATTGCACTATTTTTTGTATATTTCTGATTAAGTGTGATATAATTATCGATATTTTATTCGGATGATAATTTGATAAATGTTTATGAAAATATATATTATACATTTTTCGTGTCTTCAATACTATAGTAATTGTAATCATTTGTGACTTTATCGACTGCATGCAAAATAAAATAAAGCAGGCAATTCTTTATTCATTAAAATCTTTTCTATACAATTTTCAATGGAATGAATCGCATAATATTTATTCATATTACATAAGTTAAAGCAGAAAATGCTCAAATATTTTACTTGCTCACAATTAACTTTCCCAAAGTGCAATATGCTAAGTATCAACATTTTATTTATACGAGTCTTCATTTTAACAATCAGCTGCACATATTTCAAAGTATTACACACTTTGTACATTGAAATAGTTTCTATAAATGTCATTTTGAAGAAAAAAAACAATGCTTTTTAACTAAATATACGAACCGTGCCAATTTTAACACAGTTATAACGGCAACAAAAAAAGTTATATTACAGTAAAGTGTATATTTTTTCTTGGTTTTTCGATGTGAAATTTTAACGAGATATTTCGGCAATCGATGTTTACGTCAACTTTAACATTTCTGGTAGAATTTCCATAAAACATATCTAAAATTACCGGAGAAATATATGGATTTAACAATTGGGCATTTGCAAGCCACTGGGCACGGAATAAATTTATTTTGAATTATTTTTTATTCTAAAGTACCGCAAAAAAGTGCTTCTTAAATGAGCTCCGGTATTTCTTCTTCGATAAATACGAATAATTTATTATTAAGACTGAACTAATTATTGATTTTAAAAAGTTTTTTAAAACCTCTATAGCCGATTGCACAGAAACGAATAGAGTCGCAATATTAATATTTTTTTCTATTACTGCACAAATGTTTTGTATGAAAATAGTTTTTCCAGTCATTCCATTTTTAGTTTATAGAATTTTAGGGTTTATTATATTACAGTGATTTTATTTTAAGTTAGATATTAATCCAAAAATATAAGAATTTGTAAAATGTCTGCCAGCTTTGAAAACATGTGGTAAATATTTTTTTCATTGTAATAACTTTCTGACAATACAAAAAATAATTTATTTGTCTATTTATGATTCCACATTATTTTTACTTACAGTAAATAAAATGATTAATAGTTTTTTTATTTGTTGATTGGCATTCATAATTTTCGTTAGCCTGTACTTAGAATATTTCGAGGACATTCTAGTATAACAGATTTTCTAAGCAAAAATCTCGAAAAGATTCTATTTGGCAGCATAAGAAATATGGAATAGCCATATGAAACTTTGTTGTTTTTTTAAAGAAAAACAACAAACTGTTTCATTTGAGATGAATATAAAATAATTATTGATTTTTTAATGTTTTAATGCTATCCTTAATTTTATCATTTAAAAAAAAACACGACATACATCAGTTTTTTTTAATGAAATTCATTTACTTAAGTAATATAATAAAGTCTAAACTTATTTTAAAAGTTAACTTGATTTATTATCCCTACATAGATAATTGAAGTGTTTTTGACAGTTTACAAAATGTTTCTAAATAAAGTCTATCTACAGAATACAATTTATCCGATTACTTGAAAAATCGAATGCAACTGTCAGAAACATCGATATAAGTGACATCCCTGCTTTCGTAACAATGAAAACAATAACTGCCAAACGTTGCCAGAGAAAAATATTCTTTAACACGTAAAGTTAAGAGCTATTATCCGGTGTATGTTTTTTCAGTTACCTCATTATTGTTACGATGGCAGATTAGTAATAGTTTAGTGCATCTGTACTTAATAACGCACCCGTATGTACTTAATATTAATTTATAAGATCTAAATAATGACTAGATACTTACTTTATGAATAATTTGTTTGTGGAATTAAATAAAGAATGAATTTTATTTATGTTTTTCATTTTAAATGTTGCACTTTAAAGACTATCCCATCCGCTCACCAACCAACTCCTGAACAACAAAATTAAAAATGGCACAGAAAAAAATTAACAACTACTTATGAAACTAAGTGAGTCTATTTGGACCTAGTTTATTTCATGCTCGCAACAAAATGAATCAGAAGAAAAGTTGGAAACAACGACATGTAAATTTTAACATGGATTGAGACAACTAGAATAATAGGTTACAAATCTTTCAATAAATAAGTTCCGATCTAATTCCTGCGAAATGCATTTGATTATCTCACTAAAGATAACTTTGAAGTAATCTTATTTCTTTTTCGCTTGTGATTGTATTGGGGTGAAGAAGCCGCTCTTTATGTGACAATAGAGAAATACTCTAACTTACTAGTACATTTCATAGCAAAGAGATAAAGTAAATACCTATAAAGTTGTAGGAGAAAGTTATGTGCTATATTACATATTATCGAGTGACGAAAGGTTGAAAGTCACTTGCTATATGCTAAACACTACCTATATATGTCCATATCGACCTTACAATCAAGAACGATGTCTTTATTAGGGGCACCATACACCTACAATAATATTGAACAATCTTTTTATTGTTCAATAATATTGAACACCCCCTTTGACTCCAGACGTTCAATTAATTCTGTCAATAAAATTGACTTACCAGTCTGATCAATATTTTCATGCGAGCAACATGTCTGACGACGAAGTTTTGGCGGCAGCCACGCTGGTGATTTTGTTGAAAAAAAAAAAAATGAAAAATATTGCGCAATATTAACCCTACACAGCGCAATAAAAAAATATTGTTCAATAAAAATTAAGCTCCCTCAATCTTTTGTTCAATCACGGCGCAATGCTTCAATATTATCCCTACACGTTCAATAATATTGTACAATCAGAATATTGTTCAATTTTATTGAAGGTGTATGGGGCACCTTATCCTGCCAGTACAAGATGCCAAAAAAACTTTATTTTACAACAAACCTATTTCCCGTATAAAGCAGATAGAAAAAGAAGACAAGTTCAAACGCAAAACAATTCAGCAGACGGGGCTGTCATAAATTCTGAGAATATTGAACGATCGTTGTTTACACAAATATTTGATTGGTTTTATTTTGCTAAAGTTGTTTGATTACAATGCCGACGCAAGTGGAACAGAAGACGGTGGACCCTGAGGCTGAACTCAGCAATGTTCAGAGAACGGTACAAAATAAATACTTCCTCTCACTCTCATCAGTCCATATACCTCCCACTGCTGGGCAGGCTTGGGCTGGCTTGTACCATGTGACCATAAGGCCTTAACCCTCTCACTTGTAGAAGGAGTCTCGTGCCCAGCAGATGGTAATCACTGAGTCATTTCACATTTTCACCCAATAAAAAAATATACGACAGATTTCAAACTACCGCACTATCGTAATGAATTTACCATCAAATGACATCAAAGTCAAAATATTGCTCATCAATTTCTTAACACCTTTAATAATTAAAACTTCCCCATAGTTTCAAAAACTGGCGCCCATGTGCAGCGTGGAGAAGCGCGCGGGCGGCGTGCCGCAGCTCGCGCCGCAGGAGAAACAGCTCGGGATACTCGCCAACGAGCTGAAAGAAACACTACTTTGTATTAATGTGGGTATTGGAGTATTAACTATTCATCTTACTGTTGTTTTAATCAACCAGGTGGTTTAAAAAAAGTTAAATACTTGTATTCTAAAGGCTTTACTAAAATTTTATAATTAGCAAGTATCATTTTGATCTATAGTTATAGGTTTTAAAGCATTAACCGTTATTTCAATGTCGGTTTTTATGTAGTTGAAAGTAAAGTACTCTCATTCTAAAGGCTCTGCCAAAGTTTCTGTTAGTCTTGATATTAGCAAGTAACATTTTGTTCAATACTTGAATGTGGGATATGTTTTTTGCTTCGATTTTAACTTGATATTGGTGTATTTCGATATGTCCTTCTAAAGCTTTGACTTTTAACATTTTACCGTCATTTAAAAAAAATAACTTAAAATCAAAAAGAATTAGTATTTATTTCTTAAGCCATATGCTGATAGCAGCACTGCTTGCCAAAAATTGGTCGTACCAACTCAGAAACCTCCCTTGGCTAATGCACAACAACTTTGCTAAAGATCAATACATGATTTAATGGATAGTTCACGATTCTATTAAAAACATACAGACAGATATTCATGAAAATAAAGAAGCCACTGTATATTATTAAAAAGGAATTCACACAAGTTATCAACTAATTAAACATACAAAAGTCACAGTATATTAAAAAGAAATTACTATTTTCTAACAATAAATTAAACAATTCAGCTCGCAAGCAAAGGGCAGCACGCGAATCGCGACAACGTGGTGAAGAATTCTACCCGCAAGTCCATCGTGGAGTACGAGCACCTGGAGTCAGTGCTCCGCGACGAGAAGGCGCAGCAAGCCGAGCTCGACTGCCTCAACTACCTCGCGCAGAAGCAGCTCGTCGAACTGTTGAAGAAAGTGCCCACTGAAGCAGATGTATGATACTTCTCCATGATAATCCGTGGTTGTGTATTGAATGTTGATCGTAAATTTCTTGTTAATGATATGCCATTTATATTTGAAAACATCTGGTATTGTTACCTGTTTAATACTTTTTTGTCATTATTAAAATTAATGGAGTATAATTGGGTAAATGTTTGTTCCCTTTTTCCGACTTCCTGTGTAATGCAAATATAAATAAATAGATATAAACCATTAACCTCCTATTCAGTTTAAAATAAATAAAAGTAAAACGTTTAAATTACAATTTAGAGAATTCTTCATTAGGGGCTTTCAAACGGTTCTAGGAATTGGCGATGATAGAGAACGCAGGCAACAGGCTGCGACGAATGGAGAATCGACTCGACCTCGCCACCAAGAGGTTCTGTGTCGTGAACTCCGACAACAGGAAACTGAGAGAGGAGATACATAGACTCCTTGTTGAAAGGTAAAATCTAGTTATATTTATTCCTTGGCTCATGAAACACTAGGACTTTATGTAAAGTAAGTAAGGCTAAATAGTAAAAAAATATAATTTTGGAAAAATAAACTCTTTTTTACGTTGGTGGGAGTTACAATGCGATTCGAAAAGAGTGAAAACACTACGGCTCTATTTTGAAATTGATTAATAATAGAGGCTTGTTAGTTCTTAGTTCCGAACACTTTTCATACATCACTCTTAGATTTAAATTACTAATTAATTTGTCGTTACTAGTGAATAAGATCTTACCGAACGGAACTTAAAACATGATTATATTTTAAGGAATGACTTCAATATCCAGTGGAACCGTACAATCGGCAAGCTGGTGAAGGGCAAGGAGTATCTGATGGACATATTTGAGATCGCCGCCGTAGCGTTCGGCGATAGAGACGAGTGCTGCAGAATGCTGGAGGCGCTGAAGTGGAAGGGATTGTTTCAACTCAATAGAGATATATCGGTTGGTATTCCAAGAGTATTGATTGAAATTATAGTAGTTCTAGCTTTTTAATGACTAGCACAATGACAAAGCACATAACAAGAAAAGATATTACAGTAAATACAGAAAATAAAATTTCTAGCTTTTATATAACTAAAAGCATACATTTAACAAGAAACATATAACTTCAAATCAGGTGTATCTTTAGAAAATGTGTTATAATTCATGTACCTACTGTTTTAATTTCGACAGTTTTTACACTTATTATATTATTTAATATAATAATTTACACAAGACACCATTAAACAGTGCCTCGTTAGTTCATTGACATAAAGTTTGACCTGTCTACAGACCCTGTTTTGGGTTATATTTCAAAAAAAATATTGGGTCCTTAAAGGTAACCTTCAATAGTAGCATTGAATCTATAAATATGTGTAATTTGGTTATTGGAAAACAACACCCTAACCCTTTTTTTTAGCTCAGATTATGATTTGGTACGTTAATTTTTTCTAGGAAATGCAAACGTACGAAGGCGAGCTGAATCATTTAGCGAAGCTTGAAGAATTTTTGCGTGTGAAGGGATCTCGGAGGATCTGTGAGGCTGATGAAATAGAAGAAATCAAACGACAAGAGGAGATTCAGCGCTGCGAGCACGAGATAGCGAGACATGACGCGCTGCTTGATGAGATTTTTGTTCGTAATAATAATTCTTGGACATTTATTCACAGATTCATGAGAAATGTATATGATTGTTAGTTTTCAGACTTTAAATAAATTTAGCTTTAATGCTCATTGTTTTATAAATTACAGAAATATGCGGGTTCAGATCGAACTCAAACAATTATTAATCATTTTAACATGGCCGAGATCGAGAATTTCTCGTGTTTCGTCCTTTTGTGCGAAATCTTACAAGAGTCTATTATTATGAGAAGAGACCTTGAAATACTGCGCCAGAGGATTTGTAAGTTAATTCATAGTATGGGCAAAATTTGGGTCATGCCATTTGTAGTTAGAAGTAACTTTTATGGATTTTTAGTTCTCATTATACATTCTTATGATAAATATCTATTTCTATAGATTTTTTTCTGGATTAACAACATAGCTACCAACAATTATTTATTTATACAATATATGATAAGCCTACAAAATGAAAACAACTTTTTTTATTTTTAAGCTTACCTTTTGAAACTTTCCTACTATATTTGACTGCATAGATTTTTGAACTTATCTCGCAACCTATCAATGTAAAATAGTCTTCAATTCACCCTAATTTGCCAATTCTACCCCATATCAGTTGACCAACGCGACATAAACGAGGCTCGAGAGGAGAACCAAGACAAGCGTATAGCCCAAGTGACCCGCGACCTGGACGCCCAGCGCGCCCGCTGCGCCAACAAGGCTGAGATGAACGTGGCTGCAGACGCCACGACCCTCAAGGTGCTGAAGGGAATCGATGATCTTGTTAGGTAAGTAAATAACCAGGGATTGGATTGATATGTAGGAAATTTTCTAAATCTATGATTTGTGGTATTAAGGAAGATAATAGACGGAATATTTATATTTACAGTTCAGGATCCAAATGTGGTACCAAGTCTTTTTTCGGTATTGGATAATTAGAAATCCAACATAATTAGACATTTTAGTGATAGAAATATCTAGTAGCGACTGCACTTTTTTGTGGAACAGAATAGCATTTGCATCTATGTGCCAAAAACCCATGTCCTTTTCCAATTCAAAATAGTGTCTGTCATACTTTGCCACTTTAATGCTACAATACTTTTCGTTCCCACGTGACAGTTTTTGAATCAAGAATATTGAGGGAAATACAGCATAATATACAAACACTATTACTACAGAACTGTATGTCTTTGTAACCAGGCTGGCTCGGTGTGACTGCACTCCACTTCTGTCACTGCTGGGCAATCATAAGGAGGTGACGAAGTGGAATGTGTCCAAGTTCTTGCGAATTTTAGAGACTGAAGTCAAAAGCTTAATCGAGGTGGCCTATGGAGCTGTGAAGGTAAATCGTGAATACTTTTTTCTGGTACATTTAATACCATATAGGTACATACTTGATTTCACTTGGAAAGATTAACGGAGAATGCAACTACAATTTTTTTAGGGACAAATAATAAATATTATAACTTTTTATCCAAAGTTTCAGAAATTTTGCCTCTACAAATTTATAATTGTTCCGGCACAAATACAATTGTATGTTTGAGATTAGTAGCCGCCGTTTTTTATTGGTGTGAGCCGTGACTAAGCTTCTATACTCAAGCTCTATAAAAACCTATAAAATTTTGTTTTCAGCCCCCAGCGCCAACTCCAAAAGCTCGAAAGGGACCAGGGGCACCGCCTGCCACTAAATTGGTTGCTGACCCCTATGTAGAAACATTACGACCAAACAGGATTGAAAAATTAGTTCCATACCAACCGTGCGCTTAGTAAGTTCATAAAATATTTTGTGTAATTGACGATAGATGGCGGTTAATGCCACGAATAAGAAGCTACAGTTTTGCCTTCTTACTAAAAATAGGGATAGTATTTTTTGGTAGAAATAGTTTTTGTTAGTTAGTAATGATAATAAAATATTTTAATGATCCCCTTTCATATAACGAATTATTGGAAGTAATTAAATTTCATTATTACAAATATTTCATACATTTTTGTATTTAATACATAGGAGAGTAAAGGTAGAGCACTACGATAAACGTAATAATTTATTTACAGTTGTGTGGAAGACTACATTATGAATCTGGTGTTTGAAACGCCTGCCGTGCCAGCAGACAAAGAATATGTTGAAAGTATTTTCCGTCTCGAAGATATCAATACGAAGTTTGGAATATTTACCTTGACTATACCAGCGTTCGTATATTGTCATTTGATTAAATCTTCAATGAAAATATACCCATCTCATTGTAAAATAAATATTTCAATTATTATTTTTTTCTTGCAGGAAACGACATCCTTACAGAGGAAAGAAGGACTAATATATTTCATGTTTTTGTGTTTTTAATCTTGTGTACTTAATTATTAAATTCTGTAATAAATGTTCTTACTAGCATCTAGTTTTATTTGAAATTAAATGTTAAAATATGAATTTGAAAACCATTTTATTTTACATTACAGTCAATTCCTTGTTTCTGAACGGTTTGTGCATCGCAGTCGGGTGGTATATTTTTTAAATCATGCTGGCAACACTAAAACTTAGCAGTGTTTCCTTGTAATATTATTACCCAAAAAATCGGTAAAATTTTCGTATTTGGAAATAATATTAAATAATTTGATTTAATTCATAGACGGGCACATTACTATTGCCGTAGTCAATAACAAATACAAATTTTATTTTATATAAATTATTTTTAGTTAACTACGGTACACATTCATGCAGGTACAAATTTATTCACAAATAATATATTGCGATTACTACATGTGAATAGACTAATTAATCTATAATTAAAAAATGACTCTCTGTTGTTTTTTTAAATACTTTAATTTATCATAATGAAATAAAGTATTATGAAAATGTATTTTTTTAACATTTTAAAATTTGCCTAAATGTTGGAGATTGTACACCAACATACTGGCAACATTGATGATGTATGTGTCTTGTTAGTGTGTGTGAGTGATGTCTCCGCCATTGGATATCATTTTAGCCGAGAATTGAATTAGGTTGTACCTTCTATAATCGGCAAAAATCTTCACAATCTTTCCTCCTTTGCTTGTTCTGTTTAGTCATATTCCGTGCACAAACATTATATCCGATGGCAGACAGAGACACAGATGAGTTAAACATCGATAACGTAATAAAAAAATTACTAAAAGGTAATTGTTGATATTGTTTGAAATAAACAAAACGGTCGGTGTTTTGAATCAAAATACAGTGAAATAACTCTACATTTAGTGACAATGAGTGAAAATTTTACGTGTTAATGGTGTTTTTGGTGTAAAAGTGATATGTTTACGTTTGTTTTCAGTGCGGGGCGAGAAGCCTGGTATGAATGTTCAGTTGACCGAAATAGAAATCAAAGGGCTATGCTTGAAATCAAGAGAAATATTCTTGTCACAACCAATATTACTTGAATTGGAAGCCCCGTTAAAAATATGCGGTGAGTACCGAGTACCTACATTTTTGCGCGTCCGTAAGAATCGTTAAAACACTTTCTCATACGAAAAGAGCTACATACCCACTTTCGAAATCCGACTAAAGTTGCATTACAGTTTGTGTAATAATAAACACATAAATTGTACAATTTCTTGCACTTATACGCATTTATGTTCAAACAATTCATGTTTGTAGTAATTCCCGTGTTAGATAAGATTTGAACAGTTTCCGGCAGTTACGTGTCCTCAAAATTTCGTATGGCCAATGACCATAGACAGGATGAAGGATAAATCGTCCCTAAAATTTACTTAAGATTTCGTCAGGCACTTTCTGTACTCAAAACATAATATGTTTCTCATGTTTTTGTAAGGTTTCCTGTAAAATACATTTACAGCGAATGTTAAACAATGAATTTCGGGAGGATAATGCTTATTTTAAAGCAATGATATTATATTGATTCTAAAAAGCTATCAAATATAAAGCTACAATAGTTTGAATATGAATATTTGAAAAGGCATTCTTTCACTTTTTTTTGTTAAAAAGTTATCTCTTTCCTTGGTATAGTGCAAATGTAATTTCATTGTTGTTTAATATATGTACATTGTATTAAAACATGTTAATTGCTTTTCCTTCCTCCTATTATTGCTTTAAGCATGTGAAATATATGAATATCAAACTAATAATCTATGAGTTCAGCCTTTAGTAAATCTATCGTTACAGAAATCAAGTATTAGTGCTAATATTACAACATCGGAATAGCTTAAATGATATACATATCTTATCTACATCAAGATGAATGTTAATTAGCTTAAGTTGATAATGTATTTCATTTTTATGAATAGAAATCAAGAAAACTAATAACAAAGGAACTCAAACACAAAATGTATACATGCAACAACACAGCACATATTATATTTGATATCTCACAGAGTTATATTTGTATTTCATATTTTTTTCAAATGAAGTAAACACATTACTTTAGAACCGAACCCTTATAATGTTACAATCATGGTTCTTTATAATCAAAGTTTCTCATAAAATGTTTTTAAGTTTTCTTTTAAATATAGACCTAATTTCTTGTGAATGTATTTGCTTTACGCTTTATGATGGTATCGCAATATATTTGAAATTTGATTTGCATTGTATATTTTTAAACCTGTGTATGTAGTTAGTTTGTTATCACCAGTGGCGTGCCTAGGGTGTCAAACTAAGGCAAGCCCAAATGTTTATTTAGTAGCAGCATATTTTTTTTGGTACATAGGACTAATAAATACCTACCAATTAGTACTCACATTCACGTTTATAGCATTATTTTATAAATAAACAATCGTTAAGTTCGTTATTCGGAACTATGTAAGGCAAGTCGGGCTTTCGGGCTTCTATGGAAGTACCGCCACTGGTTATCACATGCCAAGTTATGCTGTTGCAATAATGAGAATGTGATTAACTCTATCTTATCATTCCTTGTTTGCAAATCTGTGGTGGTTACCTATTTTTATTTTATAGTCAAAAATATCAGATTATTGTAAAACTTAATAAAGAATTTTACACCATCATTGTACATTAGCATGATTCATTTATTTTTCCATATTGTAAATGCTTCAGATGCATATCATACAATTGAAAGATCATAGTTTATAAAGACATACTTTCTTGCTCACTTTTTTTGTTTGTATCCTGACTTAAGTAAGGAGAAATGAGATACTGTAGGCTTGTGCCCCATACTGAGTCTGGGTGTTTGTGAGACCAAAAAAAAATCTTGTGGTTTCTGATACCAACAACTAAGGACTTCTCTCCTATTGTGTGGTCAGATGTGTGTCTTATTTAACAGAGAGAATATGTATAGTTTTCAAAGAAAATGTATTATTTAATACTTTTGTTTACTGCACTTAATCTACCTGTGATTCATTTAACAAACACTTGTTTAAAAGATGATGTTACATAATATACCAGTATACTGCACGGAACATAACTCACAGTGATAATAAAACAAGTTGTAATTTTCAATGTAACATATGCTGTTGGCAATTCAGCATTATGAAATCACCACATATATACTTTTATTACTTGTTTCTTTGCAATCTTGTTTGAAGTAGTTAAAAGCTAATTAATATGAGAAAATAAACTGTCACTTGTGGCTTCATGGACTTTTAAATGAAGTTGTAAGAAAAATTAAATGTACTATAACAAAGTTAAAATATATATAGATGTGGAATATATTAAATTTACATTGTTAGGTGTCAACTGAAGATCAAAACTCTTTTATATTATGAAATATCATTTATTCGGTTTAGGCCGGACTTTTCTTATATGCCTTAGTGATATGATTATTTTGACACCATATTTTCATTCTCCTTTGAAGTTGTAATCATTCACAAGTGTTTGTTTTTGGAGCGTTTTGCAATCCATATTTTGACATGGTTTTCATTTACCATTTGTAGTCTGGTTATAATAAATGTTTGTAACCAAAACCAATTAATGTTTTAAATATTTAACTTCATGCATGTTTTGCCTGTGAGGTGCCCTTCTGCCGACAATATAAATGAAACAGAAGGTGAGCCTATTGCGGCTTTTTCGCGCGTTTGCATGTTGATACTGGCAATTTCCTAATCCAACAATAAACAAAAACACTGCTTAATCCGGGACTCCAACCCAGACCCTATAGATTGCACAGCACCTACCATGAATAGTGTTACAAGAAAATAAAATAATGATTCTATTTAGTGATGCAACAATTTTTTTCAAAGTCACACTTCTAATCGAATATTTGAAGCTTTAGCAGTATCATGCGGCTCAGATAAGATACTTTGAAATTTCGTTATACCTTTGCTGTTTAACTTTTGCCCGCCCTTTTTTTTTTTTTTTTTTTTGTTCTCGAGGGGAAAGCTGTTTATGGCTCTACTTCCCGCCAGCCCGGGGGCAGTGGGGGGCGGGAAGCGTATGTCGGGGTCACCGGTCTTCCAGCCCGACGCGCGGCGACGTCATATCCGCGCAGGTGTTAGTGCCGGGCTGGGTCCCTAACAAAATCCCTAAACCGGCATACCGACCAAAACCCCCCGGTGGCCATCTCCGCGCCGAGTGGGGCGACCACGGTACGCGGGCGAGAGGCGCCCACCGTTAACCGCAGCCGCCCAGTGCGCCTCCGAGACGTAAACGTCTCGGCCGTCTCGGAGTTATAGGGGTGCAGTTGCACCCCCACCAGCTTATTCGGACGCCCCGGTTGTGAATGGGCGCCCGCGACGTACACAGGCCACAGTGCCGCCGCCCCTCTCGGGGTCACTTTCAGTGAGGACGTGCTGCCCCCACAGCACGTCCAGCGACCCCAAGGGCCCCTTTAAGTCGCCTTTTACGACAGGCAGGAGATACCGTGGTGGGATTCTAACGCCCCCTTGCCACAGGGCAGAACTTTTGCCCGCCCTACATTACAATGACGTCTGAAGGGCGAACCGCCGAAACTTGTAGCTACGGGCCTCTACAGCATAAGAGGGTTTGTTTTAACGATCTAAAGTACTTTTAAATTAAAATTGCCAAGAATTTCATTAAGGTTTGATTAATCAATTACTTTTGAATGCTGTAGTTGAGAGCTCAGAGATAGTTTGTTAGGTAAATTGCGTTGTTTGTGTTATGTTTGCTTTTATCTCGGCATTATTTTATGTAAATATGACTGACTCACTTTAAGAATGATATCGACATAATGCATAGCTTTATGTTTTTTTATTTACAAACTTTTTTTTAAAAGCCTTTATCCATTTATTTTGAGTTATAAAGGACACGTAAACGCTACATATAAAAAGATAAAGTCATACTTTAATCAATGTATGGATACATAATGTTACAAAAAGGTTTATTTACTTTAATTTATTCAAAGTTATAATATGGTCTAGCGTCCAGACAAAATAATGGACACTAAACGCTTATGGTTTCTAATAATAATTCATTATTACACATAAAGTTTATCCCAAATTTTTCGAAATACTGTTTCAAACAAAAAATGTGTTAAGGGTATAATAATGGTTTAGAATTAATTGACTGACATAAGTTTAGTTTTTCTATACTAGCTCAACAGTACCTTATTGTAAGCACATCTATAATAGCTAGCCCCATAATTATGAATGGCTGTAATTGTGCCAAGAGACTTCAGTCTGCTCGATAGAGTTGCAACTCGCTAGGCCAGACTGAGTGGTGACAGACAGTGACAATACTAGAAATTGGCACATCACATGTGCTCTCATTGTTGATACTAGTAAGCATAATACCAATCTGAAACCGATTTCAGTGATAGTGCAGAAGAATTTTCAAGTAAATTTAAATATATAGAAGCAATCCCCTTCTAATTTTTTATTGGATTTTTTTTTTTGTTTTAATTATTTCCATCTGATGAAGAAATATTCAAGGATATTAAATAACGAGTAAACTTTTTATAGTATCCTGCGGATATGACGTGTTCAAGTCCCTATGGACTAAATTACGTCAAGCATTTGAAAGTGTATTGAAATCAAATTGGCACAGTAATAAAAAAAATATTTATTTTCACACATTAATGTAATGTCTAAAATTATTCAGATGTTTTGCATTACGTATTGAAAAAACTCTCACATTTGATATGAAACTATTGGGTTGGCAACTAAGTAATTGCGGATTTTACTCATAGATGGCTTCAGTTAAATTTTTAGGTTTGCTGGCGTAGTCCAAGTGTAAAACACATTTTGTTATTTGATAGTTGGCAATTCAGCTATTAATCAGTAAAAAAAGTTTTTTGATCGGTTGCGTAGTTTCCGTTTGGTGTTCGTTGAAAAATGGAAAATTAAAAGGAACATAATCGTCATATTTTACTTTTTTTTTTACGAAAAGGGAAAACGCATCGCAAGCTCACAAATAGTTATTTGCTGTTTATGGCGACGAACCTGGGTTGGCAACTAAGTAATCTCGGATTTTCAAGTTTTTGAACATAGCCAAGTTGTTTTAACCCATTAGTTCCCAAGGGTCGAAATAAAAGCATATTCAATGATTTTATTATTTATACCGTTTATAAATACATCAATTAAGAGGAAATTTCAGTAAAAAAAAATATTTATTTATTAGTTTACATTCCACAAAATGTTGCTTTTACGCAACGTTGGGATTACTGAACTTAATTTTTACCGCCAAGTCTAACAACGCTAGAGTATAAGCGTGAGTGAAATATTTTCAACCAATCACCATGAAGATGTATACTTGACATTTTTTACACATATAAATTGTTTTACTGCTGCACTGTTGACATTTTCTTCGACGTTTACTTTCATGCTCTTCAACATGACCAAGATTATCGAAGCGAATATTCGAAGGTAAAGTGTTTTTGGATGGTCTCCCTAGGTTTGTATTTGAATTGCCAGAAAAATGGGAAACATCTGCAAGTTGGGCTTCTTCAGTTTTCATCAAACTTACAGCAACGTATGATTTGAATTCCAATTGACTCTAAAGATCCCTCATTCGCCAGACTATAAATTTTCCATGAGTTTACCAAAACGCTGTCTATCAAGTGATGAACAGAGGCCACCACCACTTTTTCTCTCATACTCGAGTCCTGTAATTGGCTATTCCATTATCATGGAGATCTACGCCTCCCATATTTTTATTGAAATCTGCTATAACCTGAGGCTATGGCACATTCACCTTCTTTTTAATTTTCTATCGTAACGTTTTGCTGTGACCTATGGTTGGATTTTGCGTTGTTAGTAGCCACATTTACCACGAAATTGACATTCCACCGAACCAACAGTACTTCATGTTTTTGGTCAAAGCTATAGTCAAATGACCCCCTCTCTTCCAGCGACAACAGTGGGCACAGTATTGCCGTAATCACCTAACGCGTCATCATCCAGATCTTCCTCGTCTTTTAAATTGTCAACCGTTGGAGGGATTTACACGGCATCGATTTGATTAGAATCTTGTAAATCCTGTTCCTCATCTAATATACTCAGAACTTCTTGAAAAGATAATGCTCGTTGCCAAGCCATAATGTTCCAGTTTTACTTTTCATTGACTGATTTGTGTACACACACTTATATTTTTTTTAAGAATTATTGTATGGCACGATTAGCTTCACGTTCTGTAAGCGACTAACTAATAAAACAAAACTGCTTGTACTCTTTGAACACCAAAAACACATTGTTTACAATACATTTCTAACGTCAATGGCAACCTGAGTTACAATAACAATTGATCATTATTACTCCCAACGTTGCGTATGCGCAACGTTTACTGGAAGTGTAAGCTCAACAACATGTGTAAGTAGTTTTGTCCAACATAAGAGTTTATATCATAAATAAGATATTACTAAAGGTTTATACAATATAAAAAGTTTAGACTTTTTCATTTAATATTTTTTTATGATTGGTTGAATCCGTCGATCTTGCGATGACACAATTAGCAGTTTTTGAAAAATAAAAATAATATGAATTTATAAAAAAGAAAGTATAAAAAAAAATTTAATCCACCTGTAAGCTATTCTTCTCGAAACTTACGTACATGTCACAGATTTATTTTCTTATTTTTAAGATGAAAAAAAATCAAAACTAAAATGTTGCGTTCTCGCAACGTTGGGTAAAGATGGGTTAAGTGGTTATCAATGCATGTATGTGATACATGAAGCTTTTCTACAATATCACGAGTTATACTATGACGATCCGAATCGATTATTGCTTTGACAAAGTTGTCATTAACTTCAATTGGACGACCAGAGCGTTTTTCGTCTTTGAGTGAAAACCACCAGAACGAAATTTGTCCAACCAATTTTGACACTGCCGTTCTTTTAGGACTTCGTCACCATAAATAGCACATAACTGTTTGTGAGCTTGCGATGCCTTTTCCCTTTGCGAAATTGAAAAGCAAAATATGACGATAATTTCCCTTTTGATTATCCATTTTTCAACGAACACCAAACGAAAACTACGCAACCGATCAAAAAACTTTTTTTACTGATTGATAGCTGAATTACCAACTATCAAATAGAAAATGTGTTTTACACTTGGACTACGCCAGCAAACCTAAAATTTCAACTGAAGCCATCTATGAGTGAAATCCGCACTCACTTAGTTGCCAACCTAATATTATGGCATACTTGTCAGGATCGCATAAATGGTTGGTTTTAATTCAATAAACCCATCATACACATGTTACTATTCAGAAGGGTTGAGGTTATTTTATCCCTGACTCTCCACAGCATCTCTCTATAACTTAGAAAGGGTTTAGCCATCTACCAACACAGCATGGGTTGGCGACTACCCCAATCCTCAACAAATTAAACTATAAAGAAAATAAATAGAAGCCAAATACAGTATAATCTCACTAATCCGGCACTAATAAAAACCGGAGGATGCCGGATTATCGGAATGTTAGGATTACTCGAAATAAAACATTTCATTGAACTCATTACTCAGCTGTAAAGGTGTTGAATTATTAGACGTGTCGAACTATAGAAGTGCCGGATTAGTGAGATTATATTGTAGGTTTTAGACGACTGGTATCTAATACCAATATATTTCTCTATAGGTGACATTCACGGTCAGTATTACGACCTGCTAAGGTTGTTCGAGTACGGCGGCTTCCCCCCGGAGTCGAACTACCTGTTCCTCGGCGACTACGTGGACCGCGGCAAGCAGTCGCTCGAGACGATATGCCTGCTGCTCGCCTACAAGATCAAATACCCGGAGAACTTCTTCCTTTTGCGCGGCAACCACGAGTGCGCTAGCATCAATAGGATTTATGGGTGAGTCGCCTTTGCTTTGTGAAAATTGTTGTTTTTTTTTTTCAGAAAGTAGGGTAGTTTTGTGATTTTTTGTACCTGTATGTGTTGGGATCTGTTTGCAGTTAAACAATCGCGACGACTTTAAATAATTAATTGATCAATGGATTTTTAGCATTCTATAGGAAGCAAACATAATGGGCAAATTTCAAAAAGTTAGACTTCGACTTGGAAATCGGACTCAAAACCTCTCGTTTGTTAGGAAAACACTAAAGCCCTTCTTCTTCATCAACCCATATACGCCCACTGCTGAGCACGGGCCTCCTCTACCATTGAGAGGGTTTAGGCCATAGTCCACCACGCTGGCCTAGTGCGGGTTGGCGGACTACACACCAAAGAAATTCCTAAGAACTCTTAGGTGTGCAGGTTTCATCACGATGTTTTCCTTCACCGTTAAAACTAAAGCCCTACTATGTAAAAATTTTAATATATCCATTAAAGAATTTCTACGTAATTCACAAACAAAATGCACGATAAATCGTTATCTTAATTAATATTAATGCGTCGATTTATCCGTCAATTCAAGACATGCGTGTTTATAGACACTACGCAATTATACCGTGGAATATTCAAACAACACTGATTGTCAATTTGTATGTCTATTTGAAGACGCACAGAATAACAAATCAACGATATTTGCATTTATTTATGAGACCCGACTTTCCATCATCAATGTTTAAAATTATAATTAGAAATGTTTATTTTCCGATGACCGGTTTATAAATGTATATATAATAATATATATATTATTTTTAATATATATTTTTTTTAGATTCTATAACGAATACTTAATGTGCATTAAATTAGAAAGATTTCATTTTGTTCAAAATGCAATTACCCTTGAAATAATGATTCGATGTAATCTCATCAAGTTTAAATCTTAATTATTATGTAAAAACAAGATTATTGTGTAGATGATGAAAGTTTTTGTTTTGCATAATAAACTTTTGAATATATTAGTCAATCCCTTTATTCATGCGTGTATGGAGACATAAACTTCATATAATTTAGTTATATTTATTTTTTTGAAATTCCTTCAATGCCCAATTCATATGAACTTGTGATTGCTGCTAAGCAGTGATGGCCTCGAGGTTTGGGCGCGCGGTCGAGAATCTCGGCGGTCGCGGGTTCGAACCCCAGGCACACACCTCTGACTTTTCGAAGTCATGTGTGTATTCACATTGAATTATCACTTGCTTTAACGGTGAAGGAAAACATCGTGATGAAACCTGCACACCTAAGAGTTCTTAGGAATTTCTTAGGTGTGTAGTCCACCAACCCGCACTAGGCCAGCGTGGTGGACTATGGCCTAAACCCTCTCAATGGTAGAGGATACCCGTGCTCAGCAGTGGGCGTAGATGGGTTGATGAAGATGTGATTGCTGCTTTGGCAAATCAGCTTCATTAAAAAAAAACCTCTTCCTCAACAAAAAAAAGTCTTAAATTTATAATTAACCAAGAACTCTTGGCATTAATCACACAGTATTGCCAAAACAAAACATGCCCAACCACAAAACCTGAATGTGTTTACTCCTGACATTGGAGGCACTTTTCGTAGTCATGGGAAATGGGTACGGGAAACGAGAGTCGCGGTTCGTTTCGCATCGACGCACTAACCACGAAACGCGAATAGTACAAGAGGGAATAAATAACTTATACATACTCATGTCTGTTTATCGAAAAGGTAGGAATTAGTCTACCTACGTTTTGTGAAGTTGTGTGATTGTTAATGATTAGCGCCTTATACTCGTAAATACAATTCAAATATAAAAGATATAATGATCACGTATGGATATGTAGTTGTGGCCGCGTAGTTTGATCGCGCGGTCGAGAATTTCGGTTCATACCCCAGGCTCACAAGTCATATTTTTCGAAGTTATGTCTGTATCCATAATGAATTACCACGTACTCTAACAGTAAAGGGAAACATCGCGAGGAAACCAACCTAAACTAGTTGGAAAGCCTAACCCTTCTCAGCTATAGAAGAGCCACGTGCCCGGCAGTTGGACGTATATGAACTGCTGATCATAATGATTACTAAGTTTTAATATTACAAAGCAAAAAAAAAACGTGGTATCTGTTTATTAGTATTGCAATTAACATCAAGTGTAGTACGGTCGTAATATTTACCAAGATAAAAAATACATAGTTCCTGTTGCGCCATCGATTCTATAACAGAACATTTTCTAATTCGATATTGCGTAAAGTAAACGGGGCACAACATAAGTACGAAGGAAGTGTTTTCATCGAACGCGTAACTCCTGACTCATACATTGAATCATCACTGGGCCGATAAGGCTGCCCGTACGAATTAACTGCTCAATGTAACTCGGATGTTAAATCGATGTTAATGTATGTTTTAATTACTTCTGGGATTTCAGTAGCCAAAGTATTAGATAAAATTAGACTAGAATTATGAATTTAAACTTAGGGTTAAAAGTTCGTATATAGGTAAAAAAAATCTGAAGTACATACGTTGCAATGACTTTAAAAAGTTTTTTGATCTTTTATTATATGATAGGCTTGCGCTTAACCGTTAACTTATCTGTTGTTGACGTCGGGGCCTACGATAGAGCACACTTGGATAAAAAGAGCTAGATTTGTAATTAAAACACATCCATTTCATATACTCCATATCAATTCAACTCTACATCGATTCCAAAGTTTCAAATGGTGTCGATGTTTAAGTTTTTAATACTACTAGCTAGATTTGTTGATATATTTTGTCATGTATTTTATCCATTGCATGGTTCAATTTACTGTTCCAAGCGTTGCTTCCAATCGTTAATGTACTTAAACCCCCTTATTGCCTAAAAACATGGTAAGTTGTTAAGTTTATTTATTTATTTACTCTTCATACATAACATGTACAGGTGGACATAATGCCTGAGGCATTCTCTTACTGTCGAACCTTGGGTGGTGCAGAGATTAAAGGCGTAGGTGCGTAAATAAATTTATGAAAATAAAGTACAATAATTTTAAGAGGTAATATAATAAACATACAATATACAAAACATAAATATTTATATAATACTAATACATGAATACATACATATAATATATATACATACATATATACACATATCAATGTGATGAATCTGCTATTCTGTTTGATAGCAACTTCCGAACTCTCAACTTGAACGAGTAACGACTCGTGCACGTCCTGATCTCTGAGGGAAGCGCATTCCAGAGGAGTATCGACTGTACCGGAAAGGAGGAATGAATAAAGTCTGAAGTATGAGGTGGGCAAAGAAGAAGTAGATTATTTGAAGATCGAAGATTTTTCTCGTGACTGGAATGTAGATATTTAAAGTAGGAGGCTATATATGAAGGTGTATTAGGAGATGTAAGGAAAGAAAATAGTGTAGTAAGAGCTCGAAGATTTCGGCGCTCACGAATAGGCAGCCACTTCAGTTGGGACCGGAAGGAAGACACATGGTCGTATTTACGGAGATTGAATATGAATCGAATGCAGTTATTTAGAAGTCGGTCGAGTTTATTGAGCTGATCTGCATTCAGGTCAAAATAGCACATGTCACCATAGTCTATGATAGGAAATATTAAAGTTTGTACAAGCATTGTCTTGGTCCCTGTCGGAAGAAAATTTTTGAGGCGATAAAGAACGCGGAGTATATCGGTTACTTTTCGGCAGACATGAGTCACTTGAGCTTTCCAGTTCAGGGTGGAGTCAATATTAAGTCCAAGATTCTTGACGGTCGAACTTAAAGTAATTACTGCGTTATTGTAAATAATAGGAGGCAGAACAACGTTGTCTAGCTTTCGTATTTGCCGTTGACTTCCTACAACAATGGCTTGACATTTGGCGGGGTTTACCGAGACGCCAAAACTTTCGGACCATTTTTGAATAAGTTCCAAATCTTTGTTCAACTTACTTATTACATCTGATATTGACTCCACCCTAGCCTGGGCATACAATTGCAAGTCATCGGCATACAGATGATACGAACACTGAAGATTTTGTGTTATGAGATTTATGAATACTGAAAATAATAATGGAGAAAGAATGCCACCTTGAGGAACGCCAGTGTCGAGCCTAAGTAAATTTGACGAAGTCAAACCGACACGCACCGACTGCTGACGCCCCTGAAGATCAGTGGCGGTACTTCCATAGAAGCCCAAAAGCCTGGCTTGCCTTACATGATTCCGAATTTAAAAATTTAAACTAGATTAAACATTAATAAAATACAAACAAAAAAAATTCATCCAAAAACACAAATTTACGTAAATTTAATAATTTACGTAATTTTTCCCGCGCCGCCATGCCGCCGCGCGCCAAATCCCGGCCTATATAATTTCAAACAAACACAACGCGGGCGCACAAACGTCAATAGTTTAGAGTAAACATCAATACCTACTCACCATAATAATCATTAGAGAGAGATAGACCGGGCTTTACCGCATGTGTTCCCTCTCGCTCGCACAATGTCAAAATTTCTATTGGATTTTGAAAACTCGACGTAAACAAGATACCGTTATTTTAGCAATTAGTATGGAGACAAAAATCCTGCTTTGCCTCTGAACATCGTCCCGTTGGGAGCGCGGTGTTGCACGCTTAGTAAAAAGTAATGTATTATAATAATAAAATTTATTTAGAATAATAAATTTTATTTTATATGTTTATTATTTTATAATATTGCGTTTGCGTGTAGGGCTCGACCGAGATGGATTTTTTGTTCTCGGCCGAGACCGAGACCGAGACCGAGAATAAAATAAAGTCTCGGCCGAGACCGAGAACCGAGACCGAGAATAGACAAAGCGTGATTTTTTTAATACTGTTAATTTTTTTAATACGCTACTACTACTACATGTCCCTCGACATAAAATTGACCAGCTCTCCTAAACAGTTTTTCACTTGCTTAACTAGGAGGCGGCGCAGTTAAAAAAATATTTGTTGCAGGCTTAAGCACTAAAAGTCCATTGAAATGTTACATGAGCTTTGCATTTCTTAGAGGACGCAATTTTATTTTTGGGATGTGTTTGGGAGGTCAATAGAAGCTTAACCTCAAGTTTGTGGGGTTGCCACCTTTGTCCCACGGCCGCCATTTTGAAAAAACGGGTGAAAACACTTTGTTTGCGATATCTCTGAAACTATGCGTCTCACAGAAAATTTGTAAAAACATAATTTGTAGCAAATAATTTTGCCTACAAATATGTTTATATGACATTTTGCCCTAAATTAAAAATTTAAGAAGTTATAAGCAAAAAAGTGAGAAAATATTTATAAAAATTTTCTTTTTTGCTCTATAACTTTTTTTTATACATTTTACCAAAAAATTGCATCAGACCAATCTTGTAGATTATCTCCTGACAAAAAAAATCCCTGTATTTTTTCAAATTTAATTCATTTAAAACGCTGTTACACTTCAAAGTTGAACGGGTTTGTCAATGCTCATGAGAATCCGGTTGAAACGAAATGTTTAACTTATTTTTTCTTTATTTTTTATTGTAAATACATATATTCTTACAATTTTTTTTATTAAATTCGTACAATTTTACTTATTTATTACCTACTAAAAAAATATTCCTAAAAAAACGTGCCTATAAGTATATAAGCGCGTTTTTTTTACGTTGTATCCCCAGTAGGCCGACTCCACGAACATCTTGCTTATAAGATTAGCTTGCTTCTCTAATCGACTTTTTTTCGATGGTCCAGGCTGTGGCCCAGAGTGTAAATGAACGTCAAACGTAAAATTTTGAGGAATGACAGGAATTAAAATTGAAGTTATAGTTGGCAGTTCATCCTCAAATTCATTTTCTTTCATTAACTTTGATATTTCCATAATGTTGCTGCATGTTTCATCAGAACAATGGAGGCATACTGTAGAGCATATCAGGCCTGCTTTTCTGCAGCCACACATACTTCTGCGGTTTCATTCACACACATAAGATCGGGGGGTCCTGGAGGCTTGGAAGCTTGTATTGGCTTCCGAATGTTTGCATGCTTTTTCCATCCCCTATCTTCAGAGAATTTTGATATCTTCCGAGCAAATTAAATGAATTTTTAGTCACTATCTTAGCAAATCATTTGAATCGCAAGTCGTCTAGTAAGTCGTCTTTATTACCGCCGTATAAAGCTATGAATTAACGTTCACCAACAAGACTGAGCAAAGATGGATCCACTTTCTCACTCAAGAATAGCGCGGTACCGCTAGCTAATTCAGGATGTTTCTCCATAATTTCTATATATTAAAATTTCTCCATATTATAGGCTGCTGATGTATCACATCTAGAAAGTTAAATTTAAATAAACTAAATTCGGTAAGTTCTATGGTACAGAAGACACAGCCTGCACAGCCTGGACCATCGAAAAAAGTCGATTAGAGAAGCAAGCTAACCTTATAAGCAAAATGTTCGTGGAGTAGGCCTACTTTGGATACAACGTAAAAAAAAACGCGCTTAAACTCTTACGGTCTTATTAATAAAAATCGCTTATTCCTCTCTTATTCCATAGTTACACCGGGAATAGTTAAACCGAGTTTAGTGTCGGAATAGCTACGTGTCAAAAACGGTATTAATAAATACGAAGTAGGTTCGGAATAACAATACCATCCTTACACTGAGACTAAGGGGTATATTATGGCAGCCCACAGATATTAAAAGTAAAAAGAATGAACAAAATGACCGGGTCGAATAAAAAGACACATATACTTATAGTAAATTTTGACATTTGACTTTTTTTTGTCCATTACAATTCAAAACAATAGGCAGTGGATCTATCACAACTTACAAGCGAATGTTTATGTATTGATGCATGCGTGGATTTGTGGTATTTTTTATTAGTTAGCAGATTATTATGTGACTATAACAACACGCCAACTGAGATTTAATTTCTAATATTTACTTTGATTTGCATTTTAACTTTATTTAAACTTGCATTAATTTAATTCTTAGATGTGGCTGCAAACGTTTAACCAGAAAGCATCTGCGAGTCATAAAATGTATTACGGCAAGAATATCAGTACCGTATTGTTTAATACTGTATTCTTCATTCCATAATTGTTATTAACAAATGATGCCGGGGCAAAACGAGGAAAGGGAAATATTAGAAATAAGAAAGTCACAAGAGTTGAAAGAAATTTAAATCAATTAAAAATTATTTTGTGGTATCACCATATATTTTTTTATTTAAATAAAATACTAAAAATTATTCTTTTTTCTCAATTCTTTATTTTAGACCCACACTGAAGTATTATAAAATAAAATAAAATCATTAATAAATGCTGCCCTTGCAACATTTCCTCTGAGTGTATTATTAAATGCCTGTGTTACTATAACATTCCGCTCTTCTGGTTCTGGGAGTAAATCTTGTTTCCGCAGAGCAATATTACACATTACTGCTAATGCAACAATATACAATATAATATTATCTAACTTGTCTGTGAACACTCTAATAACACACTGGAATTGCTGCTTCCATACTCCAAAACACCTTTCAACAGTATTATGAGTATGTTTATGAGCTTGGTTGTTTCTTTGTTATTAGTTGGATGCAATATTAAAGTAAATAGGTAAGGAGTACAGGCATAACCTGAATCTCCCAATAGTCTTCCCTTAAATTCTCCTCCTTCAAATCTTTGTTTCAACTAAGACTCATTGAATATCCTGGAGTCATGTGTGCTGCCTTGCCAGTATGCAACTATATCCATAATCTCTAAATTTGCATTTGAGACAATCTGTAACAATATACACAAAATCACTTTGGTATCATAAAATTCTACAAAATGTTGTGTGGTAGAAACCTTTCAATAGTAATATGCTTCAGGAGCAGAAACAAAAACTAACTTGCACATTTATTGAACTGTATCCTTTCCTGTATCGTCCAATATCTCCTGAAATTTTTGGGATGCAAATATGTGTACAATCAATAGTCCCTATAACTTGTCTAAAGCCAGATATTACATGAAAATCAGCAATTACACTGTTTTGTTCACTGATGGAGGTAGACATTTTTATCCATTGACCCCTGTGTCCAATTATTTTTAAAGCAACTTGTTTGCACACAAGGGATATTGTTGCCTGACTATACCCACTCAGATCTCCTGCATCATCTTGAATCTGTAAAATAGATAAGTGGTATGGATTCAAAATTTACTAGACAACAAAGATTCTATTCTTAAATCTTTGTAACACAAAGCCAAGATAAAATTTTCTAAGCTGGTTGTACCTACTATCTATATCCATTTTTTTAAATAGGATAGAAGTTTTATGTATGAATATATAATTAAGTAGTATATTTAAATCTGTTTACACATTCACATGTAATAGTCTGATAGCATTATATTAAATATTTATTCAATAGAACTCAAACTTGGCTATTAACACACTTCAAGCAAGAAATTATTACCAATAGGGCAGGGATCAAGCCTTATAATAGTTTAGTTTACTTACCTCTTCACGAGCCCAAGTCCTTATTGCAGCTAAAACTTTCAAGTGAGGTGGTATAAAGCCTCCTCTTGCATCTCCAGCCAAATCATTTTTCACCATTTCAATAATCGTCAATTTCTTCTATCATTCTCAAATCGTCAATAAAATAATTTCTATTCATTTTATCCCACAATAATTACAAAATCAGACACTAGGAAATACTCGAACGAACACTAAACAAACATGAAAATATGTTTACGTTAAATTTAATATATACCATTTCGTCATAAATGTCAATGGAAGTCGGAATAACAATACTAATCTATGCTTATTCCAGCGTTAAACCAGGGGCCTCCGCGGTGTAACTTTTACACCGGGAGTAAGTGTGGTTTAGTTAACACCATCCTTACTCCTAGTTTATTAATACCAAAATTGCCTAATCTATGCGTAAGTCTTGGAGTAAAGTTATTCCGACGCTATTCATAGTTTATTAATAAGGGGGTTATAGGCACGTTTTTTAGGAATATTTTTTTTAGTAATAAATAAGTAATATTGTACGAATTTAATAAAAAAAATTGTAAGAATATATGTATTTACAATAAAAATAAAGAAAAAATAAGTTAAACATTTCGTTTCAACCGGATTCTCATGAGCATTGACAAACCCGTTCAACTTTGAAGTGTAACAGCGTTTTAAATGAATTAAATTTGAAAAAATACAGGGAATTTTTTTTGTCAGGAGATAATCTACAAGATTGATCTGATGCATTTTTTTGGTAAAATGTATAAAAAAAAGTTATAGAGCAAAAAAGAAATTTTTTATAAATATTTTCTCACTTTTTTGCTTATAACTTCTTAAATTTTTAATTTAGGGCAAAATGTTAAACATACTTGTAGGCAAAATAATTTGCTACAAATTATGTTTTTACAAATTTTCTGTGAGACGCATAGTTTCAGAGATATCGCAAACAAAGTGTTTTCACCCGTTTTTTCAAAATGGCGGCCGTGGGACAAAGGTGGCAACCCCACAAACTTGAGGTTAAGCTTCTATTGACCTCCCAAACATATCCCAAAAATAAAATTGCGTCCTCTAAGAAATGCAATATTCGGCCCTGTAACATTTCAATGGACTATAAGCAACTTATAAGGTGACAAAAACCAATACTCAAAAATATTAGCATTTCTTTGATTACCGAGCTTGTACTATATTTACGCGTGGCCACGCGCGGTAAAATTTTAATGCCGATTCGAAAAAAGTTACAGTCTCGGTTATGACCGAGAATCTCGGCTAGAAACAGCCGAGAACCGAGACAAAATTCTCGGTAGGATTTGTAGCCGAGAATGCCGAGACCGAGACCGAGACCGAGACCTCGGTCGAGCCTTAATTGCGTGTGATAATTAATTTATTTTAGATGATATTATGGTGAACTTGTACAATTTTTTTTACGTTGGCAATATTAAACGTCGGTAATAAGTAACTTCACAATTTGTCAATATGTCATTGAGCGAATGACAACAACTTTGAATTATATTGGTTTTGTTGTTTACATTTTGAATACTTTAATTATAAATGAGCGTAATGAGTGATGTTGTTCCTTGCGATGGTTTAAAGTGTGTGCAAGTTTTACTCTTCGAGGATAAGGTAAGTTCATTAAATTATACCGAGAAAAAACAGCTTGTTAGTAGTTCAAAATCTACACCGGACTTGAGTGTTTTGCAAATTAATAAAAGTCATAAAAGAACCTTTAATAGATCCGTGTATCAAACTAATTGGATTGTCGGATGTTCCCATACAAATAGGCTATATTGCTGGTGGTGTATATATTTTTTTAATGATAAAAATGTTCGGAATTCTAGCGGATACAACGATTTAAATAATATTTATGATGCTTGTAAAAGGCATTCAAATTCACAAAAGCACTTGAACGCGTTAATTTCTTTTCATAATTTTGGTAAACAGTGCATTGAAAAATCGATTTCTTGTCAATTATATGACGAAATTACAAAACATAACACTCGCGTTGATCATAATCGTAATGTTTTTCAAAGATTAATAGATATTATTTGTCATTTAGCTCAACAAGAACTGCCTTTCAGAGGACATAATGAATCTAAATTGTCATTAAATAAAGGAAATTTCCTAGAACTCGTGTCTTTACTTTCTAAATATGATAGCGTATTAGAAAAACATATGCAACAACAGCATGGCGTCAAAGGAGGGCCGAGTTATTTGTCCAATAAAATACAAAATGATATAATTTATTCCGTGGCTGATGTTTTAAGATCGCGAATAGAATTTGAAATTAACACGACACAATTTATATCAATAATTATTATTGATGAAATTCCCGATATTAGTAATATAGAACCGTTGTGCATAATATTAAGATATTATTTTGGCAATAATATTCGAGATTGTTTCTAGGATTTTTCCTAGGAATAGTAATGTCTCTGAAAGTCGTACATCAGAGACATTGAGTAAAATTATTTTAGATTTTTTATAAAAACATGACTGTATCGCAAAATTAGTAGCACAAAGCTACGACCAAACATTATTTTTATTTTAAAATAGAAATTAGTTTATCATATTATGTTCAACTTTTATTTAGGATGTACGCACAAAACCAGCTCAAGAAACAGTGTTCCTTCAGTTCATTCGCTCAAGAAACCATAAAAAACGGCTTTTCTCAAAGCCACAAATATTTCCTATAATACTATCAACGAGTTTTGAAAAAAAAACATCGAGGTACCACCAATACGATAACTGAATTACGGTTGCTCATATCGTGAATGTAATTGTAACCAGCAGACCAGCAGTAGGTAAAATTACAATAATAAAAAAAAATGGGCTTGCCCTAGCTTGAGACCCTAGGCACGCCACTGCTGAAGATAAGTTGAGAGCCAGTCCAGTGCATCTGATGAGATCATTAGATAGGATAGGATAGAAAGTAGGATGTCGTGACTGACGGTATTAAAGGCGTTTGAGAAGTCCACCAAAACCACTACAGTGACTTTGGTATCCTCCATGCCCGCCCGTATATCGCCAGTCACTTTAAGAAGCGCGGAGACAGTGCTGTGTCCGGGTCTGAAGCCTGATTGATAAGGGCTCAGCAAATCGTTTTGATACACAAACCTGGACAATTGTCTGTGAGCACAGGCTTCGAGCACCTTGGACAAGAACGGAAGAATGGAAATTGGACGAAAATGGTTGGGTAAAGATGGGTTAGGTATTTTAGGAAGAGGAAATATGATAGCGGTTTTCCACGCAGTTGGAAAAATGCCTGCATTTAAAGAAATAAGTTAAGTTAAGTTGTGACTAATAGGCTTCAAGGATAAATCAGTTTTCCTCATATGCAGTTAAGTACACTATTAAAGCACATACAATATGCCTACCTAAACGTTCAATAATTTACAAAAGCGTGACATCATGCCGGTATCTACCGATAAGAAGTGAACACGAAAAATCCATTGATCGATGACGCTTATCTAGATAGGCGAGTGTGCGTCGGTGTTGGTGAAATTGCATGCGTTTTAATATAATTGTAATGGTTTAGAAATAAAAAATAAGAAACTATCAGAAATTTAGATTCCGGTGGGCGATAACTGACTATTGCTAAAATAATTTAGAAGTCGTTGGCAATCCTTTCAAAATGTATGTTATATCTGCATGTAACAAAGCAAGCGTTACAGAAAACATTATTAGGAATCCTGATAGAGAAATTCTAAGCTAGCAGAACTGTTTTATACACAGCTGATATCGTATTTAGTGTACCTCGATAGTTCTTAACTTCTGTCTCGTCCAAACAAAACAATTGTAAAACTGTCGCATTGAATAGTTGAATTTGCAACGATGTTTATCGTGTTTCCTGCATTATCGGTCTTTACCGTTTCCTTGTTTTTATCAACAACATTATCAATTTTGCGATCAGATAACTCCGTCTGCGTATCGCGGTATTCAGCCGTAAATTCCCTTTTTCTTTGTATTGGTTAATACAAAAAAACTTCCATCATGGGCCTAGTGCAGGTTTGCGGACCTAAACATTTAAGAATTTATTAAGAACTTTTAGATGTGCAGCTTTTCTCACAATTTTTTCCGTCACCGTTAAAATAAGTTATAATTCATAATAAACGCATAATTTCTATCAGTCGAAGTTGTGCGCCTAGGTTCGACCCCGCAATCACCTGTAATCCCGACAATCAATCCGTAACCTCGAAGCCATCACTCTAGATATCTAGATAACTGTAGTTGTATTTTTATTCTTATGCTACCGTGCGATCTTTCGTCATATCAGAATTAGAATACTCAGGTTACTTTTCGAAAGTGTACATTCGATTACATAAAAAATACTATTTTGAAACAAAGTCACTGCATAATGTTTGATGCAATTGTAATTGCAGTCATTTGTTTCATACTCTTGCCTTGACGACTTCATCTCGTAATGTATAACGAAATGTGGCACCACATTTTATCTCAAATTACTTCTTTGAAGTTTTCATATGTATTTGTATGCGTCTTGTGTGACTCATTGATGATTTATCGTCAGTTTATGACAGCCCTCGTAGCGCAGTTGCCTAGAAACCAGCTTGCGAAACGAGAGGCCGCGGGTTCGATCCCCGCAACGACACAAATGTTTGTGTGAACTACAAACATTTGTAAAAGTCTCTCGTACTATCTGATACCCACAACACAGGTCTTGTAACCTAGTGTGGGGTCAGAGCTATGTATGTGACTGTTGGGTGTATTTATTATTATTTAGTGTAAAACCACGTATCTTCAAGTATTATATAAATGACTTGATAGTACTATAGTGCAGGAAAAACAATGTTAATCAACTGTCTAGGTTATAACTTTTCCGTTGTATCGTTTCTTCTATTTTTATATCAATTTTAAAAGGCCAACAGCTCTTCTTTGATTTGCAAGTAGTGTTTTGTTAAAAGAAAGGTATTGGGATTGTAAGCTGGACTTTTATTGATAAAAAGTTACCGATAGAGTTCTGCTCTCACATATCTAGCAATTGATCAGTGGATGATAATAATGAATAAAAAAAGGACTCACTGAAATGGTAATACGGTACAAAACTTGTTGAATGTTGTATATGACCAATTCGAAAAAAATGTAGATCGGCTTATGTTGCCGATATGGTCGGCTTTCAACATGTTACGATCCCTTTGCAACATAGGTACATGATTGACAGCCCCGTGGCGCAGTTGGCCAGATACTAGCTTGAGAAACCTTAGGCCACGGCTTCGACCCCGCACCGATACAAATATTTGTGGGTTCCACAAATGCTCGTGCGATCCAAAAGTTTCATCAACTTTTGGTTGTGAAATACACTCATCCCAACTGTATGGTTAAAGTATTTCGGATATGTATAGCTAGGCAAACTCACGGAATGGATCAAAGCGATCAATGTGTATTGCGAAACGGCGTGTTTAAATCTCCCGAAATTACAAGTGGCGTGAGTCATGGGTTCGGTATCTGTTACGGGTACGGAACGGTGTTTTTAGATATTACGAGGATATAGTTATTCAATTTACTGTCTGCTTCCAATATTTCGGGTATGTATATAAGTTGAAAAATGTATAGATCTCATAATGGAGTAAGTTTTACCCAACGCAACTATCTAATTTTGGGTCTAAATTTAACGTTTCAAAAGGCGCACGCTATTGCCCCAACGCTTGTTCTGAGTTTAGCACTTTGTTGAGTTCGAAAGTTATAAACATGAACGGCATAATATAAACGTGCATTATGCATGTGAATTTGCGATGCTCACACGGCTTGTTTGGGTAATGGCTTCGTACGGAGGGTCGTGCGATTATTTACTGTTTAATATGTAATTAGTTTAACATATAGGGAAACACATCATGAATTTATTTACATGCTAACGCTTTTCATATCTGCACCTATAGTCTAGTCAACATGTTCAAAAACGTGTTAAATAGAAATAAAGCTCCTAAAAATATGAGCGATGGCTCATTCGATTCGGAATGACGTCTAGAAAAATGTTTTTGAAGGGTATATTAGCACATAAAAAATTGCAATTGTTATTAACAAAATAAAAAAAATAAAAAAGGTATTTAGTTTTTCGTTAATAACTTAAAAAATAATAATATTTAAGGAATTTTGAAAAAAGATCCTGAAAGAGGAGAAAATTTCCAATAAAAAAGAATTATTTCCCGGAACTTTATCTATATTATTTATATTATTTTTTTTATACTGAAAATAGAGCTCCGCGAGGGCGTTACGGCATAGGCGCCGCCTAAAAAGCCGGTATATCACCTAAAACAATTTATTTTTAATATTAAATGACAATTTAAAAATTTGAAAAAATTTTGGTGTAAAGTAGACACTTGAACGAAAAAAACCTCGGTGACAAAATTTTTTTTTGTCGATTTTTCAAAAAGTTACATCATTGTTAATTAACTAATTTTTTTTCCAATCTCTGTTTTTATAAATTACGGCATAACATTTTTAATAATTGATCTAAAAATATTTTCGCTTCGTGGAGCTCTTCATGTTTATGTACCTTATAAAGTTATGCAAAAAAAAATAATTTAAGTTAATTATTTTGTTAATTATAATTTTTTTAAATGAACTAAAAATGAAATTTCTAGAAAATGTTATTAAAAAAAAATTTTTTTGGTAATGTATTATTATTGCTGTTTTTGCATCTAATATAGGTATTAATTATCATCGGAAATTTTTTTTTAACGTCATTTGTTAAGAAATTATTTATAAACAAATAGACTATTTTGGGACTTAAAAAAAAAATCTTTATACCATATTATAGCATAGGTGGAATAATGATTTTTTAAAAAAAAATTTTTCTTAAATATTTTTTTTTATATTTTATAATCGATTTTTTTATATTTCAATTGTTTAAATAATTAGTTCAGAAATTATATTATTCTTAAAAATAATCACTGACCCTTTTCAATAGAATAACAGAGAAATAATTTTTTTTTATAAATAAATTAATTGCTTATTAATTTAAAAATTTGTTATAAACAAATAATATTAACCGTTATATTTTTTTCGAAAACTTCAAATAATTACAAAAACAACCATATATAAAAAAGTTTAGAAAAAAAAAATTGTAATAAAATAAAAAAAAATACAAAAAAAAATTTTTCTTAACTTTTTTTATATATGATTGTTTTTGTAATTTTTTGGAGTTTTCGAAAAAAAATATAACGGTTAATATTATTTGTTTATAACAAATTTTTAAATTAATAAGCAATTAATTTATTTATAAAAAAAAATTATTTCTCTGTTATTCTATTGAAAAGGGTCAGTGATTATTTTTAAGAATAATATAATTTCTGAACTAATTATTTAAACAATTGAAATATAAAAAAATCGATTATAAAATATAAAAAAAAATATTTAAGAATTTTTTTTTTTTTTAAATCATTATTCCACCTATGCTATAATATGGTATAAAGATTTTTTTTTAAGTCCCAAAATAGTCTATTTGTTTATAAATAATTTCTTAACAAATGACGTTAAAAAAAAATTTCCGATGATAATTAATACCTATATTAGATGCAAAAACAGCAATAATAATACATTACCAAAAAAATTTTTTTTTAATAACATTTTTTAGAAATTTCATTTTTAGTTCATTTAAAAAAATTATAATTAACAAAATAATTAACTTAAATTATTTTTTTTTGCATAACTTTATAAGGTACATAAACATGAAGAGCTCCACGAAGCGAAAAGATTTTTAGATCAATTATTAAAAATGTTATGCCGTAATTTATAAAAACAGAGATTGGAAAAAAATTAGTTAATTAACAATGATGTAACTTTTTGAAAAATCGACAAAAAAAATTTTTGTCACCGAGGTTTTTTTCGTTCAAGTGTCTACTTTACACCAAATTTTTTTCAATTTTTTAAATTGTCATTTAATATTAAAAATAAATTGTTTTAGGTGATATACCGGCTTTTTAGGCGGCGCCTATGCCGTAACGCCCTCGCGGAGCTCTATTTTCAGTATAAAAAAATAATATAAATAATATAGATAGAGTTCCGGGAAATAATTCTTTTTTATTGGAAATTTTCTCCTCTTTCAGGATCTTATTTCAAAATTCCTTAAATATTATTATTTTTAAAGTTATTAACGAAAAACTAAATACCTTTTTTATTTTTTTTATTTTGTTAATAACAATTGCAATTTTTTATGTGCTAATATACCCTTCAAAAACATTTTTCTAGACGTCATTCCGAATCGAATGAGCCATCGCTCATATTTTTAGGAGCTTTATTTCTATTTAACACGTTTTTGAACATGTTGACTAGACTACTAGGTTTTGGCTTGTACAAAATGCTTCCAAATTTGAATCAATCCTTGCAACTTTTTATTTATAAACTTTAAATTTATAGCTCAGCGGCAGTTATTTTTTTTATGCCGTATTTCACTACGCTGGCCTAATGCGGATTGGCGGATTAGCCTCCTAAGAAATTCCTGAAAAATTTTAAGTGTGCTGTTTTCCTTGCGATATTTCTTTATATACCTACGTTAATTTGAAAAGTCACACATGAGTGCCTGACGTTTTAACCCGTGATCGCCGCGATTCTCGACTACGTGCCTAAAGCTCGAGGCCATCACGACTTGTATTGACAGCTTACTGTCAGCACAAGGTAATTACAGAGCGGACGATTCTCAACAATAAAACTCGGTAAATTCATTATACTACCGGCATACATATGAGCTTCTAGTAGGAAAATGAGTACGTCGCTGTCCCCTACGGCCTTTAAGCGAACGTTAACCTGACCGTCTACTTGTAGCACGACACTGTTTGTTTGCAAAGAGGCTTAATGTTTTGGTACTTTACATACGGAAAATTGTTAGGGCCGACGATTCTGCTGGACGTACCAGATTTAGTTCAGACGCAAAGGTAGAGCTACCTTTAGATGGATATTTCTGTCTGTAGGTTTATCTCATACACAATTTTTCTATATCCCTAATTGGCTAGGTAGAAACTGGCATGAGCTATTTTTATGGTAGTGTCTATATGTGTTACTCCTATGTACACGCCTCAATATTATTTAATTTATGAGTTTGAAGTCTTTAAATCACATAGCAACTATTTTTGGAGTGTTTATTAATTCATTCTTAACAAAATAATGATATTTCACTATGAAAAAAGTTATGTGGTTGTCGAGATTATTATGAGCAATAGTGACCTAACTCTCAGAATCTAAAACCAGACCATAGAAATTCAGAACAATTAGTTTAAAACTATTACTGAACTTGAAAATCTAACTCTCGGCCTCTCTGTACAGAGCCACAAGGGTACTGAGGCGATAGTAATTTGTTAGACTAAATTTAGCTCAAGGGCGTACTGACCCGCCCTTGCGCAGTCATTCACCCTAATCAACGCCACTCTACTCTAGTATTTTTTAACATAATAAACTTCATCGAGCCTTTGTAGTAGCCCTCAAGAAGCATAATTTCTGCGCGTACTTTTTTTAATTACGTGACCGTGTTTGGCTATCGGCCAATATATCTAGTTCATTGCCATACAATGACTCGACGTGGCGTAACACTCACTTCCACTGTTACATCAAAGCCGCCTTGTGCAAACAAACAAAGTGATGGATCGCGCAAACACGATAACGGACCGAAAATAAACGCGGAGATGATCTTGGTGAAAGTCACGATCAATGGTAAGGGTGCACTAACCGATTATCGATCTATCACCTATCGATTTTGCATCAGCAGGCTTCAATGCCGATTATGAGATTATATGTTGCACCTGAATGTCATTATCAATACCTAACACTTACCTTACGGTGACTGTATTTATTTTATGTTATTCCGTATTTAAAAGACACTTTATTTTGGTATTGTGCTTTATCTACCTTAGAAGTAATTTATCTTACAATCGAAGGTTCTGGAATAAAAGCGTTATATTTTAAGCTTTAAAAATATACTTGTTGATAAGCAGTATCTAAACGTTGTTGATATCTATGACCGATTAGATTCAGAATACTGAATCTAATACAATAGTATTCAGCCTCTACATCTGGTCAATCATCAGTAGTTTTAAATTTACCTAAATATTATCCAAGAATGAGTGTGATGAAGGACTCTGCATGTTTTGTTTATAACAATGTTTATTTTTCAATCCATATTTGTATAATCACCTGCGGAATGGATATTAAATATTTTGCTCGACGTCTCAAGAACAATGGTCGAGTTTTGGCCTCGGATAATGTATTATCCGATACCGTTCACCATTTCGATAAACTAATTATAACTGGTGTATCAAGGTGCTTCAGTAGGAAGTTATGCTTTGGTGCATTCAAAACTAAGGCAAGATCGATGTCGGTTGCTATGTTAAGAACTCTTAACATGTCGTAAATCTTTCGTTGTCGCATTTGATTTATCGGACATTAAACGGAAGTTTTTCTAACTTTTTTCCCCACATTGAAAATATCCTCTCAGAGCCCATTAGGTACTATTAAATGTCACAAAATCAAAATCTAGAAAATTATTTGATTCATAACAATTGGCTGCTTTGTGCTGGTAGATATTTGTGATTTATTGAAATTGATTGACAAGATTTTGGTTAAAATTTTCCCAACAATATAGGCCGATAATTATACTGTTCATCCGTAATACTAAATAGAAAACTATACTCAGTCAATTTTGATTTTTATTAGAATTCTTAACGGCAAACTACAAAAATTCATAATCATAATAATGTTTCAGCCGACAATGATACTGACGTAATATCTAGTAAATCGTAAATTCTAGCAAGTAAAACAATAAACCCAGTCGATTTCGAAACATAACAGTCTAATGGTGAACTTGACAGTTGACGAGCAACCTTCACACGGAAACCGCAGTCTTGTATCGCTCGAGGCAGGCAAGTTGTTCTCTTTAATTAGACTCGTGTTATTTTCGCAAAATGTTCGGAGGGCGTGGGCGGATGCCCCTTTGGTATTCACGCGGAACGCAACCCACCGTGTTATGGTTTGTTTTGTATTCACTGAGCTGTGAGTTTTGTTCATTAGCGACGAGCTCCGCAGTTCATAATTTAAGACTGGCGTAATGGACTACGTGGTGACTCTTTCGTCACTGTCCCCTATGTGAAAATTATACGGCATTACCGTACTTTAGCGTAAATAAACAAAAGACTGTATAATAAGTTTGATAGATAACTTGGCACAAGCAGTTAGCTTGCGAGTCGAAGATCTACCTTTTTTTTTTAGGTAAAAGTGAGATTTTAAATTCTCGTAGGTTGTTGTTGTACAGTGTGCAAGACTATCTGCTTTGCAGCTTATGAAATGAAATGAAATTTATATCATAAAGACATGTACATTTTTCGAGTATCGACAGGTTCCAATATATGCAAGCCCGTAGCATGGGTACCTGATTGTGTATCATGGTATTAGATTATGGGGAACAGCATGATAACGTGCAAATATTACCTCACTTAGCCTCTAACTACATTGAAGTGCACTTATCAACAATTGTTTTAGATAGAGATTAATTAAAAAATGACTCACCTAAAAAAAGTTCTTTTATATTATACTTTTCTAATCATCGATATTCGACCATCACAGCCCCCGTAACGCAGTTGGCTAGACACCAGCTTGTGAAACGAGAGGCCGCGGGTTGGATCCCCGCACCGAGACAAATGTTTGTGTGATCCACAAATATTTGTTTCGGGTCTGGGTGTTTGTGAGACCGAAAAAGTCTCTCGTGGTTTCTGATACCCACGACACAAGACTCGTATCATAGTGTGGGGTCAGGAATATGTATGTGACTGTTGGGTGTATTTATTTATTTATCATACTTGTATTTCAAACAAAATTGGCAATTAACATCAGGTAATTCCTACGAAGTTTTACGATTTCGAAATGAAATGAAATGAAATGAAATTTTTTTCAATTATTGGTCTTCACTTAGTCGATGCCAGACGAACGACCGGTCCTAAAACCATTAATCAAGCATTTTAAAACATCCTGCCAACCCAACGCGGGCAGGTAGGGACGTAAAAGGAAACATCAGGGGCAATGTTCTTTATATTGGTAATGCCAGTAATAATAAAATAAGAACATTAAGAAAATTTACAATACGACAAAACCTAATATTTTTGATGTCCAGATCATAATTTAAAGTTTTGTCAAAATGGTTGTAAATTTTTCCGGGATTAAAATGAGGATTAACAAACATCGATGCATACAAAATATCGCGTTCATAATATTCACTTCATATTCCTTTAAAGAAAGTTGAAGCAAAAGACATAGACAACTGCAACTTTCATATTTCTATATTGTTTGTCAATCCCCACAATAGTATATGAAGTTTCGTTCTTTATGATTTTATATTACAATGTGTGTCTATTGTTCGCAGATTCTACGATGAATGCAAACGGAGGTACAACATAAAGTTATGGAAAACTTTCACAGACTGCTTCAACTGCTTACCGGTTGCGGCGATAGGTGAGTACAGCCATTTGAAAAGTTTTAAATAGTAAATTTTTTTAAGGTTCTTAATTTATCTAGATCGCAACTGTTTAAAGTTTATCAAGATCTTTTAGCAGGAGAAAGGTGTATAATTTTCAGTAGTTAATTTATTCGTTTATACACGTATGCTACAAGAACTTTATCAACGATTCTTTTCAATGAATTACCCAGACCTCCTGACAGACACCTCAAGCAGTCAAGAATGTTGGACCGAATAATAATCGCATTAAAGCGTCTGGATTTGTTAAACATGCGGCTGTGGAGCTATCTAGTCCATGCCTTATTCGTATTGTTGTACCGGCCGCGGTGAAAGCGGGGCGCGATCGAAACGTTTGCCTTTACATTAATTTCCCCAAGGGCTGTTGTCCATTTACTAATCTGTAGGGAGTATTTCACGTCCTTCGTCATAGTAAGCCTTTTGCTTTGCATTGCTGTTTGGCTACAAACTTTAAAAAAGGAGCAATTGATGGATACATTACTATTGGCAGTCTAGAAAACGTGTTTTCATTTTAGAGTCGTTGATAAATATAACATTAAAGGCAAAAACAAAATATAACGCACATAACAAAAAAATTTGAAAGGATGGTCGATTTATCCTTACCGATTTTGTAGATGTAGCCATGGTCTTGCGCTTATGTAATTTGTATTCGAAACTTACCAGAAATGTCTTCGTTAAATTAAATTGTTTCGTCATGCTACTCTTATTTAGTCGAAACTAAATTCTGAAAAGGAAAAGAATAAGGCTAAGGTGTGACTTTTGAATTCAAAGGAAAAAATAATATTGAAACAGCAATGGATATCAACATTTTATGCAAAAAGTAGTTTCTATACGTACTTTCGTTGTATGCGACGGTATCGTTCGGCGATTAATCCAATTAGCTGTTCAGCGGAGCGTCCACTGAACAAAATACGTGCCCTATTATGATGCCTTTGTGTTCTATACAACTGGTGTATTCTTACCTAGATTTCACATACACTCAGTATTCACCGCTTCATATGCATCAGAATTATTCTCAACAGTCAATACTTGGAATGAAATGTGCACACCTTAAAATTCTTAGGAATTTCTCAGGTGTGTCGTCCGCCAACCCGCATTAGGCCAGCGTGGTGGAATATGACCTTAAACCCTCTCTAGTTGTAGAGGAGGTCCGTGCCTAGCAGTAGGACGTATATTGGTTGATGATAATGAATACTTAAAATTATAAGTACTTACGCTACAGATCGGGATATACACTTTCATAAGAATGTAGAGTGCTGCATCCAGTTTCTTCTTGATTTTATACATAACTAAATAAATATGAGTGCCTTTAATATTAACGACAGTATTCCCTCGAATAATAATTTCAATACGGTACACGAGCGAGTAATATGATTCTAGACACGATAGCCGTTAGCATTCACCGAGAATAGGAGTGACCGAGAAATGAGGTGTGTCAAGCAACTCCTTAGGGAATAGTAGAAGCTGGCATAGTTTCACACTAGCTGGTAGCTCAAGTTGGAATCTGTTAACTTAGACCCGAAATATAAAATGTTTTTGATTATTTCGAGATCAATTTTGAGTAATTTTATCTATCTGTTGTAGTTGGTAAAGTTATTGTTTGATGCTTGGTTGTTTCATTAAGATGTTTTTTTCACGGAATATTTAACGTATAGAATATAAACACGAGGAAAAAAAGGTAGATAACAAAACCTATAAAACTTTACATAATATTTTTAATATAAATATTAGGCCATTTATAAGTTCCTACATAAAAGCAATAATATGTTAGTGTCCATTTTTTAAAAAGGCATAATGCCCAGTCTGCAAAACATGTTTTTGAGAGGTCTGCATGACGCAATCGCGGCTGTAAACACCGAAGAGATTTAAAAAAGATATCCTCCTTGTAAAGTTTCCGTTGAAAAGAATAAAAGTTAATGCACACGGTCGATTAGTGATCTCATGGGTATATTGCGCGTTATCGTTTGATGGGCTTTACTAGTTCCTGATAACGGGTAGTGAACTAGATTAGACGAGCGTTAGTTAGACAGATGGCTGTGTGAATATGATACTTATAAATCTTATATTACTGTCTGATAGTTGAGATGCGACACAATATTCATTCTCTGTATCTACGTCCCATAGCTTCCGTAATTTTGTTAGTTAATTGCTAGAAGCTATTAGCGCATTTTATAATTGTCTTGTTCAACGTAATGCACGTCATATAATATAGATACGTCACTGATATAAACACGTCATCATCATCATCAGCCCATATACGTCGCAGTGTTGGGCACGGACCTCCTCTACCATTGAGAGCGTTTAGGCCTCAGTCCACCAGGCTGGCCTACTGCGGGTTGACGGATCACACCTAAGAAATTCCTAAGAACTTTTGGGTTTTATCACGTTTTCCTTCACGTTAAAGCAAGTGATAATTTCCTATAGGTATAAACACGTGACAGATTTATTCATCACGTTATATTGCAGTATTATCTTTCATACGCCACTTTGCCGCACTGCGTTGTTCTCAAACACATCGCAATTTATACGTCGGTGCCGGCGTAACACTGGAAACTAATTTATAAACACGTTTTTATGGAAGCTTACTCTGTGCTATATTAATATGCATCGTGGTTCATATAGATTAATGATAGAATTTTAAATTTTAAAATGCATCTAGTTGCTTATTTTAATAACCAAATATGTTTAAAACTATCTTCTATGACGTATATTTCGGTGGAACAACGTAGATTAGATGTAGTTGTCGCGTCGTCTTTACTCCACTTCGTAGTATTTTCTTCAGAAATTGTCGGTACGTCTAGACGTACCAAAATACGTCAGTTATTTTAAACTCGTGGCGAGGCTATGTTTTTTTAATTAGTAGACCTTTTTAGAAACTACAACGGCATACCGATTTATAGTTTTTGTAGTCCATAGGCACGTAATTATAATGGCTTAAGACAAAAGCCCTTTGCATTGCGTAGCGCAGCTCCCTTCGCACTTTGAAAGGGGACAACCGTCTGTTATTGAATAAGATTTTTGCCGCCAATATTTATGTTGCTGCTAAAAAACCTACTTAGCCGACGACGCACTTACCGACTCTGATCACTCCTTTGATATGTCCCATACGAACCGATGTACAAGATTCTAGATGTCCCGAGTCAAATTTCTGCGTCGGGCAAAGTGATATTGTGTTTTCGCATTAGGATTATTTCACTAGCAGAACGGAGGCTGCTAATGTGTCCGAAAAACGGCTTCAGGCTCTCCAACTATTACGTGGGACTGTTGCATATTTGGCAAAATGTGGGTTCGAAAATGCACGTCTGTCTACCCTTTCGGAAAATACAAGCGAAAGCTTATGTATATGGGTCAATCAACTTTTAAATGTACCATCAATGATAGATTTTATACATCAATTTTTTTTCTTAAATTTGTATATTTTATACGTATTTGTTGTTGATAATTATTTATATTTAAGGAATTCAAATAGAGCAGAACAATTTATGGTAAATTTTACTCAAAAATTCACATGACTGTAGTTAAGATAGTCCCTTGGACATTTAAAAATTCAGTCAAATTGTTAATTTACTTTTAAATATTAGAATCATATTTGAAAAACCTTACTGTTCTTTTAAAGTAAAAATGACGATAAGGTGTCTTTAGGAGATAAGAAAAAAGTGGTTGTCCAGTGGACATAGACGTTTGTTCATAGGAAATACTCGGGTGTCCAAAAGGGACTCTATGATGAAAATCGCCTGTATTTCTTCTTTTATGTAATAAAAAAACAACTATTTGAAAATAATTATCAGTATTAGAAGAGAAAATATTAAATAATTCAGACAACGATCTTGGATGTCCAAGGGACTGGTGGTGATATTTATTAGTCTTTCCGCTCCCTGGTAATAAATAATAATATTTTGAATTAGGTCTTACGCACAGTAAAAAATATACATTAAATTGAATATATTCCACTTTAATTTACTACAATATATAAAATACAAAAGTTTTTGTGCTGGTTGTCCAGTGGACACACAATAAAGCCACGCTCTTTTTCAAAATACACTCGGTCGACTGGCGCCGCGGAAAAGATGAAATCAAAATCGGGGCTGGATGAATGTTGTCACGAAATAAATCGACTTGAGTTCCAAGCCGTAGTCACGCCATAAATGTTTGGATTTTGGAACTTTTTTACCGTTGTCCGGTGGAAGTCAGAATAATAAAATATAATAGGGACTAAAATAAACATGCAAAAAGGTCGTTAAGGTTTTAAAGCAAACAAAATCTATTTACTAGCATCATAGTAGATATTGTAATTAATAATTATGTTTAATTGTAATGGATTGCCATATATAATTTTTTTGGAAAAATTAATGTTTCATTGTACTAACCTACTGAGGGACAAATTTACATAGTACTGACAGGACAGTTAAAAGTTGATTGACCCATATACTCCTCAACTACTGGGCAATAGACTTTATACATAAAAAAATAATTGTTTATAATATCTACACAGATAAAACGGAATCCACGACCTTGTATATTTATTGAGTCGATAAATCCATTTCGCAGAACGGTCGGGCGCATCCGATGAATTTATCCGTACAGCTTCTTTGTTCCCTTGATAGCGCCTATCACGAGATACGAAAATCCACGCCATAGTATAAATAACATTAACGCAACGAATAGCGAAGGTCGGACACGCGATGTGCGCTATTTTTAATGCGATACACTTGCGCGCCGTTTTTATATTCCGCATATCTTATCTGGTATTGGTATTAGAGGGTTTTGGAGTGGTTGTATAAAAGGTTTTTTTATTGAAAGAATATCGAACTTGGGGAATGAATCATTGATCTCTCAATTTATAGATTGTCTTATACAAAGTAAGTATTTTTATAGTTTTCGGAAGATCAAAAAGATGTACTAGTCGAAGGTATAAAAAAGTTTATACTAAACACACTCACTTGTTTAAGCTTACACAATAAGCTTGTTGGGTTGAGATCCAATCGACTCAAAGGCACATTTGAACTCTCTAATTAAGAGGTTTTGAGGTAAGACCTGACGCCGTAAAACGTAGTCGAATTTCAATTAAACCCCTCGCTTTGTCGTGAACCGGGAAGACGGCCGCAGAGACAAGACAATGGCTAGACCAAGCTTGGCGTTGTGTAATATAACTTTATTACTGCAGACGTTATGTTAATTACATTACGTAACCGGATCCTTGTTTGTCCTCAACAGTCGTGCGTTCGGCGAATCACTTTCACCCCGCGAATAATTTTGTGCCATCTCGTGATGTTGCGTTTAAAATCGATGAGAAGAAATGGTGGTTTAAGGACTCGATTCTATAAATGTTATGGTCGGTCAGAGTCGGTAAGCGTATGTCTCGCATTTCGTCATAATTTTTTTTTTTCGCATTCTGCCTATCTTTGTCTTAATTTGTCTATCCCAATATAAGCCACAAAAGCCGTTTAGGCTTCAGTATTGAGCCGCGGCAAGAATTGTTAATCAAGCGATACAATATTAATGTGTTTGTTTAGAAGCCAGTGCTTTTGGTCATATTATTGAACCGCTTAACCACTCCCAAGCTTATATGCATAAATACCCAGCCGGACCAAAGATTTCAACCATGAGGATGAGGAAAGTCATCAGTCAACACGAACGCTATCGCGCGGAAACGTGATAAATCAACGTGGGACATATCAACAAGCCGCGTTATGAATATTGAACGGTCGGTGGACGCGTTTGCATCGGGGATAATTTACGACGCGGCCGCGGAGAGTGAAATGTCGACTGTCAACTCTTTATTACACGCGCCAATGATTCATGACATGACGTAACAGGTGTATCGACGAACTAATTGGCGTAAGGACTAAAAATTCCAATGAGTGAACCGATTTTTACGACGGCACGTCAAAATGGCTTCAAAACTGGTTAGGGGAGCATTGTCCCGATAAAGTATCGATTGGGTAAGTGACTGGGCTTGAATATGTGTCCAGTGTTTTCGTCTGGCTTCTTACTTAACTAAAAAGTTTTTTTTTAACAATTTAGGTTTAGAAATGGTGTTAAAAGTCCATACTGAAACAATGTTTATGAGTAAATTTTTTGTAAGTTGGTTACTCATAAAGAATTCATATATTTATAAATAAAGACGCAATAGTTGTTATAGTCGATGGGCGTCGCTGTGTTTGATTGGTTTGAATTGATTGCTGTGAATTGGATGTAAACATGGAGTGACATCGAGGACTTAATCTCCACCGTACAGCTTCATATTTCTCAAATGATCTCGTGGAGTGACGTACGACACTGAATAGTAGTTCCTATTTTTAGTTATTTATTAATAGTCTTCACTACATACTATGATGCGGCGACATGTAAATTATATGTATAAATAGCGTCGTTTCTCGCAAGATAATACTGCCAAGGTTTTGAAATAGATCAATACGTTGTCTTATATCTTATAACATGATTGACAATTTCAATACCATTCTACAGACATTGCGACATTAACGTTCCCGCGATATTTCGATACCTGGCGCCATACAATACTGCAACTTGTGATGAAGCAACAATGTTTCGCCACGGAGTCAAAGTTCCGCGATCATCATTACGCGCGCGGTATCGATGCAGTAACGTTGCCATGACAACCGACGTACACACCACCCATGCACAAACTCGCAATTCGCAATGCACTGTGTCAACGACCCGCCGCTTAATGTGACGTCATATTAGATATACCTTCGCGAGAATTGTTATGCGAACTCTATCGTGATTATTGGATATCGGATTCGTTTTAATCAGTCAATTTGACTCACATTTTTTAAAGCCTAGAATATAATTTCGATAAATAAATTTGTGTCACAGATGGAACGTTCAGATTTCTATAAACTTTTTATAAACTAGTTGTGTATCTACACCACCATCATCATCATCATCACTAGCCTTCCACGTCCACTGCTCGACATAGGCCTATTTTATGGCAGGTTACTGGGCTCAATATTCAGTCCTCCGTATCCAACCACTCAAATCAAAACGTGTTTGTTTTCTACGGATCGAAATGCATGATTTTTTTCAGAAAAGTTAAAATCCAAACGGCTTCTCTCAAACAACGTTTATTCGTTCGACGTCATTACTTTATCCTCATAACATACAATTTTCCTGTTTCATTATCCTGTCCTATATTTCAAATACAATTGTGTTGGGTCTAAAGACCCATGTATCTGCAGACTGTTTATTTAGGATTTTCGCTATTTATTTGGTTGTACCTGTAGGCGTGTATTCGCAATGAGGGTTGGGGAAGAGAAGGAAAGGTTCTGATTTATTTTTAGCGCTCGTTAAGGAGTCAGGAAATTTGTTTACGATAATGTTTGCGGCAGACTTTTGTTGTGTTTGGTTTGGCCAACTTTCGAGTTTCGATTTAGGTTGGTCCTGTTGTTAATGTTTCGTATATTTTTTTACATGTATATTTTTTTCTTTCCTAAAGTTAACAAGCCATAAATAATGTTTCAAGAATACTCTTTATTCAATTTGTTATTTTGTCTAAAGCGTGTTAAAACTACTGAAAGGCATTTACAAAGAACAGTTTTAATAATATTAAACCAGTAAATCTTGTCAAATTTATAAAAGCATTCTTAACAGACCTTCAGCATTTGTCATTGCCATGGTTGAAATACTGTCAATCAACTATAATTTCAATGAAAATACACTTTTAAATGTTTAAAATACTCGACCTTTTATGAATCACAAGCTTAAGAAGTAAGGTCACGGTTCCACGACAATAAAATGACGCATACGACAAACAGTTTTGAGATATTTCGTACGGATGTTTTATAAAATATCGCTGGGCCTAAGAAGAAGACGGACGAAAGACGACTGCATGCATTAGAAATGCCAATGTTGCGATGGATGCTTGGGGTGACACGGGCTGACAGAGGGAGGAAGGAATACGTCAGAGGAAGTTTGAATGTAGCGATTGATAAACTGAAAGGACACCGTCTGTCGTAGCACGGTTATATAATGAGGAGGGACGAGGCGTATGTTGGTAAAAAATAAATAAGTATGAAAGTTGAACGATGGACAAGCCAGGGAAGGTCAGAAAAGGATGGATAAGGTGCGTGAGAGAAGGTAAAAGAGAAGAAAAAGGGGTGACTGAAGACATGACGGTTGATGAGGATGTGTGGAAGGATAAAAAACAATGCGCCGACACCAAATAAGAATTGGAAACATTGCAAGAGAATGATGTTGATGTTTTATAAAATATCGCTTATTATAATAATGTATTAGTGAGGTTATCCGTCCGTCGCAGTCTGATTGGCGCGCGCTTCCGTACCGTCCCCTCGTCGACAACCTACATTGGCACACAAATGGATCTTTTAACTATGTAAATATTGAGACAGATGGTGGCAGCTGGTGTAATGTGGGCTTGAAATGTTTTTTTTTTTTAAATTAATTATGATAATTTTTGGGTTACGATTTCATTTTCTTAGTAGTTTGAATGTCGGGTATCAGTTTTTTTGGTTGTTCTAAGAACGGAATGTGAAAATGTGTCCAGCATATTTCTTATTAACATCTAACTACTAACTAATATTTCTAGGATACAGGCATAGACAGAGATTGCGTGTGTTCTAATGTATATTTGAAACCACAGTAGGGAACAAGTAAAAATCACATACTAAATGACTCTTTTATATCGACCTATGCGCAGAATAAAGTTATATGTGCTTTTGCACAACTTCTCTTTTTCAGCGATTTAAGCCTAATTGGGCACAAAATTATCAGTAAATTTTTATGTTCTTCAAATAACAACAATATTTATGATCATTATTACTTCACTAGTGCAATATATAATCAATTTTAACTCTATTATAGACATAAAAAGTACTTTGGTGTTATAAGCATAAGTAACCTTATTCTATGCATAGTTCGATATATGCATGTCAATCTTTGGTAGATCTATGAAACATAGCCATTACGCAAGCATCGACATAAATGACCTATTCTTCAGTACTGACCGAACAGCTGGCGTTAGTGAGAATTAACAATAACACAATAATTAGTGCGTGACGCAACACTCGCGCTACTCATTCTTATATGGGTGAATACAAGCTTTTGAACACTTCTTGAGTTTTTAAAGTCACAATGATTCACACAAACTACACACAGGGTGCCGTGCGTGTAGAGTCATTATTAGAATTACAGTGTAAACTCTTTCTAACACTGAAGGCACTGTGCATTATATGGGGGTATGGAGTTGTCGCTAAATTTAGAGAAGATAATAATTATATGGAAGGCAAGCTAAACATATCAAAGGCAAGTAATTTCGACGCTTTAGGGAGATATTCGTTAAATCGAGTGACACATGTAACAACCCCACAGTAAAATGAAGTTTACACTGTGTTTGGTATTTAGCAATAAATACAGTTCTTATTTTCGACATAGAATGATCTAATACGTCACTGTTTTGGTAAAATATCTGTAATAAAATAAAATTTATTAATATAAGACGAATTGTAGCAAATGTAGACAGCGGAGACAATGATAAATTGTGTAAGTTTTATTTTTAAGTCGCGTCCCTCGCTGCTCCGTTGCGTAACCGTGAGAGAGGATGTCGGCGAAAGTTATCACCGAAACTGTACGCTCGCTTTGTTATGAGAAAGAATACTTCCACATACGGAATGTTTCAATATATGCACCGTACGATGTATTGAAATACCACGAAGGCGAAGTTTTAAACTTTTCAAAGTTTTGTTGATTTAAACACTGTGTAGAATATGTTAAAAAAACTTAATCTAAACTATATGGAATGTATTGATTGTCGTCGTTGAAGAAAGTATCTTTTCTGATTCAATATATTCTATAAGCGATAATACAGTATATTGCTAGTGATAACTGTGTCTTAAATTCAATACTAGTTTAATGATTCAACCGATAGTTAATGATTCTCGTCTTTAGCTATTTCAAGACTTTAAAGCAAGATGCGGTAAAAATGCATCGGGACATCTGACAAGGAAAAGAAGATGAATGTTAGCAAAAAAGCGCAGTCCCCGTTATTCCAATGAAGTATTGTAGACGAGACTTTTAAGAACATAGTGATCATCATCATTCTCCTGCCCTGATCCCAATTCTTGTTTGGGGTCGGCGCAGCATGTTTTGTCCTTCCTTCCTGTGTGGAAGGACAAAACATGCTGCATAAGAGTTTTGGCAGATGTTTTACGGCCGGCCGCCTGCCTGACGCCAACCCTCCTTGGGAATTTCTATGTTTTAAAGGGAATGGTGTGGGGATAGCGTGAGTTTGGGTACAGGATATTGAGGGAAAGGATATTTGGCCTGATGGTAAGGATGCTACAGTCCCGGATAAGGAAGTATTAGGAGACTGTAACAGCTCGGGGGGCCGAGCTCGCGTACTCGTAGCCCTGTTCCATGACTGGCTAGATCAATGGAAAAGGCATCCCCTGACCTTTAAGAACATAGTGATATACTTGTTTATTGAATATACATAGAACGCTCAAGTTTATATTTTTAGGGTTCTATGTGCAGGATAAAATAAACAAATTGCCGTTCAGAATATTTGTTCCTACAGTTCAAAGTTGTTTTCGCTTTGCCTATATTCAAGCATATATTTATGTAGCGAAACGTTTTTGCCCCGATAACCGTTTCATTATTCATATTCCCCTGTTCTTGCGCCCGAAACTTGTACGTGAGGTCGGTTTTCATAATAAATGCTCACCGAATGCAGCGCCTTTTCTTGCTTTATCTTTTTTCTTTTCTCATGATAGCCTCGACAGTAACCTTATGATATTCCGTGCGTCGTTTTGGGGCACAGTTTCCGTTGCAATATTTTTATACTTCTTATTCGTAAACGTTGGTGAATGTCAAGGTTTATCCGGTCTTCGCTCATAATAAAATGCAGTTCAGCTTTGTAAAATTTATTTTACTTTATACACAGCGAAACGTTCCTATAAAATAAAATCAGACTAAAAAATCTATCAAATAAAACACAATCCTGTTTGTGATGTAGAAAATGTTGAGCAACATATGGCATCATGTATCTGCTATCGAGATCCACGCACATAAATATTTTATCATGTTTTTCCAGTGTAGCTTAAAATAGCTTACCTTTCCCTTCGGATAACGATATGATTATAAATAGATATTACTAAAGCTAGTTTTCATAGTATCTTTTATTATTATTTTGTTCACTTTTTTTTTTTTTTTTTTTTTTAAATATTTTGTATGTTTTATTATTATATTATTTCTCCTTCTTTCGTCATATATCTCATAAGGAATCTTAGCATAGGAAGCTAAATATAACGATGTAGTTGATAAGATAATTTTAATTTTGTTTTTCCCTGTTCTTTTATTTGTTTATTCATAATAAGTTTATTTATAATCAGGACTGTATAGTATTTAATTTAGCACATATCACGCGCTCTTTCAACGGCGTTTATATTTTCTAATGTAATCCGTGGAAACGTAGTGGGTAGTATAATATGTATATATATTACTTAGTAAGTTATTTGTTCTTTTTTCTTTGTATACTACTGTTTGTTTTCCTTAAATAAATAAATAAATAAATAAATCTTAACAAACATTAACTCCACCATACAGAATAACTAGGTAGTCTAAGTATTCGGCGGCACGTGCGCACTTTCGATTTTCCTCTCCGGGATTCGAATGTACTGCCCGGAAGCATGTTCCGCATACAAACTAGGCTCAATTAACCACACGGGACTAGAATGCTATTTCGCGATCGTCTACTGCCAAGTGTTACGTGACAAAATGAATTGGACATATGTCTGGGTTTTACCCACGAACAACACAGTCCTTGTAAATGGATTATTTGATCAATAATAGATTCTATTCATGGAAGTGGTAAAGACTCCGGAAAAATCGTTTATCCCGCAGGTGTGACATTGAATAATGCAAGAAGAGCATGTTTTTAGAAAACCAAAAAACGTTGTATTTTATTGATCAATGCTTCAAAGGCCTCGATTTCAAATTCTCTATAAGGCGTGACAAATATATGTCCTGAAGAATTGGTCGTGAACTAGTGAAAGACAATGTTCACTATATAAAAATAAAATGTGACATAGTTAAGTAAAATATAATTAATGCAAAAAAATAAAACACCCTTAAAATTTCCTTGCCCTAAAAATATTCGCAAGGGTGTAGTTGAAACATTTCGTCGCATAAATCAACGGATGAGGCTACACTTCCCGCACTGGGTCACGGACGCCGCCTTGGCGCGATAAAGTTGATCCTCAACGAGAACGTGCACCCGAAGAATAAGCACAGCTGTTGGCGCCGGCGCTGCGATGATTTATCATAGTGCTTCACGTTCGATTGCTTTTCCTCTCGTCATGTCTTGTGCGTTTTGATGCTAAGCCCCGTGTTTGTGAATGTACAATTTGGTATTTTATTGTGGAAGAGTAGGTGTTAAAAATGGCAAAGCTTCGAAGGGGCTTCGCGAAAATTTTGGTTAATAATGCACATTGGTGAATGTTTTGAAGTCAAATCTAAACTAAGAGAAACCAAATGTTTTGTTTGTGCTCTAAAGCTTCGGAACTAATCTGGCATAAATCTTGCTTACTTTTATACCTAATGTTGATTTCTTAGGAGAAGGAAACAGAATTCAATTGGTAGTCGTCATGTCGAATGTTTAAAAAGAGCCGACATCCTTTGTTCCATATAGAGTTATTTTAAAATAGCTGTATCGGGAGGAAATAAAACAATTGAACGTTGAAGGTCAGCCAAGTCGCGGTGGTACCTTCCTGGTCATTATTGCAGAACTCGTGCAAGGAAAATTAATTGCTTGCATACGTGTTAAACCAGTCAAACTGAAAAATAGGTTATAGTTTTCAAATATACCTAATACTTGAGAGTTATAACCGTTTTCTATGAAGAGGAGTCACAATGCATATAGGTGTTAGAAAAGTTGACGATCATACTAAGTGCTTGAAGAAGGGTAGAAAGTCAAGTAAAGTGCAGTTTATTGGATCTCCGGCAATATTGCTTGCCGATGGAAACGTGACCGTACAGCGATTTGATGACGTCAATATTTTGTAGGGTAGTGGTGAACAGCCAAGACGGCTTATATTTTACTTCAAATCGACCTATGCATCGAATAAGGTTACTTATGACTATAACACCAAAGTACTTTTTATGTCTATAATATAGTTAAAATTGTTTATATATTGCACTAGTAAAGTAATAATGATCGTAAATTTTGTTTGTGTTTGAAGAACACAAAAATTTACGCTGAGAAAGAGAAGTTGTGCAAAAGCACATATAACTTTATTCGATGCATAGGTCGAAATATAACCTGACTACACCGTCGCTCTAACTCTCGAAACCCGATGAAACATATCTACATGTGTGCGTCTATCAAAGTATACGAGCTTTTGACTCGCTTCCAATAGCACTTTGAATGGTCTTTGATTACGCTGCGACAGTCGGCTCGGTGGCCTTTTCGTTCTATCGAGAATATGCCAAAGGGCTTCTGACAAAACTGTAACTACTACTTATGTATGAAGGTTTGACTTAAAGTGGCGAATTTTGTAATTCTTATACTTGTAGCATTAAAAATCAGAGATGTGATGTTAGAGAATTCGGCAAAACAGTAAATACCGTATTAATGAATTTTATAGAAAGTGTAAATATAGTGAAAAACGTAGTTTTAATTTAGAATCTGTCTAATATACTTTGTATCCAACACGCAAACGCTTGCTTTCTACAGATGGAACTAACGAGGATCTCGTATACGTCGAGTTAATTGTTCAATGAAATACGTAGACAGATCTTAATCAGAACATTTTTTAATCTCGCCACTTTCGTAAGACTTTTTCAGTAATTTTTTTAATAATTTAAGTAACATCGAGTGAAAGTGAAGAGAAGTGAGATATATTTAATTAAATAAAGTGAAAATGTTTATAATTATATTAAAAGGTATAATGTAGTTTCGCCTCTTAACTAAATTTTAAGAAACAAAATGCTGATTTTGGGGCCATATTAATCAGAAATTCATTATTGATTAAAGTTTAGTATAGTACAGAAAACCTATTTTCAACACTAAATACATTTGATGAGTTGGTTCCTCGTTTTAAAACTTGTTTTGACTACAAAATACCTGGATGATGCACACGATAGTTCTACTAATTCTATTTGTGAGGTTACAATTAGATAAACAACAGTCGATCAATCGCGAGTTATATAATGGTATTAGTCGTAATTGTTAGCAAACAGTCCGTCCAATCTAGGTAATGCGAGTGCAGTGACGGGCGCCCCATGGGCGTGTTTACGACCGCGCGGTTCAAGGTTCGCGACGGTGTTTTTACGACCTTCATCTATTCCAAGGGAAATGCCAAGTTTCAAGGTTAGAATAAAGTTTGTACATCTAGCCGCTTTTGTACGTATGATGTATGTAACTGTTTGTGCTTTTACTGGCGTTTGAAATAGCCCTCGAACAACTTGATTGCTTCGTGGTAACTTTACTGATAGCAGCGTAAATTTTTAGTGATAGATGGTAAATTAGGAAGTCGGGAATGTGGTCGCGGTTTCGAAGCAAAGGTGCAAAAATCTCAGTTTAGTAGTAAGGCGTGTATTTGACAGCCCCGTGGAGCAGTTGGCTAGACACCAGCTTGCGAAACCAGCGGCCGCGGTTTCGATCCCCGCACCGAGACAAATGTTTGTGTGATTCACAAATATTTGTTTCGGGTCTGGGTGTTTGTGAGACCGAAAAGTCTCGTAGTTTCTGATACCCACGACACAAGACTCGTATCTTAGTGTGGGGTCAGGACTATGTATGTGACTGTTGGATGTATTTATTATTATGAATAATTATTTGATACGCGATAGCGCAGTGAAAGGAAACGTAGTGGGCATATACACTACGAGAGCTCGTTTTGTACTTCTTGCTTTCGTGTAATCTCTAAGTAAACTAAGTATTTATTTATGGGCATAAAATATGGACATATTGTTGAATTTTCTAACAGTAAGTCCCTTTATTATGTGATGTTGTCTATAAAGCACATGAAATGCAGACTTTTTATTAAAAACTAGATAGAAAAACTTAACTTTGCAAGTCCAACTTATACACGACAGACATAGCAGTTAAACTAGGTCTCTCTTCAAGCCTTTATTTAGTTCATGATTCTCTTGTTGGAATTGTTTTATCGTGCCGAATCTCGGCGCTCAGTTAGTGAAAGTTTGCTACATATTAGAATTTAGTACTTATTGGAGCAATGCTGAATCTTTATGACGACAAGGACTCATATTACTTTTTAAATCAAACTTTTTAACTGAATTTTGATTTCACCAATAGGCCTCGTGCAATAAGCTGAGAATTTGTTTTGTCTAAAGCAGCCCTAAAGTTTCTTCTATGTATTTATATTGTTACTTAGACTAGTTTCGGGTTTCCACATTTTTATACCCGATTTAGTCACCCCTTGTATCATTTTCAAGAGTAAACCGACCACATCCACCATGCGTAAATAAAATGCTATTTCAATTTTCATGTAATCAATATTGATTCTAAGTCTGGAATGTTTTTCCTATAATATTATAAGTAAATTTATGAACGTCATCAATACGAGAATGATGGCTATATTTCTCCGACATCAGGGTAACAAGATGAAGACTCAGATTACGTGAAAAATTGGCGCCGCACGTAATTGGGTTCTGGAGCTGAAATGACTATTTTTACGCGTCCTCGATCTTGGGCTGTTGAAGAAATTCGCGTATCCATTACAAAATGTTATTAAACTTTTAAATTTATTTCGGCGTTTACGGGAATATTGCATATTTTCTTTACATTTTTCAACAACACACACAATCTGGATATACATAACTAATATTTTCTCAAATGTTATGATGTCTTAAGGGCGGGGTCTGGGTTTTCACTTTCGAAAAATCGTTTTTTTTTTTTTTTTGTTTTATCTTATTGTTTAACATTTCAAGAATATGTCCTCCAAATTTTAATCCGATCTAAGCAATATTCTTGAAGTTATTGTTTAATTAGTCTCGGGGCCTTTAATGCTCTAACTATGGGCTACGGGCCGCTACGGGCGGTTGGGATTGCAGTGCAGCTGTCGAGCAGGTATACAGGTTAAAGAGTGAGTAAAGACGAACTTCTAGAAAGGTGTCTTGGAGGTTTTACTCAAAATGCCAACGAAAGTTTGAACCAGCTGATTTGGAGAATTGCACCGAAAAAATTATCTGGCAGCAGACAAATTGTTAAATTTGCATCTTATGTAGCTGCATGCACATTCAATGAAGGTGATGGTGCTCTTCTAACTTTTCTGTCTGACATGGACGTCAGTGTCGGCCCAAGTGCTCACGAGTATGCATCATCTACGGACAGCAATCGCATTGATAGGGCCGAGTTCCAAGCTGTGCAGCAGAGCAAAGAAGCCAGAATAAAACGAAGACTTGAAAAAAAACAGGCTGAAGACATCGACAATGCTGAAGGATGTGTGCTGTATGGAGCTGGAATTGATGATTCTGTGTAAGTTTCAAAAAATTTTTTTTTCTTCACTTTTTTGCTTCATAAACTTTAAACGCGTTTTTCTCAAAACTACTTTTTCAAAGTCCGTGTTCACTGCCATTTGAAAACTACTCGTCCGATTCATTTCGAACTTTGTACACATTTTCTTCATATAAAATACCTCCCCCCTACGTTTAGTAAAAAATTTTTTTTTTAACATTAAGGGTGTTTCCCACCCACAAAATGGCGGAAATTTTAGTCGAAAATAACGGTTCACACTTTAGATGGCCGCCAAAAATTTTTAAATTAAAAAAATAATAGTCAGAAAACGTTGGGGGGAAGATTTGTTTATAATTTAACTAAATTTTTATGGTTTTTCATTTTCAGATGATTTCCGGCCGAGTTACAGTGAACACCGCAAATTGTTTTTTTTTCAAGACGTCCTGGGGGAAGCTCTGTCACGGGCTAAGGATTTGATATTTTTGCATGAAAAATTTACAGAACATAGTCAAAACTATGCTCAATAATGTATAGAAGGTTTGAATAAAATTGCATAATCGATATTTGAGATAAAAAATCACAGAAATGACGTTTTTTTTTTCGCTGAAACCCAGACCCCTCCCTTAAAGAGTCGGCTTCCAGTAACCATTTATAAAGATAAACTGTCTGAACGTGAAATATTGCACGCACAGTGATGGTGAATTTTAATTGTATAGAAATATCAAATATTAATAAAGCCAAAAGAAAATGCTATGAATGGCGTTGTCGAAAATAAAATAGAAATGAAATTCCCCGACGGAGGATAATGGCGTTTTAGATTGAGCTCTCTGTTATTTGAGTATCGGCGTTATTATTTCTGTCGACAGCTCTCACAGATGAAATTAAAAGAAAATACGAATTTTCGTATGTACAAGCACAGGGATCGCTGTGTTGATATGAGATTAATATTAAATTGCTCTTTGTTAGATAAATACCAGAAATTACGTTTAGAATCGCGCAGGATGGATCTGTATAAGAACCGCAAATGGCATAGTCTTGTGTATTCTATTACATTACAATATAAATTGTCCTGTTCGTTGGGTGTCGTCTGAATCTCGACGGTACTTACGAGTACCGTATCTAAGTGAGTTTTTATTCTTGCTTTTTATCTTTCACTTCTAAAGGTTCTTTATGAGTTTATGTATAATTTTATAGGGAATTAAATAATTTACTAGCGCAATCTTATTAGGTAAAAACGTAACACTGAAACGACGTGTGCTCTGGGTCTACAATGGCTATAATAATAGATCTTATTATCTACTTAAAATACCGATAAATACAACAACAATGCAGGTTATTGGTTCAATGCAAGGGACGTCCATTGTTCGGTTACATTTTGTGCAGTTCGCAAAACACAATAGGCACTTTTCCACTTGATTGGCCAATGATAAAGTTGAGTAAAAACTGTTTTGTAAATCGTGACGAAATGGGTGCCAATGGTATGTTTGCATTGCATTCTAAGCGTTTATTTGGTGTTGTGTGTATCACTGCACATAACATAATATGTATGTTTGTGTCTCATTTACGTCTTACTGTTCGGCCTTTTCTATAGTTGAATGGCCTATTGTCTACATCACCGCGTTACATGATTTTCTTAATTTTTAAAAAGTGAGCAGTTTTACTCTTGCTTAAAATAATTAAGTGCTCTTTCAAATTGTGAAACTTTGTTTGTTATACGTGACCATAAAAACAAATTAGTTGCGATAAGAAACTTTTTCAATATTGTAAAAAAATAAGGCGAGCAAAATAGGCGGCGTTATAAGACGAGCTATTAGCCTTAGAGAATTTTAATAAAATCTAAATTCACAATTACTTTTTGTTACTATAAACTTTTTTATGTTAATTTTATTCAGTTAACTGTACATCAAAACGAAGAATATAATACACCCAACACTTTAAGCATTTAGGTGTGCCGCTTAGACAGATCTCTTGAAGAAAACATTTTAATTTAACATTTGAATATTGCACCACCCTTTAAAAATATATTTGCTGTCAGTGACAATATTCTCTTATCTAATTTAGATTCATCACTAGTGACAATTTACAATACACGATTGCGCCGGTCCAAAAACTTGTAATGTGTCACTGTAATTATCAGATAGTGATACTGTCTCGGCAGTCATTGAACCGCTACCATCCGTTAGACGGTAGGTCTGCTTCATGACGTAATAATGTCAACTACAATATAATATATAGTCGACTAGCTCTGGGCATAAATCTCCCCAGTGATTATGGGGGATTTAGATAATGGCCGAGTACGTACTGGTTACCTGATTACTGAGATTTATATTTAGGATACTAATTAAAGTTATCAGGTGCAGTCACACATCAGACATCTGCGTGTACCTGGTGCATTCGACTTGTATGTTTAATGAAGTATTTTAAAAACTGGATGAGAAATGTATTTGTAGAGTTACGTATAATCAAATTTCACCAGACACAATATTGCCTCGGATAGTTCGAAATGTTATGTTAAAAGTTAATAAAACGCATGTTTATCTTAAATATCTGCCGGCGAGTGTACGGCAAAAGCTGAAAGGTCACCTTGCGAACGCAGAAAGGTCGTCGGGCTTATTAAACAAGAATGGCCCGGTTCTAGTGAGATGTGACACGAAAAGAGTACGTAATGCGGATTGAATTTTTCAAATAGTATCAACAAAAAGGGGTTTAAGTAAAGGTTACTTGTGTTTACATCGGCTAATGGAGTAAACATGACCTTTACACGGTTTATTGTTTACTCATTTAGTACGGCAACCGCCCGCAAGCTTTTTCTTGGCCCTACGATTCCCTACTCCAGGTCTATTTGGGTTTTTTGCGACGTACATTTTACTTCTATAGAAAAAGGGTCGTATCTATCTGCATATGCTAAACCGCCTATGATTTTTCTATAGAAAAATATGATGACATATTGTAGTTTTAAAAAAATACATCATTTTGATCACGAACCTACCTTTTGTGATGAGTTAAATTCTTGCTTTTTACAAGCTTTTATTTAACTTCACTTTTGTATGTATGTATGTATGTATGTATGTATGTATGTATGTATGTATGTTTGTATGTTTACAAATCTTGCAATGAAGATTTGAACCACTTCCAATAGACCGATTGTGCTGAAACTTGGTATACCTACGTAACTTGGATGACAATACAATAATATGGTACCATGGAGCTGGTCTGATGATGAGGTTGGAAGATGACCATAGAAACATCGGTTCTTGTGGACCGATTGAGCTGAAATTTAGTATGTCTTTGTAACTTCGATAACAATACACAAATATGGTATCATGGTGCTGATCTGACGAAGAGTTGGAAGATGCCCATAGGAACTTCGATTTCTGTGGTCCAATTGAGCTGAAATTTGGTATGTCTTCGTAGCTTCGGTAACAATACAAAAATATGATATTATGGAGCTGATCTATTGAGGAGTTGGAAGAAGCCCACAGGAACTCCGATTCCTTTGGACCGATTGAGCTGAAATTTGGTATACCTATGTAATTTCGGTGACAATATAATAACAAGGTATCATAGAGCTGATCTGACGAAGAGTTGGAAGATGCCCATAGGAACTCCGATTCTTGTGGTCCAATTGAACTGAAATTTGGTGTGTCTTCGTAACTTCGGTAATAATACAAAAATATGGTATCATGAAGCTGATCTGATGAGGAGTTGGAAGAAGCCCATAGGAACTCCGATTCCTGTGGACCAAGTAAGCTAAAATTTGGTATGCCTTTGTATTTTTAGTGACAACATAATAACAAGGTATCGTTGATCTGGTGTCATGAGAAGTTGGAAGGTGCCCATAGGAACACTAGTTTTCATGGACCGATTGAGTTGAATTTCGGTATGACTACGAAATGGATAGACTTAGAAATATTTCCAACTAAAAAGTTAAAAATTAATTAACGGTGAAAAACACATTTTAAAATCAAGCTTTTATTGTGCACGAAAAATTAAAAAAATAAACTAAGAAAACATTCATAAAATTCGTATTTTTTTAAACTTTACAAGTAACAATTTACAAAAGTGTTCAGTTTATCAGTAGAAGTATGATACATAACCATATATTATCTATAGCTAGTATATTAATATTCTTAAGTGATTTAAAAGCTTGTCGCGCAATTTAGTTAATGCAAAGACCTCGGCCGCGACAAGCTTTTAGATTACTTAAGAATATTAATATACTAGTTATAGATAATATATGGTTATGTATCATACTTCTACTGATAAACTGAACACTTTTGTAAATTGTTACTTGTAAAGTTTAAAAAAATACGAATTTTATGAATGTTTTCTTAGTTTATTTTTTTAATTTTTCGTGCACAATAAAAGCTTGATTTTATTTAGGTTAGTATTAGGCTATATTCATGTTTTGTTAAAATGGCAAGAACACTGTAATTTTAATCTTAATTTTTTTTTCATTATTAAAAAATGTTCGTCCTAATTAATTCAACTGGCAATTAAAAATCGTCCCTTACATGAATTATTTAGTTTCAAACACTACAGTCTTAAAATTTGCTTAGCAATTGTATGCCCATATCATTGCGTAGATATTGATTAGAACTTAACGATAAGTGTGGGCACGAGAGTGCGTGTACGTGATTCCGATTCGAATAACCATTGTAGTCTAACGGGCCTACACTAATAGCATTCAGACATTGAATTGTCATTCGACAGATACCCCTTTAGATGTCGTGGGGAAATTGATTGAAAACGGTTTCAAATGGTCCGTTAGGTAACAATTTGCTTTGTTTGGAAGTAAATTAAATTAGAGACGATATTTCATAGGGTCACACAATCATTACAGTATGACCCGTATTGAGAGTTGAAAGGCCAGAGACCTCAACATACCAGGGGTATGCAGGCCTCTCAACATTTTTTTTTTATGAAAAAAGGAGGCAAACGAGCAAGTGAGCCACGTGATGTTAAGTGATCGACACCGCCCACAATACCAAAGGAATCATCGATTTGTTGCCGGCCTTTGAGGAAAATATATTGACTTCCCGAAAGGGGGGTTTAAGTCGTTTTCCGTTTGTTAAAAAGAAACGACTAGTAAACGAAAATAATATTTTTTTTACACTGCCAGGTCAGTTATCTAATTGTAATACTCGGCTCGTGCACAGGCCGACGGCGTGACGTCACCCAACGTCATACATTGCGGTTTTCGCCCGTCACCGTGCTACAGTTTCAACGTGAGACTTGCGTATCGATTGTCACTGCTTGCCAAGTGAGACAGCTCCAAGGCGATATCTCGCCACGCGTGAATAAATCATTAGAATGTTGCGCCGTGGATGATATCTTGGGCGAAATTTTGTTCTCGAAGGTTCTATGATAGTCCGTCGCAAAGTTATTGGAAGACTTTAGCGTTCTATGTGACAATTGGAGCATTTACTTGACTGAAATTCATTAAATGTTTTTGACTTGTTAAAATTAATCTGACGAAGAGCGACAGGCATGCCTTTTATTCCAATAACACTAAGTTTCTTGCAAGTTGCAATAAAGATCTTGTTATTGTATCGCGGGTAGATAATGCTTTAATGAAATGATAGCTCATACAGTTTCGGTCTAAATTCTATACAGAAAGACAGAATAGTTCTTTTAAAATCCCCTAAAGATTCCCTGTAACTTTTAAAGAACTCTCGCAGATGGTACTTTTACATAAGTTGAAAGATATACGTATTCTTATATCTTAGCGCTGCTTTATTGCAGTATGCAGTAATTACCAAGACTGGTTGCGTTGTTTGCCAGCTCGGCGATCGTGTAAGTAGTCTGAAAGGGAAGTTGAGACCGGGGTAGTACGGGGATATGTCGGGCCGCCAGAATGTGGGTCACGTGACGAAAACAACTGCCGAACGACGCGCCCGCACCGCGATTGAGGGAAGTGTAGAAGTTACAACAGCAATTGTAAAAACTCTTGTCTTGAATTCTTGTCAGAAATTCTTGAATTCCCTGTTTGAGATTGGCATTTGTGAGGCTTTTTCTTTTTTTTTTATTAGACGGGTCGTCGTATGTACGGGAGTAACTTGTATTAAAATACCACTTGGAAATTTAAATACAGTTTTTTTTTGTTGGTTCCTGCGATAGAAGGCACGTAGTTGTGATTCTATTGATTTTATTGTCATATTTACTTTTAAAGTTAACGAGTATGAATCATACTCGTTGATGGATAATGTTCCAAAACCGCATATTCGCACACGTTTGTTGACCACAACGCCACCATATGACCGTGTTACACTTGTTTACATTGTGCATTTAATTTGTGCAGTTAGTAACAATGACCTATAATTATTGATTAATCACACTGATGATGATTATTTTTTACAAGCTTTTATTTAACTTCACTTTTGTATGTATGTATGTATGTATGTTTGTATGTTTACAAATCTTGCAATGAAGATTTGAACCACTTCCAATAGACCGATTGTGCTGAAACTTGGTATACCTATGTAACTTGGATGACAATACAATAATATGGTACCATGGAGCTGGTCTGATGATGAGGTTGGAAGATGACCATAGAAACATCGGTTCTTGTGGACCGATTGAGCTGAAATTTGGTATGTCTTTGTAACTGCGACAACAATACACAAATATGATATCATGGTGCTGATCTGACGAAGAGTTGGAAGATGCCCATAGGAACTTCGATTCCTATGGTCGAATTGAGGTGAAATTTTGTATCTCTTCGTAACTTCGGTAACAATACAAAAATATGGTATCATGGAGCTGATCTGATGAGGAGTTGGAGGATGCCCATAAGAACTCCGATTCCTATGGTCCAATTGAGCTGAGATTTTGTATCTCTTCATAATTTCGGTAACAATACAAAAATGGTATCATAGAGCTAATCTATTGAGGAGTTGGAAAAAGCCCACAGGAACTCCGATTCCTTTGGACCGATTGAGCTGAAATTTGGTATACCTATGTAATTTCGGTGACAATATAATAATAAGGTATCATAGAGCTGATCTGACGAAGAGTTGGAAGATGCCCATAGGAACTCCGATTCCTTTGGACCGATTGAGCTGAAATTTGGTATACCTATGTAATTTCGGTGACAATATAATAATAAGGTATCATAGAGCTGATCTGACGAAGAGTTGGAAGATGCCCATAGGAACTCCGATTCTTGTGGTCCAATTGAACTGAAATTTGGTCTGTCTTCGTAACTTCGGTAACAATACAAAAATATGGTATCATGAAGCTGATCTGATGAGGAGTTGGAAGAAGCCCATATGAACTCCGATTCCTGTGGACCAATTAAGCTAAAATTTGGTATGCCTTTGTATTTTCAGTGACAACATAATAACAAGGTATCGTTGATCTGGTGTCATGAGAAGTTGGAAGGTGCCCATAGGAACACTAGTTTCCATGGACCGATTGAATTGAATTTCGGTATGACTACGAAATGGATAGAGTTAGAAATATTTCCAACTAAAAAGTTAAAAATAAATTAACGGTGAAAAACATATTTTAAAATCAAGCTTTTATTATGCACGAAAAATTAAAAAATAAACTAAGAAAACATTCATAAAATTCGTAGTTTTTTAAACTTTACAAGTAACAATTTACAAAAGTGTTCGGTTTATCAGTAGAAGTATGATACATAAACATATATTATCTATAACTAGTATATTAATATTCTTAAGTGATTTAAAAGCTTGTCGCGCAATTTCGTTAATGCAAAGACCTCGGCCGCGACGAGCTTTTAGATCACTTAAGAATATTAATATACTAGTTATAGATAATATATGTTTATGTATCATACTTCTACTGATAAACCGAACACTTTTGTAAATTGTTACTTGTAAAGTTTAAAAAACTACGAATTTTATGAATGTTTTCTTAGTTTATTTTTTTAATTTTTCGTGCATAATAAAAGCTTGATTTTAAAATATGTTTTTCACCGTTAATTTTAACTTCAAGTTGCAATCGACCACCCCTAAGTTAACTGTTGTATATTTTAGTGACGGGAATAAAAATGTATTTTTTTACGTCAGCAAAAATTTCGCCTATAAGAATTTTTAAATTATTTCTATTAGTCATTAATTATAGTGACAAATGGATTACTCAAAGGTTAAGATGAACAGTATTTCCCGAAGATGCCTGACTGTTGAAAATTTTGTGGTGGAGTGTGCCACCCACGCCGCTCTTGTCGTGAGACTTCGTCGAGAGACTTCAAACCACTCTCAAGTTTAACACATTCAATTATTTATACGTGACTTGCGTTTCCGTTAGAATATTAAATTATTTTATCGCGAAAATATTCTTTTATATTTAGGTGTATTCATTCACCGCACATAAATAGAAAAAGAATGGGGAATGACATGTTTATCTCTTCAATCATCATAATCTTGTTTATTCGATAAATCAATCGGGATAAATATTCCTTCACCCCTCGCTATTTTCCTGTGTAATTACAGAAGAGTGGGAACGTTAAACCGTCACTAAGAATTCTTATAGGGAAGAAACATAATTAACACAACTTGGGTTCTTAGTGTGATGTCGGTATAGGTACTATGATCGATATTCTTTAAGCGTACAAATTTTATAAAAGCCATTTTTAGAATAACTTTATTTATTTTTTAAGATTTAACGACAAATTTATAAACTTAAATAGGTACCTAATAAAACTTGCGTGGAATATTGCCAAATTCTGTATGTAACATTCCAAATGCGAACATTAATTGATGAAGCCGGCTTCAAATTCAATAGCTAACTCTATCCGTTTCCTAACTCAATAAGTATCGACAGGAGTGCTTTCGTGAATCGAATCAGCGTGGGTGATTCTGGTTACAAGGAAATTGGGAATTCACCGAACGAACCCCTTTTGTTTTATCGACACGAAGATTAATGTTACTGCGATAGCATTTGTTTTGTAAGATAGTTTGAGGTGAAATTACCCATAATTAATCAATTTTTTTTTTGTTTGTTATCACTTTGTTTCTTTATTGCTTGCGGCGGGCGGGTGCGGTAACATGTGGGTAAACTGTCCGAAACTCTGTCCTACTAAGAACACAAATCCAAGATATTTGAGAGTGTCCGACTGTATTTTTTTATTCTTCGAAGGACACTACCCGAATTGAACAACGAGTACAATACATTCCCGACGCAGGGATTGCTATTGCTCTTTAATTTTAGCAATTTCATTAACAATTAAATTTAATTAGCTATTGTTACTGTAAAATACCAACAAAACTGAATACGCAACTAGGCACTTCAAACTCCGTCCACAAAGGCGGCGGGGTTTAAACAAACATTTCGCAAGAGACTTGCAATTTCACTCGAACAAACTAAGGTCAATAGGTATAATTCCATAACGAGCCGGCAGAAAGTTGGCGCAATTAGCAATTCAAGGCGGGTCGTGTAAAAATAGCCTTCGGGCTATGCAAACATCCTCTGACGTCACCAAAAGGGGATCCGACGGTGTTGCCAGATCTAAAGACTGGTAGGGATACGGTAACTATCACAAGGGTTTCGCAATGAGTATTGTTCAGGTATTGGGAGGTTTTTAAGTGAAAATTCTGATATCTGACATCCTTAAAATTATGACGTTTATTAAATGTGTCCCAACAAATGCAATAGGTTCATCTTCTATTACATGATCCTTGACGAAATGTGAGTGCAGAAATGAACTTATTCTGAATTTTCCAATTTTTTGCCTGTTTTTACAGGTGGGGAAGGTTATGTATTATGTGTTTTTATTGCGATTATTTAATATGATGTACAAATAAATATTTTCAATTTTTCCCAAATGTTGAACGGAGTAGAGCATCGCCTACGAGCGGAACCCTAACAACCCGATAAGGAAGTTAGCGGGGGCGCTCATTTCCTATTTACGCGTTATATTCATGTTTGCGATACAAGAATAGAAACAGCAGACGGAGAAAATCACATCCGCGGAAGAAAATATTTGCCGGTGAACGTGGGAAAAATTCCATGCAATTAAGGATTTCTTTCTGGTTTAAAATGAATAAGCACATTAAGATAGGAGACTTGTGTCGTGGGCATCAGAAACCAAGAGAGTCTTTTCGGTCTTTCAAACGCCCAGACCAGAATCAAATATTGATGAATCTTAGAAACATTTTTCTCGTTGCTCCAACCAACCCCGTCATGGGACTGTTAACATTTAAGAATAATATTTTTATCTCGCGCATTTTAGCTTAAAAGCCGATACAAAGAATTTCATTGTCGTTATCCTGTCTCGCATTAGGAATAATATTTGAACCGCACTATCAGGCGTTTTGCGATTATTAAAAGAGCAGGTGCGAATGTATGTACCAGACAGTTTTATCCTCCTTTATACGGTGTCTGGCCAATCCCAGGGGCTCAATAAAGCGTATATGAATATTCTGCTAATGTTGTGTTAAGTAAAAGTGAGACATGAGCCTACGAGGGGTAATGCCGCAGTGCGGAGAAATCCGACGTCTTCACCTTGGATACGTGTTCGCAATCGTTTTAAACCTCTATATACAGGGTGTATTCAGACCGTGATTGGAAACTTCCGCAGGTAATAGCTACTGTGATCACAAACCCATCGGTGTTAAAGAAAATCTCGACAAAACATAAGAAATTGACTTTTTCCATACGAACATTGGTATTAAATGTGGTTTGTATGGAAAATGCCAATTTCTTTGTTGGGATTTTCTTTAATGCTAGGGTCTCTTTGTAATGACCTAATCTATTACCTGCCTTAGTTACCGATCACAGTCTCAATATACCCTGCATAATATGTGATGTTTCATGATTTGCGTCGTAATTAAAATGTCCACAAACCTTCAATACGTGATCCGCGGTAATACGCGACGGAACATCAAGCTGCTGTAGCGATAATAATTGTTTAATGACTGCGTTATTTTAATGAAAACACTCTATTTAGATTTTAACATCTGGTAGAAATCCTGTTAATGATATCATTAATTTAAAGCCTTGAGGAAACTGTTGCATAAATTTTAGAATTTCTTTTTCATCAGCCTCCATGATAGGGTAGTTATGTTTTGGTTAGAATTCTGACTGTGAAACGAGAAACAGCAGCTACCATTATTAATCTGGGCGGCTGCGGAACCATTGTGGGCGTCTCTCACCCACGCACCGTGGTCGCCCTACCTGGCGCGAAGATGGCCACCGGGGGGTTTTGGTCGGTATGCCAGTGTAGGTTAGGGACCCAGCCCGGCACTAACATCTGCCGGGCTGGATGGCCGGTGACCCCGACATACGCCTCCTGCCCCCCTCTCTGAGGGTTGGCGGGAGGTAGAGCCATAAGCAGCTTTCCCCTCGAATGAAAAAAAAAAAAGCTACCATTATTACTACATCGAGACAAATATTTTTGATGTATCTTACCAATTAGCTTACAGTCATCAATAGTCTTCTAAATTCCGACATTTCTTTTCAAATCCATGCTATGTTCTCTTAAGAAACTTCATCATCGGCCCATATAAGTCTTACTTCACGGGCCTAGTATGGGTTGGCGGATTTCGCACCTAAGAAATTCCTAGAAACTTTAACGTGTATTCCTCACGTAGTTTAGCAAATGTTAAGCAACTGATAAGTCATTTCTCCTAAGGAGATGTCTGTCCGAAGAGCTTTGCACAGTATGATTTAATTCTGCGTTCTCGTTTCTAAACAAAACACGGACGTCTTGGCCGCCGGCACTTGTTAGCGGGCTATCTGTGCGCACCCATTGTTGTGCTGTCGACTAGTTGAGGGAGGGGTAGTGGACGAACAAAAACTCCTGTCTGCCGCTGTTGTTTTGTGTTTGATGTGATTGCATTGATGTTTGCAACCGTTTGTGCGGAAAGTTTGTTGTAACTAAATTGTGATAATGGATTAGATACACTGTTTTTAATATTGATAACAGATTATAGTAGAGGGTGTACATTTGTATTACTGTATGGATTCTCCTTAATAACGTCCGGCTATTTTGATGAGTGGTCAAAACACAGCCCGACAATAATCAAGAATTTGCAATCATATTGTTGTTATTCGAAAAAGATAACATTAAGGCAGTTAAGGGAGAAATTTGCCAGTGTTTTTTTTTTTACTGTAAGTAAAATGTCTTTAAACTTAATAAAGTCATATACAAAATATATTTTTTACAACGAAAAGTTTGAACGAAAAAAAATTGATGATGTGACGAACGTATTGACGACAGCGAAACAAAGGCCAATGAAATATTGTTTGCGGCGTAAAATATTGGCAGGATAATGGAAAGTGACACTCAAGGCTTCCCTCGAGTGAAACATGAAAAATTGCTGCTTTACATAATATAATAGTGGTCACTTTATTTCTATGAACATGATATATTTGTCGAACGTCCTAATATTTCACAATAATTGATAGGTAATAAGAAGCATCGTTAGTAGTTCTGTATTATTCCATTATTTTAATTGGTTGATCCTAATTCAGTTTATCAAATTATTTTCGTTATTACTAGTCTAAAAAAATTATGTTTACTAGAGGATATTACGTCATTTCCAGAATAGCTGATGTTCTCGAAAGTGTCAAATATTTTCAACAAAAATATAAATCAATCAAATCGTAAATACTGCAAATTGACTAATACGTTACAGATTAATAAGAAAATTGCAAAATTATATTAGAAATTTTCCCAAAATAATATAAAATTGCGTATTTGTTTATTTTAAATATAAATGGAATCTGCACATAAATCACACACCATCTGTTTGAAGTTTTCGTTTTGTTTATCACTTGATCGTGCTAAATATAAAATGATTTCAATAAACTTTTATATGTGGGATGTTGAAACGGATTCTCTTTGGTCTTATTCGCGAAGTGTGTCCTTGACTTAGTGCTTTTAATTGTAAGAGGTATGTAAACTGTGATAGCGTTAGGTTCTCACTATAAACAGACAAGGTTATCTTGATAAAATCCTTGTTGAAGATTTTTTGTGGTAAACATTTTTTATTATTTACTTTCATAATGTAGAGAACGAAATTTTTACTTTGCCTCTTTGTAATTTAAAAATAAACGCCTCGAAATCAACTTTAAGAATTTATACCGCGCTTTTTCGTGACCAATTTTGCTTATAATAATGCATAATCGTGGTAGCCTTGGCGACGTTTCAAGCCTGTATGAGCAATATAATCCAAAACACAGGTGCATGTAAGCTACGACTTGAAACTAATTCTAGTCAGACTATCTACTTTATAATACAAGCCATCTGACAAAGATCCTCCAAGATAAAGATAGTCAAACAGATGTATGTATGATGATGATGTACCAGTTCGCAAGGTGCGCTAAAAACCTTCGTTTTGCACATTGATAAGCCCGGTGCGGTTTACGCGAGTTGTTGGCTGTGGCATTGGGCCGTACGGTGTGTGTTGTGCGAAAAAATTTACACATATCAACACACGTTAAGAGCAGATACGTAATACTACGCTCGCCGACTCTTTAGAGAAGCGCGGGACTCTTATAGAAATTTATTTCGGCTTTAAACAAGTTCAGATCATTTGATAGGGGGATTCATATTATACTATTTTGATTTATTTATTATTCCCCGGTTAGAGAGTTATGGATGGTGAAATGAAACAATTTTTTTTATGGATTACCTCGCACATTTATTGTTCTTGAGTTTTAATACCAAATAGTCTGAAATCAAAATAACATCACACTAAAAACATTAGGAGAATGCTTGCTTGAAGTACGACCTCGGGAATTTATGATATTCTATATCTCAAAAATGTGGTCCTACGATCTTAAAAATATAGTAGCCTCACAAGAATTTAGGCATAAACAAAATCATGTTTCAATATAACCATTTTCTTACAGTAATAAGTGAAAAATCCTTGTCAATTCTCAAACTATGGCTAGCGTAACGTTACTCTGCGCGAAAAATAAACAAGGCCGTGCATGAATAAATAAACCCGTACTGTGCGCACATGACGTAGTTTTAGGCCAATACACACCGGCGGCACACTCAGACACTATCGTAGATCCACTACGTCACACGGTCAGCCGTTTCAGACAGTGTAGATTGTGCTTTAAATATTGCAAGCTGGTTTTTATAGTAATTAAAAGTGTAGTTTACACAGTCTTCTTAGCCTGTGTAAATTATGCTTTAAATATTGCAGGCTGGTTTTTATGAAAATTAAAAGTAATTTAAAAAATTAAGTATACATATCAAACGGGCTTTTGTGGCAATTTTATTTAAACGTAATGGTAGTGTTATTCTATAGTAGAAGTATGATGTTTTACGCAAAGTGTTGTTGGTGATACATCATAAATGCAAATAGTGAATTTATACATTAATTTTTTCTCTTAGAACTTTTCAATAATAAGTTATAACATAGTGATCTTGGTTTGTTGGTGTTACAAATCCAAATAATTCAAGAAAAGCGTCGTGATTACACTCATTATAAAAAACCTTTGAGGATTCAAAAATTATGCTTAAAATGTTGTTAACATAGCAAGGAAGCCGGTATTGACCAGAATTTTCACTAAGAACATCTTAGACATAATATGTAATCCATTGATCCGCATCAGGACGACTTGGAGTAAGTACCATCTCTCTCAAAGAATCAATCAATCAATTAGCCTATCGCCGTCCACTGCTGAACGTGCCTACGTGTCTCCCCAAGAAAGCGCCAACCATCCCGGTCTTGAGAAAGAATATCTTGGTTTAATCGTAGTATATGGCCTGATAACCATACTCATGTCGACTTAGCCCACACAGCTTTATCCGTTTACCTACGATTTATTCTATCTACAAGTAAATAGTTGCGCAGGCGGCTACGGGCCACGTGCAAGTATTCACGTGAGCGTCGCGCGACTGTAACACGTGGCCGTTCATATGCTACACTCCATGCAGATTGTGAAATTGATACTTGAACCGCTAGACTCATTATTGTACAGTACCGGTTGAGGTTATTATTATATTTGTGTAATGCCTAGATACCGGGATAAAAATAGGGGGTTGATGCGTTGCTTTATGAAGGAATTGTCAAAAGAAGCACATATCTGACTAGAGACAGTAGACAGACAGGTTATAGCGTTTTCCGGTAAGAAACTTATGTTTTTTTGGCAAATTGTTCGAATTTCGAATCAAGTAGAATTTAAGTAAAGTGGAATATTAATGAGTTTTTTCATTCGTAACGCTGGGAATTTTGTTACTGTCATAGAATATAATTTCCCGGACATATTTTACAAAATAAAATATTTGAAAACAATTACATTGACGTATAAAAAAATGTTTCACTTTAACCACAGCGTTTGCTGCGTAATTGTGAGTCCTGAAAAAATGAGGACGCGATGTACCCCCGGGGCAACAGGCTACTGCCATCCTTTGAATTGAATCATAAAACAAAAGCCATGCGAATCATGGAGGTTGAAGCAAAAGAGTCCCATTATCCTCGAGGCTATTCACCAACGAGGATGGCTAATTATGATTTACACGAAATTATACTAATTAAAAGCTCACTGGTTTTAATGAATATATCCGACGTGTATCAAGCAAATTAAATGTCGAAAGCCAACATGATCTCTGTATGTCTTAATTACAAGAAAATGTAATCAATGAAAATTGTGTTATAATTATGTTTATGATTATTTTATTTTTAAAGTATAAAATTGATTAAGTTTTGTGATAAAGAGAAATAAGTGCTTTGTTCACCAATGCATCTAATACACATTTAAAAAGTAAAAAATAACGCTTAGTCGAACTGTTTGGTCAATTAAACTACATATCATAAATAGCCAGTTACAAACGCAACCACCAACTGCTCTTTTAAAATTAAACGCTTTTAATTGTCCGCAGCATAGTAAACATTGTGTGTTAAACACGTTCAATCATATTAATTCTGCGTGTAATGGAATAGCGCGTAGATTTTATTGTTGGCAGCGATCCAACCGCGGTGCTTTTTACTCTAATGTTGTCAGCGCTGAGTGATATAATGGATATTAGTTGCACAGACGAAGGTAACTTTCGAAAAGTCAAGGTTGATGGTGAAATTCAAAATTTTGGAATCGTGGATGGTTTTATGTGTTGTCAGCATTTCAGGCACTTTAAAAGAAAAAAAAATACATGAAGGATGAAGAAAGATTTTTTATGCTCTATGTAACCCTATTGTGTTACCAATAAAGTAGGCTAACTCTTGAAAATACGATAAAAACGTAAGGTTTATGCTCATCTTGGATTATTAAACCCTCACATTAACATGAGTAGTTATTGTGACAAGATAATATTGTCCCTCGCGTATGTGTCATGAGATCAGCCCGTCTACACCTGCTTACAATCCTTATAATTGCATCAAAGGGCTTATTTGGACCGCACCTGTACTTATTAAGTATTGTTCATTTAATCATGTTAAAAGTTCAACATACCGATCATAAAAAACTTTTATCAATAACTCGCAATAATTTAATTATATTAAAAAATAAAATTACACTGCAATTGGAGCAAATCATATAAAATATTTGTGTCATTTCGAATAGACATTTCTAAGCGCAAAAATAGGTTAAGACCCGTTCGCGAGCCGTCATATTGGCCTTCTTTTCTCGCACCATCTCTATTGATTTTCGTTTATCTGCAAAATTGAGTTTTCAACGCGGCTACTTTTTCCCGCTCTTCACTGCAGAAATATGATGTTTCATTATTTATCTTCAACTTCGTCGAATTCCTCCAATAAATAAATTTGTTAAAATCGTGAGAATTTTGAATTTTAGAACATTATAATCTTTAACCGATGTCACAGTAAGTGCACCGGACTGTATTTCATTTTCTAGTCATAATAACGATGCATTAAATACATGAAAACCTGACAAATATGTTCTAAAAGCAATAACACGACAAATGGGAAATGCTAAAAGCAAACCTTCACTAATTTAATATTTACGGTTTATTTTGGAGCACTGAGCGCGCTTCGCATGAAAATTGATGTGCCATTTTCATTATTTTATTAGTTTTGTTTATTAGTTTTAAAGTATATTTAAATATAACAGCTTATGTAAAAGTTTGGTTCAAGTGCCCTACATTTCAGAAGTTATCAGCATGAAGATCGTTCTTGAAATGGGCAAAAGTTCTTATATCGCACAACATCATATAATAATATAAAGAAAATTGAGTTATCCTCAGAAAATGCGGATTGACGAGTGTGTGTCCCCTGGTATTTTTATATAGACGACCGAGAGATTACAAGATGAAGTAAATCGCTTTATACCTTTATAGCTGAAGCGTTATAAAGAGACCTTTCATCCAGGTCAGCGGTCACGCTCTAGAAAGTTCCACCAGACAATCAACAGACTTTTGATCGTTTGCCCTTTCGTGTTTATCTGCGCGTTAGTCGGCACCCGGCGAACAGTGAGTGCGGGGTTATCAGCGTACGTCACGCGGCGCCCGGGCTCGAATCTCCAACGTCGCTTAATTGATCATCTGTTTACAATTATGCAGTTTCTGGAAAATGCCACGTGCACACCGCGATGGAAATTTTTGGAATCGCCCCAATGTACACAACATCGCGTGCTCCAAACGCTTCAAACTAAACCACGAGATTAAACAAACCAATAAAGTTTGTAAACAGACAGATGTAGTGTGGCACGATAACTGGATAATAACGAAGGTTGAATGGTTTATTGGACGTACGCAAATCCACATCAGTGGGAATATGTTTCACATTACTGTTATTAACACGTAATGTCACTTAAGATTTATGATCCACAATTAATTGTTCTACGGCTGTGTACTATAAGAACGATAAATCTCTTGCGGTTTCTATTATACATATAAGTCTGGAGGTATAGGCGGTTGAGAATCTTATTATTTTAAGATGAAAAACAGAAGCTATGCAAGGTCAAGGACAGCACTTAGTAAATGATAACTGTCTTTAGTTTTAAACATTTTTAGTTTGGGCGAAATAACTAAATATATATTTTTACTACTATTTTCAGTGGAAAGATTTCAGTTGTTTAGATTTTAGTTTATAAGCTTTCAAAGCTACAATAAAAGTCACATTTTATTAAAACACTAAACATTCTGAAACCAATATTTAATATCTAATAAAAAGGACAACTGTACTATATTATGTAACTCTTAAAACTTATACTAAACTCATATATGTGTTGTTCCAGTGGACGAGAAGATATTCTGCTGCCACGGCGGTCTGTCGCCCGACCTGCAGGCGATGGAGCAGATCCGGCGGATCATGCGGCCCACGGACGTGCCCGACCAGGGGCTGCTGTGCGACCTGCTCTGGTCCGACCCCGACAAGGACACCGCCGGCTGGGGCGAGAACGACCGCGGTGTCAGCTTCACTTTCGGCACAGAGGTTAGTCGTAGTAGAGCTAGATCTAGTGGTAGCTACTCTTTCTTGATAGTGTCTACTAGATTTGTTTCTTCGTCATCATCTTCAGCTAAAAGACGTCCACCGTCCATCTTTGTGGACATAGAACGACTTCCAAAGTGTTATCGATAACGGGCTGTATCCAGCGGTTTGTTCTTTTATTAATGAACGTTTCTGTTGTGACAGTGTGATGTGTGTTGAATTTTTAGTGTAACGTAAAAACTTTACTTAGCATTAGATATTAAGTGCTTACCCTTGTCCAAACTCGGAATGTTTTGTTCAAATAAAGCCATAGATAAAATTACACTGCCTCGCACTATCCTTCATCACGCGGCCTAAACATTCCAATATGAAGACAGTGGTGGAAAGTAAATACAAGTTCTGTCGGCTCGGCACGTGCCCGTCACGGAGATAAACAAAAGTGTCGCGATAACGACCTCGAAGCACTATCGTATGCGTCGCGACGGCCGGCGCCACAACGCTAAACCTCATCGCTTCCTCATTTGACGAAACTGCATTATCGATACAAAACTGGGCCCTTAAATGCATTCCACATGTCTACACCCCTTATAAACGGTAGTTAAATATCGCTTTGTCATGCTGTGTTAGGAGAAGCGAGACAATAATGTTTAAGTCGTAAAATATTTAAGACAAATCTTATGAGAAAGTCATATCGATAAATAGATAGCCAATAAATGCAAACCATAATGCTACAGTTATATGAAAATATTATTCGTTGAATACGCACATCTCAGTTAAATTTTTTGAATTGTCCAGGAAACGCATAGCAATCACCACCACCCCAAGACTAATAGCAGCCTAAAAGCAAATTAAAAATATGGCAAATATGGGTGAAAATATTCCCATCGAACTCGTTAAAGTTTCCTACAAAAAGTTGCGGGCTATTATTATAATTTGATGTCCACAATGCTCGATATAATGCTAGATGTGCTCTCAATGGTAGAGGAGACCCGTGCCCAGCAAGTGGGACGAGTATGGGTTTATGATGATGAATGCTAGATATTTTTTGAGTGAGGCTTGTAATTAACAGTTGAATAAACATATAATAACAGTATTGCGTCGTGTGGTTTCCCAGGTGGTGGGTAAGTTCCTGTCGAAGCACGAGTTCGACCTGATCTGCCGCGCGCACCAGGTGGTGGAGGACGGCTACGAGTTCTTCGCCAAGCGGCAACTCGTCACGCTCTTCTCCGCGCCCAACTACTGCGGGGAGTTCGACAACGCCGGTGAGTTATCGCATATATCTTATATCTCTCCTGATTTGATTGTCTCCCACTTTGATGTGGAGGGAAGTGGACAACTCTTTTATAGCTTGGATTCCCTGAGCTTCAGTGTTCGATGTTATTTCTGTGCTTCTGTGCAGGCCTCTGTCGATCCTGGTGTACAGAAGTTACAGTGGAGGGTGTATGGATAAGGCCAAGTTATGGCATCTTTGTCACTATACCATTTACAATTTCATCTGTTAATCTTTTTTCTCTGAATAATTTCGTTGCTGAATAAAAGGCAAGCTAGGTCTCCTATTGTGTCATTTCCGTATCAGTGTCGAACCTGGTGTACAGGAGTTGCATTGATGTGTGCTTAGATAGTCTTTGTAATATAGTAACCATTAAGGTTGTTTTTCAACCAGATAATAAATCTTATAATTTTTAATGCTAGTACTGTCATCTATTCATTAAGACTGCGTTTAATGACAGTGTAAACCTGATGGTTGTGCGCACTTTACTTTCCAAACAGATTTATCAAATGTAAAGACACTTCCCTGTTTCGTCATATGTTAGCCTACTTAATCTATGATTGTAATATTTCAGGTGCACTAATGTCCGTCGACGAGACGTTGATGTGCTCGTTCCAAATACTGAAGCCGGCCGACAAGCGCAAGCTGTACTCGGGGCTGAACATGGGCCGCCCCAACACGCCGCCACGGGCGCAACCCAAGAACAAAAAGAAGTGAGTCTCATACACACACACACACACACACACACACACACACACTAAATACACTAACATGGTGGCTTCAAACACCCATGTTATTGAAGGGACAGACCCTTTAATTCGTTTGCAGTGACACGGAGATCTATGGGGTCTCTATTGTAAAGTTCTTGGATGTCAAAATGAATATAATTGTGTTTTAGTGATATAGGAATCTGTAGGTAAATTTCTTTTGTTCGTTTCTAATACTTGAAATCTGTCTTTCTCTGCAGACATTTTTTTAATTGTAATCGAATTAATTTAGTTGTCTTGTAAGTTTAAATTAATCAAAGTAATGTAGAACGATAGATAGGCCTTTTGTCCGTACACAACCTAAGTAAATGGATTGTCCAACAATGTATTAACAACAGTTTTGTACAACCGCAGAGATATATGAGCAAGAGGAAGCAAAAAGGTACCAAAATGTGTGACATTGTATGAGTTATACATGAGACTAACACACAAATAACAGTGTTCAGTTGTAAAACTCACCAATTGATCTGAAACGGTTTTCTCAGTGTGTTTATGGAGTGAATATTCACCAGGTCATTATAATGGTAGAGATTTTCCAAATGTGAATGTATTTAAATATTATATTACTAGTACCAGCACAGATGGCAAACTACACATAGTTTCAATAATTATAAAGATGGCAAAAATCTTTTGTAGTAATGCTATTTAATGTATAAAATTACCATTGAACATTTCATTTCTAGAGTCTTAAATAATCAGTTAAACCTGATTAATCTTAGGCATGAACATTTATTTTAAATTATGATGTAATTACATTATGGTTCACATTTGAAAAGTCACACTGTTTTAGTTAACTAAAAGCAAGTCACTTTAGTGTGGTACTCACATTCAACTTTTTAAGAGAAGAAAGCTGACTTAAATAATACATAAAAATTTAAATCATTGTTTCTCCAAAGTATTCAATCTATCTGGATTTTGTATTTAAAATTATGTTTTTACTGTAATATATGATAAATATAAGGTCCTGCACTTTTTGTGTTGTACAAGTTTAGTTTCATTTAACCATCCATAAGACCTTACCTAACAACTCCAGATCCATTTGGTGATTGTGTTAATACACATACACACAGCCTTAAAGTTCATTTTATTAGTATTCAGTATTATGTAGACAAAATATTCAAATTACAATTTCTTTCAAAGTCAAAAATTTTTATGAACAACATTTGATGGTAAATTAAGTAAATTCAAAAAAATATGTGTAATGACATGCAACAATCATTATACAACTATGAAATTACTTTTGAATTAAGTTTTTATATACGCTGGTAGCTGAATTTATTACAAACCTATGTCCCTATGTAGATGAAGCCCCCCCAGTGGTATAACTGACGGTGTGTTGTTTGTTTCCTCTGTGCAGCTAATCCCGCCGCACACAGACAGACAGCTGCCCGCCATACTACCGCATCCGGCTTGCACCAATACTCCGCTGATACAGACTTGGACCTAGAGTATACATATTGGACCACTAAAAGAACAAATATACTTGAACGACAAAAGAAAAATATTCACATTTTTTTCTTATATTAAATTCTGGCTTTGGTAACAGCGGTGGTCTCAATACAAATACTCAAGTCCAAGTTTTCACCATGAAGTTAACACTACAGACAATAAAATTTGTACGAGATTGATACAGTGATCATTGCATACCAGTGTAGATGTAAGGCCGATTACTAAACGTCGATTGTTGCTTTTATTAAATAGTGAAATGTCTGTAGAGCGCGCTTTGTTGAAATCCAAGTGTAGCGTAATCCATTTGTATTCCCTTTTTTATTTAATGTATGTGAAATGAATTTTACGATCAAGTGTTTGTGAAGTCGTTAGTCGCTCTCTGATGTTCTCACTGTGTTGCCATACTGTGACGGGTGCAGAGATGTGTTGCCACCAAGAAATAAACATAAAACAAAATGATTGTAACTTGTAAGTTTGTATTTTTTTAATACGACAACATCAGGTCCAATAGTCTGGTAAAATATTTTTTTCAGTACCTAGTGTAAAGTTTCTGAGCAAAAAGTCTCTGCACGAGATTTATAAGTTTTATTCGACTTAAAATCGATGTCACCGTGCACGCGCTCGATTAAAATCGATGTATAATCGACTATCGAGCGTGTGGCAACACTATGTGAGAGAAGTGTTTATATCCAAAACCGTACCGTTTTTACTCATTAGATATAAACTGCCAATGTCATTCCATTTAGTCATCTATATTTCCTTTGTTTATATCTTATTTTATGGCAATGGCAGTCCGTATATCGGCTTCGGGGTATCCCTGTAGGGCGTTTTGTCTGCGGACGGATGTAACGTGTGTGCTGCATAAATATTGTCTGCGCGAATGTTAAACGTATGAATGGTGTACTGTATGCTTGAGAATCCATTATCTATCAGTTATTTTAAGTACGTAGCGCGGTTTCAACGCTGACTCACAAACCGACTCCACAACCTGACTATATATTTTGCGAAGCTAAGCTGTATTAGATGACGCGTTTAATTTTTTTTAAAGTTCCAACCGAAGGAAAACGCACACAGCCAGCGTGGAACCCGCGCGACGCAGCCAATATATGTAACGACAGAATAATGTCGAACGAGGGGGAAACATTCAAAGTAAACTAAACTCCTTTATATGATTAAGTAGTAAGCGTAAAGAAACCACTTGTAAACGACGCGTAGTGTGTTGATATGAACAAAGTAATGAAAAATATAGTTGTAAAGACGCGACCACACTGTCCGGCCGTCGTGTGGTGTGGACGATGCTTTAGTGCGACTGGGGAGTCTCGTGCAACCTCCAACTATTTGTCCAACGTACTATTTCTATTTAAATTTTACTCTTAATGTCACCCAAGACGGTTTTGATCGTTCACGGAATTGAAACAATTTGTAAATATTGATTTTAAAATGTTAATGTCCATACATTGTCTTGTGAGATAAGATTGTAATGTTATATTGAAAATTATGCCCGCTCGATTCGCGGTTATTTATGATTAATGAATAAATTTGTGTCAGTGGTTGAAACCGTCACTATTTAAGACAACAGAATCAGTGATAATTGTATTATTGAATCAGTAATTGTCATTGGCGGCATGTTGTTTTTGTATGAATTTTCCACCGATAGTGTTACCATGCTTACGTTTTTATTCTAAAGGTTGTATGGGACGAGCGCGCGAACTGTTATACATGAACATTTTTAATTTAATTGCTATTGAATGTGTTAGACTGATCCGCGCGGCCGCCTGCCGATCACCAATCAATGATCTATTGATGTATGAAGAGAATTGTATATTAATTTCATAAATAAAATACTTCTGAAATATGTGTGTTTATTTATTCCTTGCAACACTACAAAGTGCATATCTAAGCCTGTAAATAACAGGCAAGCTTCATTTCTCGTTAACGTTGACTAGTAAGGTGTAGTAAGAAAATGATGTCTTTATGATCTGAAAACAAAAATGAGAAATTTTTATTCATCTGTTAGCTTTTCCCAGTTTCGAATATAAATTAAAATACAAAAAAACATTAATCTACTAATGGTTGATAATGACAAATCTCGGTGCGCTCGGCTTTGTTATCAGTATCCGACTTGAAAAAATCTTCCATTGAGACCTTTGTATCATCGTAGCTTAAAATAATACATAAAAATAAAAACAATGTCTGGCTAAACCTATATTATGAAACTGATAAAAATAGCTATCTAAAATATTTTACATTCAAATATTAGTCTGTATATCGTCGGGGATAGTGCAAATCCGCGAAACTAGCATTGGATAATTCCGCGTATCTGACAAATGTAGCCAATTCAAGTTTTAGCGGGCAAACCCCGCAAAATCTTGATAGGCTGCCACCGCCTTGACACGAGTTCATTTTGACTAATCGGAAGCTAGAAATCGCCAAAATAACAACACTGCGTATCCGTCGCGAGCAAGTGTCAACACCGCGTAAGTGATTTGGTGACACCGGCAACGAGTTTGTTGTTTAATTTTGCAATAAAACTTTAAAAATTATCAGTACCAACATCAGGTAAGTTCAAATGTAATATTTGTTTCGTATATTTTAAATTGAAATCGGTATTGAACACAAGTTTAGTTCTTTTTAATATTATAAATTTTTAATATTATAAAATTTAACATCTAATTTTTTTTTCCAAAATACACTAAATTATTTAAATTGTGCAAGTGTATGTTACGAGACGCACTCATTGGATCTTCAATCTTTGATTTTTCATCAGATGACTCTGTGGCTGATCCAAATTATGCTCCAATGTCTGAAATAACAAATCTTGCATCGATAGTTTCATCATCGACGGACAGTCATAATGATCTAATTCCTGAAAGTCACTTAGAACGTGAAGTTGCAGCTGAGTCTAGGATAAGGAAACGAAAAGCAGATAAAATGTTTTCAAAGAGGTTTAGAAATAAGAGGTTAGGAATGTTAGGTCAGGAATACATAAGTTTCAGGAAGACAGATCATGAGAAATTCAAACAAGACTCTATTAAACCGGCGCGAAAATTTGAAAAGGCTCGTAAGTCAAGCAATTGTATTAAGAGCAAGGAGATTAACTGTGAAAAGTTTACTGAAACTGTAAGATTAAATATTTTTAAAGAATTTTGGGAGATGAGCTGGATTGAGAAAAAAAATATTTGTTTCATCCTCAGTAGATAAAAAACCGACTACCAGAAAAACCACTGGAAGGGCTGATTCAAGACGAAGCAGTACAAAAGAGTATTATTTGAAATTAAATGACGAAAAATATGGAGTATGTTTAAAGACATTCTTAGGGACATTAGGCATTAGGAGAGACACCGAGTAACGAAACAACAATGAACAGAAGTGAGGATAATGAGCTACGTATGAGTAGGCAACGGCCTACGAGTATGTTAAAAGAATTTGTGCAAGCATTTTTAAGGGATCTGCCAAAAATTCCTTCTCACTACTGCAGAAAAGAAAGTACGAAATTATATGTAGAGCCAATAATACACTCTAAACGTGAACTATATCGTATCTATATTGAAGAGGCAACAAAAAAGGCGCAGAGAGTGGATTCAAGAAAACTATTTGAAGATATTCTAAAATATGAAAACATAGCATTGTTTTAACCAAAAAAAGATGCACGTGATCTATGTTGTTCATATAGAGTAGGTAATATTAGTGAAGAAGAATATCAGGAACACTTGTCACGAAAGGATTTAGTTAGACAAGAAAAGACTTTAGACAAAGAAAGAGCGAAAAATGGAACTTCTTATTAATTAATAGTAATCTATAACTGTTCACACCTTATAAATGAACAATTTGTTTTTTTTTTTGTTAGAAATGATTTCTTTTGTTTAGTTCCTTTGTTGATTTTTTTATAATTTGATTTTTATTGTTACCTACAAGTGCCTAATATTATTTTTAAGTACGTAATTTAAATCACTAAGACTGTTTAGTTTTGGTATAATATAATTATTTTATGAATATATTTAAGCTTTGTGATATTCTGGAGTTTTCCAATTAAAATTACTTAAAAGGCTAATTATCGTCTGAATAATTATAAGATTTAATTAAACTAGTGTTGACACTTGAGTATTATCAATGTTTATAAGAGTAAATCAAAGAGATTTTAGAGAAAAAGTTCGTGTTGGTTTTGTTACATTCATTTTATCTAACTTTTGAAAGAGGCAAAGATTCTACATTAATTTTGTATAGTTTTATTTTCAAAATTAAATAATATTGTTGTTAAAATAATAATATTTGTTTAATTTCAAAACTGCGTACCTTCCTCGTAAGTTCCAATGTTATAAGTTTATGGTCAAAGCAAATCCGCGTAATTGTCGTAGAGCCTTAATTGTTCACTTAAATTGATATATTTTTCTAAGAAGAGATAGAACACATTACTAATTACTTTTTATGTAAAAATGAGCTTAAAATTATTTGAATTAATAAAGTTGTTAAGTTTTAACCTTCCCCTGTAAAACTCGATCTATTGCAGATACGCGGCCTTTACGTATGGTAGTTTCGCGGATTTACACTATCCCCGACGATATCATAACTGAATCTAATCTAAAACTTCCACTCCATACAAATCAAAAATAAATTAGTGTAATATGCCAACCTTGCCCTCTCGGTTGAAAAGTAGGCCCGTGCCCAGCAATAAAACGTAATTGGTCTAATAATATCTCACCACGACGAAAGTATGCAAGTCCATGGGCAGGAACATGCCGGCGCGAACCAGTACCGGCCTCCGGTTGGCGAGCAACATGTTGAGCACCATGCGCCGCGGCTGGACGCCCATCGTGTGCCAGCGGCTGTGGTACGCGGCCGTCGACACGCGGTCGGCCTAAAGTACGACAAAAATTGACAAAATGGCGACTTAACCTCCAAAATGGCGGTGTAGGCTTTAATTTATATTGTAATGAGACTAAAAAATACAATCGAGTGATTCATAATGCAAACAGGCTGTTGCGAATTTGAACGAGTTTTAATAACTTAAACATGCCTTGTCCTGTTATGTGATTGGAGGGAAACAATGTTTATTTCGAGAATTATTAGAATTGATTTATCATTTTTTCAAAATAAATCTCGACAAAATTCAAATTTTGAATTTCGAACAAAAACACGTGAACGTAACACAAAAGCAATTTTCGTTTCTTTTTTTTAAACTTACAACAAAGGAATATAAAATGTAGGCGGAAAGAAATTGATAATTATTTGGTTCCCTAATTGGTTGGGGTCTGAAACTTACCTGAATAATGATTTGATTTCCATAATAACAATACACAAATATATCCAGTGCAACAGCTGCCAAATATTCAACAGTGATCATATCGAATTTCTAAAAGAAAAAAAATACGATGAACTGCAAATTTTAATTTTGAGAAAACAAAAAGAAATTTTCCCGTACCGGGAATCGAACCCGAGCCTCCTGGGTGAAAGCCAGGTATCCTAGCCACTAGACCATACGGGAGATATTGAGTCCGCCGAATTTTCAAGCCAGATACTTAAACTACGTAACGCGTTGAATTACTTAATTTATATAATTTACTTTTATGATTTTTCAATATTAATGTTCAAATTGCTTGTCTCTTATAATATAAAACTAGCTTTTGCGCGCGACTCCGTCCGCGTAGACTACAGGGTTGAGTTCAGAAAGAAAATAAGAAATAGTCTATTTACTCCTCAGAGTCCTGCCCTATTTAGGTCCATACCAAAAACCATACAAATTGGTCAAATTGTTCAAACGTGAAACCGTAACGCGTCGATTGGCGCCTTGTGTATCATTATTGCGCGCTTGATCATTATTTTGAAACTGCGATATCTTTTAAGATAGGTACTCATTGAAATCAAATGATGTAAAGGGCAAATTTATTTTATATTAAATACTTGTAATGAATAACGTATTTATTTAGATAAGGATTAATATCATCTTTATAAAACACCTTCACAAATAATGCTTTATTTTTAAGTAAATTTGTTTAAGATAAAAAACGTTATAGTTAGCTAACCTTAAAAGATAGACATATGCTGTCGCGGACTTTTTTTTAGAACTTTTAAAGGGGAACAATTCTCTCATACATTACTTTAGCGAAACTTTAACCGTTTCCCCAGCGCACGCAGCGGAAGCTCACCAAAAGGAAAAAATGTTCCCGATTTTGAAACATTCTTTGTTGCTGCTCCGCTCCTATTGGTCGTAGCGTGATGTTATATAGCCTATAGCCTTCCTCGATAAATGTGCTATCTAACAGTGAAAGAATTTTTCAAATAGGACCAGTAGTTCTTGAGATCCTAGCGTTCAAACAAACAAACAAACAAACAAATAAACTCTTCAGCTTTATAATATTAGTATAGATAACAACAAGACAACTAATTTACTGCAAAGAAATTACTAAATAATTATCAGAAGTAAAACGTTTATCGATATATAGGAATACTAGCTTTTGCCCGCAACTCCGTCTGCGTGGACTACAGGGTTGGGTTCAGAAAGAAAATAAGTTGTAGTATTTTACTCCGCAGAGCCCCATTTACTTAAATATACAAAAATCATACAAATCGGTCAAATTGTTTCAACATGAAACCGTAATGCGCCGGTCAGTGTTGGGCATCAATCAATTAAGTTTTAATTGAACTAATCAATTGACTAAAAAATTAATTGCAATTAAATTAATTGAATTTGAATCAATTGCAATTAACCATTAATCGCGCGTTACAATTAAATTATTTAAACTAATGCACATCAATTGCAGCTCGCGATTAAATTATTGCAATTATTTTTTTCAATCGATTGATGAAAAAATTAAAACTAACAATTAAATTTTGCTATTTTTGTACGGAAGGGTTGTCCGCAAATTGTTAATTGTTAATTGTCAACTTTTTTTTCTCAAAATAACTAAAAATTGATCAATTGTTAATTGTATAATACCACGATTAACAATTAATCAGTTGTTAGTTGCTGTCACTGCAAATAAAATTAATTAATTGTTAATTTTTAATTGTTAGTTCAATTAACATTTGCCCAACACTGGCGCCGGTCGACGCCTTGGGTATCATTATTGCGCGCTTGATCATTATTTTGAAACTGCGATATCTTCTAAGATACTCATTGAAATCAAATGATGTAAAGGACTAATTTATTTTGTAATTAATACTTGTAATGAATAACGTATTTATTTGGATAAGGATTAATATCATGTTTGTAAAAACACCTTCACAAATAATGCTTTATTTAAAATAAATTTGGTTAGAATAAAAAACGTTATAGTGAGCCAACCTTAAAAGATAGACATATGCTGTCGCGGACTTTTTTTTAGAATTTTTAAAGGGGAACAATTATGTCATACATTATTTTAGCGAAACTTTAACCGTTTCTGCAGCGTACGCAGCGGAAGCTCACAAAAAGGAAAAAAGTCCCCGATTTTGAAACATTCTTTATTGCTGCTCCGCTCCTATTGGTCGTAGCGTGATGATATATAGCCTATAACCTTCCTCGATACATGTGCTATCTAACAGTGAAAGAATTTTTCAAATCGGACCAGCAGTTCCTGAGATCCTAGCGTTCAAACAAACAAACAAACAAACAAACAAACAAACTCTTCAGCTTTATAATATTAGTATAGATTAATTCCCCCAGGTGTTAAGAAGTTCCCTCCTAATCAAGTCGGATTAGGTCCATACATTTAAAACAGATTAAAAACCCACCTCCACGCAGAGAAAATTACACCTTAATTAATGGCAATAAGAAATATATTTCATAAACAAATCTCTCTTACCAAAGTCGCGGCGTACAACAAGGTGCACAAGTACAGAGTCACTTGAACAACCCTTAACACCAGAAGTGGAGAGACAAATTTCTCGAATTTCTCTTTATATTCCTTAATTATTTGACACAGATGGGCGCAGTCACACAACGCGTCAACCGTGGCTTGGTCGTAAGCTGAGCTGTATATATCTAGAAATTGTAAGTTAGCTATGATTATTGTATCATCATCAACAGACGGCCGAGACAATTTCGTCTCGGAGGCGCATCGGGCGGCTGTGGTTAACGGTGTGCGCTTCTCGCTCACGTACCATGGTCGCCCAATCTGGCGCGGAGATGGCCACCGGGGGGTTTTGGTCGGTATGCCGGTTTAGGAATTTTGTTAGGGACCCAGCCCGGCACTAACATCTGCGCGGATATGACGTCGCCGCGCGCCGGGCTGGAAGACCGGTGACCCCGACATACGCTTCCCGCCCCCCTCCCCCGGGCTGGCGGGAAGTAGAGCCATAAACAGCTTTCCCCTCGAGAACAAAAAAAAAAAATCATCATCAACAGCCATTTTTAGGTACTCTGCAGGATATAGACCTCGCTTATGACACGCCACTGGGCTCGATCTTCGGCAATACTTATCCAATCGTTACCACCCAGCGTGCTTATGAGACAATTGATTAGATTTGTAGCCCATTTGGGATATTTTTTATCAGGGCTTGTTGGCTCAGATCTTACACAGGTTAATTTGATTCTTTCTGTATTCAAAATTTTAATATCCATTTACTTAATGGCGTCATGTCACTATTAAACATTTTTATTTTAATGAAGCCCAATTAACTAATTTAAAATATGTTTTTAATAGCACAAGCAGAGGAAGGACAAAGAAGAGATGGATGGAGTGGGTGACGGATAATATTTAAGCAAAAAAGGTGAAAGCAGACATAGAGGCCGATAGGGATATTCAGAAGAATTAAACATACTGCGACGACGGAATAGAACAAAGGGATTATACACCAAGAAAGCAGTAGTTGATTTCACGTAATTCGTCTTGTACGAATATAATAAACATGGACAATACCATAAGGTCAATTGCCACGATAGTAAAAAGTAAAAAAAAGAATTTGTTAAAAAACATGGCAACTGGTTGTAAGAAGAAGTACAGTTGGTAATCGGATTCCAAGCGACTTAAGTCTACCCAGTGACTAGTATTTTGAGGCATTTAAAAATCTTACTTACCGTAATACGATTTAGTCGTAAACTTCTTAGTCTGTAATAAAATTTAAATATTAATTAATCAATCAAACATTTTAAACAGCTTTAAATTTTAATTAATTATGTTAGTAATAACATTCAAAAACTTACAACTTTCGTGTCATAATGATAGTCAGAGCTGGACATTTCCGATACGTTGTAGATGTAGTTATGTCTCTCGTCTGCTTGTATGTCTGCGTGATCGGCCACTAGTCCAGAATGAGGAACTCCGAGCTTGAGCAGAGCAGTATATCTAACGTTACGCAAACTGCAGCAAAGGAGGTCTAATTGACCACATATTAGTATTGAATTTGATGCGAAGAAAACTCCTAAAATATTTATATTATAAGAAATATATTACAACTTTGGTAAAATTATAAAATCGGTTACTTTTCAAGGCACACATCCATGTTTTTGATTTTGGATACACTTTAGCAGCGAACAGAAAAGTGAGTTAGTTGAATTGATCACTCCCATTAAAACTGTAATACGTAATATAACATAGGTACTGACATGTTTAAAGAACTACGACTTCTTTTTACAGAGTTCTTGTCCGAGAAGTCCATTGCAATGCACAGTCCGCAACTGAACTGAAGGCAGTGTATAGAGACAATACAAAATTATTTTTGAGACGTTATGAGGGTAGTCGAGACAACGTTTCTATAAGGTAAGCGTGACGTCATCATGACAGTCATGGCGTGATTATTCGGAGGTCGTAACGATGATGAGGAATTTGTGGCTTTCGCCTCTGTTGGACGTGGTAAACATTGTTCTCGCCAGTTAAATATTTCTCTATAATTTATAAATAATTTTACCAACATTTATTGTGTGTGTAATAAAAGTTCCTAGATTTTTTATCAGGAATTACAAATTTTAAACAAATGCTTACCAAACTGTCCCATAGCTAGTCCCACAAATAGCTGAGCAAGGCATGAACGTAAGAAAATCAACTCTAAAAATGGCGAACGATTGACATCCTTGTATATCCAACTTTGAATCGGTTCTTTCGTCCATACTGTAAGAAAAAACAAGGGAATACCTATATTTTCCTTTGCTTTTCGGCATTTTTTATATTCCAGCTTTTAAATAAAAACTTACGATGAACAATAACAGGCAATGTCACATACATAGTAACGCTGAACATTGTACAAGTTGTGTAAATTCTGCCAAACCTCCTAGCATTGTTGTAACTATGTAACATCGTCATATTCGTCAGTCCCCTCGCCGAATGATATTTAAAATTCTTCTCCATATATTCTACTAGTTCGTACAACTCCTTTCTGTAAATCGCGTAGTAAGAAACTATTACCATAGACACTAATAGTGGCAAGAAGTCGGCTAATTTATCCAAGCTTTCCATAATATCCTGCCATTCTGTGTAAAGGTGGACTACGAGAGCTGACGGCATAGAAATTAATACAAACAACACCATCCCTAAATAAATGTTGTTTATGTATATCTCAAGATTTTTCTTAGGGTTGGGAAACCAATCCCAGCAAGCGACTATTTTCAACGGCAAAACGATGTAGTGAATGTAGTTTGTAATTTTCTCCGTGTTTATGGTCGTCTTGCCGGACGCCATGTTGACTGTCAAATTTGCGCGGCAAATATGTCCCTTAGTTATGGCAGCTTGGTTAAATACCCTTCTGTAAAGTATTTTAGGGTGCATACACACTCGTTTTTGGCTTTTATTAAAATATTCAATTTTTATAAAAAGATTGAATTAGCTATTTAATCAAATTCAATATATCTGTTCAATCAGTTCCAGTACTTGAGGCACTGAGAGTTCGGATTTGATAACAATGTATCAAATGATCCCAATCTTCATAAGAACATAGTTGTTCTAAATTCAGATGCTATACCGTCACTAATTTCATTTAATAATATGATTTATTACTAATTTGGTAATTTAAATACCTGGTACCTAAAACCATACATTTTTTCCATTGCATTGTATTCCATTTCGTATTCCATTGCATTCCATTACATTGTAAGTCTCTTAAAGAAAATAATGAACGACATTTTAGACCGCAGTGTGGAAATGCTCCGCTAAAGTACAATTAATAAGTTTCAAACTAGAACGTTTTACAAATGTTCCAAGAAGTAATTAAACGTCAAGTATTCTAATTATACTTGAAGTTTTAATTGATCGTTTGTCATTTGCATAAATTACTGTTAGTTACAGAATTAAAATTTATATGCGAAAGGATTTAGATGGTGAAAAAAATTATCGTATTTTCAAAGTCGGAGATTTATAACGCCGTTTTTACCCAGCAACATGCAAGGACCTGGCATATTTATAACTGTCTTAAAAACATCTACAAACGTTTGTATTAATCCATACATGTAGCTACAGATAGGAAAAGGTAATCATTTTACATATTTTCAAAATATTTTATTGATAAATACTGTTAACAAATATTGTCATCAATTATACACAAGGATCAAATAAATATCTATACTTTTTCCTCATCCAGTTTGGGATGATTCAGCGTCCCTGTAAACATATTCAAAAATTAATAATGTGACCTATTTCCTCTGAACTATTATTATAGTAGGGGAGCCGAAGAGGGGATTTCGGGATTTACTCGAGCGCGGCAGATTAATATACAGGAGGATACCTTGTACCCGGTTAAGTACCTCCACCAAACATGAGCCCCATATATAAGGCCGCCCATGAAGGATACAGGATCAGATTAGTAAAAAAAAATTGACCATCGGATATTCTCAAGCGCGTCAGATTAAGGTAGGGTGAGTAAATAACGTCCTAAAAAGTGTATATTCCACTAATCTGACAATTTGAGCGTGACGTAAAGAAAGGGGAGGGCAGCAAAGTTGTAAAAAAAAATGTCATCTCGACATTCTCGAGCGTAGCTAATTTTTTTTTTATTTTGAAGGAAATAGTTCAAGAATAACGAAAAATATATAATCTGACGATTTCCGCAAGCCGAAATAACAAAAATTCGTCGATAAAGTTAAATGAGTGCAGCTGCGTGATGCTATTTCCTTCTCCGCGTTTCTATTCCTCTCGCACTCTTTCTCTATCTATTACTCTCTCACTCCGTCCCCACTCTGGTTTCTGATGCCATGACGCCAACGTATTCATAACGTACCTATAATTTTCAACGTGTTTCCAACGTTTTGGCGTTTTTGCTATTTTAGCACGTTACTTGTCCATGCATTATATATAATACATTTTCGGACTCACTGAGACATCCGTGCATTACATTTAATGCATGAGCCTATACTTTTTAAATTGGGTTATTTAGACTGGATGTGGGAGCTACTTTTTTATTTAACAGATGTATGAGCAATGAATGGAGAATAATGAAACATCAATGTCCCGCAAACTTTTTTTATTTTATTGGTTATATGACCTGGCATACCAATTAGTACTTTTTATTTGAAAAATATCTACTTGCAACTAAGATGATGGTTAATTAATAAAACATAATTTTTTTAAAGCTTTTTTTAAATTATTTCTTTATAAATACATGCATTGTACTAAAAAAACATACACTTATTTATTTTCATGCTATTTCCTGAGCTTTTCAATTAATTAAGTTCAATGATTTAAAAAAATTGAAAAAATATTTTTTTTTTTCGTCAGATTAGCCGAATCCCTCTAGATAATCGTCAGATTATGAGACAGTACGTATAGAACATAAAGATGAACCATATATATCTTAATCTGACGCGCTTGAGTATATCCAAATGGCGATTTTTTTTTGCATATTATGAGAATGGCCACGAGTTTGCGTCACATCGAAATCGTCAGATTATTGAATGAGAGCTTTTTTTTGGTGCACTTAACACTCCCTTAGAAAATCTGACGCGCTCGATAAAATTTTTTTTTTCTTCATTTTCAATCCTTAAATACAACCACCCCCATCATGGAAACGATCAGATTAAGATACGTACATTATTAAAAATACGTAGGGCAATGATGCTATCAATATCTGACGCGCTCGAGGATGTCCACGCCTCAGTTTTTTTTACATATTTAACAATCTATACCCGCTTTCCCCACCGATGAAAAGATATATATCATATAACATTTTTTTCTTCTTATCATCTAAGCTTTGCAATCCTATAGGTCTCTATGACGCTCGAGTAAATCCCCATTTAGCATCGTCGGCTCCCCTACTATTAGAAATTGTATTTTTGGTAGAAGCGAAATTAAATGCACTAGATCGAAAAAAGCTTCTTGAAATGACAGAATGTGTAAAGCTCTATATAAAATTTTATTTCATCACTGAATTCTGAACAGAATTACATACATAACCTCACGTCTGTATTCCCTGAAGGTTTAGGCAGAGGTGCATTTGTTGCACCCACATTTCGCCAGGTATGTATCAGTCCCACGTAATAAGGGGCGAGCCTGTTGCCGTTTTACGGACACGTTACCAGACTCCGTGCGGGTACTGGGAATTTTCTAATGGCAAAACCCAATAACTTTGCCCGACCCGGGAATCGAACCCAAAACTTCTAGATCGCACGGCGAATACTTGTACCGCGAGACCACGAGGCAGTCTGAACAGAATTATTGGCACTAAACCTACTTCTCCTTAGATCTCCTCTGCGCGATCCTGTATATCCTGCGCAGTTCCAAGAGTGCCCTCATGATGACCACGAGCTGCTGTTCGAAGTCCGTGACGGGGGCGTCAAGTGGCAGTCCCTTCTGGTTGCAAATCTTCACGTAGAGGCTCCAGATAGCCGCTCGGACGTGGCTCAGCTCCACGTGACGCCGCGAAGCTGTCTCCTTCAGCCGATTGAGCGCCAGTTCCCATTTTATCACCCGATTCCTTACCTTGTCGTAGCGCCACTGTTTGGGAAAGATTTTACTGTAAACTAGACGCTACAGAAAACAGACTTCAGTAGTATATGTATTACAAAACTTTAGATATTTGAAAAATTAAATATAAATTGTAGATGAATGTATGTCTCTCTACTAGAGAGTCTTTAGTAAAAATTTAGATGTCTGAAAAATCTTTATGAGCAGCATTTCTTAACTCACATTCCGCCAGTTATGTATCAGTCCCACATAATAGGAGGCGAACCATTAGCTGTTTTTCGGACACATTCCCAGACTCCGTGCTGCTACTGAGAATTTCGTAAAGGAAAAACCCAATAACACTTTGCCCGACCCCCAATTAAAACCTCTAGATGGCACACCACATACTTGTACCTCGAGTCCATGAGGTAGTCGAAGAAAATATTTCCTTACCCTCAAATTTGCCAGCGTGTTGTTAAGTCCCATTATGAAGAGTTTCTTCTCTTCAGTGAGTGCTGCGATCTCTTGCCGAGCATTCTCCAACATTTCCAGATCTCGCTCTTGACGTTCAGCGAGCGTGTTTTTTGCTGCAGCTGGTAATTGAATTTTTAGATGGTAAATGCGCAATAGTTTCCACTTGGTTCAAGAATTAAGAGATGTTCTGCAATTATAGATAATTCTGCAATTCTTTAAGCCTAATTACAATATATATTAAGACATATTATGAATTTATGATGGTCATTCATATCACCAAATACATATTTACGCTTATATTCCTATTTAAAATTGCGAACATTATTATTTAGTTTACTAACGGCAACCACGAGATGCCACATACACTACTCGTTTCTCTTTAAATATCTACTACTTAGTATACATACCCAGCCCGCACTTGGCCAGCAAAATGGACTAAGGCCTAAATGCCCAGCAATGGGACATATTTGAGTTGAGACGTATACATACCCAATGCTTCGTAACGATTTAGTACATCCAGCGGTTGTTTGAACTCCGGATAATTGTGCACTACTGCCATAAGATAGTCCTGTAAACAAAAGAATATTACCACTGTTAGTTAATTGAACTGCCGGTAGATGGCCACATAGTATGCGATAAACTAACGTGGGGTATTGAAGATCTAGACATCTTAGTTTAGTGCTGGATACATTCTTGTGAGATGTCACAAGAATTTTTGGCAAGGTACAATGTTTACCATGTTATCAGCAAATTTCTATCAATACCAGCACTGTATCTGGAATTGTGTCCGAAAGACGGCAATAAGCAAAATAGGAAACGATGACACATTTCTGCAACCACATTTTACAATGTGAATACAGACATAACTTCGAAAAGTCAGAGGTGTGTGCCTGGGGTACGAACCCGCGACCGCCGAGATTTTCGACCTCGATCCTAAACCCCGAGGCCATGACTTTTGTTTGTACCCATTGAATAATAAATTCCGTACCTCATAAATTGTATAATCTTTGACTTGCTTCTCCATGAGTTGTCTGACTTCCTCCATCTCCGCGACCCGTTGTCTCATGGCCTCAGTCTCGCGCGTCTTCCGAAGCAGCACCTCATTGTCTGCCTCCATCTTGCGTTCAGCGCGGTCGCGTTTCTCTTGGTTCTCCCTTATAAACTACGCCATGATAGTACAAGATAAAGTTAGTGAATTCTCTCAAGTTATAGAGGAGGCTCGTGCCCAACAGTACGACATATATGACTGATAATTAATGACGTTGGTTTTTGTGGTAGCAAGTAAATATGTTTGAATAGTTCTGCCACGTGAAAATTCTTGTTCTGTAGAATATTTTAAAGTACAAATTAAATCTTGAAAAGAGACATGCCTATATTTAATTATCATTGTAAAAAAAGGAACAAATAAAATTATTCGGTTTATAAGTTTTCTCTAAGGAAATTCCTTTATTTCTAAGCCAAGTATTGGTATACTTTTCACCTTATTGAAACTGATAAACGACTCCTTCAACAGCATTTCTTTGTTTCGCAACTCAGCCCACTTGGCGTCCATCATCACTCTGTTCTTCTTTTCCTGTTCTCTCTTCTCGGCCAACTTCTCTTCTGCCTCCATGAGATCGCGGCGCGCTTGCTCCATCAGCACTTGGGGAGTGGGACGCGCGATGTCCCATACTGGATATTTTCTATTCAAAATAATGGGTCAAAGTAAGAGTATTTGGAATTCGATCGAGATAAAATGTCGATGGTTTAAATCCCAAGCGGATACCAATGACTTTTGAAAGTTATGTGGGTATTTGGTGTGTAGATACGCAAGTAACTGTAATAGGCTCGTATCCTATTTCATGGGAAATTAATTGCAACTGACCAAACGTGAGTGGTGGAATTAAATTTCTACCTACCTTTTGAGCGATGCGGGCGTGAAATTCTTATAAAGTTAAGGTGTTAAGATACCTACTCTCGAACTAAATTAAGCGTGTAGGTAGATACATCATGGCTATTTTACACCCTTAGAAATGTTTAGAAACTTACTTTACCATACTGGCGCTCTCTTTCATAGACTTGAAATATTCCTCTGTGCATTCCACAGGAGGACCATGTGGTATGGCAATTGGTGCTAAATCTTTAAGATTTTTATTCATTTTCAGTAACCTTGTGTATAGCAATATAAAAGAAAAAAGGACCCAGAACAAGAAAGCAAAATAACTTTAGTTGCTAAGCAATAGATATGGGGAAAAATGGAAGAGAAAAAAACTTTTGGTAAATGCATTGGCATTTTCACAGCCACTGAGTACATATTTTTAAATTACAATAAATAAATGAAAATATCAGTAGGGACAGAAAATTTAAAATAATAATATAGTAGTATATTTTGTTTAATATTTCAGTAGTATTTTTCATGGAACATAAATCTGTATTCGGTAATAAAATATTCATTGCCTAAATTCACGTAAAAATGCTAAAGATTGTCTGTGGCTAACTTTAAGTGACGTAGTAACTTTAATCGATATACTATCTTATAGATACGCTAAAGTATAAGAATATTTTACTATACAGCATTAAATCTTGATGCTCGCAATAAATATTTTTTAAAAAGACAAAATATAATTTCTCTTAATCATGAAGATATGATGTAACTGTAACCATGAAAAGATGTTTCAGCATTGATTGTATTTATGTGTTGAAAAAGAACAAAATTTTTAATCATGGCAGATTTAAGAGACACACATAATGAGTAGAAACTTTATTTCTTAAGAACCATATTAATACGTGATTATCTTTTTATGTCACGTCAGCATATTAAGCATACAAACCACACTAAAAAACTTTGAGTAGTTACGTTAATTTTAAATTAAGTTCAAATCATCGACTTACATTTAGGTTCTACTCACAGATAATCGCACAAAATCGTAATTTTCATCATTTGCTATTAGCTTCTTATACGTATCGGAAACTTATCAATATCGACATCGTCGCAACTCAATCTACCATTACACCCCTATATACCATAGACACCACATTTATGATGACAGTCTAAAGTCAAAATTATAAAATAAAAATTAAAAACTGAAAACACGGGTTTAGGACTAGATAGGTTATGTTCAGTAAGTTAACATTTAAGTTATAATTGGTATATATAAATAGTCAATATTTCATTTCAAAAAAGAAAAATGGACTTAAATTTATCATTTATAACCGGCATTGGTTGTGGCCTATGTCTAGGTATATCCATATTTGCATTTAAAAGGTATTTTGGATCTTTTTCGAATGCTGAAAAGGCTATAAAAAAGGTAAGTCGTCTTTTATATTTTATTAATCAAAACATATCTCTACCTGCTCCAAAATCGAGTATATAAGCTTTAGTATATTTTTTTCTTTTTAAATCTTAAAATATTTATAAATCTAGTAATTGTATTACTAGTTACAATAAAAATAAATATGTAGCTACAAACAGGACGCATATTATAATAATCGATATTACAGCATAAATCTGAGTTAATATAAAAGTTCTGTGCATGTTTTTGAACCGTAAAACAGGACCCAACATGTTACAAAATTGGTATGCATACTGCCTGGATGATGTAACAACAATTTAAGTAAACACAGGCATATATTTATGTCTTTGGATTAAATATGTTTTACTATTTTTTCTTAACTGTGAATACATTCCACCTGAAAACCTAACAATGTATTTGTTCTGTTATAAAAACTATCTCTTAATATAATTTTAGTTATTAACATCATGGACATAGATTTCTTTTTCTATATTCTAGCAACTCCTACAATATTACTAAACATAGGTCTCTCCTAAAGTTGTGTGGGAACAACTCAAGGTGTTAATTGAGTAGAATTAATCTAAAGTATTATGATAAAAAACAAAGGTTTGTGTATGTTTGTTCTGAATAAACTTAAATACTACTGAACATATTAGATGATTTTTGATATGGAGAAAGATGTAATATACCACTGAAGTAATATAGTATTTGTGTAGGAGTGGGCATATGGCATTTGATATCTTAAAAAAATGTTGTATAATATGAAATCAATACAAATTTGTCTTTTATCGAAATAAAGTATTGTAAACAGAACTAATGAATGAATGAATTTTGGTGATGTGAGTTGCGCAACTATGTAATAAATTGTATATCAATGTTATAGATGTTAATTAATAATGATTGCAGTTTTCAAAATTGTTATTGCATCATTCTTACTTTTATTACAGTACTGTTTTCAAATGTTTATGCAACAATTAATAAAACATAACTCTAGATTTGCAAATCACTTATTATTAAAAATTTTGCCCAGTTTTGTGATTGACTAACAATGAAATACATGAAACAGCTCTTTTTTGCACTTTTTCACATTAAATTTTGATGCAGCGAAAGATATGTATTTTCAACAAAACTAAAAGGAAATTTCTTTTACAGTTTACTTCCAAAGAAGAGTACAAACTAGTCCTGGTCGTTAGAACAGATCTGAATATGGGCAAAGGTAAGATTGCTGCTCAGTGTGCCCATGCAGCAGTTGGAGCCTTCGAAAAAGCCCAACGTAAAGACCCGGAGGGGCTCAAATCCTGGCAGATGACTGGCCAGGCCAAGGTGGCCTTAAAGACTGATTCATTGGACGAAATTAAACAAATAGCTGATAATGCAAAAAAGATGGGACTTATTACATCCTTAATTAGAGATGCTGGCCGCACACAAATTGCCCCAAATTCAGTTACGGTTTTAGGCGTTGGACCCGCACCAAAAGATGTTATTGACAAAGTGACTGGACACTTGAAGCTTTTGTGATGTTTGAATAAATGTTTGATTTGATATCTTTTTTTATTTATGCATTTCTATAGAAATATTTTTAGGAGTACAAACAATTTTTTTCTACAAATATAGATAGACTTCAAGAAAATTATTTCTTACATTGAGCACTCCTTAAATCATTATAAAAGTTTTATCTGTTGGTAACAGTGACTTCAATTCAAATAAGAAACTAAGAATACAATAGATTTAAGTGTGATGTCGTACGAAATTTTAGTACCAAAAAGATTTAAACCAACAAAGATTACCAAGTACAAGTTTTTATTGATCATCAAAATGGGGTACATATCGTTCTCTCCTGTATAATTAGGGCTCCTCAACCGCAGAAAGTGCATTTCCGCAATATGTCCTGGTGGAATTCAGTCACCAATTATAATAGAAGATTTATGCATAATAAATAAATTGGGTACTCTGTTGACACTTAGCCTTGCTAGTTTATAAAAATACGTTAGTAATCCTTTATCCTTGTAAACATAGACCCTTAACTTAGGTAATGAAATCCCAAATTCAGTTTTATAGATCATTTCATGGCTTCATTCTCATATCACGTGCTTCCTTTTCGTCGATGAGGTGCATTTTAAACCGATAAATGTTTAATTCTATATGTAGACTGCCTCGGCGTCTCGCAGAACAAGTATGTGCCGTGCGATATTGAGGTCGATATCCAAGTCAAGCAAAGTTAGTAGGTTTTTCCATTAAGAAATTTTCAGCAGGAGCACGGAGTCTGGGATGTACCCAAAAATTGCAACAGGCTCGCACCATATTGTGGCACTGATACATAACTGGCGAAATGTGGCTGTAGAAATGCACCTCTGCCTACCCCCGTATATGTATGTAAGTATGTACCTATGTGAATGTGTAACACCTTAATATTTATGTTTGTTTCAATCCAAACATAACCTTGAAATTGCAGTTGATACTTACACTATTAAAATATTTAATTGCTGTGTTTAATACCTACACTACGTTGATCAGTAACTGCTAAGCATAGCCTTAGTACCAATTATATGTGACAAACATTGCTGGCTTATTTTTAGTAACGATAACAATCATTTGTTGCAGTTTTGATATGCATACATTTTTTTCTTTTTGCTTGTGCCCTCAAAGGGTAAGCATAAAGTGAATCTTCTCTCAAACGGAAAACCCAATTACATTGCCCTGTCCGGAAATAAAGTACGGGTGAATTAATATCCGACCTGATACCTCGATCCAACAAGGCAGATAAACATATTAAGAAATAGTTATAGAAACCAATTAAAGACCCTCTCCAACTTCAAGCGTTTTATCATAAATTATTTGCTATCATTTTTGTATATTTAGGTATGTACATTATATGTATACATCAAAATATGTAAGTACGTGGCACTGCTGGGACCTATAAAGTTGAGAAGGTATAGGCCTTAGTCCACCACGCTAGTCTAGTGCGGGTTGGCGAACTACACACCAAAGAAACTCCCTTACTATTAATATTAATGAAAACAATCTAATAATATTAGTAAACTTAATACAACACGTATTGTCCTTAATCACTCGTTAGATATTACATCATGGCTGGTTGTCTGGAAGAGACCGCTTTGAGTGATAAGAACGCTAATTAATCCGCTATAACTTATAAATTATTTTTCCTGTTTGAAAGGGGTACAGTAATGTGTATTTATTATCTATTTATGTAAGTACCTATTATATTGTTACATACTTTATTCATTATTCTTCACCAGTTCAAAATTATACTGGGCCAAATGTTTGCCGGACATACATAGCTGGCCAAAAGTTTAGGACCACCTTCTTTAAGTAGAAAAGTTCAATGAAACCCAAAACAATATAACCATATAAAACAAGTTTAATTCATAAAATAAAATACACATTCAGAATTACAAATAATAATTGCTTAATTTTTAAGTCGTTCTTTGGAACAGTTTTCACTTTTCTTGGGACTTGTACCAAATCTCCATTTTAAAAGTTTGAGAAACAACTTCATACCAAAAAGAACCACCACCATGCTTGGAATACATGGTGAAGTGACGAAATCCCGGTGTAAACCTGTGTCGTCATGTCATTAGAACTCTTGTGTAAAATGTTATTAAAATTCTATGAAAAAAAAAATGTTTGGAATAAAGCCAAAACGGGACGCTAGGACCTTGAACGAACAGCGAAAATGATTTTTTTCTTTCTTGGAATCTAGATTTTAGTGCCAATGCCCCGGGTGTTTGGGTGATGAAATCTCCAGACTCCTTACACCTCCATGAGAAGTACTTATACGGATAGCGTGAAATATGTTTCGACTTTCATATATACCTACCTAATATCTACCTATATATCTAAAGAGTGCCTGACACACTAGTAATATTAATGGACCACACTCGACCTTCAAAACTTTGCCCCACTGTTTGTTACATCGCTACATCCATGCATAACAATAACACAATTTGCGGCAACGATTTCATCGATAATTATTATGTAATTTGAATTTGTTTTTTTCGTCATGCTTATTTATAATTTTCTTAAGTGTTGCTTGTGCTCATCATTTTGTATAGAACGCTTCTATGACAAAATAATTACGTCCTTTTTCCATACTACCAATAATTTTTCTACGGTAAACACATTCCATCATGTAATTGACCGCTGATAACGCCAGAAGCTTTTCATTATATTAAAACCGCATACAATGCAACATAAATTTCTGTCCAATACGTAAAGAAGTCGTGAAATAGCTTGCATGAACGTGTGATCGAGTGAAACCTGCGATCATACGATGTGTACCTACGTCACAGCGGAGCTTCGTAGCCCTCCACACAGGCAGATGAATCAACACAAGGCTATATTGAAAATATGCATCCAGTCTGGCAGAAGGTCATTAAACTGTATTTGTAAAACAGTAATCATTATTAAATATCAGAATTTGTTTTCTGAAGATTATCTAGGTAGCTATCTGACAGCTTTCTAATGATACTGTAAAAAAATACCTTTAACGCTAAAATAATTTCATTCAGGCTCAAATTAGATATGTTTTTTTTTATCTGGCGCCGGGACAATTGCAACTACACATAAATTCAAATCTATAGAATATTAATGATTTGCACATTTATGAAGTAAATTGGACAATGTTTCACTAAATTCCTTTATTCATTATAGTATTTATGTATAGGTACTTAGTAATGAACGAAAATGGTTCCACAGAACAGTTGAAGAAGGAAGTTATCTGTCCCATGTTTATTCTATTACAATCACACGAATAATTTTAAAAATATCAAACATAAATAAAGGGCTGCTATTTGTTGTCACATTTGTCTGGACTAAGGAGCGTGTGTGTCAAACATATGATAGTCTAATCGCAGGTTCAGCACGGTCGGCATGCTGACATTTCTTTCTAGTCTTATTCAACTATTCTGTGGTTCCTACTTTATTGTATTCTCAAGAATTAATACAAGTATAAATAAAACACGAATTACCGAAGAAAATTTATTAAAAAGATAAATGTTCGAAAATGAATATCCAAAATGGATTTATAAGATCGAACGCACATCAATGATACGGAAAGAATTTTTAGTTATTTTACTTGAAACTATAGTATCCCTATACTACGGTAATAACTTTGGAATATTTTGTTTATTTGGTGTGACAATGTGCGTTCGGCCTTATCGTATAAAATCAATATAAAAATAATTAAAACTATTAAAATTTATCACCATACTTACACTTCTGAAAAGAGATATCAAAATTGTACATGATCGAAACGTAAACGCTAAACATTATTATTATTAGTCTCAGTGATATCAAACTCACTCACTGGTTAATAATTTCATAATAGAGTAAGCGATGCGATCTGCCGGCATAGCAATTGCGATCGGTCGCAAACTCAAACTGGTCTTCGAGAAGTGTAAATAAAGAATAGCCAGTGCAGTATATAACGAATGCATTTTTGATGATATAAAAAAAAACTGCACTGCTGACGTAGAAGAAAGTTTTAACTTAACCTAAACAGGCGGATAATTTTGAGAAACGCCATTAATTGAGTTGTTTTAGCATTCCTAGACTACAACAACTCAATTATTTGCGTTACGGCTAGTTCACGATGGTGATTAGTTTCAAATACAGTATAAACTCGATGTAATGTCATTCGATTTAACAGCAATCTCCTTAAAGCGTCAGTGACTTGGCTTTGATTAGTTTAGCTTGCCTTCCGTACAATGACTGCCTACTCTACATTCAGTGTCGTTACATAGAGTTCAAACTGTTACTGGATTGGTCTTGACATTGCTGGATATTGAAACCGATGTTTAGCCAATTTCATCTTTACTATTGCAAGTCAAATGTCTAGTTTGCAGAGGGTTTTTCTAGACAAGAAGTCGACATGAAAGATATTGGTGAAGGTACAGACATTTCATGTTTCATTTATACTGCATAGTGCTTACAACAAAATTATATTACGGTGATTATCGAATAATGATTAAAAAGAACAGGATTCAATGCAATAGTTGTGTCGTGTAGGTATATGAGACTTTTCGGCCTCGCGGAGCCAGACCCGATACAAATATTTCAGAATGACCTTGACAGAATGAACAATGACGCATTGAAATACAATTTCTGCAATGTAAATGCGAAATTTAAAAGCACAACCTCTTCTGCAAACTAATTCTTGGCATTTGCCTCGCGCAATAATTAGACTTAAAACTTAGACATCTTACTGAATGTTGATCATGTCTGTCATGGCTGATTTTTTTTACCTTACTCTAAAATCTTATAAGTTTTTTAATAAAACTCTTTACTGATGTTAGTTTTGTTAAATAACTTAGGGCTAGTCTACCATCCTCTTTGGTTCTCTGTTGAATGGAAACGTAAGGAGAAATAAGGCAAACTACAAAGCCAAGTCAGACATGTTCAAAATTTAATAAGGGTTTTATTTATTATCACTATACCTAAAGAGGGCCTAGAGAGTGATATTGGACAATCGTGATCTATACTTATAAAGAAAAACAATGTTCTTTTTTGTTACGATTAAACATAAAGACAAATCAACCGAATTGAATGATTCTTGATACGGACAAGAATGGAACTATGAGAATCGTCAATAAGGATTGAAATTTAAGTAAATGTAAAAAATCTAAACGATATACTAATTCATAAATTTTGGTCGGGGGCGGTACTTCCATAGAAACCCAGCTTGCCCCACCAAATTTCGAAAAACTATTTTTTGACAAAACATTTGTAATTTAAAAATTATTTAAAATAATATTAATTTAAAAATTAGAATATCTGACACCACATTAAAAATGTATATGCTTCGTTGCTAGTACTCCACTGATTTTGATGTTCTTTGTAAGTGATCAAGATTGTAGAATGTTACTCTCTTTACCCTTCTAACAAAGTAGTTGTACTTTAAGTACATGAAACGTAGCCACTAAACGACTAAGGAGCAGTAAACAACTATCGGAGGGTTGTAGAACACTGGCGCTTATAATTTTTACCCACAGAGGGAAAGGCATCGGCTATGGCACCAAAAATTAAGTAAAAAACCGCAACCCATTAATGTTGTTAAATGTTGCTCATAGCTAGCAATGTAATTACTCAATACTACAGGATGTATTTAGACCGTGATCGGAAACTTAGGCAGGTAACAGCTAAGGAGATTACAAATGCTCCGGTGACCCCGACATACCCTTTTCGGCCTCCCCCCGAGGTACCGAACAGGGAGCTTAAGGTGCTTTCCTCTCGTTAAAAAAAAAAAGGTGATTACAAATCCTTGGCGTTACAGAAAGTTCCGACAATGAATTTTAAGTTTTCCATACGAACCACATACATATTATACTATTGGTTGTATGGAAAACGTCAAATTTTTTGTTTTCTGGCGAAATTTTCTCTAATGCCAGGAGGTTGGTAATTACTCTATCTATTACCTGCCTTAGTTTCCGATCACGGTCTGAATACACCCTGTTTAGGTTATAAATAGACCGTGATCAAAAATTAAGACAGGCAATAGTTATGGTGATTAAAAAAACATTGACGGTAAAAATAACAGGACAAAAAATGGAAATTTTGACGTTTTCTATTAGTCTTTTCCAAACCTGTACACGTGATATAAATCCTTGTTTAAAACTTGATTTGTTAATAACACTTAAGTTGTAAAATATAATAGTACAGCGAACGAACATGGGAGTTACATTGGAATTTGGACCTGATCAGAGTGGGCTTGAAGAAGATTTTGAGAAAGTATCTAGATTAAATGATAAATATTTTTAACAAAAGGCTGTATGTAATCCACATCAGATAAATATTTTTTTTATGGATTTTTGTCATCTGCAAAGTGTCCTACAGCTTGGTAACTTAAAAATGTCGACTCAAAGGGTCTCCTCTTCATTGACTATCAATTTTACGTACTTTGGCCGTGATTGTGACTAGCAGTTTTTATCTGTTACGAACTGAATTTCTAATACTTCTGCCGTTGGTATCTAAAAGAACATATTGTTTTTGGATATCTAGTTTAAGTAAGTACCCGTAAACTAGAAAGAAAATATGTCAATCGCTTTTAATCGTACCTAAAATTTTGATAGCATTTACTGGGATTTAAGACGGCAGATTTGAACTATAAAATATGTTGCTAGAAGCTATTATGAAATACGGTGGGATGTGATAGAAAACTGCTTGGCTATTAGTGGCTACGCTCATAGTAAACGAATATCTTACCTAATTTTATTAAACCTAACAATATTAAATATTCAAACTTAATTTAAACTTAATAATAAAAATGCATAAAAGCTGGCGATTGATTTGTAATCTCTACGCGTGTTACGATGGCAGTGAAATGGCCGAAATTTATTATTTTTTTAAATTTTCTAAATTACCCGTATCCGAAAAAGCGAGGTATCTTTATAAGTCAGGAACTTAAATTACGATAGAATTAGGCAAATTGTAATCGTTACATGACCGTCTGGGCACGGGTCTCCTCTAGCACTGCGAGGATTTAACCCTTGGTCCACCATGCCGGCCTAGTGCGGACTACAGACTTAAGAAATTCCTAAGAACTTTTAGGTGTGCAGGTTTCATCACGATGTTTTCCTTAATGATAAAAGCAAGTGATAATTCATTGTGAATACACACATAACTTCGAGAAGTCAGGGATGTGTGGCTGGACTTTGAACCCGTACGACCAAGATTCTCGCCCGCGTGCCTACACTGCTTCAGTCATTGCATATACTATCCCAAAGAGTGATCTATATTAGGGATGTTGCGGATTCAATTTTTTTCACATCCGCGGATGCGGATGCGAATTTTAAGAGGCTCACATCCGCGGAGGCGGATCTGTATAAAATTGATCGATTGGTTGATCTGTATAGAATGTTATTGCTTTCCTATTGGTCAATCAGCACGTGCGGTCAACCACTCGACACTCGAGACCGACACGCGCACCTCGCCGCCCCTCACCGCGTTCTTTCTTTTCGCGATCTGCTACACATCCGCACCCGCATCAGCTCCGCAGCGATTTATGTGGATGCGGATGCCGATGCGGATGTCTAAATCGATGCGAATGTTCCGCATATGCGGATGCGGATGCGAATATTCGCAACATCCCTAATCTATATTACGATTAAATCAATCATCAAGAAAGTTATCATAATATCAGACAACTTTATAGAGCTGATTAAACTGTAAAGTTAATGAGAATTTTAATTGCACTCTTTTATAACAATTACAATGAGCCCAAATCGTGATTACTTATGACCACGCGAAAATATTACAAGTCAATCACCATTAACAAAATCAATTATTTTGTGATAACTTTTCAAGACCATGGACTATCAGTCAGATAAAAGCAATTGAAAATAAAGTTACGTTAATCTGTATATTTCAACTAAAGTTTATAATTATGATAAAATAGCACCATACGTCCTACAGACTTTCAAACTTAAAGTCAATAGGCATATTTTATATAAATTGTAAAATATTAATTGCATAATTTTAAGGCACTTTTTTACTTTTCATCGTGAAACTATAAAGTTTCTAATCTATGCTGCAACTATTAACCAAAGCCGATTCTGTACGGGTTCAATGACATTATTTAGAGGTTCACAAAATTATGCTCCATTCGTAGAACTTCCAAGGGTCAACTAACATACTTATTTGTCTTTAAATTGTTTTCGTCATAATCATTCATCCATAACAAGTCCACTTCTGTACATATGCTTCAAACTTCCAGAATTTTCTGCTGTTACTCCAACCCTGTCTTAAGAAACTTATTCTGTTGAAGATGTAATTTCATCACTACTTGTAAACTAGCTGAAAAAATCCAGTCTCATTGACCATTAAAAACCTCCAAAACACCGGGTGTATTCAGACCGTGATCGGACACTAAGGCAAGTAATAGCTAAGATGAACACAAATCATAAATATCATCAAAATACCATCAAAAGATATAAATTTTATGATGATGGTGATGCCAACCATGAATATTTAATGTGTCTGGTTTGTATGGAGATCTGGCCTATAGCTGATCTATTAATCCGAAATTCTGCCTTAGTCCATCTCAAGTATAAGTTAAGATGATAGTCCCAGAGAGTTTATTTCGCAGGCCCTTTCATAATTCCATGCGCCTACACTCCATAGACTAGTTTTGTTACTCTTTCTTCGTAGATCATGTATCGAAATAGTTTTAAAACCTTTCAATTTACGCTTATTTTCATGTCTTCTTATTTCATCCATCGTTTCCTAACTTTTATTCCATTATTAAAATTGAATTTGAACCTTATACCATTGATGATATTTTAAAAGTTATATCTTAAAGACATCTAAAGGTAAACATTTGGTAGTTTCCTAAAAACTGATTATAAGACTACATGAATAATTAATGTGTTCTACGTACCTCGAAGTTCTTATGGTAATCTTGAAATAACGATCTGATGAAATGTTCAGCGAATTCTTGTAATTAATATTGTCCTACTGTCCTTGTTAACTTACCAAAATTAAATTTGCAGGTCCATATTTTATCAACAATGGCTAAACCTGCATAAAGCAGCAAAAGCAAATACTGTTTCATCTGAATATTTTTTTCATAGCAATTTTTCTTACAAGTAGGTAGTTATAAAATATCTATCATGATTACATGTTACAAAATTGAGCAAAGAACATTATTACACACCCTGTTTTCCACAAAAATGTTATTCTTAACTCCTGAATTAGCAACATTTGTTTTAAAATTACATAAATCCTGAATTTTGTTACATTCTCTCAAATATAGTGACTGGATTGAAATCTAAATTTTTACTTGCCTATTCACTGTCATATTATTATTACTGTATAAGAATATTTAGAACCAACATAATGTCTGAACTGATTGTCACAAATGGACTGAAATAGTTGAACACAAATAATAGTTACATATCCCAGAGCCGCCAGACGTCAAATATTTTCTGACAGACGAAATGTGGACAATTGAGGAGTGTTAGTATGTAATACCATCGTATGCCTATCTGCTAACTTGGTCGAACGACCTATTTCCAGAAATAAGGAGGTCAAAGTACCTAAAACATTTACTGACCTCACGTAAATTCTCGTGGCTGATTTTCACGATATTTTTTCAGCCATATCGCTTTGCAGACTCTTAAAGGTATTAATATAATTCATTAACTGCACCTAAATTCCAATTTTCCAATTTCATGTATGTTTTAAACCCTTTGAAATGAAGACAGACCGATCCAAGGGGCCAATTTTCCAAAAACTCAATACCAGTATGCACGTGAGGTCAGTACAGTTTCTGACCCAAAACGGTTTTGAGGTACATTGACCTCGTTTGACCAAGTTAGCTGATAGGCATACGATCACAGTACCACTAACAATACTCAATAGTCCACATTTCGCCCTTCAGAAGTTACATTACGTCTGGCGTCTCCGGGATCTGCTCTATAAGGCACATTCAAGAATGTGGGGGGGACGGCGGCGGCTTCTTCAGATCCTCGAGATATTTCTTAGTAGCCTCGATGCATTTCTTAGCGTTCTCCGCTGTCTGAGGATCATCCTTGCACAGTTCCGCCGCTTGCTCAGTCATGCTCAGAACAACCGATAGGCCGGTTTTCATGATTTCGGCGTTCAGAACTGGCAACTGGAGAGAGGAGACGGAATTCAAAACATTGCAGGAGAATCTCAAGCCAGAAGTGAGGAGAGATGGAAGTTATCCGCAACATGATGCTCTGTTTGGACAGCATCGTTCTTACCATCAGGTACGCTAACTTCGTCATGCCAGTGAAATATACAGCTGAAGACATATTGGGTGCATACAGACCGTGATCAAACAACAAGGCAGGTAATACCGACGGCGATTACTAACCCATTGGGGTTAAAAAAAACCCCAACATTTTTTTTAAATATTGACGATTTTTTAACAACCACATACACATGATATTATATAATTGTTGTTTTAGTTTTCAATCACGGTCTATATATACCTGTATATAAAAACTATGTATGCCATGTACACAGGTGTATTCAGACCGTGATCGGGGACTGAGGCAGGTAATATCTTATCTAATGTGATTACAAACCCTCTGGCGTTACCGAAACCCGATACAAGATAAAAATTTTGGCGTTTTCCACACATACCTACATTTAATACGGATGGTTGTATGGAAAACCTCAAACTTTTTATTTTTCATCGGGATTTTCTTTAACACCAATGGGTTCATAATGACCGTAGCTATTACCCACCTAAGTTTCCGATGACGGTCTGTATACACCCTGTTTAAAAACAAAAACAAACGTTATGTCTAATCGTCAGTTCGGCGATATCACTTACCTCCGGCATTTGCAGCAAGTTTTCCGTGGCAGCGTGTGGGTGGAGCCGGCGCTTCTTGGTGGGGCGCCGCGCGGGGCCTTCGGTCCCTTTGTCCTGGTTCACCTCGCTCTCCTCGCGGTGCATGTCACGGTACGGACACGCGCACGAACGCATGCCCACCGTCACCCGACCGTACACATTGCCCCTACACATCAAACACTCATCATCATCAGCCCTTATAGGTCCCACTGCAGGGCACGGGCCTCCTCTACCATTGAGAGGATTTAAGCCATAATCCACCACGCTAGCCTAGTGCGGGTTGGCGGAGTACACACCTAAGAAATTCGTAAAAACTTTTTAGGTGTGCAGCTTCCATCACGATGTTTTCCTTCACCGTTAAAGCAAGTGATAATTCATTATGAATACACACATAATAGTGACAAGTCAGAGGTGTCAGTCAGAGTCTGGGGTTTGAACCCGCAAACGTCGAGATTCTCGACCGTGCGCCCAAACCTCAAGGCCATCACTGCTTACACCAAACACTGTATTCACATGACCCCATTAAAATTCTACTGCTGGACACAGGCCTTATATAAAACTTAGAGTATAAGCGAGCTAAAAACTTTAGAAATCCGTGCAGGAAAGTTCCTTAGGATGTTATTTTTATCGCTAGAATGCTTGATGATTCATCATGCATACATACCTAATTTCGGAAATTCAACAGTGTGCTTAGGATTTGGAAGTTGATGAATATTAATACTGTTATTGCAGATTTGGTGACGACGTATTTCAAGGTGAAAATATCCTGAATTCATAATGTTGTTCAGAAGCTCTATGCCATCTAGATGTACATTGTCCAATATATATAAATAAAGTAATACAATGAGAAAGTAATAGATGTACTCGTGATCTTCCAGCGTGAAGACGATGGCGATGGCGCGGCGGTTGATGCCCGAGCTGCAGGAGTTCTTGCAGACGAGCACGTAGGCGTGGCTGACGGGCTCGGCGGAGCGCTTGTCGAACCGCACCACCACCGACAGCCACGAGTCCTCGCGCTCCGGCGCGCCGCAGTAGTACACGCCGTCCATCGTGGCGGCCGCGCGGTCCGACCGCAGCACGTTGTACCTCACCTCCTTCGGCTTACCTGCAGCACCACCTCCGTCGTCATCCGGCGAGCCCACACCTATGTATTCAGACCGTCGTCGGAAACTAACGCAGGTGATAGCAACGGTGATCACAAACCCCCTTGTGTAAACAAAATTGCGTCAAAAGATGAAAATTTTCACGTTTTCCATAGAAACCACGTACACGTACAGACACTAGTTGTATGGAAAACGTCAATTTTTTTTATTTTTTTCCCGATTTTTTTTAACACCAGGGGGTTTGTTATCACTTTAGATATTACTTGCCTCAATTTCCGATCACGGTCTGAATACACCTGTATACATAGACCTCCTCACCGATTTCGGTGACGGCGACCCTAACTACAATCTTCGATCATTGGCTTGCTAAGCCGAATTTAAGCGGTCTTCTTCTCTGAACTAGCTAAAGGTAGACGTAGGCACGGCGGCCAGCATCTATGTACGTTACAGGGACTATATACTAATACTATATACTAATTCTACTATATACTATATACTAATTCTATATACTATATATATACTATATACTAATTCTACCAACGCTTACAGCTTCTGCCTCGTGGTCTCGCGGTACAAGTATGTGCCGTGCGATCGAGAAGTCTTTGGCTCGATTCCCGTGTTGGGGAAAGTGTTATTGGGTTTTACCATTAGAAAATTCTCAGTAGTAGCAGGGAGTTTGAAAATGTGCCCGAAAAACGGTAATAGGTCCCCCCCTCCCCTATTACGTGGGACTGATACTTACCTGGCGAAATGTGGGTGCAGGAATGCATCTTTGCCTACACCTGAATATAGGCGTGAGGTTATGTATGTATGTATGCTTCTACAGCTACAACTCACCGATCATGTTGGGAGCCTCGGAGTGTTGCACGCAAGTCACCACTCTCTTCTGGGCTTGCGCTTCGTCCGAGAACACTGTGGTTGCGCGCACGTACATCGACTGGGGGAACAGCGTGTGGTCCCAGTTAAACTCGAAGGCCATTGGCGTGTTGTCGTTCACGTACACACGGTCCAACAAGTGCGAATACTGTAGGCAAACATTGAAAGGAAGTTTGAAAGTAGCTTCTGTGATTGATAAGCTGAAAGGACACCGTCTGTCGTGGTATGGGCATATTATGAGGAGAGACAAAACATATGTTGGTAAAAAAGTAATGAGCATGAAAGTTGAAGGATGGACAAGCCGAGGAAGGCCAAAGAAAACATGGATGGAGTGCGTGAGAGGAGATATGAAAGAGAAAGGGATGACTGAAGACATGACGGCTGATAGGGATGTGTGGAAGGACAAAACATGCTGCGCCGACTTCAAATAAAAATTGGGAGCAGGGCAAGAGAATGATGACTGTAAACAAACATTAACATTAGATCGATCGTACAGACGAATCGTACCGTGTTTGGGGCCCTTAACGACGATCATCGCGCCAATTTGACCACGAGCTTGACAACTCAAACATATGCATTGGAATAAATAATAAAAGGGTGATTAAACTCGAACATGCAATACCTCGGCGAGGCGGCGACGCGTAATTCACGCGGTTGCATAGCGAATTATTATTACCTACAAAACCTTAGCGGAGCGCAAGCGATCGCACCATCGTATCGGTCTCAAAACGTGGTCTCTATCGAGTATCACAAGTTAATCAACAGTGCAAGACAAATATCTTTCTTCTTCATCAACCCATATACGCCCACTGCTGAGCACGGGTCTCCTCTACCATTGAGAAGGTTTAGGCCATAGTCCACCACGCTGGCCTAGTGCGGGTTGGCGGACTACACACCTAAGAAATTCCTAAGAACTTTTTAGGTGTGCAGGTTTCATCACGATGTTTTCCTTCACCGTTAAAGCAAGTGATAATTCAATTTGAATACACACATAACTTTGAAAAGTCAGTGGTGTGTGCCTGGGGTTCGAACCCGCGACCGCCGAGATTCTCGACCGCGCGCCTAAACCTCGAGGCCATCACTGCTTATAAGACAAATATATTTAACTTAATCACTACATAGTATAAAACAAAGTCGCTTTCTCTGTCCCTATGCCCTTTTGTATGCTTAAATCTTTGAAACTACGCAACGGATTTTGATGCGATTTTTTTTAATAGATAGAGTGATTGAAGAGGAAGGTTTATATGTATGATAACATCCATTGAATATCAGCATTGCACCCGTGCGAAGCCGGGGCGGGTCGCTAGTTAAGGGCGCTATTACACTTTTATGCAAAAATCGACGCTTTTCACGTGCCTTTTTATTGAATTAAAATATTTCAAATGTTAACAAATTATATATACAATCAAAGAGCATATATTCATCTATACATGTAATTAAAAAAAAGTATATGTCACCATATAAAATGTATACACAAAGACGATTTTACCAACACAATGATCGCTCAAAATTGAGAATAGGGTCTAAGTAGGTACCCTATACATTAAAATTAATCAATGTTTCGACTTTAAATATACATAATATTGCGACCTATATACTCCTCAATACAAATAGTAAACATTTTGGACATAGAAATATATAGTTTTTTAATTATAGGCTAAAACGTCAACGCATGTAAATTCCCCCATACATTTTTCGCCCACCGAGTGCCATTCCGCGGTGAGCCGCGGTCTTGGAAGCATGTCTATGTCGCTGTCTCGTCGCTTACCCCCCTCTCGTTGACAACGAAATAACTACCTATCGATGTGTGTGTGAGCGTAGCAATAGAACAGGCATGAGCCAATAGCCGTTCCGATAGATAACATTGTTGTTTACAATCAATGAATGAGTATTCTTTCGGACGTATTGTAGTATTGGAATTTGAATTGGGTTATGTGTCCTTATATGACATTGAATTTTAGTGTAAATAATTTCGTAAGTTCAGTAAATGATAATGGTTTTTATACGTCATATTTAAAAAATAATTCAATAATTTGCTTTGTTGCCAATTATGAATACATTGGCCCTCTTGTGAAGATCTTAGATATTATTATTAGGTTATTTATTTGACAGACCCATGGCGCAGTTAAATTAAAAGGCCACGGGTTCGATTCCCGCTCCGGGATGTCGTAGTCTCTGGGACTTTCAATACAAAACTTAGTACGGAGTCTAACTGAAAAAGTGACTATTGGGTGAATTTATTTGTTTAAAATTATTAGTTTTATTACATAAAGATAAAATATAAGTAATTAGTTTTAATTATTTTATAGAATGTTTTATTTAGTTTCACTCATTTTAGTTGCCTACTGAGCTGCAATTTTAAATCGCATGACGCCGCTATATCATGCTGACATGATGCTGATCTGATGATGGAGCTGAAAGATGTTCATAAGAACTCGGTAATTAAACAATCCTACCTAATCGAGTATGGGCTCGTTTGATTCGTCTTGTCGAATACTTTGCTGTTAAATGGTATCGAGGGTCTGATGTTGGAGCTGAAAGATGTTCATAAGAACTCGGTAATTAAACAATCCTACCTAATCGAGTATGGGCTCGTTTGATTCGTCTTGTCGAATACTTTGCTGTTAAATGGTATCGAGGGTCTGATGTTGGAGCTGAAAGATGTTCATAAGAACTCGGTAATTAAACAATCCTACCTAATCGAGTATGAGCTCGTTTGATTCGTCTTGTCGAATAATTTGCTGTTAGATGGTATCGAGGGTCTGATGTTGGAGCTGAAAGATGTTCATAAGAACTCGGTAATTAAACAATCCTACCTAATCGAGTATGGGCTCGTTTGATTCGTCTTGTCGAATACTTTGCTGTTAAATGGTATCGAGGGTCTGATGTTGGAGCTGAAAGATGTTCATAAGAACTCGGTAATTAAACAATCCTACCTAATCGAGTATGGGCTCGTTTGATTCGTCTTGTCGAATACTTTGCTGTTAAATGGTATCGAGGGTCTGATGTTGGAGCTGAAAGATGTTCATAAGAACTCGGTAATTAAACAATCCTACCTAATCGAGTATGGGCTCGTTTGATTCGTCTTGTCGAATACTTTGCTGTTAAATGGTATCGAGGGTCTGATGTTGGAGCTGAAAGATGTTCATAAGAACTCGGTAATTAAACAATCCTACCTAATCGAGTATGGGCTCGTTTGATTCGTCTTGTCGAATAATTTGCTGTTAGATGGTATCGAGGGTCTGATGACGGAGCTGAAAGATGTTCATAAGAACTCGGCAATTAAACAATCCTACCTAATCGAGTATGGGCTCGTTTCATTCGTCTTGACGGGTATTTTGTACTAGATAGTAAACAGGGTCAGTCACTAAATTGAGATAAGTACATTATGTTTTCATGCGATTGCCAATTCATACTATCTATACTAATATTATAAAGCTGAAGAGTTTGGTTGAACGCTAGGATCTCAGGAACTACTGGTCCGATTTGAAAAATTCTTTCAGTGTTAGTTAGCATATTTATCGAAGAAGGTTATAGGCTATATATCATCATGCTACGACCAATAGGAGCGGAGCAGCAATAAAGAATGTTTCAAAATCGGGGATATTTTTTTCCTTTTGAAAGATTCCTCCGCGTGCGCTGCGGAAACGGTTAAAGTTACACTGAAATAATGTATGATAAAATTGTTCTCCTTTAAAAGTTCTAAAAAAAAGTCCGCGACAGCATATATCTATCTTTTAGGATTACTTCACTATAACCACTTTTATGCTAACCAAATTTTTTCTAAAATAAAGTATTGTTTGTGAAGGTATTTTAATGAACATTATGTTAATCCTTATCGAAATAAATGCGTTATCCATTATAAGTATTTAATTTAGACGAAATTAGCCCTTTACATCATTTGATTTCAATGAGTATCTTAGAAGATATCGCAGTTTCAAAATAATCATCAAGCGCGCAACAATTATGTACAAGGCGCCGACCGTCGCGTTACGGTTTCACGTATAAAAAACTAGCTTTTGCCCGCAACTCCGTCCGCGTGGACTACAGGGTTGGGTTCAGAAAGAAAATATGTTGTAGTCTATTTTAATTCTTAGAGTCCTATTTATGCCCATACCAAAAATCACACAAATCAGCAAGATAATTTAAACGTGAAACCGTAACGCGCCGGTCGGCGCCTTGTACATATTTTTGCGCGCTTGATGATTATTTTGAAACTGCGATATCTTCTAAGATACTCATTGAAATCAAATGATGTTAAGGCCAAATTTCTTTTAAATTAAATACTTATACTAAATAACGCATTTATTTGGATAAGGATTAATATAATCTTTATAAAAATACCTTCACAAACAATGCTTTATTTTATAACAAATTTACTTAGCATAAAAGAGGTTATAGTGAACCAATCCTAAAAGCTAGACATATGCTGTCGCGGACTTTTATTTAGAACTTTTAAAGAGGAACATTTCTCTCATACATTATTTTAGCGAAACTTTAACCGTTTCCGCAGCGCACGCAGCGGAAGCTCACAAAAAGAAAAAAATGTCCCCGATTTTGAAACATTCTTTATTGCTGCTCCGCTCCTATTCGTCGTAGCGTAATGTTACATAGCCTATAGCCTTCCTCGATAAATGTGCTATCTAATCTTGAAAGAATTTTTCAAATCGGACCAGTAGTTCCTGAGATCCTAGCGTTCAAACAAACAAACAAACAAACAAACTCTTTAGCTTTATAATATTAGTATAGATTTTACCGATTTGTATGATTTTTGCTATGGGCATAAATAGGAGTCCGAGGGGTTTATAGATGGGATTTTGCCCGGAAAAACCCCAAATATGGAAAAAATAAGTAAAATACCCGAAAAATATACACGAATGGGAAAATTTTCGGGTATTTTCATATTTAGCATAATATGTAGCAACTAGGTATTATGTAGATACATGTATATTGCAGGCCTAAAGTTTCGGACTCTAGGCAAATTCCGCTGTGGCATTTATTAAAGTTTTTCACTGAATCCGTTTTGTACCACTTACAGCACATTTTATACATTTACGAACTTATCTGAACCAGCTTTTCGCCAAAATGTTTTCAATCCCATGTCTATAAGGAGCCAGTGTAAAGTACTCAAACTACTAAGAATTTGCCAATAAAAAAACTCGATAATAATTTGCCCGACCTGGGAATCTAACCCAAGACCTCTAGATCGCGTAGCCAATGTATGTACCGCGAGACCACGAGGCAGTCAATAAATTATAATCTATACTTCTATACTATGTATACTAATATTATAATCAGGTAACGTTTGTGAATTTGTATGTTTGTGACGTTGTAGAAATCAATCTCCGGATGTTATAGGCTATAATATGTTAGTCCAAAAAATGATAAGTCTTTTTCCTTGTAGCCGGATTTCCGAAGTAAGTCGGTGAAAAAATGGGCGAACGAAAGCGTTTTTTGCAAACGCTGCCTTACCCCATGGGAAATATATAGTTGAGTCCTAAAGAGAAGTTGGAGAGCTTGATAATACCTACAAAAAAGACAGCGATAGCATATGTCTGACTTTTAGGGTTGGTTCATTATAACCTCTTTTATGCTAACGAAATTTGTTCTAACATAAAGCATTGTTTGTGAAGATGTTTTTATAAGAATTATATTAATCCTTATCCAAAAAAATGCGTTATTAAGTATAAGTATTTAATTTTAAAGAAATTTGCTCTTTACATCATTTGATTTCAAATTTCATTGAGTATCTTAGAAGATATCGCAGTTTTAAAATAATGACCAATAATTATGTACAAGGCGCCGACCGGCGCGTAACGGTTCCACGTAATTTGACTGATTTGTATGATTTTTTGTATGGACATAAATAAGACCCTGAGGAGTAAAATAGACTATAACTTATTTTCTTTCTGAACTCAACCCTGTAGTCTACGTGGACGAAGTCGCGGGCAACAGCTAGTTATAAATAAATACATCCAGAAATCACATTCATTTGTGTTAGTCTATGAAAATGACAATTCATTGAAGGATGTGAACGAAACGCGTAAGCGCCATGAAATACACGGCGCTTTCGACCTTTTAGTCGCGAGAAAACTACACTTGTATTCATTTGGTTAGACAGCTAATTGATTATTTGAGTGCTGCTGCGGTTTTAGTTTTATCTCGTCATAAAATGGAGCATGATTTTTGCTTAGGGTGTCTTCTCTATACGTAGTAATATTATCTCAATGACCCCGTATCAGTCTTTAGTCGTAAGTATCACATACTACGAGAAACTATTGGTGCGGAATCGAACCCGCGGCCTTTAGTTTCGCCACTGATGTCTAGCTAAATGTCAATGTATAAATAGATATATTGATATGTTTTAACTTTATACTTTATATTGTAAACACATACACGTCTTAATTTGTACACATTTTCAATAATATAAATATACGTAAATACCAATAAATGAACAGTATTGTGTTTTGGCGCGCACGGTAAGACTAGGGCGAGACAGTGACGCGTACGAGTCGCAGGCGGCGGCGCGGTGTATGTGATGTGAGTGTGTGCGTGCGGCCGCGGCGGCGTGTGGTGCGCGGGCGGCGGGCGAGCGCTCGCTCGCCGCGGATCGACGAAATCGAGCGCGTCAAAAATGTTGGAGCGCCCTTAAGCATAAATATAAATGAGGCATACACGCTACAATACCCACATTGAAAACCTTGATTTTTTTACTTTATATGTGTGGCTCACAAAATCACGTAAAACTGCATATTTTAACAACCAATTACATAAATGTATTAGGAGACGTCACCGTATGCATTGGCTGACCGCAAATAAACGCAGTAACAGTTTCCTGTTGAATCCGTGTAAGCTACAGATTAATTAACTATTACTTTTTAACAAAATATCATGTATTTAGTGTGCGTATATGTACATGTTATTACGTGCACGGCGTGTACTTACCACAAATTTCTTAGACCTGGTTTGTTTGCTGTTGATTTGCATGGAAAATTTCGAGTCCCCAGACATTGGAAATCTGTCCGGCGGCCCTAATGTCCACACCTGTATCGAAAATAAAACCAACCTTACTACAGAGCAGAAAAAAATAAAAGAGGCTTATTTTGTTGATCTTTCGCGTTTCATCAAGTAAGACCAAATTTTGTATTATAATGATGTCTTCTTCTTCTTCTTCTTCATCAACCCATATACGCCCACTGCTGAGCACGGGTCTCCTCTACCATTGAGAGGGTTTGTACCATTTTTTATAATGATGTAACAAAATAAAAAAGGGGATGATTGTCTTTGCCTCATTGTTAAAAAATTAAAACTGTCTGTTGCGAACGTTTAATGCGTTTTTATATGTTGTTATGTACAACAAGATTTTCAGGATTAAACACGGTCATTTAAAAAGCAAGATAGTTGACGCATAGACTTTACCGAGTTGTAATTTGCCTATAACGTCATACGGTACGACACTATAGTAGGCACACAATTATCGGTGTACAGAGATACACATACATTCAAGTGTGAAAAGGCTTAGTCACGCGTTGTTTACATTTATTAAGTTTTGCTCGCATTAATGCAGTAATAATTATCCATAGAATATATGACTATATAAAGCACCATACTACGAATGAAATATCCAATAAAACGATAAAAAATGTATTAAATGGCCTGAATTTGTGTCGTCAATTTCATGCCTTTTATACAGTCCCTCTCAAGATTTTATGAATTAAATTTATTAATGTACTTAGGAACCCTGTCGTATCACTACGGTTTGCATTTTTGTTAACTATTAGCTTGTGATACTATTTAATTATTAGAATTTAAACTCGAAAAATACAGAACAATAGTAATTTTCAAAGCTTAGTTATTTTTTTTTTAAATTGACATTTTGAAATAGCTTAATCTATACACAATTTCATACATTCATGTGAGAGTGGAATAAAGTGAAACTATAAATGTAGTGAAGCCTTTTTTGCACACCGTACTGAAGCGCTGATATATATGGGCTGAGTGCTGAGTGGTAATAGTCGCCAGTCCACAGTTATTGAAGCGATACATTTTATTATTTATGTTTTTATTAATTCACCGAATGTACGAATATGTTTGAACTCACCGGGTGGAAGGGAGGAGGCACGGGTGCACTCTGCGCCTGTTCATAAGACAGGTCCACATTATGAATGTCATGCACCACTAAGGGTCCATTCAAGCTGTGAACAAATATATGCTTACAGTCCAATGAGGGATATTTCTAATCCAAACTATACAATTTTCAAATTGAAATTAAATGTAATTAATACACCCAACAGTCACATGCATAATTCTGACACACTACAAGTCATAGGTATCAGAAACTACGAGAGACCTTTTCGGTCTCACAAATACTCAGAGCCAAAAGAAATATTTGTGGATCACACAACCATTTGTCTCGGTGTGGGGATTCAACCCGTGGCCTCCCGTTCGCAAGCTGGTGTCTAGCCAACTGCGCCATGGGCCCGTCAAATAACAAGAAAATGGAGTTACTTACAAGGGGTCTCCTTCCAGCAGCATGCCCAAATCAATCCCATTATTGTCTTGGAATTCTTCCGTTTTGAAATCCATCTGTCAAAAATAACAAATTTAATATGAATATGAACGTGACCCTTAAACGTGATCTATAACAAACAAATTACTTCTTTTTTGCTGATTGCCCACAATCTTTATACGGTGGACACATTACATAACTGACCATTGACAATGCTAGGAAATTTACTCTACATTTAAAATGCAATCTAAATTTCTGTTCAAACGTAAAAGCATTGCGAGCTCGGTCGCTTGTTTTGGATCGAGCGAAACCTGTGGTCATACGATGTCTACGTCACAGCGGAGCTTCGTAGCCCTCCACACAGACAGATGATGCAACATAAGGCGATAATGAACAGAGGCGACATGTACAATACATGATTAAACTGCGCTTTATGCTTATACGTATTAACCATAAACATCATTCAGAAGTTCCACAAAACGGCTTAATAAGATTAGAAGGAAAATAGACAGTATTTACTATTTTGTATCGTGACGAGGGGCGCCGCTTGTCCGTCACTTATTCATACTACGTCATACACACGACCAATGATAGAAAATTAAAACATAAATAAAGAGCTGCTATTTGTTGTCGCACATTTATAAAAGTCTGGATATTACACCCAACACGATTTACTTACGGCCGTGTCAAACATGTGATAGTCTAGTCGTAGGTGCATACTCGGCATGCTAACATTTCCTTTCTAGTATTATTCTATTATGATAAGATGTTTGTGGTTCACTCGGTGACGTAACGAAGAGAGGGGGGCGGGAGGGGCTGTCAGACGTACTTGCCGTAGAGTTTTAATTGTTTCCTCGGAGAGTCGGTCTTGTTTTAATTGTTTCCTTTAAGTTTTTTCAATGATTGACACTAACCGCACATCCTTCGTATAAGTTTTCCCTATTTCGATTACTCGAAGCAAGGCGGCAAAATGTTTAATTTAATACAATTTACAGTTCCATGATAATTTTGATTAATAATGCTATTGTTCTGGCCGTTTAGGTATTTAGGTCGCCTGAGGAAATAATTGTGTTTTTATTTTTATCGATGACGTGACAGGAACGTCAATTTCAGATTAGACGTTGTACTGCAAGCCACGGGCTTCTAGGAATTTCTATTCTTACTTCTGATGATGATGACGGAAGGATGATATACATAAACCCATGAATGTGAATCAGTTGCCATCCTTTTTTGAAGATACAGCGTAGTCCGTACATCTCTAATGGTATTTTTATGCATATATCAAAATTATGAAACGTTTGAATTTGGGACAAACTGGAATTTTAATGTACAAGTATTTTTATTATATATCCACCTGCACCAGGCCAGCGTGGTAATCGGTGGACTAAGGCCAAACTCCTCTGAGCTGTAGAGAGGGCGTTTGCCCAGCAGTAGGACGTGTATGGTCTGATATATTTTTTTTTATTCAGGCACTACAAAGTAAAAGTGATAATTAAATTCCACAAACGAAAGACTTTTATGACATGTTCGAACCGTATTTTGTGGTTTGTGACCTCAAGTATTTATACAATATACAATTAGGCCTCGATTTATCCCCATTCAATTGAAATTGGTAACCGATGCTATAATTATAAATGCGAATGATATTCTTTTTTTAACATTTATGTCTAATACACTAGCACGGAGCGCAGAGGGGAGCTATAAGGCCAAAAATCATACAAAATAGCACATCAATCGAGATGACGTCAATATTATAATTCCAAAAAATTCCCTACAACAAAATCGCTTTCATTACAAAATAATTGTTCACCCTTAGGCTACCGAGTCTTAACTTAAGCGAAGTAGGATCCAAAATATCCAAGATATTGTTATTTTATTACTGTATCTTAATTAATTTTAGTTTATTTAATGTATATTTGACGTCAAACCTGACTGTATATAACAGCAAAATGCTCGTTGGCATCTTTGCCTCCTACAACTCGCCAGTAAATAAGATTCCTTAAAAGCATTTATGCAATTTTAACGTAGAGCAAAAACAGTACTTTTCGAACTCGACCTAATTGATGGAAGATCCATCGTACCATTATGTTAATTGCCAATTATTTAAGGAATTATTGTCATCTAAATAGTTAGTAAATAATATTTTAAGATTATTGTTAAATAACAAAATAATTGAGCAAAATAACTTTATCACGCAGTCGTGCCAACATACAAAAAATGTTATGTGATTTATGAAAGCATGATGCAAGTGAAACTTTTTCTTCGGTTTGTAGGCATTCAACAATTTTTCATAGAAAATCATTCGATTTAGGGTATTAAATTTGCCTATTTAATCTTAACTTAATGATTGAAAAATTTGAATGATGAAATCAATGGACAAGATAAGATGATAAAATCATTTTCAATTTATGTTTTACAATACAGAATACATAATTAATCCAATCGTGTACATTTTAGATGACAAACGCATATTGAAAATAAGAGCGATATTCATTTAAATAATTGCATCGTTGTCGACGTTAATAAAATTACTATTGTATCAATAACGTCATCTTCCTCTCGAATTTGCAGATGTAATTAACATTTAATAATAACTTAAATACTTAAATAATTGTCTTACATTTCTTTTAATGTATGTAGAAAAACCGCATCAATTGTAGTAGCATATCTGGTAGTTAGTACATTTCTATCATCTGTGATTTCAAGACTGAATCCCCCGCCATATTGGCCTTGACGGCCGGATGTAATGCCACAGGCCATATATGGGAGAATAATTTGAGGGCGATAAAATCGACCTATCCGCAGAATAAAATTATATTTGCAAAATCTCAACTTTACAGGGGAGCGATTTCAACTTTATTGGGCACAAAACTATCTGTAACTTCTTTTTGTTCTTCAAACAGCAACAAAAGTTATGATTATTATTACTTCACTAGTACAATATAAACAAATTTAACTCTATAAAGACATAAAAAGTATTTTGGTGTTATTGTCATAAGTAACCTTATTCTATGTATAGGTTTTCGCAATAATAATAAAAAAAATAATAAGCGCAGTGTTGGACGTCCACCCACAAGATGTATGGACGATATCGTGATAATCGCGAGAAGTCGCTGGATGCAGGCAGCTTCCGACAGAACACTTTGCCCGATAGTCCACGCTGGCCTAAAGCAGGTTGGCGTACTATAGAAATTCCTAAGAATATTTTTTTTCATTTTTTACGTTTGTTTTATATATTAGTTAAAAGTTTTCTCGAAAACAAATAATCATGCAATGTCAATGACGTGTGATAATTACCAGTGTCTGATAATAGCACACACCCACGATCCGAGCGAATTGGGAGAGTCGCCTTATCAATATACGTCTAATTAAAATGATGAAAACATCCTCTGTTGTGACGTGATTATCGCTGAATCCTGCAGTTGCTAGCCGATTTAATTAAGGTTAAAAATCGTAGGGTTTATTTTTATCAATACAGGGTCAGGCGAAACTTTCCATAATCGTTATGTGCTATCGGAATGCGTCCAATTAGCGCTGACATATCCGTCAAATAGCAATGATAAAAACATTTGTATGCACTTGGATACGAAAATGTTAGATTCGCAATAAAAGTAAACAGCCCCGTGGTGTATTTGTCTAAGATACCGTGCCAAAGAAAAGACCGCGTCTCCGATCCCAGCACTAAGATTAATGTTTGTGATCTACATGTCGACGGTCTCTAGATACAAAAAGAAATGTCGAAAATGGCATTTTTTGTTGCATTTTTTGCTTATATTTACCGATATCTTCGTCTTCTTTATCAACCCATATACTCCCACTGCTGAGCACGGTCTCCTCTACCATTGAGAGGTTTTAGGCCATAGTCCACCACGCTGGCCTAGTGCGGGTTGGCGGACTACACACCTAAGAAATTCCTAAGAACTTTTAGGTGTGTAGGTTTCATCACGATGTTTTCCTTCACCGTTAAAGCAAGTGATAATTCAATTTGAATACACACATAACTTCGAAAAGTCAGAAGTGTGTGCCTGGGGTTCGAACCCGCGACCGCCGAGATTCTCGACCGCGCGCCTAAACCTCGAGGCCATCACTGCTTACTTATATGCATGTATCAATTTAATATTTTTTTAATTATCCAATTATTTCACGAGATACGTAAATCGTATATGGTAACAAATCCGATACATTTCACGGAACGTGTAGTATACACGTACGTAACGCTACATTCTACATCTAAAAATTGGCGCCATTCGAAGTGTTCGAAGTTCGAACATAACGTCATGTGAGTGTTTTGATGGAGTGTCGGTGTCACAACAGTGTTTTAGCTGATTTTAAATGTTTATAATAACTTGGGAGATCTGTTATCTATTTTAACTTATAAGATATCATGAAAAATGACTAACAATAGATCATAGGTAGACGTACCAATGGACATATTAATATCAGATATTATCAGACTTAACCCGATGACGTCTTCTATCTACGGTTATCTATCAAGTTTTCCATGAAAATCAATATGTAATATTATTTCAATACTGTCAATAGAAGCTTTAATTATAATTAAATACTTAATTTCAAGTCATATTAGTGAAAGATAAAACAGTTATTATTTAAACTTTAATTGAACCTTTAAATCTCACTCCTGAAAACCATCAATTTATACATTTTGCTTAATACATAGAGACCGTCGAAATATTTGTTTCAGGTTTAGATGTTTATGTGGAGCGAAACTATCGTAGTTTCCGATACCAACAACACAGGACTTCTTTTTTTTATGGGAAAGGGGGCAAACGAGCTAGTGAGCCACCTGATGTTAGGTGGTCAACACCGCCCATGAACACCCACAATACCCTAGGGATTATCGGTGCGTTGCCGGCCTTTGAGGAAAGTATAGGCTCTCTTCTCGAAGGTCCCTATATCGTATCCATTTGGAAATACGGTCGAGGAAAGCTGATTCCACAAAGATGTTGTGCGGGGAAGAAAACACCGTTTGAACCGCACTGTCGAGGAACGCCATTCATCCAGATGGTAGGGATGGAACTTCAATTTCTGGCGTGTGGTATCCTAATGTTAATGTTGGGTGTATTTATTTTATTATTTAATCACCAAAATGTTAGTATCCTCTAAGCAGTATAGATACCTACGTAGTACAGACCGTAAAGTTTTACAGAAGACACGTCTGCTACTGAAAATTTCTTCATGAAAAATATACGTATGAAATGTATAAGAACATATTACATTTTTCTCCCCTTAAGAAAATGGACACTCCGTTTTAAGCAAAAGCTTAATATTTCGACCTATGCATCGAATAAGGTTACTTATGACTATAACACCAAAGTACTTTTTATGTCTATAATAGAGTTAAAATTGTTTATATATTGCACTAGTAAAGTAATAATGATCATAAATTTTGTTGTTGTTTGATGAACATAAAAATTTACTGATAATTTTGTGCCCAATAAAGTTTAAATCGCTGAGAAAGAGAAGTTGTGCAAAAGCACATGTAACTTTATTCGATGCATAGGTCGATTTATTTATGTTGTAGGAACAAGCAGTTATTTGTTTGTATACCCGTTATTAATCCCCAAATTTGACTCTAATCCCATCAGCTATACTGATGTCTCTATAAGACAAATTTTTTGCTTGAAAAAAAGTTACCAATAGGCTTCTTTGCAACAATATCTTCGTATTTATAAATTATAAATGTTACACTACATTGGTATAAAACACCAATTAATTATATCACAATTATAAATAATATCAGTAATTTCCAAAGTTTTATTAATTTGTGTAGAAAATAACAAACTAAAAAACAACACAATGTTTATATTGATAAAATTAGTAAGCTAGATAAGGCTCATACGACTTTTGACCTTGACATCAATTGACCGTTCAGACAAAACATAACAAAAATGCATATTTATTGGTTCGAAAACATCTCACGGTTTTCCTGTACGATAAAGACCTTTTTTCGAAGGGAAAGCTTTTTATGGTTCTTCTTTCCGCCAGCCCTTAGGGGAGGGGGGTAGGAAGTGTATGAATAAGTCACTTGCTTATCAGTCCAAGGTTATATCAGATGTTAGTTCCGGGCTGCTAACGAAACTCCTACACCAGCATACCGACCAAACCCCCCCGGGGGCCATCTTCCCAGTGGCGAAATGGGGCCAATAGCTTTACCACTTGGACTTTAGACCCGAAGTAGAGCGTGGGTTTCATATGCACTCATCAACCATGCGATCGCCATTGCCGTATTAATAACGTTTTAACAAGAGCTGCGCTTTCAACCCCCAATTCCATCGCAACCACAAGCTATAGATAAGCCGCCGAATTAGAGTACTATCTACAAAATACTCGAAAGTGTTATTTGTTTTTTCCACTAGGAAATTCTCAGCAGCAGCACGAAGCCTAGAATTGAGCCCTATAAACGATAATAGGCTCGCCTTTATTTTGTGGAACGGAAACTCAATTTGGGAAAACTGGGTGCAGAAATACATGTCTGGCGTTTCCTTCGGGCAATACAGACGTAAGTACGTATTAAATCTATGTACATGTATGTAAAAAATCATGAATATAACTAATTTAATAAATTATGTAAAACGTATTAAATAAATCTATACTAATATTATAAAGAGGTAAAGTTTGTGAGTTTGTATGTTTGTATGTTTGTGACGTTGTAGAAAGTAAACTCGGGATTTACTGAACCGATTTTGAAAATTCTTTTACCAATAGAAAGCTACGTTCTTTGTGAGTGTCATAGGCTATATATTAGTCCGAAAAATGATACGACTTTTTCGTTGTAGCAGGATCTGTGAAGTAAGTCGGAGAAAAAACGGGCGATCGAAACCGTTTTTTGCAAACGCTGCCTTTCTCATGGGAGATATATAGTTGAGTCCTAGAGAAAAATTGTAGAGCTTGATAATGTCTACAATAAAGTCAGCGGTAGCATATGTCTAACTTTTAGGGTTGGTTCACTATAACCTCTTTTATGCTAATTAAATTTGTTATAAAATAAAGCATTGTTTGTAAGAGGTATTTTTATAAAGATTATATTAATCCTTATCCAAATAAATGCGTTATTTAGTATAAGTATTTAATTTAAAATAAATTTGCCCTTAACATAATTTGATTTCAATGCGTATCTTAGAAGATATCGCAGTTTCAAAATAATCATCAAGTGCACAATAATTATGTACAAGGCGCCGGCCGGCGCGTTACGCTTTCACGTGATTTGACCTATTTGTATGATTTTTGGTATGGGCATAAATAGGACTCTAAGGAGTAAAATAGACTATAACTTATTTTCTTTCTGAACTCAACCCTGTAGTCTACGCGGACGAAGTCGCGGGCAACAGCTAGTGCTTATATAAATTCGGATATTATTTCTAAGGTTTGGTCAGAACAATGTATGTGACTGTAGTGTGTTTATTTATTTTAGACATTAGTTAGTATTATTATGTAGATTTGCGTAAAGACTTGCATATTACTTTCATGGAAATTCGTAGCTTTGGGAAATTACACTTTTTGTTTCCTCGAAACCTTTTAAGAACGGATTCCATAAGAATTGTTTATTGTAATATATCTTAAATATTATTTTACAATTACTAAGTTGTTGTGTAAAATTGATATTTACGCAAATAACTATACTAAACTAACAATACTCAACTTTGACTCAAATAATTTTACAAATTGCTCGCCACTTTCGAACATTACATTTCAAATATTAACCTTAGTTGGCGTAGTATGGGAATCCCAAACTGATAATTCAATTGTACGGTTTACATTAAATTTTTGAGCGTAGTAAAGTATTATCATGCTTATCTTTTAATTTAATAGTTTGCATTCAATTCAGCTAACAACCATATTATTGTTTTATAATCACATTTTGAATATAAACTAATCGTTAAAACGGCAAATCAACCATGTATTTTCCTATAGAATATTGAGACATCATAAAATGCTTCGTAGGTTCTGGCATGAGTCATGACCATTCAGGATCGCGTTGTTGAAAACGCAAAACAATAGTTGAAATTAAGTTATTTATTTTGAATTGATTGATTGAAACATTGACGATATTGTTATTTTGTACGTACGAAGTAATATAAGCTCATTGGATTGAAATAGATGTTGTACGAAAATGAATAGAGACAATTACTGGGGCTAAAAGTAAGAAAAAAGATTTTAGGATACAGGATTTAAACAGTTTCTAAATAAGCAAGATGATCAATACTATACATATTATAGACATAGAGACTCTACCGCATTCATTGTAATCCTACTAATATTATAAAGGCGAAAGTTTGTAAGTATGGATGTATGGATGTATGGATGAATGGATTTGAATGAAACTTTACCACAATATAGCTTATACATCAGAATAACACATAGGATACTTTTTATCCCGGAAATTGTAGTATTCCCGTGGGAATGAGTATTTCTGGATCTACCAAAGCGATTTGAATGAAATTTGGTATAGAGAGAGGTAGAGCTCACAGAATTAACATGGGATAGTTTTTATCCCGGAAAATTAAGTATTCCCGTGGGAATGGGTATTTCTATATCTACCATACCGATTTGAATGATTTTCGGTATAGAGATAGTTAGGGCTCAAGAATTAACATGAGATAATTTTATCCTGGAATATGTAATCCCGTGGGATAAACATGTTATAAATGCAAAAATCTCTCTGCACTTAGCCCTAGAGTCCACGCGGACGGAGTCGCGGGCAAAAGCTAGTATGACAATAATATCATATGTATGATTTTAATGATACCTATCTCAGCATATTTATCTCAAATTTATTTTTATCACTACTTCATAGCTGCTAGAGTCCCCTATTTGATTCAATATTCAATGACACATCATAAAGGCTATAACCAGCAAACTAGCAAGATGCTTCTAATAATGATACCTAATGAAGATGGTTAAGCTGGCCAGTGAACTGCTACAGATTTTGTAAAGTATTTAGGGAAATCCTACATTCAAGTATATTCCTAGTATCAATCCCCCCAATGTTACATGGTAGGTAGGCATTTAAATAATGATGGATATTTTTGAAACCGACTAGTCACAATTTTCTGGTGTCTGGAATGTCTCATTGTTATCAGCAACATGTAACAGGTAGCACTATGTAATACAATCAAAGTTTATAATGAGGTGTGTTTTATAAATAAATTATAAATACTTCAAAATGTAGAACTAGAGCATAGTTTTAAATTAAAAAAATAACAGTTCTATTTTTGATTACTAGCTTATTTCAATACTAAGTAATTGTTGTCTGTGATTAAACCACAGAACTACATGCTCTTCCTTTTGTTCTTAAACATAACATGTCACTTAATACATCAGGTCATAGCATGTTTAACTAGAATTTGTACAAATTTTTGTTTAAATAAAAGGCAGATGGTGCATTAGTCCTACTACTATTATAAAGGCGAAAGTTTGTAAGTATGGATGTATGGATGTATGGATGTATGGATGTTTGTTACTCTTTCACGTAAAAACTACTGAATGGATTTGAATGAAACTTTACCACAATATAGATTATACATCAGAATAACACATAGGATACTTTTTATCCCAGAAAATGTAGTATTCCCGTGGGAATGGGTATTTCTGAATCTACCAAAGTGATTTGAATGAAATTTGGTATAGAGAGAGGTAGAGCTCACAGAATTAACATGGGATAGTTTTTATCCCGGAAAATTAAGTATTCCCGTGGGAAAGGGTATTTCTGGATCTACCAAATCGATTTGAATGATTTTTGGTATAGAGGTATAGGTAGGGCTCACAGAATTAACATGGGATAATTTTATCCTGGAAAATGTAATCCCGTGGGATAAACATGTTATAAATGCAAAAATCTCTCTGCACTTAACCCTAGAGTCTACGCGGACGGAGTCGCGGGCAAAAGCTAGTTCATCATAAACCCTACATACTCTTAGGCACTCTTCTACAAATCAGAGGTGTTCTGGTCTTAGTCCACTGACCACCATGCTGGCCTAATGGGGGTTGGCAGACTTTTTTTACATAAATGCTGACAAAAAGAAAATTACCACTGGTAAAACAAGATTTGATCTATATTGATTTTAGAATGCAGTCCAACACCATTCTATCGAATTTGTTTTTTAAAACAAGTTTGTACAAACAACAACCTAAGGTGAATCACTGTCTACCAATTTCATGGTTCCCCGAGAATTTCGTAACTAGCATCGGTGATTTTTATTTAAAATTTTATGATTGTTCGTACCACCATTAACTATTGAAATTAAGATACTCTATACAAAAGCTTGATAATTTCTTGTTAAAGTAACTCATTCCATAAAACGATTTTCTAATTACAGAAGTGAGCTAGTAAAAAAATGAAAAAATTCGCTTCAAGAGGTTTATGAAAATTTACTGACTCAATGATTTGCCAATAGGGACAAAGCCTTCTATGAGAATGGCATAATATACCATTAAAATGGCACCAGGTTATCAAATAGAATGTTTTTTACTTGACCAAAATCAAATCATTCTATTTAAATATCATTCTATTTAAATGATAAAAAGTGATAATTTATTAACATGAATATCATAAAAAATGCAGTTTATGAAAAGCGAACTTTCTTGAGCTCCATAATCCCTATTAAGTTATTTGAACTTTACAGTTTCTCATATTAGTTTCCTTAAAGAGAAAATTTATTATTTAGAACAGATTAAAAAAAAAACATCTCATGATATTCCATGTAATCAATTATGCACGGAGACCACTGTAAAGTGTGATATCAATTTCATACAGTTTTATTTCTTTATAGTTAGCTACACTGGATGCTATTACAAACAATACATGGTTATGCTATGCTTTCAGTTGACTTCCATGTCATGTTTTTGTGGAGACATTATCAGATCAATGAAGGCACTTTAGCTTAAAACGCCATGGCTCCCAGCAGAAAAATGGCAAGGATTAAGATTGTCATATATTTAGAACACTGCAGCAGTATACTAACAGTTTTTAACAGAACATCTTTTTTTGCCAAATCACTGTACAGTGGGCGGCGCTAAGTGTTTCAGAACATAGGCTAAATACACATGTTTTGACATCAAGTCTCAGATTAAAATTAAGAGACTCATTTTGATAAGTTACACCAGTATATTTTTCAATAAAAAAAAGTACAAAAATGTAGTGCTGCCTTAAGCAAGAATAAAGAGAGAAGTTATTTCCATCCCTCGTCACCTGATATTACAGCACAAATTGCATTATTAAGGTGCGGATGACATATACTAGAACAATCCAGTATGCATAACAACATGGCGGCTGGCAACTACCTGCATGCACATGCAGAAGGTTCATAAAAGAATGCTTTAATCGTAAGTTAAAATAGTTGTAATTCAGTCTCTATGCCACTACCGTTTTTATAGAAAAACTCAATAACACTTTAAAATAAAGAAAGGAAACCTGTTAAGTTCATATTAATTTACAATACAAATTTCTTTGAGTGGTATTTCTTAAATATCATTACGGAAACAGTAGTCTTATTCACAGTTAAGTAAATGTGGAAAACAAAATGAATTGTGTTTAAAGTCATCTATTCTGAAGAAATAGTCTTTTTTTATTTATTTTTCTATCAAATTGTAGCCGTAGAGATGAGTCCTGAGGGGCATGCATGGCATAACATAATTTATATTTGTATCATTTATCAGGAAATAGGAATACATTGATCATTCTAAGACTAAATTTAATTCAAAAAATTTATACTTTTTCATCCTAATTAACTTATAGTAAAAATTAAAGATTGTGACATAAATGCACCTGCCAATAATTTGTTGATTGCTAATGCACTTTCTATATTCTAATTCACTTCAATATTGCAAATAGTTTTTAGTGGATCATATGAATTAACTTGGAAGCAGTACATAGAACACTGTTAAGTACCTTGAAATTGTCACAAAAATAAATCTTTCAATTATATAAAAAAAAAATATCCATTTAATTCAATTATTGAATCATTGAATATTGTTTTTTATATTTAATTTTATTTACACATAGAGGTGAAAATCGGATAATGAAAATACCTATCTAAAAATGTATTCATCAGGTTACTTTTCAACACTAATACTGAAAAATTTATGAACTACCTATATAAAACTTTTTAACAACAACCACACAAACGAAATTCGAATTCATTTTTATTCGAAATACACAAATACAAACAAACTAACAAGCTTAACGCATATGAATACCTGTTGGTAGGGCAAGACAAAATCATTTATTGTACTATTCATGATGTATTTTTAATACATCACAATCATAATCTGTAATTAAAAAGTGTGCTTATACTATATACAACGTAAATAATTACGTAGCTAAGCCAAAAGTTTTGTTAAAAACGCCAAGTAAAGTTTGCATGGCTTTACGTAGAACTTATAAAACTAAAACAATTAAAGAAGCTTACCTCTAATTGAATCACAGGTACAACTTTACTATCACTTCAATTGATTTAATTGTAGAATGTGCTTGATTTATTGTAAATTTCAGTTAACTAAAAAAAACTCCATAAACACTTCAGCTTTCTGTCATAATTTGATACTAGTCTGATGGCTGAGGCTCGCAATCACTGTTTCACCGATGCTGCACGGCGAACTTCGTCGTGCGGGGGTGGTGGGGGGTGTAGGTTTCAAGAAGAGGGATAGCCATCTCCGAACTTTTGAAAAAAGACAGCACTCTGCAAAAAAAATGAGAGAGACAAAAAGCAATGGGTTTGCCAGCCTAATTGAATTTGAATTTATATCTACCATTTTAAGAGTTTTAGGTTTTTTATAAATATTGTTGTTGATAACACGTAAAGATATATAACTATTATTGTATTCATTTTTACTTGCAGATTTCAAAGAATTCGCATAAAATTCATGATTTATTGGTTTTATTTTTACATTATATTTAACACAAATTTTATAAATTGACAACTTCATGCACTTTTTGCAATTAATAGGCTGAAAACATAATTATTATATCCTACGTAGCTACGAATGAAGTAAAATATATGCAAATATGTTGTTTTTTTTTAGATTTATGTCTAATTTTATATAATTCAATAATTCGGGGCATTAACCTATAATAGCCTTGGAATTAAGGCTCACGATCGAATCGGCACTCGGCAATAGGGGGTTCTAACATTTGGCTTGCCACACTTCAAACTTTTCGATCTGTAAATTATTACCTACAAACTTTAACAGAAAAGGAAATCACATTACGAGTAGAGAAAAGATAATAAAGACATCAATCTTTATCTTCTGTACGTATGGTATTTTTAATTTGATAAAATTTTCATAGTAGATTCTTATGATATCTTGTAATATAGTAAAATATAAAATGTCACAAAACAGAATCATAGTTAGGCATATGTAAATGTCGAAATTTGATGTTGTTTTTGCTTTGATATTTTATATTATTTTCTACATATGATTTAATGAGGCTACGCCATTAAATGACATCTTAAAATTAATGGAAAAAATCCCAAAAAAAATTGAATAAACCTATATTACGTAATTTCAAAAAATATGACTAGTGAATTCTTTTAATTTAATTGTACAAAATAATGTTATTTTCATGGGGAAAAAAATTAATAAAAACATAATCAAGTGTCGTAAAAATTACTGTAGTCTGCACTTATATTCCCTGAACTACGAAACTTTGTGTTGAATTTTTCCATCCGATCCATAAAATGGTAGTATTTTGAGCATGTTTTTTTAAAGCATTTTTTTTAATAATTAAGACCTTAGTGCAGTGCAATAAATTATGCATTAATGATTTTACTTTAACATAATATGATATTTACTTTTATTTTCTCAAATATCATGAAGACATAAAATAATTAATCAGTGTTGCCATGTAAAAAATACCTAAAGAATGAGAAAAAATACATGAAACTCCGCTTCACTTGTGTTTTTTTTCTAATTTTACTGTCATTAGGCCGATAAATTGATGCATATTTTGTATGCAACAGTTATTTTGACTTAATATAGTGCTCTATTATGTACCAGTTTAACGCGGGGAATGCTTTAAGTGCGTCTATTAACTAAAATCAATAACAATCACTGAGCAACAAAGGTACGCTTATGTTTGCTTTTGCTTGGAGATATAACCTGTGTTCTGTGCTGGCGTCCGGTTGGCGTCCGTCACAATTAACGCAATAATGTTGTACAAAAGTTGTGTTACCGAGTTGTGCGTGTAAATGTGTGTTGCGGTGCGTCCGCTATGTGCAGTAACAACGGTGATTTTTGTTTTTAGTTACCAAAATGAATTATGAATCCGAAAGAGCCATGAATCAGAAGAGGTTGCGAATGGACGCGGAGCCGGGTCACGGTGTCGTGCAAGGGAACGGTTTGCCGCTAAATTACATCGGTAAGTAGCATTCATGTATATGAAAACGCGGGAAAGTTGTGTACAACATAGATGTTTACTGTTTTTTATTGTTGTAGACAATGGTCACCAAATACCATACCAACCGTATGCGGGGGCTTACAACACTCACTATCCGCCGCCGGATGCATTTGCGGCGTACGGGCCTCCGCCCCCAGGGGGTTACGCCCCGCAGAACTTGTCATACGCGCCTCCCGCGCATCAGAATTACCCCCATCATCAGAGTTTCCCGCCACAACAACCACCCCAGGCACAGTTGCATATGCAAACTCACATGGGTAAGTACAAAATACATAAACTAGGTTGTTTTTTTCCCCTATGTTTACAAACAAACTCCATTTTTTTCTGTTTATGTAATAGTATTATTACTTGAAACTCCATAAGGTTGAATATTGCTTGGAATGAATAAGAAAAAAGTATTATGTTGGTTTACATATACTCAAAGTTTGAAAACTTATTTTTGCAATGAATAATGAGTAATGAATAATAATATTAAGAAAGATGAAAATTGCTATTTTTTGTAAAGAACATGGCAGTGTTTACTACCATAATAAGGATTAGACAAACTGAAAATATTAAAAGGCATTTGCTTGCATTTATTATGAGAATAATAAATGTGATATTTTGTGCACACTATGTTGTATTTTTTTTTGTTTGTTTGTAGTAAATTTTGGTCATGTATTGAGCTGTTGTAATTAAGTTAAAATGCAAAATTATTTCATTTGATTCCATTACCAAATAATTCTTAAAGAAATAAAGAATTATTTGGTAATGAAATTAGATAAAATAATTTTAGCAATGGTATAAATGGAGAAGATATATTTTCTTTTGTTTTTTTTTCCCATTCGGGTTGAGATTGTATCCAATACTAATACAGTTGAAACCGGATATAACGACACTGAAGGGACCTTATATTTCGGACGTTATATCCGATAGTTGTTATAAACGATAGTAATTACTTTATATAGAATGTGCCGGGACCTTACCATTCGGTTGTTATAACCGGTCCGTCGTTATAAGCGGTGTCGTTATAACAGGTTTTCACTGTATTTAATTTGACTGGAAAAAATAATATTAAATATTTCACTGTTAGATCTGCCTTACCACAAATATTATTATAAAAGTGTATCTTTTAGTTATCTTATTAAAATAAAAGAGGAATATTTTTTTAATAAGAAAATAAATTAGTAAAATGTATGAGATGGCACTACTTTAAAACAAATAGATTCATTTGTTAAATAAATGAAATTATTCAAAAGATTGATCATTTATTTGCCAAATGATTTTCCATATTTTTTTTACATTACTGATGTCTATTACAAGTATAAAATTATTTATTTCTATAAAACATTTGCTTATGCTTAATAACAAAAAGTTTTAAGTATTTAAACTTTAATGAGAAGGATAAAATGTGTTTTAGAGTAGTTGTGTGTTAGGGTTTGGCTGAGGATGGTAACTCTATTCTAGTGCATGTCTTGATGACTGATTTTACACCTGTTGCATTTAATAAATCTAGGGAGGAAATAATATTTTAGCACTGTATACTATCCACTATTATTTTTTTATATTGCAAATTAAGTCAGTATTATTATGGAATCCTTCACACATACATGACTTCAAAAAGACAAAGGTGTGCCCGAGGTTTGAACCCCTAAGGACCCTCTCAAAGGTGTAGGAGGCCCATGGGCAGCAGTGGGACGTAAATGAGCTGATGACAAGTATGTCAATTTTAGAACGTAAAATTGCATAAATAAATGATACAATATTGATATTTATATTATTGTGAATTAGTGGAAGTGTGCACAGACATTATTTCCATTAATATTAGTTACATATCTGTGTAATTTTTTTCTACTATTCAGGAATTATACTTAAAACTGATTAAATTTCTGAATTGAGCAATGTGCTGTTAAAATTTTTCCATGTGGAAATTCTCAGTAGCAGCCTAAAGTCTTGAAATGTGCCCTAGAATAGTGCCACTTCGTCATCATCATCAACCAAAAGACGTCCACTGCTGGACATAGGCTTCCCCCAGAGACTTCCCCAGTGTCTATCGGAAGCGGCCTGCATCCAGCGCCTTCCCGCGATTTTGCGACTTGCTCGTTACGCAGAAACACGCAGCTTGCAGTTAAATAAATTTAATTAAAAGTGTAACTTGTGATCATCATGGTACATACTTAATACACCCTTTTCTCAATGAAGAGGTAGGCACAGATGCATTTCTGCACCCACTTTTAGTCATGTATGTGTCACGTAGCCTGGGACGAACATATTGCTTTTTTAGCTTCAATTTCAGCCAACGTATTATTCATAACCATCTTAATTTCCTAATGAAAATCTCATATAATTTTTGCTCTACTCGGGAATCGAAACCCAGGAACACTAGATCGTACGTCACATATTTGATCCGCGAGATCTCGAGCTCGACTAACCTCGGTTTGAAATTTAATTCTAGATAATAGTTTAGATAACCAGTCATGTTTATGTCGGTTATAGACGGCTTGGCGCCGAACATGTAACATAATCGGCCGTTATTTAATAAAATACATATGTATGTAGAGAAAAACATTTAACTCGGTCGGTTAGACTTAGGTTTTAAGTTGTAACTTTTCTTTATATTTAACGGAACGGCAAATTGACCGCATGATGATAAATAAAACCACATAACCACAGCTCGATCCTAGAACGCGCCATATTTCCGTGGTTTTGTCGGGTTTTAAACCTTAGGTTACTTTTAAATTTAAAGTGGTATTGGGTACCCCTGTATAGTAAACACGATGTTACCCAGCCTAAAGTGACGAGAGACACCTATTTTTCATAGTCGTACAGTATGGCTAAGATTTAAAAATTCAATCTATTTCCCAAGACCAGCTTAGTGAACTTGAACCTTGCCCCCCACATTGGAAGTTGGGATCAGTGTTCCCTAGTATATGAGTGGGTGGAGCGTGCCAAACGGCTTGAAAGGAAACTCGCTTAATTAGTATGACGTCATAGCGCGTCACAGCTACGTCATCCATCAGACGATATGTTGTGTGGTGCGAATTACACGACTTGTAAATTATATAGATTCTGAACATAGTTTGTTGTCATATTTTGAAGTGGTATAAGATTTCTGTAAGTCTAATTTCAAGGGACGCCACAAAATCGAGATACAGTTTTCGACTTCGTTTTAGTTTAGTAAACATTCAATTTAGTTTTTAGAGTTATGGTAAGAATGTATGTTACATACATTACTACAGGAAAATGGTTTGGAGTAATCGCTGATTATTTCAACGAATAAAGGTTTGAGATTTCGCGTAATGGATCTATTATTTTTTGAATATAATGCAACAGAACGGCTTAGAAAAATTAACGGCTACGGGGTACCATATGTTATACTTTACGATTCTGTACAGAATTGGTACTTATAAATTAAATAACGTTAATTTGTAACGATACTATACTTGTGTATCCTTCAAAATAATTTATCATTGAACATTAGAAGTGCGGGTAACACTTAATCAAGTGGGTGACGTCATATCTTACTTAACACGGTTACAGGCCACTTGACAAAACTAAGTTGATTCAACGTTTGTATTATTCAGTAGCTCGTATTTGTTTAATTAGTTCACGTTTGAGGCCCTTGCTTTAATTGAATAGGCAATGAATGTACATGGGTCAATCAACTTTTAACTGTCCTGTCTGTACTATGTAAATTTGTCCCTCAGTAGGTTAGTACAATGAAACATTAATTTTTCCAAAAAAATTATATATGGCAATCCATTACAATGAAACATAATTATTAATTACAATATCTACTATGATGCTAGTAAATAGATTTTGTTTGCTTTAAAACCTTAACGACCTTTTTGCATGTTTATTTTAGTCCCTATTATATTTTATTATTCTGACTTCCACCGGACAACGGTAAAAAAGTTCCAAAATCCAAACATTTATGACGTGACTACTGCTTGGAACTCAAGTCGATTTATTTCGTGACAACATTCATCCAGCCCCGATTTTGATTTCATCTTTTCCGCGGCGCCAGTCGACCGAGTGTATTTTGAAAAAGAGCGTGGCTTTATTGTGTGTCCACTGGACAACCAGCACAAAAACTTTTGTATTTTATATATTGTAGTAAATTAAAGTGGAATATATTCAATTTAATGTATATTTTTTACTGTGCGTAAGACCTAATTCAAAATATTATTATTTATTACCAGGGAGCGGAAAGACTAATAAATATCACCACCAGTCCCTTGGACATCCAAGATTGTTGTCTGAATTATTCAATATTTTTTCTTCTAATACTGATAATTATTTTCAAATAGTTGTTTTTTTATTAAATAAAAGAAGAAATACAGGCGATTTTCATCATAGAGTCCCCTTTGGACACCCGAGTATTTCCTATGAACAAACGTCTATGTCCACTGGACAACCACTTTTTTCTTATCTCCTAAAGACACATTATCGTCATTTTTACTTTAAAAGAACAGTAAGGTTTTTCAAATATGATTCTAATATTTAAAAGTAAATTAACAATTTAACTGAATTTTTAAATGTCCAAGGGACTATCTTAACTACAGTCATGTGAATTTTTGAGTAAAATTTACCATAAATTGTTCTGCTCTATTTGAATTCCTTAAATATAAATAATTATCAACAACAAATACGTATAAAATATACAAATTTAAGAAAAAAAAAATTATATATAAAATCTATCATTGATGGTACATTTAAAAGTTGATTGACCCACATATCAATTACAATAAACTTTTATTAAAATTTAAAAATCTAAATATTCAGACGACCCATACATACATGCCTCGACTGTCTACTTGTCTTCGGTATAGATATGTGTTGTTTAATCTAGAGATGATAGTTTTATTGGGTTTTTCCATTAGGAAATTCTCAGTAGCAGTATGGAAATTAAAATATGCCCGAGAAACGGTAATAGGCTCGTTCCTTACTACGGACTGATACATGGCAAAATGTGGGTGCAGAAATGAATCGCAACTACAACTAAGAGAGAATGTTGTTAGAAGTGTGCGCTTGGGTTTTAGACCCTAGACCGCCCATATTTTTTATTAAGATTTTTTTAGTGGCGGATAATTTAAACCTAAAAAATTCTAAATGACTAATGGGTGTGCAAATTTCCTCATCATATTTTATTTCTCATTTAAAGGAACTCATTATTATTGTGAATACACACACATACAGGGTGTATTCAGACCGTGATCGGAAATTTAGGCAGGCAATAGCTAAGGTGACTACAAACCCCATGGCATTAAAGAAAGTCCCGACAAAGAACAAAAAATTTGACGTTTTTCATACAAACCACGTACATTTAATACCGATGTTTGAATGGTATATGTATTTTTTTTTTATTTAAGTCAGTATTCTTTTCAACGCCAACGGGTTTGCGATCACCGTAGCTATTACCTGCCTTCGTTTCCGACCACGGTCTGAATACACCCCGTACAGTAAGTTTACAAAAATAACAGAAGATATTAGTCAAGATTATCAAGACTACACTCTAATGAAGATATACATCGACTTCCTCCCATATTAGGCTACGGCGACGTAGGCGTGCACAAGCCGGCGTGGCCTCCGCAGCCGCACCTCCTCCCGCCGCTCGACGCGCAGAAACCGCTCGATGTGAAACAACTCAAGCCGGAGATCAAACTCGAGCCCACCGACTCGCAGAAGAGGCCGCATCCGGAGAATGAAATGATGGTACGTTGTCTATGGATGTAGAAGTGTGTATGAAATGTACAAGATGTAAAAGAAATGTGGTGAAATCGTAGTTTGAGGCTCTCGATCGGAGGCTTGTAAGCACAAAAGACGTTTTGCAAAATTACGAATGATCTTTAAGTTTTAAATCTATATTTTGCAAAATAAGTTTGATATAAGAATGAGAAAGTCCTGTCCTTACAATAAACAATTATAAACTGGACGTGATATAATTAGTTGTAGCCCAAACGCTTCTATGGTAGTATCGCCACTGAGTTGTGGCATCCGTGAAAACCATCTCAGAAACAGCAACGATTTGCGAAATCTTCCTGAAAAACAGTAACCATCGCGTGTTAGGACACACAATAGGTCATTTTTGGAATTGAAACAGCTACCAAAACAAGGGCGTAGGAAAAATTGAGTAGCCCTTTAAGGATGCAAGCTATAAAGTATGTTTGTTTAGTGTTGTTGATAATTATGTGGTTGGTGTCCGTTCGATTCCAGGGAGGCGACCTAGACCAGCCGAAGATAAAAATAAAAACGGATATATTCAAACCGGACGACTTGGCGCACCGGCCCGCTATCGACAAACCAGTCGGTCAGTATATATATTTATATTTTTAATTATATGGATACTGCTATTAGGTCTTAGACCACCAGGCTGGCTTAGTGCGGGTTGGATTAGACATCTACCAAATTTCTGACAATTTTTACTATGCAAGTTTCCACTTTGTGGTTCCCTTCACTGTTAATGTACATGATAATACATTGATAATATATACATCACTGAAAAGTCATAAGTTTTATACTCATATTTTAGCAAAAAAATTGTCTGGTAATACAATGATTACTCATCAATCAATCAATCAATCAGCCTATCGCCGTCCACTGCTGAACGTAGGCCTCTCAAAGAAAGCGCCAACCATGATTACTCATATTGTAAACTAATTTCGTTTGCAGAAGTCGCGCAAAAACCCCTAGAAACACAGAAACCCGTTGATATACAAAGTAAAGGTATTTACTAAATTTATTTAAGCACTACTATAATTTTCATCAAACATACAGGCTCTATTCAGAACGTGATCGGAAACTGAGGCAGGAAATAGCCACGGTTATCACAAAACCATTGGCGTTAAAAAAAATCCCGACAAAAAATGGACATTTTCCATATAACCATCGGTAATTAATTAATATACATGGTTTGTAGGGAAAATCTCAGAATTTTTATTTTTTGTCCAGATTTTTTTAATGCTACTGGATGTGTGATCACCGTAGTTTCCGATTACGGCCTGAATGCACCCTGTATAATCATTTTTATCCCCTATCTTGCAAAGTTAGTTTTATACTAACAGTTATTGTTATTTTCAGATGAAATACAAATAAATGCCGGTGCTGAGACCAAAATTGGCGATAAACCTACAGGTTAGTTTAAATTATTAACATGTATAATGTTTTATTATTAGTTCAATTAAAAGTTAAAGTAAAATTTAAATATAATATAATTATTTAAACCATACATTACTACGAAACCACAATGTGCACGAATCATCACGATGTTTTCCTTCACCGTTAAATCAAGTGATAACACCGGTCAATAGCAATTTTGCGCATGGGTTATACATAATTTATTTTTATTGCGTTTTCTGTTTAGAAATAAGAATTAGAACTATAAATAGTTCACATTTGCTTTTGGGAGTAAACATTGGGATAATCAAAATCTATGAAAACATACAAAAAAATATACTCTTATACGTCGTAGTATCTATTATTGTAGACATTTAATAGCATTGAATTTGTGTGCCGTGCTAGAGTGTCGCGGGGCGGAGAGTGCGCCGGCGGGGGAGGCGGGGGACGCGCCCCGGCCCGCGGACGCCGGCGTCGCACCCACTGACAACAGGTACTGCTTACTTTATTTTAAGCAGACATTTCAACATTTCTATTCTAAAATTTATTTCTATTCTATTCTATCATGATCAGCCAATACAGCCTTCTTCTGAGATCGGGCCTCCTCTACAACTATAAGGGTGTTGGCCTTAGTCTTTTGTTCCAATAGATAAAGTGCACATAACTTTATTTATATTTTTGTGGTTTGTCAGTGATGTGGAGAGGAAGCCGTTCAGCAGCCCGGAGCTGCCGAAGTCCGGCGCAGTGCCCGGCAAGCCCGCCGCGCCGCCCGCCGAGGTGAGAGAATATCATACCAGTGTTCTAGTACACTTGTACATTCTGGTAGTGATGGGTGTGGTAACTTACCCTTATTGTTCAATTTTAACCAATAAATTTGAGTTTCTATTGCATTGGTGGTGGATAAATTGATGCTAATTTCTTGATAAATAATGAGTTTTTATGCGTTTAAATAGAAATACGAATTTGTCTTTTGTGTACTAGATGGTAGATGATATATTGATAATGTGGTGCAATATTAGTGATGGTAAGCTAAAAAAAAGACCTAGGTCAATTTGAGCGCATTGGGAAAGGCCTATTGAGAAGTTATCTCTGTTCAGTGAGAAGGTATCTCTGTATCAAAAAAAATAAATTTTTGAAATATTCCAAAAATAGGAATTATTTCACAATTTAACCATAGCAAAGCTAAAATTTCGCTTACAAAATGGTACTTTTATAAGTATTTAGGGTTCTATGATTGTTCGGGGGAGCGTTAAGCGGCCGCTATTTTACCTTCCTTTACGTTTAAACGTTTATAATAAAGAGTTGAATAAATAAGCGGGTGGCCCAGGCCGGCCATATTAACGTCCAATTGAGTGGTGTTGCACGTCAACAGCCCAAGAAGAGGGGGCGTCCGAAGGGCTCCACCAACAAGCCGAAGCCGCCGGGCACGCCGGGCAGGCCGGCGCCGCAGCTCCCGGGGGCGGCGCTCGGGCCCCGCGCCCCCACCCCCAGGCCTCCGCCCCAGCCGCCGCGCCCGCGAGCCACGGGGTACCAGTACGCCATCAGACCGTTCCGCAAGGACTTCTCCGGGATACAGTTTCGAAGGTCAGTATATTCTAATGGTGATTCTTTTAGTTTTAGAAGGTTTATTGGGAATGTATAGGCAAAGAAGTAGCCAAATTAAATTTTCCACAAGTGGCAATTATTGAGTTTAAAATAGTCGCAAATTGAAGATTCAAAAGTACTTGTGAAAGTCTATTTGAAAAAACTTGCATACTTTACTTGCACTGGATGACTTCGTGAAAACGTCTTTGGGGGAGGCTTTTGTCCAGCAATATACGTCTTCTGGCTGATGATGATGATGATAAAAAGCAGTGATAGACTTGAGGTTTAGGGGCGCGGTCAAGAATCTCGACGGTCGCGGGTCCGAACCCCGGGCACACACCTCTGAATTTTCGAAGTTATGTCTGTATTCACATTTTATTAGCCCAGCACTGAAACGTATATGAGTTGACGATGACGATGATGTGTGTGGTGGGATAGGGAACTTACTATGTCCAGCAGTGGAGGTTTTTGTGATGATGATGTCGATGATGATGGTGACGATGAGGACGCTAATAATGTCGTGCACCCAGGCGCTGGAGCGACGACTGCCTGGACTCGTCGCACATCCCCAACGAGGTGTACTTCGGCGACGTGCCGGTGTCGGCGGAGGTGCTGTTCAACTACTACGACGCCAACGCCGAGCGCGAGAAGCTGGCCACGCAGGCGGCGCACATCGCGGCGCAGAAGGCGGCCGCGGCGAAACTGGCCGCCGCCAAGCTGCAGGCCAGGGGGCTGCTGTCCAATGAGGTGGGGATCACGCTCTTTTACATACTCCACTTGCCAATGAGGGTAATCTACCCCTACTCCACTTTTAGATCAGGATGATCTCCCTACACTCCCCTTGTCGACGAGGATAATCTCGCTTAACCCCTCCTTCCCATTTTCATTATTTTATCTCCCTTTTGCCCTTCTTTTAACGCGAAAAAGCGTCATAATGCCGTTCAGTGCCCGAAAATATATGGTGGCCTATCTAGATTTAGATCTAGATGGTGGATAGGGTTAAGTACACAAGGACACAGGAATTCTGAGTGTTTGTAGACGTATCAACCTTTTGTATCATGCAACCCTACTACGAAAGTTACTGAAAATTGGGATAAGGGCGAGAAAAAGTCAGTGTCTTTGGACTTCGAAATAAACATTTTCGGTGTATCAAAACAGTTTCCAAGCAAGACCAAGAACCTCAAAAATCGCACTGACTACTGATACCAAAGCCGAACTCAATAAGTATATAACTACTAGATGCGTTCTCTACTTATATTCGCTTTGTTAATTTCTAGGTCACAACCGTTGACTCGTCATCATCAGACGACACGTCAGGTACTTCAGGGAGCGATTCAGAAGACAGCGATGATGTAAGTGTATTTTGTCACCAATGTCTGGTAACCCTACGTACTAAATACGAAAAAAGTTTCGCCATATTTGGTTAAGACTACAAACAATTTTTTTCACTATTGTCTATAAATTTTCAAGCGGGGTATTTCTAATAGTTAATTCAGGTGACGTTATTTTGTCAATTAAATAATTTATAAATTTTTTATGGTTTCACTATGTTACAATAAAACACCAAAATCAATATCAAAATTTCTATTTCAATTAAATCATTTGAATGTCTCAGGACGCGCCGCTAAAGCGCGGTCCGGGCCGGCCGAAGGGCTCCAAGAACTCCCCGCGGGCGGGCAGCGCGGGGGGCACGGCCGCCACGCCGGGGGGCACACCGGGGGGCGCGCCGGGGGGCACGCCGGGGGCCACGCCCACCGGCCGGCGCGGCAGGCCGCCCGTGCCGCCCGAACTGCGCCAGCCCGGCATCACGGACATGAAGAAGTTCTGCAAGGCCGCTGGCATACGGTTCGACTATAAGAAACTTGTTGAAGGTAAATTTTATTAGCTACTAGATTTCGATAATTCTAAAAGTGAGAATCAACGAAAAAAACTTTTTTAGATACTTTGTGTTTCGTAGTAGACGCACAAGTAGTTTTTTTTTAATTTTTTTTTGTTGTATCAATTTTCAGGTTGCACAAAAAACAAGGAGCGTGTCCAAAAAATGTTGGACTTATTATTAGCGGCGGGGCTTGAGGGCAAACCGACACTAGAGAAGTGTAAGGCGATAAAACAAGCGCAAATCGACAAGAAAGAACAGGAGAAACAAGCGAAAAAGGAAGCGAAGGCTAAACATAAAGACGACGACCGCAAAAGTGAGCTTTATTTATGTCAGCCATACAATATTCGATATTTTTCTTCACTAGACACGATGATTTCTTTTCAGTTTGTTTTCAGGCTACACATAAACAACTTAGGATTGTATAATCGACAGAGAATACCTGTGTTGGGATTTCAAGTTTGTTTATGTGGTGACGTCATTCAAAGATATAATATGTATGGTTGTGTGTTCCCAGCGGAGGGCGGCGAGTCGGTGTCCCGGCGCATGACGCGCGGCGCGACGGGCGTGAAGCCGCGGCAACGGATCGTCATCTCGTCCGACGAGGAGGACGACACGCCGGCCGCGCGCCGCACGCTCTCCAAGCTGCGCTCCAGCGTCAACGACGACTCCGACTCAGACTAGGTACTCACGCACACTGCACACTGTCACACACACTGCGACACACTGCGACACTGTGTCACACCGTCATCTCGTCCGACGAGGAGGACGACACGCCGGCCGCGCGCCGCACGCTCTCCAAGCTGCGCTCCAGCGTCAACGACGACTCCGACTCAGACTAGGTACTCACGCACACTGCACACTGTCACACACACTGCGACACACTGCGACACTGTGTCACACCGTCATCTCGTCCGACGAGGAGGACGACACGCCGGCCGCGCGCCGCACGCTCTCCAAGCTGCGCTCCAGCGTCAACGACGACTCCGACTCAGACTAGGTACTCACGCACACTGCACACTGTCACACACACTGCGACACACTGCGACACTGTGTCACACCGTCATCTCGTCCGACGAGGAGGACGACACGCCGGCCGCGCGCCGCACGCTCTCCAAGCTGCGCTCCAGCGTCAACGACGACTCCGACTCAGACTAGGTACTCACGCACACTGCACACTGTCACACACACTGCGACACACTGCGACACTGTGTCACACCGTCATCTCGTCCGACGAGGAGGACGACACGCCGGCCGCGCGCCGCACGCTCTCCAAGCTGCGCTCCAGCGTCAACGACGACTCCGACTCAGACTAGGTACTCACGCACACTGCACACTGTCACACACACTGCGACACACTGCGACACTGTGTCACACCGTCATCTCGTCCGACGAGGAGGACGACACGCCGGCCGCGCGCCGCACGCTCTCCAAGCTGCGCTCCAGCGTCAACGACGACTCCGACTCAGACTAGGTACTCACGCACACTGCACACTGTCACACACACTGCGACACACTGCGACACTGTGTCACACCGTCATCTCGTCCGACGAGGAGGACGACACGCCGGCCGCGCGCCGCACGCTCTCCAAGCTGCGCTCCAGCGTCAACGACGACTCCGACTCAGACTAGGTACTCACGCACACTGCACACTGTCACACACACTGCGACACACTGCGACACTGTGTCACACCGTCATCTCGTCCGACGAGGAGGACGACACGCCGGCCGCGCGCCGCACGCTCTCCAAGCTGCGCTCCAGCGTCAACGACGACTCCGACTCAGACTAGGTACTCACGCACACTGCACACTGTCACACACACTGCGACACACTGCGACACTGTGTCACACCGTCATCTCGTCCGACGAGGAGGACGACACGCCGGCCGCGCGCCGCACGCTCTCCAAGCTGCGCTCCAGCGTCAACGACGACTCCGACTCAGACTAGGTACTCACGCACACTGCACACTGTCACACACACTGCGACACACTGCGACACTGTGTCACACCGTCATCTCGTCCGACGAGGAGGACGACACGCCGGCCGCGCGCCGCACGCTCTCCAAGCTGCGCTCCAGCGTCAACGACGACTCCGACTCAGACTAGGTACTCACGCACACTGCACACTGTCACACACACTGCGACACACTGCGACACTGTGTCACACCGTCATCTCGTCCGACGAGGAGGACGACACGCCGGCCGCGCGCCGCACGCTCTCCAAGCTGCGCTCCAGCGTCAACGACGACTCCGACTCAGACTAGGTACTCACGCACACTGCACACTGTCACACACACTGCGACACACTGCGACACTGTGTCACACCGTCATCTCGTCCGACGAGGAGGACGACACGCCGGCCGCGCGCCGCACGCTCTCCAAGCTGCGCTCCAGCGTCAACGACGACTCCGACTCAGACTAGGTACTCACGCACACTGCACACTGTCACACACACTGCGACACACTGCGACACTGTGTCACACCGTCATCTCGTCCGACGAGGAGGACGACACGCCGGCCGCGCGCCGCACGCTCTCCAAGCTGCGCTCCAGCGTCAACGACGACTCCGACTCAGACTAGGTACTCACGCACACTGCACACTGTCACACACACTGCGACACACTGCGACACTGTGTCACACCGTCATCTCGTCCGACGAGGAGGACGACACGCCGGCCGCGCGCCGCACGCTCTCCAAGCTGCGCTCCAGCGTCAACGACGACTCCGACTCAGACTAGGTACTCACGCACACTGCACACTGTCACACACACTGCGACACACTGCGACACTGTGTCACACCGTCATCTCGTCCGACGAGGAGGACGACACGCCGGCCGCGCGCCGCACGCTCTCCAAGCTGCGCTCCAGCGTCAACGACGACTCCGACTCAGACTAGGTACTCACGCACACTGCACACTGTCACACACACTGCGACACACTGCGACACTGTGTCACACCGTCATCTCGTCCGACGAGGAGGACGACACGCCGGCCGCGCGCCGCACGCTCTCCAAGCTGCGCTCCAGCGTCAACGACGACTCCGACTCAGACTAGGTACTCACGCACACTGCACACTGTCACACACACTGCGACACACTGCGACACTGTGTCACACCGTCATCTCGTCCGACGAGGAGGACGACACGCCGGCCGCGCGTCGTGTGTCACACTGTGTCACACCGAGAGATGATGATGATGACGATGACGATGATGGTGACAATCATGAAGTTGACAAAGATGACGATGATGATGATGACAATGTCGATGATGATAATGGTGACGCTGATGATTAAGGTGATGCCGATGATGATGATGACGACTATGATGACAATGTGATAAGGATGACGTTGATGGCGATGACGATGCTGACGAAGATGCTGACGAAGATGATGATTATGGTGACGCCGATGATGATGATGAGTAGGAAATCCAACTCTTCCGCGAGCCGAGTTGGAAGGTCGAAAAACTCTACATGCCCTTTTGGCCTACCCCAAGGAATCGGGGAGTTTAAAACGTTTTCCTCTCGTTAAAAAAATGCAGTCAGATTCGAAAATGAATTCGAAATTCGAAATAAAGGAGGTAAAAACAAGCTAGGTCCATAGAGACTAGCCAAGCTTAACCACTTGATGCCCATTTATACAAGCCACTGTCGATACTGTAAAGGGTTCAGTTGGGCTTATGACGGGTTTTGTAGAAGTATTTATGTATACTTTCCAGTACAATTTTTAAAAGCAAATTGATTAAATCATCTTAGGGAACTTATTTTTGTCTATTTCCAGGTGGGGCTCCTCAGTCGGGAGAGACGCGTTGGGACGTTATAGTACGTTGGTGAACCGTACCTCTAGAAAGTGCTTCGACGGAGGTCAGATACTAGAAACTATGTATCGCGTACGTGTGATTATTTCCTACTAATTTTAGGTTGTATGTCGGATGTAGTGTGCGGTTATGTATAGATGTATATGACAATAGTGTCTTAATGTAAACGTAAAGTGCAAGCGTGGTTTAGCTGAAGAGAGAAAAGGATGACTTCTGCTAATGGACATAAAGTATATTTTTCCTTAACGCAGTTTGAATGTTTCAGTTGGATTGATACCAGTCGGTAGATCTCGGTTTATTATAGACGGATATGGGATGTATGTTTTGGTTTCCTTTGCCATGGTGTGTATTTAAAACAAATTTTGATTGCAAATTTTCTAGTGAAGTTGAATTGGTTATTGATTTCACTTGGAAGTTTGCAATAAGGCATTTCTTGTTATATTATATAAGTGATGCCATATTATCATAAAAATATGATTGACCAATTGTAAAGCAATATGTCATACATTATATAAAAAGTTGTTTTAAATACATACTTGATGTGAGAAGTATTTGAAGTTATTTAAAGAGACATGATTTCACCACATTGGGCAGCTTTAAATTTATTTAAAAGATATATACAAAATATATGGCAGGATTATGTAGAGGATTATGTATTCAGATATAGAGATAGGTTATCGAGATGGATATTGCGGATACTGTGAAGGCCGAGACTGCAAACTATTCGAAAATTTATTTAACTATTAGATTTTAGTCATTGCTACAAAACGGAAAATGTGATGTGGAAAGTTTGCAGTCTACGCCTTAAGGGCAAGTCGGGTGTGTTGGGATATCGATATTTTTTGCATTTTATCGATAGTAACAACTGAATATTAGTATTGAGCTTGATACAATTTACCGTTTCAATTCAAATTGACAATTAATATTTAATAATTTTAAAACTTGTCAAACGTGTCAAATGTGTCAAATTAGTAAAATGCGATTGACTAGCTAATAGTGGTGTAAACTTTATCGATAAAAATGGTCTTATATTCACAACGCTCAGTAAATTTTACCGAGTTTCGACAATCATGTGGATTATAAATTGTGTCGATAAAGTGTTCTTTAACCACTAATGTTCAAACAGTTGTTTCAATATTGTCACTGTTTACGATTAAATAAGATTAAAAAAAAGTAAAATTCTCTATGAGGAATTAAAGTCTTACATGAATAATGTAAAATATCGACTAATCTCACATACACGACTCGCCCTTGGAAACAAAAAGTAGGACTAAAACCCCTCGCCTACGTTCTAAGTAGATGTAGTTACGGACGCTTGTAAGACGGCACACGACATTGTTCATTAGTGCCTACAATAATTATTATCGAGTTTAATGTAATAATTTTGCGTGTCGCGGTTTATATGTAACGTAACCATTTCGTTTGAATTTATTTACAATTAGCGATATACGGAACACTTTGTGTTGCGTGCGGTGCGATCGCGGAATTTTTTATACACTAGTTTTTTATAAAATTATCAATAAAACTGTAACACCAAGATGTTTAAATTAAGGCCATTTGTATATAATTAATGGAACGCATAACGAGTGACGCATTTTATTTTTGTACAGGGAATGTTTTGGGCGCGTGATTGGCTTTGTACATACGCGTGTGTCAGAGTAACAATTGTTGTCGAAAATTTAGCATACATTATTTAAATGGAGTATCGGTCGTAGCGCCATTCGGCTTTGGTATCGTTGGAGTAGAGTGCCAGATGTAGGATTGTTCTTCCTAACCTCCTAGATGATTTATAGGAAGGTTTAAAGGCTGCTGAAATAATGCTGACTCAAAATTGCCGTATTTTCTTAGTCATTTGATAATTTTTTTTGTTTTTAAATTTTCTAAATTTAGTAAAAACAATTCTGGTCAGTTTGCGGACATCTCTTAGTAAATTTGTGTGTTGGATTTTAATATTTTTTTCGTAATTTTGTTTAAAATATCGATCGATTGATCCTGTCTTCATAAGTTCTATGATACCTTCGACCTAATATGGTTTTGTATTAATCATTTTTCGAGTACTAACAATGGCTTGTTCATATAATTCCTAGTGTCATAATTGTAACCTTAAGTTGTTTTGTTGGAATATAATTGGCATAATACCCCAGTGTAAGAGACATGTGTATTAACGGTAAAGTGGGGTGTATGAAGGCCCAGTATATCCACAACATCACAAAAAATGGCAATTTTAATCTTGTTCTTTGGAATGTCTTGCCTTACTTCAAAGTCATAAGAAAAATAAATAAAAAGGAGGATTTTACATAAATCCTAAACCTCTATGTTGGACGATATACTGGTTAAACCATTTAGTAATACCGGGCCATGTGTTCCGATAAATAGATTAATACTATATTAAAAATATATCGAAAGACAAATACCTAAATATTTTTTCTATTTAGGTAGTACGTAACCTATTTGCGGCTGTTATCCTTTAGATAAATCTGATGGTATTATTTTATATACATATATTGCTTTTTTTTTTATGAAACTTGATATATTTTCCTTTGTAAATAATATACTTTTTGCCTTATCCACGTTACTGTTTTCGTTGCAGTTAAATTAATGTGCATTTATCCCCAAGTAGATATTTCCAATGCCAATGTTTTTTTCTTAAATTGTACACAGAATCTCAATTTACATTTAAAGAGGTTTTAATCCGTTATTGTAAAAAACTGTTTACATAAAAAAAATATTCGGTTTTACAGGCATAATACATTCGTCGATTTTGTTGTACAGATAGATGAGTTGATTATTTTTATTAGATTGGCTTCGATTTTGTCCCATGTGTGTAGATAACAATTAGGTTTCACGAACGAGGTTGTGAATGAAACATCGAGACTTATCTTACGTTTATACCAACGGAAAGTTAATTCTACTATTAATTCTTTTTTCTTGTGCCTAAGTATTTTTTTTAAAGGGGAAGAAACACAAATTGAATGTTTCTTTGACATGGTACATTTCTTTGAATTTTCATAGTCATTATAACACTCTAGAAAAATAAGTCTCGATTATTAACTTTGGCAATTGGCTCTAGTCGACTTAAAAAAATATTGTTCCAAAATAAAAATTATTTTATGACTGAAATATGAATAATTTCATTAAAACCTCGTTTGTGGTAGTCGTTATCTGCAAGGCAAAGGAGATTGCAATAAATATGTCAGTGTAGTGGAGCAATACTCGCGTATTGTTTGTTCTGTAGCCTTACTAACTGAAAGTGTGGAAAACTAGGAAAATGTATTCGTATATTTACGTATAAATGAATGCAGAATCACGATATCGATAAAAAAATTAAATATTATATGGGTCAATCAACTTTTAAATGTACCATCAATGATAGATTTTATATATCAATTTTTTTTTCTTAAATTTGTATATTTTATACGTATTTGTTGTTGATAATTATTTATATTTAAGGAATTCAAATAGAGCAGAACAATTTATGGTAAATTTTACTCAAAAATTCACATGACTGTAGTTAAGATAGTCCCTTTGACATTTAAAAATTCAGTCAAATTGTTAATTTACTTTTAAATATTAGAATCATATTTGAAAAACCTTACTGTTCTTTTAAAGTAAAAATGACGATAATCTGTCTTTAGGAGATAAGAAAAAAGTGGTTGTCCAGTGGACATAGACGTTTGTCCATAGGAAATACTCGGGTGTCCAAAGGGGACTCTATGATGAAAATCGCATGTATTTCTTCTTTTATGTAATAAAAAAACAACTATTTGAAAATAATTATCAGTATTAGAAGAGAAAATATTGAATAATTCAGATAACGATCTTGGATGTCCAAGGGACTGGTGGTGATATTTATTAGTCTTTCCGCTCCCTGGTAATAAATAATAATATTTTGAATTAGGTCTTACGCACAGTAAAAAATATACATTAAATTGAATATATTCCACTTTAATTTACTGAAATATATAAAATACGAAAGTTTTTGTGCTGGTTGTCCAGTGGACACACAATAAAGCCACGCTCTTTTTCAAAATACACTCGGTCGACTGGCGCCGCGGAAAAGATGAAATCAAAATCAAGGCTGGATGAATGTTGTCACGAAATAAATCGACTTGAGTTCCAAGCAGTAGTCACGCCATAAATGTTTGGATTTTGGAACTTTTTTACCGTTGTCCGGTGGAAGTCAGAATAATAAAATATAATAGGGACTAAAATAAACATGCAAAAAGGTTGTTAAGGTTTTAAAGCAAACAAAATCTATTTACTAGCATCATAGTAGATATTGTAATTAATAATTATGTTTCATTGTAATGGATTGCCATATATAATTTTTTTGGAAAAATTAATGTTTCGTTGTACTAACCTACTGGGGGACAAATTTACATAGTACTGATAGGACAGATAAAAGTTGATTGACCCATATAGATAAAATATTATATTGAAAGAAATGTTGTACATATTAGATCTAGCGGATGTAGTTATTAAGTTTAATTATTATTTTAAAATATGAATAGATATTTGTATTTGTAAGATATATTTAGATGTGTTTTTTTTCATTTACCATAAACAAATTGTCGGCCATTTTGAATGATTATTTTTTCGCGTGCGGCCAGAACTTGTAATTTATATAAAGTGATCGGCATAATAATTTTTGACAATTAAAAAGTGATATAACAGTGAATTAGTTTTAATTTAATTTTAAGTTTAATATAATAAAAAATAATCGAACACTCTTGCTATTTTCATCTAGGCTTTATAAGAATTTCATTAGTTGATTATTTATTAATTAAAAAAAAAATATGACGTTTATGTGTGGCAACCAATACCAAACCTTCATTTTTGTTTGAATTTTTTTATCATTGGTTGCGTGATCGTAGTAGAGCACACACTTGTCCCCATAAAAAATACTGTCTACTTCCCTTCTAATCTTAATCAGTTGTTTTGTAAACAAATGCTTTAATTACGTTTTCCAATAATTTTCCTCCAAGTACGTGAATTATTTAGCAGAATGAATGTTTTGTGGTAACCTAACATTGATACAATTGTTTTGTGCACAAACAAGCATTAATTTCCCCATCAAATAAAATTGAAAATTAATGAAATGGATATTCCTGTTGCGGTCCATGGCATGACTTTTTATTAGGCATATTATGACACTTCCATGAGGTAAATTATATATTTTAACTTTATAGATAGAAGTTATTTAAATGTTGAATATTATTTTGCTACATAAATAAGAGTTAATTATGTGCAACTATCATATTAAATTAAAAAGAGGACTGTTTTGTATTTCATTTTCAATATACAAGTTTCACTCATTTTAGTAACTATGTATCGTAGCCCTTGGAGAAATGTAAAAAGAGATATATAAACCCGCATTATACGACTCACTTTGTCTATTTAACTGCAACAGCACCGGAAAATTTATAGGTTATCAAAATTTATACATTTTTACATACCGCACTCATGATACAATAGTGAGTATTCAAAATAGTTTTATTCAGAATTAATAAAATTCAGATTATAAATTTACTCATTTAACAATAACTATACAGTTAAGGTTCTTTATTAATCGATTTAATGGAGTTATTTGAAAATAACGAATATCAAGTTATTTCAACTTATTTTGAGTTCAGCATTATTGCATTATTATTGAGATATTGACATGTATTAGTGATTGCATTTAATAATTACAATTTATACATTAAACAATTTACAATTGAATGCCACTTTCCTTTTGATACATGTTTTCTATGAAAAAAAAAATAAAAAAAAATATTTTACACATTCTGTCATCACGCGATCCATTCAAGATGGCCGTTATTTAATTAGTCAACTTATATACTAAATGATATTTAGTGTAAGTGAATGCTTTTCGCCGATTTTGGAGTTTTTATTTATGGAGAAGAACTTTATTTTAACCTTGCCAATAAATGAGGCATACAAATATATTTCTTTTTATTTATTGAATCAGAATTGTGTTGTGACGTTTAGTTATTTCTTAATGTGAATGGCAGTCTATCTTGTCTATACCTACCTACCTACCTGGAATAAAAGTAAAGGCCTCGCATTTGCAATATACAGGATATATATATTTTATTATAGTAGTATTTCATGTTAAATTGATGAATTAAATTTATTGGCAATAAAGTAATTTTTAAAGCATTATAAATTTATAATTATTTTTGTAAATTGTAAAAAATATATTTTTTTATTTCTGTTTGGTCTACTTTTAGACCATGCCTTTAAATCTTTGACGATTAACAATTAGTTTTGGCATAATTGTGTTTTTATTTCTGTAATTTTAAACATCATCAACTCTGTCATTTCCCCGACATCCTGAGTCAGACAGTGTAATGAGTTTACGTATTAGGATATTCACAGTATAGCGTTTGACCCCACTTTGAGAATTTTAGAAACGGCTACTTTATTCTTAAATAATTTATTGCATCATTTCTTTGATAATATGATAGAATGTATCAGTCTACATCGATCATCATGTTTTTATATCTTGCAAGTGTTTAAGTACATGTAAGAAGATATATTATCAGGCTGTTTTTAATAATAAGCAATTTAATATGGAATTTCTGACCCAAAAGTATTAAATATGATTTCAACGCAGCATTATTGGAAGTTTATTAGGCGGTAAAGGTAAGGTCAGTAAGTATTCATCTTTTCATGTCAGTAAAACTCTTTTTAAACTCTGGCGGATTTCACACATTTCCAGTTGTCGTTATTTTGACGTTTTTTATATCTGGGAAGTTGATTAGGTTACTGGGATTCTTACTCACCGAAGAAGCCCTAAAAGTATTTCTTTTTATTTTGAGCTGACACATCGTAAAACAGTCTTATTTTGTATTGGTGCTATCAATAATGAATAATTTATATTAAATGCAAAAGCTTGGAGGTTTTGGACCACGAAAAAGCTAAACAATTCTGATTACAATTAAGTACAGATTTAGATAGTAGTCTACACATAGAATATATTTTTAAAGCAGATAAATGAGAAGTAAAGACGCAGGTAAAACAGCGAGATACAGTATTTTATTATTAAGATTTTTTTAAAGCTTTGTATTGCATTTATAGTCGTTAATATTATATATCAATGCTTCGAATGAATGAGTTGTATTTCATCAAAAAATAAGTCTTCCCTTTAGATCAAATTGTGTGGTTGAGCGATTTATTAAATGTATTGCAAACTTTTTGTTTTTCAACTCTTTATACTCTTCTGATTTATTTCGTTGCTGGATTATTACAGATTAGATTCTCTTAAATTCGCTGAACTTCAGTGCTCGGAGTCTAAACTCATGGATTCAATAGTCTTCTTTGCTCTTTTAGTTTATAAATTGATTAAATGTATTTAATTACAGTTACCGGTTAATAAAAGAAAGAAATAATGAATAAGAATATTTTTTAGTCTAACGCCGATTATTTATAAATAACAAATGCTATGTAACTAATCTGGGTGCTTGTTTAAATTAATCTTCATTGCCACTTTTTATATGATTTAAGGGACGGAAAGTAGCAGTATTTTAAAAACTTAAACGAATAATTGCATTTTTTTCCAAATACGTGTAGTAAGGTCTTCAAAAGCTATTCATTATTTAATTTATTTTTCTGCATTTACTCAACGGGAGTCCTTTTAGTTAATCTGTAATTTGCATTAGAAATGTTTATCAAGCTATTTCATAATATATCGATATGTTAATTAACACGTGATTTTACAAATATTATATTTAAGCATCATGCTTTGTTTGTAAGCAATAATTTACTTTTTTATGATATAATTTGTACTGTTGTAAGATATAGAACGCCATATTGTGATTAGTTCTTTATTTCCATGAAGTACTTTTGTTTAAATAAAAATATCTATATATACATAGTCAATTTATTGTTTTATTGGCCTTAAGTACAAAAAGGATGTGTTTTTTCATGAATGTTTTACATGTATAATCTTTACAAACGTACGTTATTTATTGTAAAAGTCATTATAAATAACTACTTAAGTTGAATTGATGTACTGGAAGCCAAGAATTAATTTTCATCCTATTTTTTTACTTTCAGATAGAGTTGAGATTATTACTTTTCGTCGCTTATTTTTTTATATTACATACACGTATTTCACAACCTTTTGCAAAGTAGAATGAAAGGAATTTCCGATTTAACCTATCTTAGAAAATCGTTCATTCAGTTGTTTTATCAGTACAATATACTTCAGCATAATCCGTCCATGTGTATTCACATTGAATTATCACTTGCTTTAACGGTGAAAGAAAACATCGTGATGAAACCTGCACACCTAAGAGTTCTTAGGAATTTCTTAGGAGTGTAGTCCGCCAACCCGCACTAGGCCAGCGTGGTGGACTATCGCCTAACCCCTCTCAATGGTAGAGGAGACCCGTGCTCAGCAGTGGGCGTATATGGGTTGATGAAGAAGAAGAAGAAGATAATCCGTCCAAAACTCAAATCTTCGGTTTTGACAAATCTCCAGCCTTCAATCTAAATAAAAAACTATTACCTAACCTAACTAATACCACGACTTTTCTGTTATTGTTTATGACTAAAAAACAACTCTTAGGTACTGAAACTTACGATACAAGACTATCTTTGTGCGGGTTCGCAACTGTGTGAGTGACTTTTGGGTGTCATCCATCCACCCATGGATTAGACCAGGGCTTCCCAAACTGTGCGTCGCGTTCGCGGCAACATTCTGGGGGCGTCGCGAGGCGATCGGCAAACATTCGCTGTCCGTATTTTTCTGATAACCTCATATTAGTCTAACTACTACTGTTTTGATTTCCAGTAAAGTAGGTAGTTTTGATGATGGGGGGGGGGGGGGATTGCGTCGCAAGAAAAATAACAATTCTATAGGGCGTCATAGTGTAAATAAGTTTGGGAACCCCTGGCTTAGACAATTGAGGACCACTGGTGGACATAGCCCTCCCCCAGGACATAGGATGGTATTAATATTTTTTATTGTGAGTGAGTTCGAAACTGGTCTGCAAGTAGATAGTACTGAGTGTAGTTTCATAGTTTCAAGAGTTCCTTATCTTTTTAGTTGTAAAAGTGTCGTTAAAATTAAATTCATTATAAATATGCATACGAAAGTATATTTATCCAGTATTTATCTATTTACCCGAAACTGCGTTCTATTTACTCTATTTTTAGATTGCTGGACAACATGTGTTAAAAATACTTCATTCCCTGTATGTGAGACAACCCAATAAAAGTTATTTTTTAATGCAGTGGCAAACGTAGGTAAAATCATTACCTATATTATTATATTAATTTAGATATTATTTGTAAATTATGTTTTTGCAAGGGTAACGATGATTTCATCATTTGATAGTGACACATGCAAATAACCCAGATATACTTATCCTCTTTCAGGAAGAAATATGAAAATCCCATGCAATATTCCCAGCATTCCAGACATTCCATACATACGTCTGCATTCATCGATGGAGTAAGCTGAAATGAATTTTTCACCTAAATTTGACCAAACGTGTGTTGGTTTTATGAAATAGGGGGCTACCCTTTTATTTTTGGGTATAACTCCAAAATCCAACCTACAGTATTTTTTTTTTCTGTTATTTCATTAATTTTGACTTCGTTGCGCATTTGGATATACAGATTGTGAAGCGAGTTACCGCGGGTTCGATCTCTGCGCCGAGACTAATTCTTAAGTCGTCCACAAAAATTGTTTCACTTCGGGATCTTTTGCGACCAAACAGTCGTAGTTTCTGATACCCACGAAACAAGACTTGAATTTCAATGTGGGGTTACAACTTTATATATTACTGTTAGGTGTATGTATATTTTGTCATTTATTCGAGTTGAGCTTAGCTTCGTTCAAATATTAAGAAAAACTGACGAATTATTAAGCGTACTGTCCAATCTTGTCAAATTCTTTATCTATGTCCGAATGGTCATTCGGTACCCACATGATCATCATTCGCAAAAAGGCCTTTCTTATCATTACGCAATAGATTCTGGTATATTTGAAGTAACTAGTTTTAGATCTATATGTTTTAAGATTATGTTATCAGAACCTACTATGATTGATTACTGTTAAGAATGGGTAGACATGTCTGTGTGATAGAAAGCAAGGCTTACTCTTATTTGTCTTTCTTCTAGTTGGCGTATTTTATAAATAAAAATAATACACCCAATAGTCACATAATGTTATTCTGACACTACGCTGTGACTCGAGTCTTTTTTTGTACGTATCAGAAACTTACGACAGACCTTTTGACTTTACAAACACCCAAACCAGAAACAAATATTTGTGAATCACAAAAACACTTGTTTTGGTGCGGAGATCGAACTCACGCCTTTCCGTTTTCAAGTTGGTGTTTCCGTTTTCAAGTTTCAGTTGCTTAGAACTGCGCTACGAGGGTGTCGTTCTTGTAATTTTATCAATCATTCGAAACATTAATCTAGTCTATCTAGGTTATAGATCATTATTATCTTTGATTTTTAATAAAAGTGTTGCACTTAAAAAATCTTGTGTTCTTCAGGGATCTAACTGCCCCCAACTTCGCCAAGCGAACAATTGATAAGTTGGAAGACTGAAGATCCCGCCATACTCCATTTCTGCCTCCCCCTAGGTACTGAACAGCGAATTAAAATCAATAACAGTATATCAAAATGTATTTTTTTTATCTATACTAATATTATAAAGCTGAAGAGTTTGTTTGTTTGTTTGAACGCTAGGATCTCAAGAACTACTAGTCCGATTTGAAAAATAGCACATTTATCGAGGAAGGCTATAGGCTATATAACATCCCGCTACGACGAATAGGAGCGGAGCAGCAATAAAGAATGTTTCAAAATCGGGGTCATTTTTTTCTTTTTGTGAGCTTCCGCTGCGTGCGCTGCGGAAACGGTTAAAGTTTCGCTAAAATAATGTATGAGAGAAATGTTCCTCTTTAAAAGTTCTAAAAAAAAGTCCGCGACAGCATATGTCTATTCTTTAAGGTTGGCTCATTATAACGTTTTTTAATCCTAACCAAATTCATTTTAAAATAAAGTTTTATTTGTGAAGGTGTTTTTATAAATATGATACTAATCCTTATCCAAATAAATACGTTATTCGTTACAAATATTTAATTTTAAATAAAATTGCCCTTTACATCATTTGATTTCACTGAGTATGTTAGAAGATATTGCAGTTTTAAAATATTGATCGACGCGTTACGGTTTCACGTTTGAACAATTTGACCGAATTGTATGATTTTTGGTATGGAGATAAATAGGACTCTGAGAAGTAAAATAGACTGCAACTTATATTCCTTCTGAACTCAACTCTGTAGTCTACGCGGACGGAGTCGCGAGCAAAAACTAGTTTATTATATGTGACATTTCAAAAAATGGCGACGTTTTGTACGTCTGAGTCATAGACTACATAAGTGACCTGTTTATTTACGGTTTTGTTTATAAGCGGTAAATACCTATGAGTGATCAGTATTTTGCGATAACAGATAACTAATAAATTGTGAATGTAATTCTGATGACAAACCATCAATGGAATAAGTATATTCCTAGTACTTTGATGTTTTAAGTACAATCAGAATTGATGGAAATTCCAAAATTTTACATTTACCGTAATAACGGAGTTTTATCACTTGTAATTTTCGTGGTAAATAATATTGGTAATAAATATTTACATGACAACTTTAAAATACAGTTTGCGATACGTGATATAGTGTATTCAGACCGTGATCGGAAACTAAGGTAGGAAATAGCTATGGTGATAACAAAGCCGTTGGCGTTAAAGAAAATCCCATCAAAACATATTTTTTACGTTTTCCATACAAATCACATACCCTTGTTTTCTTTTTTTCCGAGAGGAAAGCACCTTAAGCTCCGCTGTTCGGTACCTCGGGGGAGGCCCTGAGGGGTATGTCGGGGTCTCTGGCCTACGCCAGCATACCGACTAAAACCTCTCGGTGAGCATCACGCGCATTTAGGGCAGTTTTACGGCATCTCAGGGCAGAAGTGCACCGTCCAGTTATGGACCCCTCCAAAATCACATACCCTACATTTAATTCCGATGGTTTTATGGAAAACGTCAAAAATTATTTTGTCGGGATTTTCTTTAATCCTAGGGGGTGGTTAATCACCTTCGCTGTTGCCTTAGTTTCCGATCACGGTCTGAATACATCCTGTATAATAGGAATGTGGAGCTGACCCCTTTACAATTATACTCCTGGATATTGGCTGGGCGGCAGCGGACCATTTAGGGCGTTTCTCGCCCTGAGATGCTGAAAAACCACCCTAAATGCGCGATGGTGACCGAGAGGTTTTAGTCGGTATGTTGGCGTAGAATTTTGGTTAGGGACCCAACTCAGCTACGCGGACAAATGTTCTGCGCACCGAGTTGGTAGGCCAGAGACCCCGACATACCACTCACGGCCTCCCCCAAAGTACCGAACAGGGGAGCTTAAGGCGCTTTCCTCTCGTAAAAAATGTCTGGATGTTTGTGAGACTATTTCATTTCATTTCATTTCATTAAAATATGTAGCTGTTGGATGCATTGTTTTATACTCAGTTGATAATCTCCAAATATTTAAGTTATTAAAGGTTGTCAAGTTTCAGCCTCTTGGTCTCTTGTTTTGTCATGAGTTGATAAATCCCCAATAAATAGGAGACAGAACATTACGCATGTTTTGAAATCATAATGTGAGTAAGTATCTGATGATATCATAGTGTGACATTTATTTATTTTTTACCTGTTGTTCGGGTTTCACAAAACCAACAGGAAAGTGGTCATCTCTGACTAAATTTGATTGCGTTTATATCAAATACCTATTATATAGTATGGAATTTAGTAACCACGAAATATTGTGTGTATGAGCTGTGAATGCCTTGCTATCCAAAGGTCGAAATGTTAGCGGGTTTCATCATTAGCCCATATACGTACCACTGCTAGGCACGGGCATCCGCTACCATTGTTCTCAATGGTTGGCAAACTAATTTAGGCCTTAGTCCACTACACTTGCCTAGAACGGCTTGCCAGATTACACACCTAAGAAATTCCTAATAACTTTTTTAGGTAGGTATGCCGATTTGATCAAAAAGCTTTCATTCAAAGTAAAAGCGTATGATAATTTATTGTAAATACTCACATGACTGAAAAGTCAGAGATGTGTGCCTGGGGTTTGATCCCGCGACCGCCAAGATTCAACAGCATGCCAGCATACCAGCAGCGTAATGTTTAGATATGTTTTAATCTCTTAACACTACATCTGAGTCCATATTTGCGACATTTGAAATTATATGCAAGATTTAATAATAGAATGACTGTTTGAAGGGTTCCAGCACAAGTGTGTGTCGTGCGATTTATAGGTTCTGGGTTCGATTCCCGGCTTGAGGAAAATGTTATTGTTTTTTTTTATTAGGAAGTTCTCAGTAGCAATGTATCTGGAAATGAACACGAAAAACGGCACTAGGCTCGCCCCCTATTACCACGGTAATACTATCATACAGTATTTTAACTCGGCCGCATTTTTTAAATAAATACCTACAGCCGCGCGGTACCTTAACATACGATAGGGCTGCGAACCTGCGGCATTTTAATTAAATCTGCCTAGTTTGAATTTCTATCTATTTTTGTAATTGTAAATGTTCTTTATTTTCATTTAAACAAATAAAATATTTTGTGAATAGAATAGGAAGTGTTGTTATTTTTTGACTGCAAGATTTTATGTAACCAAATACAGCACAATATATAAACACAACATATACTTGTAACATTAAATAGGTATTTGCGCCTAATTTTTATAAAAATCACGCGGTTACTGCTTAAAAAACAACACCGCCCGTTTGTCATTGCGGCGCATTCGCGACTGCTTGCATGCCGAGCGCATACCGAGATCGGGCGCGTAGGTATAACTCGCGTTTCGCCTGTTTGTATGAAGTTAAAATACTGTATGATAGTATTATCGTGCTATTTCGTGGGACTGATGTAAACCTGGCAAAATGTGTGTGTAACCGACAGATAGAAAAAAAAACCAATAATACTGCATTTTTTCTTTCGAGTTTCATTGACAATATTCTCATGGAATCTTTATATTATATGAAAAAACGGCCGTATGGAATGTGCAGACCGAGGAAAAAATGTTACCTTCCTATCAATACTAAACAGAAAATCGTGCGCAGGAAAATTCTCGTGTATTTGCAAAATATTATGTAATACCTTTCTAGCCTGTAAATTCTAAATTCTATTTCCTGCTTGTTAACGGCATTTAGTATAGGCGTTACCAGCTATTACCGGCATAAATTTAAGAACATAAGCGCTTATTAATAGCCAGAAGTATTTTTAGCTTATCAAAACATAAATAACCTTACTAATCGCGTATACACGTAATTTCAAGACCGTTGAAACGCCTGTAAATACCGAGCTCGGCTGAACCGTTTCTAGGTCACACCCGGCTTTTGAACCCTATAATATTTTACGTAACACCCGCAATCGATTACGTAAAAATCGCATTTTTTCAAAGTCTACAGGAAAATGTTCCCACGGGGTGTTTCGCCTGCATCGGTTTACAATTACATTTGCAGTGTTAAGGACCGGTTTGAATGTGATGGCCACCTGCTCCCAGCCCTTGTTTCCTACGTCGCATTTCACGCGCACCGGCGTGCCACCGGGAGCCGCGGCGCACTCGCCCAATGGCAGCCAACCCACCAAGACACACCTCCACGACGCTCCGACGGATTTAAAATTGGACCGCTTGCGTGCGCACTCGACTCGGTATCGAGCGGACGTCAGTGTCAGTTGTCAGTTGTCTGTCGACGGCGGCGGGCGCGTGTGACTAGTGAATTTACAGAGCTCCGAACATGGCTCTGATCAGACGGCTCGCAGTGAACGCTCCTCGCAACGTAAGGGTGCTGTCTTCCTCCCCACCGGCCCGCGACGACCTCGACCTAACCTTCAACAGCCCCAAAGATGCGTTCAAGAGCAAGAAGACGAGCGAGCTGGTGCGGGCGTACTTCGTCTACCAAATATGCTCGGTCAACTGGCTGGTGGAGAACAACGCCATGGTGAGTGTTACGTAACGCAGTACGACCATCACCATGCCGGTTCGGAAATAGCATGAAATTCGCATTCGTCCTTCGCGAGCGATTCGATCGAACCGTGGGTTTGACTAGTTTTTATGTCCACGTTTTTTCACGTTGGTCAGTTGCTATGGCTGCCGGTGTGCCAGTGTGCCGGTGGTATCGATTTGGGGTGATTCGCGTGGAGGTGGGCAGACGGTGGGTTACCTAACGGGAATGAATGGCCGGGTCGCGGGTTGTGCGCATGCGTGCCGGCGGGCCCCGGCCACCTCCAGACTGGTCTCCAGACGAGAGGAAAATTCGCGTGACCTTTTAAAAATTTGCAGTTATGTTGCATCGAGAGTTATTCGCAATGCAGTTATGTAAGTTTATGGAATCGTAAATCAGGTATTGAACGGCGATCTGCGATTATAGAACTTATGTAAAGATTACGGATCTTTATGGTGTATTTACACGCTAAGATTTGAGTTCCGTTCCATTCGACTAACATTGAATTGAAAAATACGAAGAAATTTCTAATACCATGTTAATTAATTAAAGGCTATCTGTAATTACCGGCCGCGTACGTTTTCACATGTCTTGAGAACCTTACACGTATGGCCATAGATCAGTTTTTATGAGTTGATAAGGCTTTACGAGCGAGTTCGTTTTTTTTATTATTTTTTTACATTGTATTTAATGTTAGTAGTAGAAACCACAAGGATATTAACATGAGGAATAGATCAACTTTTAACGGTATAAATAAAGAGATTTAAAAGAAATTTAGAATAGTGGGAAATTAAGAAAAGTGGTAACAATATGTTAATATTGCTGGTATCAAAAATACGAAGCTAATAAGAAATTGAAGTTGGAATATTTCTTTACATTCTTGGTCTGTTTAAACCAAATTACAATTAATCTGGTATTATTTTCCAGGCGAAAAATACTTTAGTACTACTTTTAGTTTTCGGCAGGATAAAAATTATCTAAACTGGCATTTGATAGTAAATCCAGCATGGTCGAAAAATTTCGGCTTCTTGATCGTAGAATTCTCCCTAATCGATCGATCGTTTGCCTATTACGAGATACACATAGCCTGACCCTATTACGAGACAGACTTATTTTAATGTATCTTCTTCTTCATCAACCCATATTCGCCCACTGCTGAGCACGGGTCTCCTCTACCATTGAGAGGGTTTAGGCCATAGTCCACTACGCTGGCCTAGTGCGGGTTGGCGGACTACATACCTGGGAAATTCCTAACAACTTTTTAGGTGTGCACATTTTATCACAATGTTTTTCCTTCACCGTTAAAACAAGTGATGATTCAATGTGAATACCCACATAACTTCGAAAAGTCAGAGGTGTGTGCCTGGGGTTCGAACCCGCGTCTGCCGAGATTCTCGACCGTGCGCCTACACCTCGAGGCCATCACTGCTTAATTTTAACGTATACAGGATATTTTTTTCTGTAGTCTATTTCATTCTAGTTAGAATCACGTGGGTTTAGCCCGTACAATCGTGATAACAAAAAAGAGTATGCGCCATAAATAATTAATTAGGTAAATTGTTTGAATAAATCCTTTTTGCTATGAAAATGAATATGGTGGTACTCTTAATACAGTTTTTTTTAAACTGGTTTTGCGTGAGGCCGTGCCGGATTTACCTATGGCGGGGCCCCAAGCAATCTCAAGTTTTTGGGGCCCCCCGTCCTAAAATTTGACCCCCCCTCCTATTTTTCAAAATAACAAAATACAGCTAATTTTGCAAAATGGATATATTATTCAAATATCTTACAACTTTCTTAAAAATTACAACCTTTTCCTACAACTGCTTCCTGGTAAATCCGCCACTGGCGTGAGGTCTTGAGCACAATGTACTTTGTATGAGTTTTGAATTAAAACTGAATTCATTTGAATGAGATTTTAATCATAGTAATTAACATTAAATCCGTAGTTAAAATAATTCATGGACGTGCATTAAATTAACAGTTTTTTTCGGGATAGTTTTTTAGTACATAGGTATAAAAGGATGAAATATGAAATAATCTGAATACCATTTATGTAAATTCAATTAATAAAAAAAAGGGCTAAACGCAACACTCGTTTATTTCGTGGTATAAATATGATACGCGATGACTTGCCACGGGTTCGATTCCGAAAAGAGCAAAGTGTTGTGAGGGAATTCTCAATTAAAGTACATATTTAAGAATATTCTTACAAGTCTACGTACATACATTGCCCCTCAAATATGATTTTCAGAAGTGATAGAAAGTAATAAAAGTAAACTGTAAAGAAACAAGTTACTTCTTTCTATAAAATTTTCTTTGCTACCTCATATTTATAGCCTAACAAAATAAATGTTTTCCGGGATCCTATAGTAAATATAATTTTAGAGATCCATAATTATTTTCGGTTATAAGAAGACGAGGTCCTTTTCTACATTTCGAAGGTTTCCATTCATAAAATGATAAAGTGTTACCTTCATTTTATGACGTTGTAAATATTGTATTCGGTTTCTGCAGTAGGTAAATGAACTTAAGTCGTCCGTCGCAAGGTTGCGCTTGATATTCAAATGCCATAAAGCGATCATAACTTTGCGATTTATTAACAGCTATAAATCAGTAGCGGTATTCATGTTCCATAGAAGCTCAAAAGCCAAGTTTGCCTTTCGATATTCCGAACCCAAATTAAAAAAAATCTTTATTAAAAAAAAATTGTCAATCTGAGAATATCTCGAGCAGAAATTATAAAATAGACACTATGAATTAACGGGTAAGGCTTTGGGCTTCTATGGAATCAATTGGAGTATCGGAATTTTCTTAAACCAAACTAATTACCTTAAACCAATGACCTCAGTCCACATAGGTTTGTCGGATGGACTGGCAACCGTGGTAGTATAGACAGGTAAAATCAGTAGAGGAAGTAAAGGCAGTAGGGATACGATCATCTCATCTAAGTCAAGCTGAAAAGGACTATTAACGAGTGATTATGAAAATTGGACATTTTTATATCTTGTTTTGAGAAATGCTTAAACATTATAGGAGGTTTCGGAAAATCGCAATAGTTACGCAACGGTCACTAGTTGTCACTGTTGTCACTTTGTTCATGTAAAGAGTGATCTTCACAGAAATTATCCGACATTTTCCAAAACAATACTCTCTTCAATTTTCTTCAATTCTACAGATGTTAATTTGAGTGTTCAGTGAATAACGTTGGAAAGCCTTGAACATAATGACTCATCGCATCGGATGAATAAATTTGCGGACTTCATTTAATAGCGTATTGTGTTATGTTACTATGTATCGGAGGTATCATCTTGGGGAGTTTTTTGTAGTATTGTTGCACAACATTTTAGATAGAATAAAGGCTTATCCACGCCATAGCACAGCATTGAATGGCTTGTCGTCTATAAATAGTTGCTAAGCCTATTACACGGAATAATCTCGGCCAACATCCGACAAGTTTATAATATTAACGGTAGTGACGTGCTCAGCGTAGCAAAAAGTCTGACTAAGGAAAACGTGGGCTGTCTTCATGCTTAAAATATCGCTATCTCTTGCTTTCTTTCCAGACATATCAAGTTTTAAATCCCTGCAATTGATTGGAGTTATTTAAAATCATACATCATCATACGTCAGATAAAAATATAAATAATCACATCAGGTGACGCATCGCAGACGATATTGTAAATTCCTCAACAGATCTCGAATGCGTTGCGTACTTAGATTTTCTACTCACGCCTTATCTTATCTACGAGTTGTATAATTGAGTTTATCCCTTCAATTGCTTCAATCCATCTTTGTGTTGGCAATGACCGATGCCTTTGACATATTTTTGAGACGTTTTGAAATGTTTTAAAATGTTATCTCGTATTTTGGTTGACTTTTTTATGTGCGCTTGAGGGTGTCAAACATTTTATTCGGCACATAATTCACGAAATGGAAAATAAAATCATATTGTCTATTTAATAAATAAGGTTTAGGTACGCGGTCGAGAATCACGGCAGTCGCGGGTTCAAACCCCAGGCACACACCTCTGACTTTTCTTACTTGACATAACTTCGATGTGTGGATTCGCATTGAATTATCACTTGCTTTAATGGTGAAGGAAAACATCGTGATGAAACCTGCACACCTAAAAGTTCTTAGGAATTTCTTAGGCGTGTAGTCCGCCAACTCGCACTAGGCCAGCGTGGTGAACTGTGGCCTAAACCTACTCAACGGTAGAGGAGACCCGTGCCTATCAGTGGGACGTATATGGGATGGTGATGATGATAACTTTATAGTCAAGTCTATTGGTATATTTAGATTGTTTATGTCTTTGCTCATAGACTATGTAAACTCCTATTCTAAAGCAGTTTTGATCATAAACCTTTAACTTTTGTATGCTCTATTCATTCAGTTTTAGTAAACATTGCATTATATTGGTACCTAGATATTTCGTGGAAATCTCAATTGCCATATTTTCTCTGTTAATTTAATCCGTAATAATAATTGTTTACCCAGGAAGTCTTAAACTGAAACAAATAAGGAAACTTCTTAGAAACATTCATGTTTATTGCTTCAAAGACCGTAAACAATGAAGGCGATAAAATAGACTTAATGCTAGACATACGACAGACTACGTAAAAATTAATCGTATGTTTATTTAAATTATCCTATTAGACATGAGCTATCCTGTTCAAGGAATTAATTATATTGTTTGATTATGATGATAAGAACTGGTGATTTAATTTCAACTTGGATATTTTGATTTTCAAGTTTGTTTTAGTGATAATTCCCTAAGAGATATGAAACAATACTGAATTCCATAAGTGTTCAGTAGGTATTTTCAAGTGTTAGAATTGAGTATTGAAATTGTTATGCAATTGATATTTTTAGCTTTAGTAGATTGTAAAGTTGGAAATGTTGTGAGGAAAATATGTAAAAGAATCGTACCTTTATCTGATTTTTATTGTGATAAACCTTTCAGTTGTAGTTTGGACTTTGAATCTTTCTATCGTCTTACTGATGTCTGATGGTGATATTCACGCAATCATCTTTCAAAATAAGCTAGTTTATTAAGATGAATTAATGACTAGTTGATATTTCGAATCCGAAATTGGATGTAATTACTAATTTTTACATTTTTATGTGGGACTGATACATACCTGGCGAAATGTGGGGTGCAGAAATTATCTTTAGGTTTCCTGTCCCTTTCGGATACGCGTATGAGATTAGGTAGGTTATAGGATAAAGTTAGGTATAATCCTTAGCGATTTAATTGCGATGTTATGTTAAATGCAGCTTAAAACATTTTTTTCAATGTTCTATTATTATCTGAGTGCATTTGCGTTTATATAGAGAAATTCACATATGTATTGAAATCGTTGAAACGAGAGGCCACGGGTTCGACCCTCATACAACAGAAACGAAACACAATTTTTTACGTTCAGCGAGTTTTTAATACCGAAAAATCTTCCAGTTCATGTTTACGATACAAGACTTTTATCTTAATGTTACTTTACCAGTATTTATTTAAGCGCCGAAGCCTCATAAGTTTTTCACATTATAATGTAAGTTGGTAGAATTATTATCACTTTCCGCACGCTAATTCGGTTAAAGTAGATGCGGGGCGTATAAAAATAATGCCAATTATGTGTCATCCAACTGCGAAACCGTACGGATTCATGCGATTACAGTCGACGACAGCGAGTATCGATCAAACGTGTATTTTTTAAAACATGCAAAGGAAACGCACCCGTTATGCCAGTTTTGTGAACTTTATAGTGCTTGCAGATGTACAAAAATTGACGGCCTGTTTAGTGCAATTTGTATTAACTTTGAGATAAAAAGCCCAGTTTTGTAATAAATATGATACATACGCACTAGTGGCGGCACTTTTATGGAAGCCCTAAAGCCCAGCATGCCTTACCAAATTCCAAATAGTAAATACATATTTGATATTTATAAAATTTTACATTATCTCAACCTGTACAAATGGAAGGTTGCTGGTACTTAAAGTTCAGGGTTACCTTTTTAAAGAACCGGCGCTCAACTTTTTGTCAATATAGGTACGTTTATAGTTTATTGTGTTTGTCAGAAGTTTTACCTAAAGATCTTCTAGTTTTCCGAAAAAAAAAAAAAAAATGTTACCATGTTTTTCGAAACATGAGTATCTGGACTCATTTGTTTCTACTCTTCATTTTTCTCGGCCTCAAGGTTTAGGCGTGCGGTCGAGAATCTCCGCGGATGCAGGTCGGATCTCAGGCACACACCTCTAACTTCTCGAAGTTATGTTTGTATTCACAATGAATTATCACTTACTGTAAGGGGCCCCATACACCTACAATAATATTGAACAATCTTTTTATTGTTCAATAATATTGAACACCCCCTTTGATTCCAGACGTTCAATAAATTCTGTCAATAAAATTGATAAACCACTCTGATCAATATTTTCGTGCGAGCAACATGTCTGACGACGAAGTTTTGGCGGCAGCCACGCTGGTGATTTTGTTGAAAAGAAAAAAAAAGAAATATATTGCGCAATATTAACCCTACACAGCGCAATAAAAAATATTGTTCAATAAAAATTAAGCTCCCTCAATCTTTTGTTCAATCACGGCGCAATGCTTCAATACTATCCCTACACGTGCAATAATATTGTACAATCAGAATATTGTTCAATATTATTGAAGGTGTATGGGTGCGGTAACGGTGAAAGAATGATGATTAAGGCTGATGATGATTTTTCATACAACAACTGCATTGTATGATTTGCAAGCAACAATTTTTTTTTTGGAGTATGTCTATAAGCAATTATTCTTGGCCATTTAATTAACATAATGGATGCGTGTTTGAAGGGAGTAAAACCTTGTCCGTTTGTAACTAGGTACTAAACTTTATTGCGAGTGTTCGCCCTGATAGGCACGTTTTATTGTTTGTCAAAGTGTTTGAGTGCATTTAACTGTGTTTGCGGATCGTAAATGTGTGTCTATTTACCCTTTGCATATTTGTGTTTAAAACGTGTGGTCGAGTTAGAACTTTTTATATTGAGTAATCATTGTTTTTGACTGCCTAATTGACAATTGGTATTATTCGATAGGACCCGCTTTCGATTTCCGGATAGGGAAAAGTGCTTTTTTTAAGTGCAAAACATAAAAAATATAAATTAGGGTAGTAGTGACGGACCGATTGCCAAATCGTGCTGTTTTATTTTATTGACACAATAAATTGCATTGAATACATGTATTCCAGTAATTGAAGTTCAAGCCAGAAAATATGCCTGTATATAAAATGCCGCAAATAACTCTAAAAATAAAGCTTAACTATAAAAATTAGTAGAAGTAAAAATATTAAAGACGTGTTTCAAGTTTTTTTGTATTATTTTGGTCTGTCTCGATGTAGGTGAGTTGCAAGGTCGCCATCTCGCCGTGACCAAAGAATAAAGGAGCAATGTCAGACGAGTGCGGATGTGTTTAAACATCGTATTATGAACTTTTTACATCCTCATAAATGTCTTAGATACTATCTCAATTCAAGGGCGGGTTCAGGTTCGAAGTAAGATAAGTTTTTGTCACGCGATTTGGTTTTGGGTTTGGTACTCGGATCGGGAATATGTTAGGTTTTGCAGTAAGGTTAAGCCTAGAAATGTGCTAAAAAAAGGCTATAGATTCAATTTTAAGTCGGACTTAAAAACAACAACGGGTTGCACTTTGAGAGTTGAAAGATTTGCGTGTATCTAATTACATACATTTATTTTTTTCCATGAAATCTTTGAATGGATGCAGTTAGTTGTTGTTCCTATCTTAATCTGCTTTTATCACGGTAAATTGATTTATTTAATTACACTCTCAGTATTAGTTAAGTGATTTAAACAAGTGTTCATGAAAAAATACGTAAGTCCACTATCGAATAATTATTATAAATGTTTATTTGATCATTGTTTGCCTAAAAAATTTTAACTAAACCAAGTTTGGTCAGTACAAACCGGTAATCATGATACTTCATGTGATACTGCCAAACATGGAGGTGCCAATTTGTACACTATTATGATCGATAATTTCGTATTGAAACATAATTTGAACATCCTCGCCAGTTTCCAAGGAAATAATAATTTATTTCTCGTTGCTGTGTAATATGATCATAGACATTTTAACTCTGAATTTTTGAATGTAACATTCTAGTCACACTACTTATTGTTTGATAGTCCCACGACAAGAATTTACTCAGTGCAATATAGAGAGTCTGGGTTCGATTTTCGAGGGGAGAGAAATTTTCAATTCATCTGTTAGTAAACTGCCAGTAACAGCTCGGAATTTGGAAATGTGTTAGAAAACTGCCTATTGGGTCGTTTCTATCATGGGATGTTAAACACAACTGATGACACGTTTTTGCCATTTTTTGTTACAGGTTAGAATCTGTGTTAGACTCTCAAATTTCGACCCCTGTGATCGTATTGAACTTAATAGTAACCAGTTGTTTATAACGCTAACAGAACCTCACATGAAAGCCAATATCTTTTTGTACCGTATTCGGTGATGCAAAAGCAATCACACTGCCACAGCGTGATATCAGTCAGTTAACACCTGGTTAAACTCGTTAGCCGAATTTTACGTGCGTAGGCTCGTAGTGTCACGGTCATCTGTAATTGTTACCAGATTGTACTCAGTCTATACCAATTTTTTGTATGCAACCCATGTCTTTTTATCAGCTTAGAAAAAAAATTTTTTTGGAAATTTTTAGGTGTTGCAATTTCGGCTTTATGCGATAGATCCGTCAATATTTGAGTTTGAACATCTTTGAGATTAATTTTTTCACTCTTATTTAAGATTATCTTCGTTATTCATTACCTTCTGTATAAAAAATTGCTTTTGTTTCTTGGTTGGGGGTAAGAAGCTAGGGTCACTGTCTGTTATAATACGGGTTTTAGTGAGATGTCTTGTTGGGTTTACTGAAGTGTTAGTACTGAAAGTAGTCCTGCATTAGACGTCTGACCACGCGGTTGTATGGCAGTTACGAATGCTCAATCTGTCTGAGCGTCCAAAATAGAGTGAAGCTTGGCTTATCTTAAGTCTGTATCGTTATCCGGAAAATCGCTTTATCCATAGGGCAGTGCGCCAGATGGAAGCTGGTACCAATTTAGAACGCTTCTTGCCCTGTGTTGTCTCGAACCATCTCCAATATTTTTTTTTGTATTATTCTGTGTATTGCTATGGGATTTTCTTTGAGAATCGCAACATCAGTGCAGGGAGTACAGTAGTAATTCTAAAGGCTTATTGCGTTTTCCTCCAGTGAAAATGAGTGTTGCCGCCAGAACTAAACAGGAGGAGAAATATTGCCAGTAATCTTACTACTGTGTAATGATTATAAATTAAGATGAGGGATGGTTCATTAGAACTTTTTTAATCCTTGAGAAATAATTAATGATAGTGAAATTATTGATTGTCACTTAAAACATAAAAATAAATCTTTTTTTGCTTAAAAAACTTCAACTATCTGAGCGGTTATGTTTAATGGAACGGTCACAATGATCTAGATCTCGTGACACACATCTCACTAGTACAATCGCACATTTTGCAGTACTCACGGTGTTGTGTCAACGACCTCGCCAGCCTTATTAAAGAAACGCATGAAACTGGTTTCGCGAATTACTTTTCCATACACTCCATTTTTAAAAAAAGCAGTGATTGCCTCGAGGTTTAGGCGTGCGGTCGAGAATCTCGGTGGTCGCGGGTTCGAACCCCAGGCCTCTGACTTTTCGAAATTATGTGTGTATTTACATTGAATTATCACTTGCTTTAACGGTGAAGGGAAACATCGTGATGAAACCTGCACACCTAAAAAAGTTCTTAGGAATTTCTTAGGTAGGTAATCCGCCAACCCGCACTAGGCCAGCGTGGTAGACTATGGCCTAAGCCCTCTCAATGGTAGAGAAAACCCGTGCCCAGCAGTAGGACATAAATGGGTTGATGATGACACTCCATTTCACACTTTAACTACCCATTGATAAAACTCAACATCGCCAATACCTATCCCGATGAAATATTCAAGGGAATGCATTTTACAGGGGGATTACTCCCAAGGACTTTGTAGTTCGAATGAAAATATACCCAATGGACATTTAATTAAGATCGCAATTTGATTGTGCAGGTTGAATTGTCGGAAGTGGACGGAATAAGAGCGATGTTACCGATATCGGTGCATCGAAATTGTTTAATGGATATTTTTATGCAGGCTCGGCAGAATGACCACGAACACAGCAGAGTTTGGCAAGGAAATATCTCCTCTGTATCTTTTACCAGTCGACATAATGATACCGGCTTGGAATATTTCAAAATTAAAATTCATTTGAGTTCCATCAAGCTATTTTTTATGGATGGATGAAATAAATATGAAGTGTGATTGCGTGGTGGACTACGGCCTCCCCTTTTAGCTGTGAAGAGGATCATGCTTAGCTGTCGGACGGGCTGGTCATGATGATTGCTTTGTAACAGTTTTATATATATATCCCTATATTGACTGATCATTTTGGTAACGAGACAAATGCACCCTTCCGTTTGTCACATCCTTACCTGGGCTTAATCTTCAGCCATTCTCATCCAACCGCTGCCAACCATCTTACAGATATCGTCACCCCACCTAGCCAGAGGGCGTCCTACACTACGTTTGTCGAGTCGTGGTCTCCACTCCAGAATAAATTTCCCCCAACTGTAGTCGGTTCTATAGTTTATTATGTACTATATTGACGTACATATACATTCATGCCCTCATTGTAGCGGGGCAGACAGTCTAAGAACTGCCACAAAGTGCGATCCACACATACTTTTCTTACATCATATATTCATAAATTTCTCATATATGTACTTTCATCATCTAAATGTACTTCCAAATTAACTTTTGTAAACATATTTATAGTTTGATTACATAAAGTGTGTGACGCGTTCCGTTTACTTTGTCGTCACATGTCATGACGTGTTGGTTTAGACAAAATTCTTGGCCTAAATGTATGATTTTTTGTTAAGGCCTTGACTAAAATATTCGTTTGCCGCGTTGTTCATTGTTGTTAAGGGGCACGCCGGGTGGCTATACATAATTTATCTTTACCTATCTCTTCTCTAAATAGTGTAGAATGAAATCTGGGTTTGTTTATCCGCTTCTTGACATTGACAACGGCTTTAGAAGGTTTGGTCCCAGCACCGAGACAAATGATTTTATCCTTATCTAGGCCGTAGTGTATGGTCCAGAAATGGAATGATGATTTGGTAATGGCTAGTATAGGATCAATAAGATACGACGAGGATTTAGATCGAGGGTGTGCAATTGGCTATTGAATATTAGAAGGATAATAGGAAATCAGTGGACCCCTGTAGGTTATTGATGATAATGTACAAAATTTGCTTTGGGGGATGTGGAATAAAAATTGTACAAAGGGTTACATCCTAAAAAAAAATCATAACTTCTCATTGATTTTATTATTTGGGCTGAATTGTTAGCTATTTTCATACCATTGCTCCAAAATTACAACTGAGTCAATAATTCTTAATAGTCTACTGCGTGTGCTCTTGAAAATAATATTCAATGTTTCATGATTTGTTTTTCATTTTCGAGTGTTTTTTGTTTCTTGAACTCCAGCCAGAATTTGTTTGACGTTCGGCTGGGCAATTATTGGTTGTTTGTTTATTTTCTTCATAGTATGGGAGTACTAGCGTCCCGGCACAGCTTCGACCATGAAGAAATCATAATCAATCACAGTAGTTTTATGAGCGTCAATTCCTATGGTGCTACCTTCTTTCTACTAAGGTTTCATGCTAATAAAAATGTCTATAACCGTTGATATAAAAATGAAAAAAATTACATATATATTAAGCCATGTTAGCATACCATTGGACTTGATGTTTAGACCTCCATTGCTATAAAATTTTACTGAATAACGGTATTTTTGTGTTTCGCAAGAGTCTTAACTTTCTTTCTTATCCTATGCAATTCTTCATCAATCTTCATCAACCCATATACGCCCACTGCTGAGCACGGGTCTCCTCTACCATTGAGAGGGTTTAGGCCATAGTCCACCACGCTGGCCTAGTGCGGGTTGGCGGATTACACACCTAAGAAATTCCTAAGAACTTTTAGGTGTGCAGGTTTCATCACGATGTTTTCCTTCACCGTTAAAGCAAGTGATAATTCAATGTGAATACACACATAACTTCGAAAAGTCAGAGGTGTGTGCCTGGGGTTCGAACCCGCGACCGCCGAGATTCTCGACCGCGCGCCTAAACCTCGAGGCCTATGCAAACCGAAGAATATTTTTGGAAATACCGAATACGAGGATTAACTAAGATTATTTTCTATTGTGGAAGCCTTTTCACGTCTATATTTTTTAAACCTTACTGTTTTCGCTGATATTATTATAATTATATGTAAAGTATGTTGCTATCTTTGACGCAGTTGATGTTTAAATAGTCTGGTTTCTCAATTTTTATTTACTGATTGATGTTTAAAAACAGCAAAAAACTTCGTTGATAGTCTTGATAGTTATTGTATTGTAAAAAATATATCCTTTATTGGACCTTGTGTTTTTAATAATATTTTTCGAGAGTTTTTTTAAAAGATCAGCGATGAAAAGATTTAGTTTGATTGTCGGGTCTTAGCGGATTTTACTGATAATTATACTTTATGCGTCGATACTTTTTAGTTTAAAACGAACTTTTGACGATTTGTTTATGAATATTTATGATGCTAAAGTTTATCTTATCTCTCTTACTTTATTCTTCAGACCAAATTTAATGTTTAATCTATATTTCGTGGATGCCTCGAAACCTTAAGTAACTTTAAGACCTATCTATTTCAAAAACCAAATTTTCTCTATTATCATTAAATGTATTTGTCTCTTTTGTCGACAGTTGATGAAGAGGTTGCGCCAAGTGGTCGGCAAGAAACTATTCGAAGTGATCATGAAGGCAACCTTCTACGGGCAATTCGTCGCTGGTGAAGACCAGAACACCATTCGCCCTACCATTGACAGGTATATAAAAGAACACACCTAATAGTATACAAAATGTATTCAGACCATAATCGGAAACGAAGGCAGATAATAGCTACAGTATCCACAAACCCGTGGGCGTTAAAAGAATCCCGACAGAAAATTAAAAAAGAGTTTTCCATACAACCATCGGTATTAAATGTGTGTGGTTTGTGTGTTAAACGTATTTTTTTTAATTGACGGTATTTTTTTTAAGGCCAGTGAGTTATAATCTGCCTTTGTTTCCGATCACGGTCTGAATACACCCTGTCTATGCCGTATAACTGATGGTATTGTGGATGTTCATGGGCGGTGCTGACCACCCACAAAACATCAGGCGACTCACTTGCTGGTTTCATCAACCCATATACGCCCACTGCTGAGCACGGGTCTCCTCTACCATTGAGAGGGTTTAGGCCATAGTCCGCCACGCTGGCCTAGTGCGGGTTGGCGGACTACACACCTAAGAAATTACTAAGAACTTTTAGGTGTGCAGGTTTCATAACGATGTTTTCCTTCACCGTTAAAGCAAGTGATAATTCAATTTGAATACACACATAACTTCGAAAAGTCAGAGGTGTGTGCCTGGGGTTCGAACCCGCGACCGCCGAGATTCTCGACCGTGCGCCTAAACCTCGAGGCCATCACTGCTTACTTGTTGGTTTGCCTCCATAAAAAGTCTAGTATATAATTCTGACCCCACACTAACATACATCTTGCGTTGTGGGGATCAGAAACTACGAAAGACTTTTAGATCTCTCCCAGACGCGAAACAAATATTTGTGGATTGCAAACATTTGTTTCTGTGCGGTAATCGATTGTTTTACAAGTTGGTGTCTAGCCAACTGCTAAATATATAGTCAGTTATATATTATTGTGGTTATGAGAGGGGGGTTCAGTCTTTTTTTTAAGGATAAAATGCAAAGGAATATTTGAGATACCTAATAATGTAGGTTCTGTTACACATGAACACCTAGAACATAAGATGTTACTCATTAAAGTCACTATAATACCTATTACTGAGAAGATTAATGGAAAGATCAAACGTACAGAAATGACATTTGCATCCATTGGATCTTTCGAGTTAACGTTCACGAGAAGAGGCCTTTGTCTATGCCCCCAGAGGTAGTGTATGTGCATTTCCGGCTTTTAAGTATAGGCTTTTGTTCATCACACTTACCCTTTACAGCTTTGTCAAGTGTTAATGTAGATTTTTAATGAAAGTTGTAGGTTGTTGGTGTATTGTTTTCATTCTTTAATTGTGGGGTTTATTTAGATAGACATGTATTTGAGATCGAGATTCGAGAACGAAAATCTAGAAGTGATGACGTAGATTTTTGAAGGGTTTAAATTTGTCTACATCGTTGACATTGTATTGTATATTAAACTGTAACTTTTTACAGGTTGCGTTCATTTGGCGTCAAGTCAATCCTCGACTACTCCGTCGAAGAAGACATCTCTCAAGAGGAGGCGGAAAAGCGCGAAGTCAGGTAAATATTGTATTTTATGGCATTTGTTATTCTTTCTTCTTTTTTTTCTTCTATTATTCTTTAATAAAAGTAAAAAATGTACTTTTTTTATAAAATTTTATATTCAAAAATGTAAAAAATAAAACAAACACATTATTAAAATAGCCATAAAAATAATTGGTCTTAGCGAACAAAAAATAAACATAAAATCTATTCGCCTAAAAATAATAATTAAAAAAATGATCTTGATATGAATATTACTCATGACATACCATAAACATTCCTATTATTTACAGTTTATTTTTCACTTTCATTTACTTATTTAAAGTAGTTGTAATATTTTTTATCTGTGGCCGCAAACAAGAATAAATAAATGGCGGCTCTTTCCAGACAGCCTATCCGCGTACACTTGCCAGATCTTCCTCTTGCAATAGAAGATAAGTCAGAAAGGCTTCCATGGCGAGGGTCTGGCTCTACATCAGACCCAGTCCCTTTGCTAGCCACTTGGGATGGACTCGCAAATCCAGCTTTTTTGTATTCAACCGCAACTCCTTCAGCGATCTCTGTTGGAGAAAAATTACGGTACTAAGTGTTGCCATTGTGAAAAGCATTAAAAATGTACAGTCCATTGCACGAGGAATGAGAATACATTCGTTCTTTAGAAAGATCCCTACATATTGAAATCCACAAACTAATTTACCTCTTCATTTGGAAATGAATTATTTACCAATGGTTTTCTAGAAATTTAGGTCACTAGAAGCATTAGTTCTAATAGAATGGGCTCATTTAATAACACAGAAATATCATATGATTTTTGTTGTTGTCTCTAATGTAGGTACACTAACAAAATCATGAATAAAAGAAAAATATTTAAAATCGTCTATGTAAAATTTACACATAAGTACACATATTTACGGCTCTTTAAAATTTGAAGGGTATTTTTTTAATAAATAAATTGGGCTAAGAAAACAGGAGTCCTATTACAACAATTAAAAAAATACTTCAAAAATTGACATGTGGTGTTAAATAAAACAAAATATAATTTTAAAATGAAGAATTAATAATAATAATTCCTTTGTAATAATGAGTCCTGAAGGTGTAACTAGAATAATAATTAAACAAAAGAGTTTTCTTCATTTCATCATTTTAATTATTCAAACATTGATCTAAAAAGAGTATTTTAAAATTTTGAGCCGTATTTATGACCTTGAATTTATGTAATTTACGATTATACCGCGAGTTGGCAATAATCGGGTGTGAAGCGGGCGGCCATATTGGTTTTACAATCGTCTTTTTCTCGCGGCTACTACAATTGAAACGTAATGCCTGGTAGCAACTCGGCTCAATGGATTCGTGATTTACAAGCTGGTTTTGTTTCGCACGGTCACTTTGTTGTGGTAATGTCGCGTTTGGCCTTACATTACAATGCTTACGCTTGCAGTCATGTGTTGTTACGTAATAGAAAACGCCACTAAAATGTTCGCAAATATTATTTTACTGTTTGGATATTTTGCCTTTTGGGCTGACTCGTGTAATCGTGGTTTGGTACCAGGTTCGATTCCTGGGTCGAGCAATGGGTGATCGGGTTTTCTATGAGGAAAATCTATGTATGGAGGCTAGATCTGTGCCCAAAAAATGGAATAGGCTCGCTCGCATATTACGTAGGTTGAACTTGAAGACAATCGGCAAAATGTGGTTGCAGAAATTAATCTCTGCCTACCTCTTTAGGGAATACAGGTTTGAAGGTGTGCATGTATGGATATATTCCACAGAAATTTGCAAAATATTTGTCTTATATTGAATCTATTAAGGCCGTCTTTAATGATTATATTCTATAGCACTAAACCTTAATAAATAAAGGATTTTGAATAAAGAAGAAAAAAATCTAATTATTATTATTTTTGAGTAATATATTTCGGAATTGGATTTTCATATTTAAATCACAATTTCATAGTGAATTTTATCAATATTTTGCACGCTCTGTATGGAGTTCTTGTCCATTTCTATGCATCTAGCCTTGTGAGTTTTTAATGTGACTTGCGCGATCTTTTTGTGTATGTGCACATGGAATTTCCAAAGGGGCTTTTAATACTAACTTTGTACATATTATTTTCAATACTACTGTAATTTATGTTAGTAATATTATTGAACATGGTACGCTAAATTTTGCAACAAGATACCTTTTACAAAAAATAAAAATGGATTGTCCAAAGCGACTTTTACTTTATTTTATTTTAAAATATCAATACCATAATATTTATATATTATGTATGTCTGAGAAAGTTTACGTCCAAAGCTTATGCTATGTAGGTCGATAAACTTGAAACTTGCAATAAATTCCTTTTACAGAAATATATCAATTTTCCTCATTTTGTTTTCCTTTATCGTTTATATTCAACTCTTTTAGCGTCAAAAGTAGATCGACTGCCAATACGAATTTAAAGGAAAGCTACAAGTAATATGCAAATTTAATTAATTTTTTTTAGTATTTTGAGTTTTTAGTAAAAAGCTTACAAAAATCTTGCCCCATTGCAGAGGCAGTTTGACGAGTGAAAAACTAATGGAATTGGTTAAAGGAGGACCGAGGAATTTGCAAGATATTGCTATAGCAGGGTTTATAATTTTTTTTCCAATTTTAGCTCTCATAGTAGCATTCAGCGTCCTCTTAAGTAAATAGCTTTAGCTCTCATTAAGACATTATGGTTATAATTTATGTACATTGTATCCGTTTTGAAGTGTCGTACATGACGTATTTTGTTGTTAGTTAATGAGCGTAATTTTACAGTATTTAATTTTCAATTTTCATAAGTAAATTTGTCGTGGTTTTGGATTGGTTAATTTACGACTATTCGTTGTTAACGTGTGCCATTAGTAGACAGATTGGTATGTTATCCGCAATATCAGTAGTTTTGTAAGTGAGAGATTGATCTGTAGTCTTTTATAGGTCAAAAATGTTGTTCTTTTCGAAGTTAGGTGGGTATTTACAAAATTATCACTTGCTTTTGGGGTGGAAGAAAATGTCGTGATGAAACCTAACCTAAAAATTCTGAGGAATTTCTTGGGTGCGTATTCCGCCAACCAGCATTGAGCCAGCGTAGTGGACCATGGCCTGAAACCCTCTCTAGTTGTGAAGAAGGCGTGCCCAGCAGTGGGACGTATATGGGCTGATGATGGATAGCCCTGGTAAAGTCAGCAGTCAATACAGACTCTTATAATGCTCCATCTCATCATTTACGTGATGTTTTGGTAATGATAATTGTAAACTTGTTTGCACAAACATAGTTGAGAAGACGCCAAAGTTCCGTGTTTTGTCACCATGTGATACTGTTGTTTGTTTATTGTTTATCAAATATTCTACGCGCTAGTCTGAACAATAATAAATCATAACAAGATTATTAATATTTAAAATTAGTCAGTCACCCCATCTTTCGTATTGTTTTGAACGAAAAGGGTGGACATAATTCTTGAATGTCTGCCTAAAAATAATATGAAAATATTTCTCGTCGACTACAAGCGTGGTACAGTGGATATTGTGGAAGTCTTGCGACAGATGGTTTTCCACCGTAGCAAACTCTTTTAACCTCATAAGAAATACTTTATTTTGTGTTCGGGCCATAAGTTGGACAGCCTTTTTCTGGATCACTAAAATAGGCCTTCAAGCATTCTTATCGACTGTCATACTACGTCAACCGCTGAAGATAGGTCTTCTCTAAAGACCTTCAGAGCTTAGTTGAAATAACTAAAGAGTGTCATTAACCAGGTTTCTCCCCATGAACCTTTGTGAACCTTTGAAAAACAACTATACAGGGTGTCTCCAGACCGTTTTTTAATTTGGGCGGGATTTCCTTTAATACCAAGGGGTTCGTAATGGCCTTATCTATTCTTGTCTTAGTTTCCGATCACGGTGTGAATACACCCTGTGTAATAAATTTTTAAGTACAAACTACATTGTAAGGAATAAACAATTGTACAGTTGTAACAAATGGATTTGCTGATGTTTCGTAACCAGTAGGGATAGGTTGGCCGCCAGCCAAGAGCGCTCAGACTGCGGGAGGCCCAAGCCAAGGATTTATATTAAATACTTGTCGTTTAAACTGCCGCCGTCATAACTGGCTATTAGTGGGTAGGTGCAGGTTCGATTCCTGTGTAAGACACTAAGTTTTTGTTAAGATTGTCGTGGCTACTTATGCTCACGAACGGTGATACTGATATTTATTTTAATAAACGAACCAATTTCTAATGTCTAACTTTTCAACTTGAAAATAGGATATTAGGCTAGTATCAAGTTTTCATCCTTAACTTTAGTTTAATTATTGTTTTTCTTCAGTTTTTTATATGATTCATAGTTGTTCTATAAATCCTCCCTCCTTATTTTAAGTTGGAAATAACAGTCACTCGCTAGTCGGTATAATTATGCCGGCCCGCGTGGAATGCAACACTCTCTTAGTTGCTTTGGCGCGCCACACCTCGCGCACGATTTTAGCTATTTAGACGCGGAGTTGTACTCACAAATCAACTTAGGCCTTTTGGCCCTTTCCCACTCACCGTGGTAGCCCCTGCGATCCAGGATCAACAGCAAGCACAGTATTGACGCCGAGCAATGAAGCTCAGCGAGTCTAAGGGAATTTTTGTCAAGATACCGCAATAAAGTTAGCCCGGAAAAAGATATAAAGAAGGAGAAAAGGAAACATATTTATAATTTTTGTTTGTCTCTTTATGTCTAATATCCGAAACGGCTAAATCAATTTGTATTAGATTTTAGGATAAACTTAAAAGTTTTATTCACTACTAGATAGCTAATATAACAAAAAACCACATGAGCAAGTTTTCCCATTAAAAAAAAATTAGATACTCTGCAAAAAATCTCAACATATCACAACAAAAACGCGGCAAAAAACTAATTGCTAGTACAGTATAGTGTGAAATAGAAGTGTTAAAAAAAACATTCGAGGATCAATATTTAATATTCACAAACCGTTTGGACGTCCAATACGGATCACGGCGTACGAGCGTGGAACGTACTATTTAAATGCTATTTATAAATCTGGTTGTGAATATGCAAAACATTCATTTGTCTGTATGAATATATCTTGAAAATTTCTATGCATTTACTGTTGGGCAAGGTTATGGATTGACGTTTCTTCCGCTTATTACGCTGCATAAGTAAATATCTTTAGCATTTAGCTTTAATAAATGTCTTGGAAATTCGATGAGGGATTGGATATGTGAAATTTTCGTTGCATTTTTACACAGCAATGGTCTTGTCTGAATTACATTTCTATATTGTTTTAATTGCTATTATAAGTTACGAAAGACCTATTATAAATTCTCGAGTATTTTCGTCTTTATCCAAGCGGATATAAATATCCTACTAGCAGCAAATAAGCTTCCTAGAACATTCTCCCGTTTCATCGAAAGAAACTAAGTAGTTATTTGTTTAGTTGCTTTAAAAAAATGGTGTATTTAAAAAGCGCAAACGTCATCGTGTTATAGGGATTTTACATCAGGAAATTCTGAGTTGCAGCACTGAGTCTGGAAATGTGCTCGCTCCCCGCCTATTACGTGGGTCTGATCTACACTTGGTGAAATGTGGGTGCGGAAATTCACCTTTGCCTTCGGGAAACACAGGCATGAAATTATGTCACCACGAATAAAAAGGAAAATTACGTTTTCGCAAAGAAATAGACTTGATTTTTTTATGAATCTCTGTATGAAAATATAGAGCAGCCGATGAAAGAACTACTATACTTAGAAACTTTACTAAGAGGAGCGGTACGCAATCCTAGCGATTGCTACTCATTACTTACAAAGTACAAACGAAGGTCAATGTTAATACAATTACATAAAAATCAACGTTACTTCCCTGTTATCGATGTGGTAATGATTGACTTGTACATTCGGTAAACATCATTCCGCGATAAGGTTTCATTCGATCACCATTGTGAATGAAATTGTGACGTATTTTATCAGTTATATCTTCGTGTTTTACGTAGTTCTATAATTGAGTTGTATTTGTATGCATGATGGAGATTGATGTATGCCCATATACGTCCCACTACTGGACATGGGTATCGTCTACAATTGAGAGAATTGGGCCTTAGTCCACCATGCTGGCCTAGTGCGGTTTGGCGGACTACACATCTAATAACTTTTTATCAATGCAAGTTTTATCCCGATGTTTTCCTTCACCGTTAAAGCAAGTGATAATTCATTGCGAACACACACATAACTTCGAAAAGTCGGTGGTGTGCGCCTGGCAAGTTTAACCCGCGACTGCTGAGATTGTCAACCGCGCGCTTAAGTCTCGAGGCCATCACTACTTCTAGTTAACCTAATTACAGTGCTAATGCGGTCATTTTGCATTACCAATATAAAAAAAAGAATACATTAATGACTTCGACATCGCGAAATTACACTCTCGATCCAACCATCCAACTACAGCCCAATGTTGGGACAAAAAATTGGACCAAATCTTATATTTGGCACATTTCAAATGAAAAGAAAGTGGAGTAATGAAAATAACGATTGTGCGGCTGACCTACATTTGTACGTCTAACACTAGACGAGGACGCGGTGTGAGAAAAAGGCGGTTATTGTCAAATGACATTGGACTTTACACTACTCAAAACAAGGCTGAAATTCGTGAATTATAATTCGTTGGTCGCGTGTTACACTTATGCCAAGATATAGAATTGAGAGTGAAAGTGATTTGTTTAGTCTCAGATAGCATTTAGATGTGAGTCATGCGAAATAATTCTCAGGTCAATAGCCAATGTGAATGTGGCTTTACGTACATTTTTTATAGGGCTGTAGGACAAATCTCTGAAGTCTTTGTGTCTCCCTCCCGCTTACATTGCGACCCTATTCCCGTTTTATATTAGTGCATAGAAAATTCTCAGAATATAACATTTCGCCCAACCCCTTTTCTCTCGAGGGGAAAACTGTCTATGGCGCTACTACTCGCCCGCCCTGAGGGGAAGGGGCGTGAAGCGTATGTCGAGGTCATCGGCCTTTCAGTCCGGCGTCACTTTAGCATAGATGTTAGTGCCAGCCTGGGTATCTAGCACGGAACCCAGAAACTTTCATTTTCCCTGAAATTTGTGAAAAACATGTTCTGTCCAATTCATCACGATTAAAAAAATAATGAAATGAATTATTTTATTAATTATTATTTCTGACATATCCATGGATTTCACAAACAAATTCTGCGGTCAATTATTTTGTTTTCCTTATCGGGATGTCCCTACTTTTATAGTTTTATCTTTATGGCAAAACCCTATGGTAAAATATGTAAATTATTTACGTCATCTAGTACTAATTATGTTTTGATAAACAAAATATATTTATAGCATACATTATATGATATAATTAAACCAAATAATTAATATAAAGTCTCATTAATATTTTTCAATAGGGAATTTTCAGCAACAACACGGCATATGAAAATTATTGGACTGAGGATAAAACGTAAATAGCCTCTTTACTTCCTACATGGCTCTTCTTTTGTTACTAGTCGTGAAAAGAAAAAAAGCATTTCCTTCCACTTATTTGGGCATAAAGGCGTGTTTATTTAATATACCATCAACTGCAAACAAAATTATGACGTACAAACTTGAACTCCAAAAAAAAAATGCAAACTTATCTAAAACTCGACATCATACTCATCAAAATATTGACTGAACGCATAAAAATACCAATATTAAAAATTTTCCCTAATTTCCACCAGCGCGTCTATCTCAGCATACGGAGACACGAAAGAGGAAGGCCAGTTGAAACAGTACCACGTGGAGCAGCGGTTCGCCGACCGGCGGTACAAGGTGACCAGCGCCCGCACATACTTCTACCTCAACGAGGCCTCCTGCGAGAAGAACATGGAAGCCTTCCTCAAGAGCATCGATGCTGTGGCTGGTAATTATTGATTAACTTCTTTTAACTTCAACGGGGCGCAATATCTTTGTGCTTTTCTTATGGTACCGAATAATTCAAAAGTTTATAGTTTAAAAGTCACAGCCCAAGATCCCGACTATGTTACTATTAAAAATCTTTTCTCACGGCGCTATAAGTGAAGATCTTCTTGACATACCTAATTTGCTTCTTCGACATTTTTTTCTATTTCTAAGTAGGTTACGAAGTACTGCTCTATTGAAATCTAGAATCTGTTTTGTAAATTCCTAGATTATTGTATACCATTGCCTTTCTAGTTCATAAGCTTCGAAGCTAAATTAAAGGGGGCTGTTAAATATTGTATAATTTATATGTTCCAGGTATCACCAAGAGTACTGGACTTATGGCGGTGAAGTTGACTGCACTTGGCAGACCGCAATTGCTTGTAAGTATTTGCAACTTCAATAACATCAAAAATAGGCTTGCCAATACATGTTTTAATATGTAATTGTTGTTAAAAACACTGTCGTATCTAGCCAGCAAAATGATATTTTTATTCAAACATTATTATTTACTAAATTGGAAGATGCACCCATATGTCTGGCAGCTTTTCGCAATTTTTCTTTTAAATTGGCTCACAAAGACGACAAGCTTCCTCGATGCCGGCGGATACAATCAAAACGTCGTGGATACAAGCCTTTTAAGCCTTTGGAATGTTGCCAGTTAAAAAAATAAAGGTTTCATGTATACGCTTGGCTGAAAGCCAAAGTTTTCTGTCCACAGCGGAGTAAAGTAATAAAGACGTTTGACATTTTAAGTTATTGCTTTAAAATTGTCTACACGACATTACTCTTATTAACTCATTAGGTAATTGTGTATTGATTTTGAAACACTTAAATATTGTACCTAAATAATAATTTATGACCTGAGTGGGTAGTTAAACCGTAGGAGGACTGTAACGAATAACAAAACCTCATTGATTGTAGTCCTTATCTGTGAGTTTAATTCCGATATTTCAACACCCATAAGCACCTAGAATGTATGAATCTTCAAACAGAAACGACCATTTTTATCGCGTGCATTATTAGCTCAATTTAAATATAGAAAACTACCCTACAGATTTGATCTTATAATATTGTTTTAAAATTCAGTGTTAAGTGCCCCATACACCTTCAATAATATTGAACAATATTCTGATTGTACAATATTATTGAACGTGTAGGGATAATATTGAAGCATTGCGCCGTGATTGAACAAAAGATTGAGGGAGCTTAATTTTTATTGAACAATATTTTTTATTGCGCTGTGTAGGGTTAATATTGCGCAATATATTTCTTTTTTTTTTCTTTTCAACATAATCACCAGCGTGGCTGCCGCCAAAACTTCGTCGTCAGACATGTTGCTCGCACGAAAATATTGATCAGACTGGTTAGTCAATTTTATTGACAGAAATAATTGAACGTCTGGAATCAAAGGGGGTGTTCAATATTACTGAACAATAAAAATATTGTGCAATATTATTGTAGGTGTATGGGGCCCCTTAGGGCAAAACACCAGTATCGTATTTTCTGATACCCTCAACCCGAGAAAAACCCAATTAGCTCCTACACAACGAAGCTGTTAAACCAAACACAACTTGTATTCCAGCTGCAACTGTCAGAAGTGATAATGCGCGCGCGAAACTACATGCAGCAAATCGCCGGTGGCACGGGCAACGTTCTCACACACCACAAGACCATCGAGGACTTCCAGAGGTACTTCGGCGACCACAAGAACAAGCCCGAAGTCCAGGAGTTCATGAAGAAAATCACCTCGGACAAGGAAGGGTTAGTATACGTGATGAGGTCGACAGGAGGCTGAAGGGATGGTGGTGGTAGATTTTAGAGTACGTGGAATTTGTATTCCTTGATTATACAAAGCTACTGCCTACTAGGTGGCCTTAACTTTGTTGGAACCTGATGGTAAACGCAGTTAAACGTTGAATGCCGAGCGGCAGCAAACGATTAAGTACAACAATTTTTATCCTATTTTACATCTTCTTGGCATGGTCCAACAAGAGTTCTCTGTCTTTTGTCCGGAAAAGCATGGGCTTTACTGGCCCAGAATTAAGACACATTTATGTAAATCACTTCTTCATTAAAGTGCTGTGTTAGATTTCAGCTTGATTATCTGGGTAAGGTTTTAATTGTCATGTGACAAGTCCGAAGAGTATTTCTTTTAAATTAGTGTAAATTAATGAGCAGCTGAACAAATATATGAACATTTAGCGCACGGAATGCTTGTGTAGTATTTTTGACATTTATTTTAATTTTTCCAGTAATCATTAATCTTTAGATCATTCACTGATCATGGTGAGATGTTACAGTTCTTTCTGTTAAAACATGAGCGTCTTTCTCATTCTCTTCCTTTCATAAACCATCGAACACTCTCACAAGCATTTACATCATTACGAAATTGAAGAATGGTAATAACATTTGAGATGATAGTTTGAAATTCTTTTATGTGTCTATGTCAGCCGACTAAATTGCATGACTTTACCAATAAAAAGATGAAGGTAGTAAATTTATTTTCAGCGTTCTCCATCTTTTCCCGTGGGACCGGTCAGTGCCGACACGTTTTTTATTTGTAAGGGCTGACTTGTGGATGTTGCTTCCAACCATATTGGCTATACATATTAGGCGCTAAATCATTTGGCTTCAAACTCTAAAATTCATTGTGTGTTTTCAAAATTGGCTAGATCACCTTCATCTACGAAGAAAACGTGATGTAGGCTATATTTTGCTAATTGTGTACAAACTTTGGCTACGTTAGCTGAATTGTTTCTATCTCGCTCTGTTAAATGACCTATGAAGTTGGATGAAGCGAGACAGAGCATACACAGTTCAGGTAAAAGTACCAACGTTTACAAGGCAGTTTATGTGTAACCCTTAAAAACATCATGAATGAACGTCCTAAAATTTTAACTCAATGATTTTTTTTATTGGCATTTCTAGATTCAGTCGATTGGAAAACTTTGAAATGTAAAATAACGTTACTAATATTTCTAAAAAAAATGTAAATTACTCACTGGAACCTTACTCTCAGAACGTACAGGTAATTCAAATATAGAAGGTTCTTCAGTTTCTGATTCCGATCGTTTTTTGTTCCAGTATCGTCCATCTGTTTCCATGGTCGAACATTCTAGATGAGAACATGAATCTCTCGGATTCGTTCCGGGTGCCAGACCCGAAGACCGGCCAGATGCGCCGCCTTATCTCCCAGATCTCCACCAAGGAGGAGGAGATGTTCAGAAACATGTTGCGCAGACTGAACCACATAATTCAGATCGCGAACGAAGCGGACGTGAGGATCATGATTGACGCCGAACAAACCTACTTCCAACCGGCCATTTCTAGAATCTGTCTTGAGATGATGAGGAGATATAACAAAGTAAGTACTTAATGTGGAAATTTTGGTATTTCTTTTTAAAGTTTGTTGAGTATATTTTTGATGGAAGTATTTAACCTTAATATATTATTAAAGATTAAGTATAACTTAAGGTCGAGCCCAGTGGCGTGCCATAGGAGAGGCCTATGACCAGCAGTGGACGTGCAAGGCTGTTGATGATGATGATTTAAACTACTTTTATTTGTGAAATTTAAAGAGATATCCTTGATTTCATCGATGCGGCGAACATTTTCCCATATCATGGATATCTCTCTTTAAATGCTTGATTTTACTTTTAATCGAAAACATGATGTACGTGAAAGTTATTGATTGTAATAATACCTTCTTTCTTTCGCAGGACAAATTCCTTGTGTTCAACACATACCAGACCTACCTCAAGAACACTTACAACGAGATCCTGACTGATCTCGAGCAGGCTCAACGCCAGAACTTCTACTGGGGCGCTAAGCTAGTCCGGGGTGCTTACATTGAGCAGGTAATTTCTTTACAAGCTATTTAAATATAATTGAAATACTTTGTGTTTCAACCTTCCGAGTTCCTTCTGTTTTTTAGTTGTGTACTTCTAGGTACGATAAACAATTTAGGAAAAATGTATTAATGTATTTTATGTATTTCAGGAGCGCGCCCGTGCTGCGGCGATGGGCTACGAGGACCCAACTTGCGAAAACGTGGACGCCACTACTGCCTCCTTCCACAAATGCCTCAAGGAGATCCTTAGCCGGGTCAAGGTATGTCCTAATTTTGTATTCGTGATCTTGAAAGGATTTTATATCGAATAAAATCTCATTGGGTTTTTATATTTTGCATACTCATCATTCTCTAGCCCTGCTCCCAATTTTTATTTGGGGTCGGTGCAGCATGTTTTGTCCTTCCACACATCCCTATTAGCCGTCATGTCTTCAGTCACGCCTTTTTCTTTCATATCTCCTCTCACGCACTCCATCCATGTTTTCTTTGGCCTTCCTCGGCTTGTCCATCCTTTAACTTTCTTTTATATTTTGCACACTATGATGTTTAAATATTATTAATCAGCAAAATAGCTTGGTTACGGTTAAAATACAAAAATACTCGTATATACACGGCCGGTTTGTCAATCGGCATTCTATTGAATGCACAATAGAAACCAAAAAACCTAGGACTAATAATGTAAAATTTACTTTATATAATAAGTATGCAATTAATTTTGAAGATAAATGCTTGTTTACGTTTATAGCATGACAGTCGATTTAGTAACATTTCTAGTTAAAAAAGATGCTATCAAAAACCTGTAATTTAAGAACTCTCGGATCATCTTTCATAATTTGTTTGTAGGGAGAGCAGAAGGACCGTCTCGGCATCATGGTGGCGTCCCACAACGAGGACACGGTCCGGTACGCCATCCAGCTGATGAAGGAGCACAACATCAAGCCCGAAGACAAGGTGGTCTGCTTCGGACAGCTGCTCGGCATGTGCGACCACATCACCTTCCCGCTTGGTAAGAATAGTTTAACTACATTATAAATAAATACACCCAACAGTCGCACACATAGCTCTGATCCCACCTTAGTTTACGAGTTCTATGTCGTGGGTATCAATTTTCGGTCTCACAAACACCCAGACCCGAAAGAAATACCTGTCAATCACTATAAAATTAGTCTCGGTGCGGGGATTGAACCCACGGTTTCCCGTTTCGTAAGCTGTTGTCTAGTCAGCTGTCAAACCTAATTAATTATTTAAGAATCAATATAAGTATAATATATCTAACAAAAATCGCTGGAGGGCGCTTGATGCAGGCTGCAGGCAGATTCATTTTATATTATTCAAATATTCAGCATATAATACAGCAAATAAATTTACTTTTGATGCTGTTCTGAGCTTTATTGAAATTCCTTACACCTAAACTATTTTCAGGCCAAGCTGGTTACTCGGCCTACAAATACGTCCCCTACGGGCCAGTGGTCGAGGTCCTTCCATATTTGTCGCGGCGTGCCAACGAGAATCGGGGCTTCCTCAGCAAAATCAAGAAGGAGAAGAAACTCCTTCTCAAGGAGATCATCCGTCGAGTCGCCACCGGGCAAATGTTCTACAAGCCCGTCGGAAACTACACGCCCGTCTAAGTTCTTCTCTAAGCGTTTATTTAGTTAATTTATGTTGCAGATTAAATTTAGGGAACGAATAAGGATGTGATACAGGTTATGAAGGTACAGATGATAAAACCGCGTTCGTAACCGTTATAACAACCGTTGTCATAACGGTTATAACGTCTCTTTTATTGTTGTTATGCCATGGATTTTTTAGTTCTTGTAGAACTGTGCGTTATTTTGTTTTCAGACCGCTCTTCGTGTCGGGATATCGTTATTTGTTATTGTCTTGCGTTCTTTTTGAAATGTATGGCTATAAAGTCGTTATTAGTTACTATGTTGGGATTTCTTGCGTCGGTTGTTTGGATGTGAGAGCAATTTTTCCATCTAAGCTGATAGTATACGAAGACCTTACCTAAGTCTAAGAAATCGGATTTAGTATTTAATGAAAAAGAATGCAAGATGATTTGATATAATGAAACAGTATTGATACATCGCTTCAGTATTTTTATTAATTTATTTTTTAAAAACTGTTATTAGTTCAACAACGCTTGATTATAGTGTTAACGTAAAATTGATTAGGTCGCTGTTATTTGTATTCTAAACTAGATGTTGTATAAAAATATAAAAAATAGTCACATAACATGTGCGTCCTATGAAAAAAAAATCGAAAAAAAATGTAGAACAGGGTTTAACGTTGTTGCGTAATATGTTGTTATTTAACTACTAATAACTGAATTGTAGTGCATCGTATTTATAATCTGTGCACTTCGCATTTTACAGCTCAGGCTACACGGCCTTTGGCCAATATTCCAGCCAGCTAATAAACACTTTGGGTTACATAACAATATGCTATCCGATTGTAACGTGATAACTCAAGAAATCGATTTAAAATCGATGTGTTAATCATTCTGGTGAATTGGTTTTTGCGATCAGTAACTAGTCAAAGGACTCCCTGTGTTTTTAAAATGGGGTGAGTTTTAGCCTAGTTGAAGTTTGGTGTATTTTCATTAGACTTTGTATATGAGTGTTTTAAACATTTACTTATCGAAATGTCGTCTCACTAATGGTTTAGGATCATGTGGAGATGTTTGAGAAATCAGATTAGACTATGTTGTGTGCAATACAATCAATGATCACTTTTCTTGATACAGTTTTTATATACTACTTCAAATAGCTTTATTTGAATGGTATTTAATGGGATAGAGTTTTGCTATGTGTTTATTTGATATTAGAGCTCGCACACCTCGCTGGGCTCCAAATTTGTTATGTCCTTTTGTTTTTAAATGAATGAAATAGTCGTGAATAAATACAATTTTTATACGCGTCCAAAGTTCAAGTAGGTTTAAATGTTCCGATATGCCCTTTTAATAACGATAAATTCTGTATATTTAACACAGGTAATGATACTTCTTTCAATGAAAAGGAATAACTGTTTTACTTGTCAATAAGTTTCAAGTCTTCAACTATAAGGTGTATGGAAATATTTAAGCCTATAATTGTATAATCATTTTCTCGAGACGCGTGTATCTGTTGAAATGGATCGAACAGTGCATTTGCTATGTGTTCCAGATCTTAATATTAATCTCTTAAGTAGTAATCGATTTTTGTGTTATTTATTAAATACGTTATATCAGTTATTCGAAAGGGTTATATCTACGTTAAACGTTATAACTATTAGCGTATAACAGTTATGAAAGTACAAAAGTCGATGTAGTCCTTTCGCATATTAATATAATTTGTAATGTGTTGTACCATACATGAGAATAAATGTGAAAATTGCGTCTGCGTTTAGTTCCTATTTCATTAGTTGGTAACTTATTTTAGTGCCGTGTTACTTCCAATATTCAGGTATCCATGCTCTGTCACGCTCTTTCACAAGGAAATAATGAAGAATGGCACGAGTCCACGAAATTATTAGTTATCACGCAAGAAACTGTAAATTGAATTTAGAATATGAGATTTTTTAAATAATATTTTACCTTTGTGAAAGTTTTTAAATGCCATCTTTTTAATATTACCAGTTACAAGATGGCGCTGGTCCTGTCAAATATGTATAGATCAATTTTGTAAAAAGTTTTTTTCAAAAAGGTTAATTAACGAATCCTTGAATATTAATTCCGGTTTAATTTATTTGTAAGCTGTTTATAATTTTCCTTACGTGCGCTATTGTGATGCTATTTTTAGATTTATTTTACGAACAGACTTAAATAAAGACAGAGCTTGTTTTGATGAGTTTCTTTTATTTATTTTTTATCATTTCCTTACTTTTTTCATATTTTTTAATTATTATTTCAATTTATTTTGTTTTCGATTACATTCTAGCGTCGAATGAGGTCTGACTGTATTTGTTAAAACTAAAAATACTATTGATAAAGTATTCGGTCCATTTTAGTAAAAATTGCTTGGAATTGTTTAGATCCAAATGCTGTAGTATAGATATTACAGCGAACTCGAATCATGAGCATAAGACTTACATTCAGTGGGGGTCACGGTTAAATAGGGCATATCTGACCCCCAATCTTTCACTGAATGCGTATCAGAGTTTTTGAGAATTCTACGAAATCAATTATTGAATTTTTAGGATCTTATTCATTAATCGTATTGTAAGTGAGAAGTCAAATTTCCAGCACTTGACAGCTTGATGTGAAAATGGAATAAATAGACAATAATAATATTTGACTGTTTGTATTTGTCGTAATTATGATTCAATGGCGTATAATAAGCATCGCATACCCTGTCATGTTGTCGTCGGTACTTTCTTGAAGCTCAGGGCCGGATTCAGGTCTTCCTGGGGGTGTCAAAATAATATATTTGACGATATTCGGTATTTTTGTTGTAGAATGAAATTTAATTTATTAAAGACGACTGCGTGGCAAGGTTTTAGTATTAGTCAACATTGCGTAATAAAATATCGTGTTACTGTTAATACTGATAACGTCTTTTATTTGGAACCTTTTAATTAGAGCTCTTTAAGGAAGAAGATCAAGAAATAAATAAATAATCCAGGCATCAGTTTTTAGTAGCAAATATCCGCCAACTCGCTCTAGGGCAGCTTAAAAGCTAGAACCCTTTCACTTGTACAGAGACTCACCTCTCAGTTGATTATGGATACTTAAATTGTCCAATTATGGCATCTTATACCCAGAAAAGGTAAAAAATATTTCGCATCATACGACAGTTATCTATGTACATTTAATAAATCCTACCACAAACCCATCCTTTATAATTGTATACTTACACTGACAGGGGTAGGCAGAGGTGCATTTTTAAACCCACATTTTGCCAAGCATGTTTAAATCTCATGTAATAGGAGGTAAGCCTATTTTTGTTTTTCGCTTACAATTCCAGGCTCATTTAAGATTATTTTTAAAACAGAAAATCATAATAACATTTTAACTACAGTTTTTTTTCATTGAAAAAAACTAATAGCAATGATCAATGCTCAACTCGATAATTGATCCCGGGACCTCCAATTCGCATAGTTGTACCGTAGTACCCCAAGGTGTCATAAAAAAAGTATTAAAAAAAATGCACAATAAAACAATTCACAGTCAACAATCATTAATTTATTTCCATTTTATCATAAAATACACTTAATCTAACATTCAAGTTATTCAACAGTGTAATATTCTGAACGTGCACAGGTGACTTGGAAACTTAGACAAGCTTCTGCCCACGACTTCTTTCGTCTGTCCTTTGAATTGGGTTCACAAAAATAAGGAACTAATAATGTCGAGTTTATCATCACCTTGATTAGAACGTATACGGATACGTCTTTATTCTGAGCACTGGCCTCCTCTACAACTGAGAGGGTTTAAGCCTTAGTCCATCACGTGGACTTAATGAGGAATGGCGGACTAAGAAATGCTTGAGATTTTTTTAGGTAAGCAGGTTTCCTGACAATGTTTGCCTTCACCGTTAAACTATGCGATAATTCATTGTGAATACACACATAGCTTCGATAAGTCAGAGATGTGTTGTTTGAATCCGTGACCATTGAGATTTTCGACCGCGTACATAAACCTCGAGGCCGCCTCGACTTAAATGATCAAAGATAAAAGTAATTATTGCGTTAATATTTTTTTTATTTAGGATATGAAATGATGATTTTAAACTGTTCATGTAACCTTGCATGTGAAAATCCTCGACCATACACAAACAAGATACCAGTGCACGTTCAGTTACAAATTGTGATTACGTATGAAACGTGACATTGGTAGAAGGCAGGTGCGGATTAAGAATATTATTTGGGGGTCATGTTCAAACGCTCAACGTCAAAATTACCGCTCACGAAAAAGTACAAAAATCGCAACAGGAAAATTAGTTTAGAAAAATCGACATTCTTTATAAACATCAACATATATCCCACTATTATACACCAATATACATATATGTTAGCTGTTATGAACATCAGATATAAGACTTATCGGCCAGACATAAAACCTCATATTTGATTTAAGGACATCACCCATATTAGGCTAATTATTTCACACCAATAAATAAAACCAAATTGGGTTTTATTTATAGGTATACGGATAAGCTCGTCATGCTTGGGCCTTGGGGTATCTTGAGTAATCATCATCATCATCAGCCCATTTACGTCCCACTGCTGGGCACGGGCCTCCTCTCCTGAGAAGGTTGTTTAATATTATATTCTTATCCTAGGTAGAGTTAGAAATTTTTAAATCAATAAGTTGACATTATTATAAAAATATTATTTAGAGTAGGAAGTAGGTACATAAAAGTAGATACATGCTTGAATATTGATAAAACAGAGAATAGTGTATTGTAGGAGACGATTTGAAGTTTTAAGAAGTTTTTTAAAGTTAAAATCATAAGATTTACTGACTTCAATCATCGTGGTCTTGGCCTTAAATAATATATTTTGTATTCAACAAGATAAAAATGAAAGACTTTAAGTTACAAATATCTTTAGAAAAGTTTTAATTGTGGTGTTGAAAAAAAATCGCAAGAGAATAAAAAATATGTTTCCTATTTTATTTTCCTAAATATACCCAATATAGTAGAAACAGTGGGTGATGTCCTTCCACAGTTCTGTCTCGCAACTTAACCTAAAGATAAAAACTGTATTGAAATGTATTCCGTATATCAAGATATGTAGAGAATATTTTTGCTTACAATTTAGTTAACTTTGCACAAAAATCGTTTTCATTGTATTTTGTATACACATGCGTAATGCGTCACAAATATAAGTACACTCAGTTCTTAGAGTTTACATATAAAAATACATTTATGTCTACTACCGCATCTGTTGGATTCTAGAACCTTCGATGTTCATGTCATCGTGTGATTAGCTGATGACATGGCAACCCACTTCTGGCACCTCGATGGCCTCGTCTGAGAGCGGGCCGAGGGAAGCCAGTTGGGTTGCTGTTGGTCTTCGCTAGGATCTGTGGCGGTTGGCTTCACCTGAAAATGATGTAACGTTTTTATTATTGGCGATTTGAACGTGGAGGATTCAACTTAAACTCATCGTAAAGAAGAAATACTATAGATGAATTCATGATCGAAGATAGGAGATAGGGCATAATTTACGTCTAATAACAATAAAAATAAATATAATTACTTAATGCCTGAGGTATTCTCTAAGAGTCGAATCTTAGGTGTTGGCGTGCCTCTTTTCTATTATAATTTCAACTATGTGGGATAAGAAATTTATTTTACTTTCAACTCATTAAGCGAATTTAAATAGACATCTGAATTGCAAAAGACATTTTTACCTAATCTCAGTGTCACTATCACAATTGGCTCAATTCTGATGTAAGTGCGTTCAACATAGGTACATATCTTAGTCGAATTAGAATTTCTTAGTTGAACTACGACCTAAACCCTCTCCGTTGTAGAGGAGACTCGTGTCCAGTTGGACGTATATGGGCTTATTAGTATTCTCCGTAAGAGCATACCTTTGCGTAATCTAATTTCTAGTGCAGTATGTGTAGCGAGCGCTGCGGCGAGCACAGCGGCGAGAGCGGGCAGTTGCGCGCGCACGCACATCGTGTGTCGTGCCGCGCACGCTATCGCCAGCCCGGCGTGTCTCGCGCACAGTATCGCGGACCAGGGGCCCCGCCACCCCGGACCCCCGATGCAAATACCTCCCTGGAAGAATTTATTCATATTTTATTTAAAAATTAATGTCAAGGTAAGGTAAGGTAATGTTAAGGTAAGTCTTCGTGGTGTCCTAAGGCACGTTGTTCTCATAAGGGCTTACTTTTCGTTGAATACATAAATGTCAATTAAATTAAAAGAGATTTCATTGTTTGATTGACACTCTAAACTAGTTACAATATCCAAAATAACTTTTTTATAAGTATTTTATGAGCAAGTACAATAATGGGTGGTCTTCTGAAAGCATTGAGTGAATAGTTTGAGAGTGTGAAACATCTCTTAAAATGATACGTAGCCATGCTTGCTTCGTAGGTTTCAAAAACATCGAAATCCTTTTTGGTCTCACAAACACACAAACTCGAAACAAATATTTGTGGATCGCACATTTGTCTCAGTGCGGAGATCATATCCTCGGCCTCTAGTGTCACAATGTCTATCTTAGTTTCTTAATTGTATGTATGGAATGTTTAAGATTAAACTACTTCCACATCCCTTATATCTATACAGACCTGTAAAACATCCCAAAGCGAGGCACACGCGCCCCACGCGGCGGCTGCTAGGGCCGGCAGCGCAAGGTCAGTCCTAGCAGCTCTCCAGCGCAGGAGGGCCAAGACTAGACTCGCGTGGGCCGCCCCTCCCCCCGCAGCGAGGGCGCCGCGACGCCCCCTAGCGGCCGCCATACTGAGAGTGGCAGCAGCCAACCCCTGAAGGGCTCCGGCGCCGATCAGAGCCCGCCAGGCACACCACCATCCGTCCACACACACTCCGTACCACTGGAAGAATTGGGCGTGGTTAGAAGGTTCTGGAAGGATTATATAGTGGAATATGCTGGGAAGGTTACGCCGGTTAAAGTCAAAGTCAAATCATTCTTATTCAAGTTGACTTTTACTAGTGATTTTGAATCATTGATGTGTTGATCAGTCAACGTCAAATCAACTTTTTCTAGGTGACTTTTACAAGTACGTTTGAATCGTCATTTTAAAACTATTGCCGCTTCGAAACGTGTTATCATTGTCATGACACTGATATAATTGAACAGTTAGTATTTCCAACAGTTCTGTAAGACGTTGAAGTCAAGTGACCGTTATAAGGGGGCCACCGTTTTTCGTGGTTTTACTAGAAATTGCAGTTTGCATTAATACGATCATCATCATAAATAGCAGCCGATATATTAGCAGACCTAAGAACTTTTACGTGTGCAGATTCACGATACTTTCCTTCACCGTAACACGTTATTATTAATTGAGAATACACACATAACTTCGAAAAGTCAGAAGTGTGTGTTAATTTTTGAAATGTCGAGGGTTGCCTAACCATCTGTAATTGAGAACCTATAAACAAATAATTTCCCAAGTCACCACCACAAAACTTATGTACAATATACTCAAGGCGAAATAGACTTACACAACTCCACAAATTACGTGAATAATGGAGATTATCAAACTAACCAGTTAACTCGGCAAACAAGATCCTATGTAAGCATTTACGGATTAAGTTCCCAACGGATTTCACGTTTATACACGAATAGTTATAAATCCCATTATGGTAATATTTTGGTATCCTAATTCATAGTTAGCTGTGCCTGTTTCATTAGTTCTTTTTTATCGCCCCTATATTTAATCAAAACTGGCGGTTAAACTCATTTTTTTAAGAATTATTATTTTCTTACAAAATAATTTTAATCGGTATTTGAGATTAATGACTAAATAATAGAGACCTCGAAATATTTATGACACGATTATTACTATTCTTTTTGCAAAGTGAAGACTTAGATGTAATCGTAAAATTTCTAATAATGCTTTTCAAATACGAAGCAGTCTCCACTAAATGATCTCCTTGACCAATTTTTCACTACATTTCCTTCCCCTTTTGCTACATACCTACTTGAGACTGTATATCTTTTATTCATCTAAGTCTGCGTATAGTAAAAAAAATGACTATACCTTTAAATAAGATGTATAAATAAATCCCTGTTGTAGTCCGATGAACAGTCCCATGGGGGCCCCTAGTATGGCGCGGGGGTCCCTGACCACCGAGCGCGCGTCTGGAGGCGGCGCTGGCGTGGACGTAGCGCCGTACACCCCTAGCCCTACCGACGCTAGGGCCAAAGCTGCCCATACAGCAACCAGGATCCTGCGCCCTTCAGCACTTAGCACCGTGCCTAAGGTAGACTGGGTGTCTGGGCAGCCGGAGGAACCGCAAGTCTGCTCCTGGAAGAGGAAAAGATTTTTAAGTGATAAGTATAAAAGTGATAACTAGTACGGGCACTGGCCTTGACACAACTATGTGGGTTTATAGTTAAAATAGACACTCGACTGATGAAACATTCGCATACGAGTAAAGCTGTAAATTTGCAGATTTGTTAAATGAACTATTTTAATTTAATACTTAAAACTCTATAGCCTTTTTTTCACAAAGGTCTCTTTTTTATTGTTATAAAGGTTATTAAAATTTATTCCTTTGTAATCGTACTATGACTGTAATATATCTATTATTTGTTTACCTCATAATCATCCTCCAAGTAGTATTCCTCAGAAGGTGACAGTTTCGGCAAGGTGACGTTGGATGGCGCTGGCGTCAGAGGCGTGATCTGCTCAGGCCATATTATCAGGGCTCCACCCAACAGCAACGACCCAAACACGAGCCCCAAGTCTTGGGCCGCCCGGAGAGCTCTCAACGCCCTTCTAAGCGCAATCTTCCTTCTGCTCTCATCGCCAGCAGCTTGGGCTAAGGAAGTGGCCGATGCTGCCAGAGCCAAGGACATTGGGGACAAAGCCACTCCACAAATCCCATACAGTGGCAGCAACACACTCAAAGGCGTCGCCACAGTATGCGCAGTTAGGAGTAGACACACCAAAGTGTGGGCTATCGTGATCACAACCCTCGTGCCAGTCTTTTGTAAGATCAGTGGGGAGAAGGGAGCTATTATAGCTGCTACTGTGTGCATGATTGCCAGGGGGATGGACCCGGCCTCTGCGCCAGCGAAAGCCGTGAACGGGAGGAGGGCTGTGGCGCAAAGACCGCTGGAAAGACATAGGAGGGTGAATCGCTGGACTAGTGGTTTGGGGAGTTTGGGAGGTTGTCTGGAGAGGAGACGGCGGACTGACGCGGCGCCCACTGAGGAGGCAGCCGAGTCTCGCCTTCGAGGAGCGACAGCCGGTGGTGGTACTCTGATGGGCGCTTTCGGCTTCTTCCAAGGCCATTCTTTCTTATATATTGTCGTTACTGGTATCTAAAACAATAATTATTTTTTGTGTCAGATGTTTATTGCTTGCGTGCGAAATTATATGAAAAAGATTAAAGGACACCATTTTTAATTTCATTTCAACTACATTTCCGTTCTCATTTTTTCATTGAAAGCATAGCAACCGATATGACGAATTGGTGGGGATAAATTCTTTAACTTGTTTTTTTGTGTGTTCTGTACCGAATCTTTGTGAATGGCACAAGTAGGTTTGGTAGATACACCATCAGAGCTTAACCCTACTGAATCCCCCCTTTCCATTCCCCTATTATAAAGGCAGCTAAGCCTACGTTGGAGACTACCTGTGTGATGATGGCCCGGTGCCGGTGCGGGTCGGAGGCGGTGCGAGAGGCGGCGCGCACCACCGGCCGCGAACGCTCCGTCAGGTCCGGTAGGCTGCCCATGCGACCACCACTACCCACCGGTGTTGCACATCACATACCTGACGACAAAAGATATATATATACAGACATATAAGTACATATACGAGGTGTTTTCAGACCGTGATCAGAAATTAAGGCAGGTAATAGCTGCGGTGATTGCAAACCTATTGGCGTTAAAGAAATCCCGTAAAAACGAATTGAAACATGTCATTTTCCTTGGATTTTCATTTGGATGGTTGTATTGAAAAAGTATTTTTTGAATTTTTAACTGGGATTTTTTAGTCACTGTGTTGGTCATCACCTTAGCTATTACCTGCCTTCTTTCTGTTCACGGTCTGAATACATCTGAATATTTAACCCTTTCAGTTGTAGAGGAGACCTATACCCAGTATTGAAATGTATGTATCCATAACACACATCAGTGGCGGGACTTCCATAGAGGCCCCAAAGTGTTACCACGTTAATTGGGTAATGTCTACTTTAAAATTGTTTGTTGTGGGGCCAGGATATTCTCACTTATATGTCAAATTGCTTTTGTTGAAATAACGCTTAAAGATTTTTATGCAGAATTTTGTAATGCAAAAAATTGCTATGAAATTTTCACCAGGAGCTTAGCACCAAAAACTTACATAATGTATGCTGGCTCTAATGTTTTCCAGATTTATGTATATCGCTCTTTTAAAACGTTTAACGGCCTCGTGGCGCAGTAGGTTAAACATCAGCTCGTGAAACTAGAGGCCGAGGATTCGATTCCCGCACCGAGACAAATGTTTGTAATTCACTGAGTATATTTGTTTAAGATCTGGGTGATTGTTATTCTGATAAAGACTTTCCTAGTTTCTTATACCCACATAAGATTTATATCTTAGTGTGGAATCAGTTAATTTGACCGTTAGACGTATAAATAAAAAAGTACTGAGAAGAAATTAAGAAAAAATTAGAAAATTTCCTATGTATGTACATAAAATTGTCTTCATATTTTACCGTGTCTCTTGGAATACACTTAAGTTCCCAGTAATATAAATTTCCTTCGGTATGGAACTTCGTTAATGATGACCTATTTTGCGTGCTGTAGTCAAGTTACAGTATCCGCAATTTAATAAAATTTCCACTTCACTATTAGATTAACATATATAAACAGATATTGCATGTAACATTTTCTCAAACACATTATGGGGATGAATTTTAGTAGACTTAATGAGTAAAATATTAATAAATCCACCCAACAGTCACATACATAGTCCTGACCCCACACTAAGATACGAGTCTTGTGTCGTGGGTATCAGAAACTACGAGAGACTTTTCGGTCTCACAAACAGCCAGACCCGAAACAAATATTTGTGGATCACACAAAAATTAATGAGTAGATATTTAAGATCTCTCTTTCTAGAACAGGAAAACATCGTAAAGAAACCTGCACATCTAAATGTTCTTAGAAATTTCTAAGATGTATAGTCCGCTAAACCGCACTAGGCCAGCTTGGTGGACTAAAACATGAAACTTCAAAAAACTCCCAGCTGTGGGACCTATATAGGCAGATGATGAGATGGTTAAGACAATCAAAACAAATCAGATTCATAAAGCATTGCGATTGGAAAACTTAGACTATACTTTTCCTTGGTATCAACGTAGCGATGGATGTAGTTTGAAGATACCTCGAAAGTTGCAGCAGGCTGCAATCTCTTGCCATAAAAAAGACGTACGACCCTTGTATCTTTGTTTATAGCGTTTCAGGTCACTTGCAAACTCTAATAAATTTGTTTAACGTCCATTTTTTTATTATTCTAGCGGGTAGAAGCGTATATGTATTTTCTGAATGGATAAAAAGACCGCATGCTTCTTAAATTAGGTGTATAATAGTCCAAATATTGTATCGAATATTTGTCCGTACTGTTTGAAATTACTGCTTTTATGGCTAAGAGCGGTTAGGACTTAGACCATAGTTCTGGTTTTGATTTATAAAATTCAAATATCATACAATATCTTCTAGCCAACTGCGCCACGGGACTGTCAAATATAATTAAATATAATATTAATTAAACTTGGTGATTTTCATTATACTGGGCGTAGATACAGGGGAAACTGGGGACAGTTGATCCTTATGGAAGACTAGGTACACTAAATTTACAAAGCAACCAAGGGCAATTAAAAGGTTTAGAGTGGCTGAACTGGTAGTTAATAGTACCCGCCAACTTTTTAATAGTGGTACACCTGCCAGATTTGACACTTTTTTAGGTAGCGGACGATGTATGATTTGTGTTGCTGAAACTTCTTTTTAGTAAGTTATAATTTTAAAATTTCAATTATTTAGAAAGCATGTTTACGATGTTGTACGGCTTTAATGTAATATTTATCCGTGTTTCTAGCCTTTTGTAACAGAGAAAAGTTTTAATCTTAAAATACTTTTATATATTAAATGTTATGTAACCTAAGTGTTGTTGGGTACACATGGTCCTTGGCATTATGGGACACTTGATCCTCAATTTTATTATGGGATCAAGTGCCTCGAATTCACAAAACAAGATAAGGTGCACGAAATACAGTCCAATCGATAAACAAATATTTGGCGTTAGCTGTGAATGATGTTACTGTTCGTAAAAGTTGTAGCGGTACGGTAAAAGAGTATCGAATAGCGGTTATGAAAATAAAAAGATAGGCCACTGATTAAACAATACTAGAAAATTATTCATTGCACATAAGTTTCATTATAGCAATCTTGAATATATTTTTAGTATTTATATCTTGTAATGGTATCATATCGACCCCAAACTTGGGAGATATTCCCAAGGATCAAGTGTTTTAGATGGGGAGGATCAAGTCGTACATATGTAGGGGACGCTAGATACATTTCCCTATTCGTACTTATAGTGGAATTGTAACTAAATTAATACACTGAAATCGTTGGGTATCACACATAGTATAGCCAAATAAATTTCACGTGTTTCAGTACCAACAAATTTAAAATCCGATAAATATTAAGAAAACGAGACTTGAAAAACAAAAGGGGGGATCAAGTGTCCCCAGTTTCCCCTATATACTGAAATAGGAAGATTCTTTAATTTTTTGTTCTAGGGATCCTAATAAGGTCAATAACGAAATTTTTGATGATCATGGTAATAAAATAATAATATTCTATCGAATTAAAGGTTTCACATGCTTGTTTCTAAATTCAAAGTCAAATCATCTTTATTTAAATAGACTCACGCAAGTTGTTTTGATTCGTCACTCTTTAAACTATTTTTGAAACTTTCGAATAGGCTGAGAAGTTCTTTTAATTCGTCACTCTTGAATTATTTTTTAAACCTTCGTATTGACTGAGTCAATAGTATAGTCTAATACTTGTGAAGGAAACGTATTAATAAGGTGAAGCGATCTTGCATAGCAGCGTACGTGGGAATTTTTATAAAACCAGTCTATAATTGCTTTCGTAACCATTGATACAATAATTCACAATTTATTACTCATTGAATTATTTAAATCTAACATTATGTTCGCGGGTTCGAACCCCAGGCACACACCTCTGACTTTTCGAAGTTATGTGTGTATTCACATTGAATTATCACTTGCTTTAACGGTGAAGGAAAACATCGTGATAAAACCTGCACAACTAAAAGTTCTTAGGAATTTCTTAGGTGTGTAGTCCGCCAACCCGCACTAGGCCAGCGTGGTGGACTATGGCCTGAACCCTCTCAATGGTAGAGGAGACCCGTGCTCAGCAGTGGGCGTATATGGGTTGATGAAGAAGAAGAAGAACATTATGTACATATATCATTGTTGAATAAGAAATTATCAGACTTTATTTTTACCATTGGTGGTGCAATTTAAGATACATATTTTTTTGTTGTTTTTTGTTTCCATTTTTGTAAAATGTAAATTGGGCGAGCAATAATGCTTCTCCTTTCTTTCTTTTCTATTTTCTATTATAAAGATTTTTCCTATTATATATGTTTGTTTGTTAGATAAATTAATTTTACGCTCTTAACTAATCAATTTAGCTTATATTATATTATATTTCTATTATCCCACGTCTTTTCGAGTATTTATCATCAACATGCGCACAGATTGTTTGAACATTTAAATGAAGACATAAAGCCATTCTAAGGTATACCATACAGATATTTCTCTCATACTCTATATCTTTTTGCTTGAAAGTTGAATATTTTCTCTAAAGGAGGGCGATATGGCTCTATGGGATGTCCAGGTCAAGGCTAACCAACGCTTTGCGAATTTCAACAGTAAAATTTTATGAAACGATATTTTATATTTTACAATAGTATCCTCTACAATTTATTACACATAATAACATTGATAAATCAGTAAAAATCACTCTTTATTCCCCACAAAAAAAAACATAAAAAATTGTCTTTATCCCAGAGGATTATCGAAATTATCCAGAGATAAAGATCGGTTTACTTACATCAGTTGATCAGAGGTCGCACAACACTTCTCACACACATATACACATTCATCACATCACTGATATGTTAAAGTGAGGTGTAGATATGCAATCCGTGTAGTTTTTGTGTAATATTTTTGTTTTTGTCGAGAGCGTGCCGTCTACGACTGTGGGCGTCGAAATACTGGGCCGAGGGAGCGAGGTAGGGTGGCTATACGAACGGATTCTGCAGAGATATAGTCTGTATATTTTCTCATGTTTATTTGTAAAATTATTGAGAGTAATACGGATGGGAAATCTACAATCTCGACCACATTAACACTAATTGTATATCAAAACGTATGCTTATTAAGCTATATACTTTTCATAAACAAATTATTAATAATAAAGATACAGTGGTTCATAATTCAACACCGATTATACCTATTTTTATTAATTTATAATACTTTATTAAAGTTTTAAAACTATTATAAATTATGACAATATGTTACATAGAGAATAGTACATATGGCGGCTTCATCGCAAATGGCGATCTTTTAAACATAAGATGGATATTCTGAAAGATTTTATTGGGAGAGCCGTATGTACAAAAAATACATAATCTAGAATAAAAATACACGAGACTTGTAATACAATATATATTACAAATAACTACACACATACAATACATGCCTTTTATAATCCTAACAAAATATCTATCAACCCATACGCCGATAAAAAGCTATTTAACACCAGCATTCCTCTCACCTTGACCTGTTGCTACGAGAATTATCCCCGAATCCCCTGCCTCATGGAGCCTTTATCATCTGGGGTGAGATGGTAGAATGGGGAACGTTATTCCCGCGCATGCGTCGTCCAGCCCCGCTGTGTCTCGTGCTTGATGAAAATACATTATTAGCCCCAACACAAATATAAACATATAGGTCTGCGGCTCGGAGCGTATTCAGATGGGAGCCATTACTATGGGCATATTTTAAAGTGTAATTTATGTTCGCTGTTCAGGTTTTTGGGGTAATATGCTTGTTTTTTGATAGAGTAACTAGAGGTTTTGAAGTGGTCAGTGGTGGTTGAAGAAGCATTGATAAATATCAAATAAATACGCCCAACAGTGACACACATAGACCGCATATTAAGATACCGGAGTCTTGTGCCCATACTCTAACTGTTTACCTCTTTTCTTTTACTCGAAAACGACACGTTTTTCGCATAGACCGCATTCTGGTCTTGCGGCAGAAGTATACTGTAAGATCTAGAGTTACCGGGTTCGAGTTCCTTGTCGGCCGGAGGCTTATTAGCTTTTTCCATAAGAAAATGACAGTAAGAGGATGGAGACGGAAATTTATCCCAAAAAACGGCTATATGCTCACTCCTTATTACGTAAACTGATACCAAGCGAGATATTATGTGTACCTTTCGCTAACTCTTCGCTAAAATTCCCACTATCAGAACAGGTCTTCATCCCAAGAAACCAGTCTTCTCAATCCCTCTCTGTAAGTAGCTGATAGGTAGAAAGTGTCATATAAAGTCCGGTACACACTACCGAGAAACAAATGAGAAATGGGGAACAAAGAGCTTCCGCACTTATGGAGAATGTGATTATAATGTTCGTGTGCACGCGCCCGGAAAAACAAATGAGATACGCGCTGAAAGAAACTTTAGTAACAATTTAATTTTATCCCTTGAGAGGTTTGCAGACTCTCAAGCCTGAGTTCTGGATTTTTTTAATTCCTGCTATAATTTTCATAGCAATATAGGGCATAATTGGCATTGCTAGTCTATTTTCCATAAGCCTGTTAGCAATAATACAGACACTTGTATTTTATATTTTAGTTAGCGTCTGCATTTATTAAAAGGTAGAAGAAAGAGTAAATAAAAAAAAACATTATGCCACTGTGTGAAAATTGAATTTGTTTCAAAATTGTCGTATCATAAAATAATCATATTTTGCACGAGAAAAACGATGTTGTATTCGTGGTAAACTATAAGGGTTTTTTTTAAATTAATTTTATTTCTTTCCAATATATTATACTCTTTATTCAAAGCACAAAATTACTCTCGTAGAATTTTCCCAGACAAATCCATTTGGCTAGCCCTGTAATTTAAGAAGTTGGGGTTTGGGTTTTCCAAAAAATTTAAGCAAACATACGATTCTCCCAACCATTTCTTTCGATAAACTTTAATCGGATGCCTCCAATTGGCTGTGTCACGATGGCTCTTGGTTCAAACTCCACTGTCTTTGGCATATCATCAGCCAGCATCAGCGTATATTTCTTCAGCAACGTTAGTAAACCAGCTAGCATCTGCATCTTTGCAAATCTCATTCCTGAAAATAAAAAGAAGTATTTAATGTATAGTGGTTAAAATTTGTTCGATTTTTTTGCGTAATTTATTAAATTTACAAAATCAATGAAAATAGAAGAGTTAAAAATTTAAAAACATTTGTGTTAGAAAAAAAAGTAACTAATAATCAAAAAGTTTGAGTCTATACACATTCTTTCGCCATAAAAAGTCTCTATGGGGAAAAAAAAATGCTGTCAAAGGCTTATTATTCCTTTTTTACTTTTCTTTGCTTTCCTTTATTTCCCGTAACTTGTCATGGGCACTATAAGGATAAAGCGCCATACTTCTCAGCATATAAAGTATAAAAAGATTTATAAATGTTAACTCACCGATACAAACTCTAGGTCCGTCACCAAAGGGCATATAAGTATACGGTTTTATATTTTTCCTCTCATCCCCGTAAAATCGTTCAGGACGATATTGTTCCGGGTCTGGAAAGAACTCGGGATCGCGGTGCAGATGGTATACTGGGAGATGGATTCTAACCCCTTTTTCTACACGCAATCCTGTTGGAAATGTATAATCATCGACCACTTCCCTTGTCAGGACTCCCAGAACTGGATAAAGTCTTAGAGCTTCGTCTATACACGCTTCTAAATAAGGCAGCTCGGTCACGCAACTGTAGTCAAGTTTATTCTCGTGCTTTTTCAAATAATCATCTATTTCATCTTGAGCTCTTTTCTGCGCTTCCTGACATTTCGCTAGTTCAAATAATGTGAAGCATAGTGTTGTTGCCGAAGTTTCGAAACCAGCAGCAAAAAAGACTATGCATTGAGCCACCATCAAATCATTGTTAATTTCCAATTGTATCTTTTTAGTTTCACCAGTCTTCATGTTACTTAACCTATCACCTTCTATGTATTTCATTTTCTTTAAATTCAATACTAAATCTATAAAGTCATGTCTAGAAGAAGGTTCGTAATTTCTTGATTCGAACACTCCTGTTAATAACTTTGAAAAGAAATCGTCTATTGATGTTGGGAACCATTTGAAGCCCAATCCGTAAAATATTGCTGGCCATATAGCTCTTCCTATGTTTTTTAATCCTCTATATGTAGTATTTTCGAATATAAGATTCCCCATAATTCTGAATGGATTGTTATCAGAATTTATCATGGTATTCGTATCGACCCCAAACGCACACGATCCAATACAGTCCATCGTGTATCTGATCATCAAACATCTTACTTCTATTACATTATTCACAGTCGTTTCATCATCAAGAATTTTCTCAAAGACTCCACTACATTTCTCGATTAAATGAAACATATTCTTCATTTTTGCTGATGAAAATAGTGGCGTTAAGTTCTGTCGTACTACTTTCCACCTGTCTCCGTAAGTGAAGAACAGATTCTGGGTTATGATTTCCTTGTGACTGTATTTAGAAACTTCTCTGCCGCTGAAGTAGTAGAAGTCTTTTGTCATCACCAGCTTGATCAGGGCTGGATCTTTGACAATGAGTGCAGGTTCAGTGCCATAGAATGCCCCAATGTAAGGAGTATCAGGGAATTTTCGGCAAATCTTCTGTACTACCTGTCCTATATACTCTTTCAGGAGAATATACCTCGAGTAGTTTCCCAACAAAAGTGCTGGCTTGATGAAAGGCACATGTTTCTTCTGCCAGTAGTCGAAACGTCTTTTAGAAATCCAGTAGATGGTAAACAAAGTCGTAGAAAATAAGATAAAAATTAAAGATATCATCTTAACACAACTGCGTATTTAAAGACAGCTCGGATGTTGATAGAATAAGTGTTTTATAATCTCTGCTTACTTAGTTGTAGTGAGACTACAACTTAGTGCAAATATGAGACTTTTTGCTGTGCGTAAATTGTTTTGTTGAAACACCGATTAGAAACAGCTTGAACTACAAAAAGGCAAAGTGCTCTAAAATGATTAATGTACAAATTTAACGAAGATAATACTACAGCCTCATCATCATCATCCTCTGCCTACATAGACCTTGGTCCACCACGTAGGCCTAGTGCGAGGTGGCGGTCTATGTACTTAAGAAATTGCTAAGAACTTTTTGATGTGCTGGTGTCCTTATGATGTTTTTCTCCATCGTTAAAGTACAACAATAAAAACATAAAATAAACTTGGACGTGATCAATGGACGGCCCTACTGTTCTGTGACTCTTCTGTGTGTGACATTTCCAGGTAAATAGACTTAGCTCAACTGATTTCATAGTCGTCATACGGCACATGAATTGCATTTTGTTAAACACAGCTTTAAACACCTATTTAGAAGTGTTTTGTAAAGATGTGTACTGTATTATTATTTTAATTCGCGTGTATTTTAACCACACTATTAGTGAATACATGATTGTCTGGTAATTAACAAGTAAGGAATGCGACATGTTTTCAAAAGGCGACAGGCAACAGTAAGTAAACATAGTGGTCCTGTGTTTATTTGATTTTTAAGATATGTGGATACTTGCATATATGAGTAGACATAGGCACAGTTCTGCACCGATTTTTCGCCTATTCCAGCGTGGTGGACTAAGGCCTAAAATCTCTCAATGGTAGAGCAGGCCCATGCCCAGCAGAGGGACGTACTATATGGGCTGAGGAGAGATTTCGCTTATTGCCGGTTTTTGTGCATCTTTATAGACTTCGCGCTACTGAGTTACTAGAAAACCCAACAACACTTTACCCAGCCCGGGTATCGAACCTAGGATATAAAATTTAAGTCATTGTGCACTAACACAATTAGTAAAAAATAACCCTGTTGTTGTTCCTTATCTGGCTACTAAAACGTTATTTTTTTGGTATAACTGCTGTTTGCTAAATAAAATGGGGGATTTGAAGTGGGTATCAACATTCTTTAGGCGTTGACATACGTCGAAACAAAAGGTCGCGGGTACGATTACTAAACGTATCTACTATACCTAAGTATGAGTTCGACTTTATGGTTATACAATAAATCATTTATACATTAAAAATACAGTAAAAAATTGCCTACGGCAAGAACATTAAGCTAACAATTACTTGAGACCACTATGGCCATGCGTATTCCACTTATCTATAAGGGACTTAATAAATAAGATTGGGGGCGTTGAGTCCCAAAGAAGTATCGAGCCTTAAAATATTTAAATATAATAAAAAAGTAATAAATAAAACTCAACTACGACAAACAAAAATCTAAAGAAGTTTTTTTTAAAATTTTTTTTCTCCTGCCTTGCTCCCAATTTTTGTTTGGGGTCGGCGCAGCATGTTTTGTCCTTCCACACAGGAAGGAACGACAAAACATGCTGCATAAGAGTTTTGGCATATGTTTTACGGCCTGCCTGACGCCAACCCTCCTTGGGACTTTCATTGTTTTAGGAATGGGGTAGGGATAGCGTGTGTTTGGGTACTGGATATTGCAGGTGCGGATATTTGGCCTGATGGTAAGGATGCTACAGTCCCGGATAAGGAAGTAGTAGGAGATTGCAACAGCTCAGGGGGCCGAGTCGCGTACTCGTAACCCTGTTCCATGACTGGCTAGATCAATGGAAAAGGCATCCCCTGACCTGACAAAAATCTAAAAAGTATCAATCAATATTTTCGGGACACTGAAATTCATAGACATTATTTCGAAAAGTCAGATGTTTTAAACAGCAATGGCTGAGATTCTCGACGGCAAGCCATTTAAGCTTGCTTGCAGTGATACTATATCGGTAAAGGAATATCACAAATACCCATATGGCGAATATGTCTGTCCTATAGTACGTCTCGCGCCATTATTTTGATGTTATTTAATGCAAAAACCATCCGAATATCAATTGGCTGATTGAGAATGCAGATACGTGATAAAAATGTATAAAACATACAATAAAATTTGGGGGTCAGTAACTTTGAGTTCTGACTTCGCTCCATGGTTACCATGACCGTCAAAACAGGCACGCATATTATCCAATTATGCTGGAAAAAATAATTATGTACCACCATGAGGTAATATGTGAATTAGCTAATTTATGTACTGTTCATTGACTTTTAATTTGACTGTTCCTCTTGCCTCAAAGGTAATCGAACTTCATCACCATCAAACTGAATTAAGGACCCAAAATATTATTAAGCAAATCTTTATAATAATACTGGTTTGACCTCGTTTCACCCGGTAGTTCTTTTTTCTTAAAACAAATAATGAATAATACGGTTTTCACTTAGGATATGCGATGATTAAAAAAAATAACTTTAAACGCCGGCGTAAAAAAATGTATTAAAAAGTATCTCAAATTGCTTTAGTAAATTGTTTAAAAATGACTTTTTAAACAGCGCAATGTATGCGTGTTTTTTTATCAGCTGACTGTAGGGTCAATGACCGCGCGGTGCCTTATATTATGCAGTATTAATTACTCATTTGTATCTCAATAATGCAATAAATCGCTTCTCATAAATAATATATTGAACCGTTGACCTTTTGAATATGTTTGAGCAAAACGAGGTCTTTGGGAGACGAAAACAATACAAAATGACCGCATATTGACCAGCTGAGAATAAACAATGAATAACTAATGTATGTAGGCTGCCGGTCTCGATTGTGTCTCTGAATATAGAGCAGTGGCGCTAAATCCAAAAACATCATCATTAGCCCATATACGTCCCACTGCTGGGCGCGGGCCAAGTCTACCATTGTAGCCGTAGTCCATCACGCTGGCCTAGTGCGGGTTGGCGGGCTACACACCAGAATAATTTCTAAGAACTTTTTTAAGGTGTTCAGGTTTCATCACGACGGGTTCACCGTTAAAGCAAGGAATAATTCATTGTGAAGCTTATTACTTCGAAAAGCCAGAAGGGTCTGGCCTCGAGGCCATTACTGCTTATAGAAACCAAAAAATTTTACACGTTAATTCTGAAGTGTCCAAATCTCAGGATATTCTCATTTATACGTCAGATTACTTTTGTTAACTAATGATTAAGAGATTAAAACCTATTATTTTTACGCCCAATTTTAAAAAAGTATTACCTACGTAAAGAGACGGCATCGAAGATTTATAGACGAAACATCAGTAGAGGCCTCCAAGCCATTTATATAATAATGTAAAACATTGTGACCTTCGCATTCTTTTTGCGTTGATATATAAAACACCAACTTCACCATTTGTGTTCCGCTTGGAGCTATGATAAGATATAAAGGTCTGCTTATACTGAACATAAATTAATTAATTTTACGAATTTTGTAAAAAAAATTGGAATATATTCAAATTGAACCCATGTGCCTCTTGTTTCGCAAGCTGCTGTCTAACAAGCTGTATAATTGTTGGCAACGTCATTTGCAGGTAGTAGAATGAACGTGCAGTGGCCGTATATGGGTTGATGATGATGATGATGATGAGAATGAACGTAGGTACTTACCTAGAAACTGACCTAAAAATACCTAAAAATATGACCTATAATATGTATTAATTAATAGTTCTAACAACCTTAGAAAAGGTCTGCATACGCCACATAAACCTACGGATTACATAATATGTATTATGATTAGGGTTTGCAATCCCGCACCATTTTTTTTCCCGCGGGAAATTTGCGGGAAACTTGCCTTTCCCGCGGGATCCCGCGGGAATTCCCGCAAAAATTCAAAAATGTAAAAATATGCATATAGTAATTCTATATTACCTGTACATTAGTTATACTATATTTAAAAAAATAATAATAGAGACATTCATAAATGTATCTAATAGAAAAATTACTTTTTCATAGTTCTTATAAGGTAAGGTAGGAGGTTTGCAATCCCGTATTTCCCGTTCCTACATTCCTAAATAGTAAATAGTAACCTAAGCAGCAATTAAACCCTCGAGGTATAAGCGCGGTCGAGAATCTGGACGATTGCAGGTCCAAACCCCAAGCACACACGACTGACTTTTCCAAGTTACCTATGTGTGTATTCACAATTTAACGGTAAAAGAAAACATCGTGCGGAAACCTGCACAAAATCAAACTAAAACTAAACCAAACTATTTCGCAAACCATAGTGGTGGTTAAGACCTACATTCTCGATGGTAAAGGCGACCTGTGCCTTGGCGTGGAATGTTTATGGGCTGATGATGCTGAAGAACCTTACCTAAATAATTGTTATTACCATCAGTTATTTATATACTAAGCCTATCGCCGTCTTTTTTTTTTTGGGGGAAAACTACTACTAACAAGCAGGATATGTCGGAATTTTACGAACTAAAAACCTCATGGTTCTCGGTTACCGCGTGCAAAGGACACCGGGATCTCAAGAAAGACACATATCGGTAATCCTTCTTGCGGTTTGCTTATATGGTCTTCACATATACATTTCTAAAAAACCATTCTCTTAAGTCTTGACTTGCTCGAAACCGATTAGAGGTTACAGCGCTAATTTGTCGGCCTCTTCGTCTTCGAGCGGGATCGGCTTTTTCACGATCCCTGTCTGTAGCCTCTTTCTTTGCCATGACAACCTCGCAAAACCTATCGCCGTCTACTGCTGAACATAGGCCTTTTAAAAAAAAAGCGTCAACCATACTGGTCTTGAGGGACTCTTATCCATCCGTTACCCGGTTAATTGTTACCTATTGTTGAGTTATTTACTTTATCGATAATTTACTGCATCGATTTCTGCTAATTACATTGTGCAATCAATAAACGAATATACAAGAAGACAAAACTTTTAGTAGTCTCTTGTAAAGTGTCACTTTAATTGGAAACTCTTACTTTTTTTCTAACAGAATAAACAAACCGCCGCACATTTCAATCTTTTATTTCGTTCGATCGATTGATCGATACTGTCCGATGCGCCCGCACTGTTGGGATGGAGCTAATAGGCCGTCAGTGATAGCTGAATTACCTTGCCGAGTCATAAAATTTCCGCGCGGAATTCCCGCACAATTGCGGGAATTCCGCAGGACTTAAAAATATGCGGGATCCCGCGGGAATGCGGGAATGCGGAATGCGGGATTGCAAACCCTAATTATGATACTTGTTTAGAATATGTCACAAAAGATAAAAATACTGAAATATGAAATCGCCATAAACGTGTCTTAAGCATGATACGCACTTTGGTTTTTGCGTAGTTTCGGTCATAAGAAAAACTAAGCTACTAAGATGAGCACGGTCGCTCTGATTTTGTGCTCAATAATTACAGTTCTACTATTTATATATTATTTGTCAGTACGTAAGTTCGATTACTGGAAGAAAAGGAATGTGCCACATAAGAAACCTTTGCCCCTGCTGGGCAATTACGCGGAATATATTTCAATGCAAAAATATTTCGGTGAAGTAACCCAGAAGCTTTGTCAACTGTTCCCTAACGAACCCTATTTCGGATCGTACTATGGCACAGAACCCACCCTCGTTCTTCAAGATCCAGAAGTAATCAAGTTGGTGTTAACAAAGGATTTCTATTATTTCAACGCCAGAGAAATTTCAAAGTATACTCCCTTGGAACTGACTACACAGAATTTGTTTTTCACGAATGGAGACACATGGAAAGTGGTGCGGCAAAATCTGACGCCACTATTTTCATCAGCGAAAATGAAGAACATGTTTTATTTAGTGGCGAAATGCGGGAACTCTCTGGATAAAATGCTGGATGACGAAAGGTTGATGGGAGCAGACGTTGTTGATATTAGAGCCTTAATGATCAGGTATACAATAGACTGTATAGGTTCATGTGCGTTCGGTATCGAAAGTAGGGCGATGTGTGAACCCAAAGAGAATCCTTTCGTACTAATGGGCAACCTTATATTTACCACATCCAGATTTAATGGTTATAGAATGGTCTTCCGAGCTATTTGGCCAAAGATATTTTACGGCTTGGGCCTCAAATTCTTTCCAACAGACATAGACATTTTTTTCAATAACCTCCTAATGGGAGTTTTCAAACAACGAGATTCTAAGCCGACATCCCGCAATGACTTCGTCGATCTTGTTTTGGCTTTAAAGAAGAACAACAACATCGCTGGCGACTGCTTAAATCCAAAGACCGTAGGTAATAGGAAGATTGAAATGGAACTCACTGACGAACTTCTAGTTTCCCAATGCGCTTTATTCTTCGCTGCTGGTTTTGAAACATCAGCAAGTACGTTGTCTTGGACCCTTTATGAGCTTGCAAAGAATCAGGAAACACAGACACGAGCTCACCAGGAAATAGATGATTACCTTCGCAAAAGTAACAATAAGTTGGACTACGAATGTGTGACTGAATTACCATACATTGAAGCGTGCTTGAACGAGGCTATGAGACTTTATCCTGTACTGCCAGTAATCACAAGAGAAGTTGTTGATGATTACGTATTTCCTTCTGGACTGAAAGTGGACAAAGGTGTAAGAATACATCTGCCAGTGTATCACATTCATCGTGATCCCAAGAACTTCCCCGATCCGGAAACTTTCAGACCTGAGAGGTTCTACCAGGACGCCAAGAACGATGTGAAGCCCTACACATTCTTCCCGTTCGGCGAGGGACCGAGACAATGCATTGGTATGTTATCTAACTGATTTATTTTTGTCTTCATTAACCATATCATCGAAATTTTATATCGTCTGGTAATATGCCTGTGGGTAATATTTTTAATTATGCAATCCTAATAATACTATAAATGCGAAAGTTTGTGAGTGTGTTTGTTACTCTTTCACGTAAAAACTACTGAATGGATTTTTTAATACCAAACCGATTTGAATGATTTTTGGTATATTTGGTATAGATAGGGCTCACAGAATTAGCAAGGGATAATTTTATCCTGGAATAAATAAAATAGGTCTGTCAAAGTTTTAATTTTTTTAGGCACTTATAGAATTACTTACTATCTTTCTGCACTCAACCCTAGATTCTACGCGGACGGAGTCGCGGGCAAAAGCTAGTTTAATATATAACAAGAATATTTATCTTATTGTTAGTTGAAGCAGGTTATCATTTGAAGTTGATATTTGTTATAATTGACAATGTAATCGGCGATATGTAGTACAGCTATTACGTATCATAAATGATATGATCCTCGAGACTTACTAAGACACCATCTCGGTGTTCTTGATATAAAGTAATGGCTATGAAAACATCGTAAGGCAACCTCCATACCACAAAGACTTTCAAAGTATTTCCACTCAACCAATTTATTGAGCGCAACGCGCTAGCGTGGAGTAAGGAAGCAATACTTCCAAGCAGTGCTATGAAGTGCACCAGAAGACACTTTTTCAATCTACAAGACTGGTCTTAGAACCTTCATAGATCGTATGCTTTTGCTGGTTCTTATTCCATTTTACGCCCTACACTTTTAGCCCTCGCATAGAAACTGAAATTTCTTGATGAAAAGATCGCCCGGTTCAACCGAGGATTCTAATTTCTAACCTAAATCTTTTCTTTCTATCTAAATTGGTCATGGGTCAAGACACGGCCTATCATCTATCTAAATTAATATATTAAAATGAAAAGTGTTTCTTTAGTTGAACGCCCTAATCTCAGGACTTATTAGTTCAAGATGAAAATTTATTTTTGTGTTAAAACATCCTTTTCTGAAGAAAAGCTATATATCAAGACGAGGCGACAAAAATCAGCGGAGCAGCACAAAAATGTGGCAAAAGGACGGAAAAATATAATGTTATAGTTATTTTAAAGGATAAACTTTCACATTCGGAATTGCGGGCAACACCTAGTCTTTACTTTTCTATATTATTACTAACTCTATCATTGCTATAACTCGGATACTTTATTAAAATCGCTCTTTTAATATAGTATAAGATCCCGCTATACAACGACCTTCACCGAGCTGATAACTTGACGAAATTATTTTATGTTAAATTTAATATGCCAACAAATATACCTATTGCATATGGGTTGTCTTACAAATTTCAGTTCAGGATATGATTAATTAATAATGAAGAAAAAATTCCAACGGTTTGATTAATTATATTAGATAAATTTTATATCAATCGGAAGTACGAAGCCCACAGAATATGCAAACGATAGGTTGTATATTCTTTTCCAGTCACAACTCTCGGGTAGCCAGGTGCCAAACAGTCACTAATCTTGTGCACCAGTCTCATTATTGAATTAACATAAAAGAAAATTCTGTGGGCTTCATACTCTCGATTGTTATGAAATTTATCCAATAAACAATCCTTTGAAATGTTATATTTTTTTTAATGAATAATTTGATTAACTATCCTAGACTGAAATTTGTAAGACAACCCATATGCAATATATTTGTTGGCATATTAAATTTAATGTAAAATAAGTTTCATCAAATAAGCAGCTCGGTGAAGGCCGTTGTATAACGGGATCTTTGACTGATACTTTATCGTACCCACAGCGATATCAATGTGCTGGGCAAGTGTATGTCTGCTTTACACGTGAATTCGTATTTGTTTTATCTAAATAAAAATCATAGCTGGTCGTTACTAATCAGACGAAGGTCAAAGCCAACTTGGAATGCTTTATATTACTTAACTAATGTCTGAAAGAAGTTAATTTGCATTAATAAATTCTTATTTCATTTCAGTTGCATAAATAAATTGTTTTTAGTTTCTAGCAGATATAAAACATTTCCATGATGCAAATCCAATGAAGTTATTTCCAATATGATTTATATTATACATATGATTCTATCGATAATGAGTCATTGAGATTTGTTGTGAAAGTGGGTGCGGTACCAATGGATACGCCGTGGTAAATAAACAAGTTATACTAAAAGAACTATTTCTAGAACTTCCAAAAGTCCACCCTACCTTACAGAAAAAACTTGGTTAGCCACCAGCTTGTGAAACGAGAGTGCACGCATTAAGCAAATATTTATGTGATCTGCAAATATTTGTTTCGGGTCTGTACATATGTTTGTGAGACTGAAAAGTCTCTCGTAGTTTCTGTGATCTGCTTGAATCTGTCTTAGTTTTTGCTAATTTTAATTTGCTAGATTCCGATCTTTTTATTTGAACATAGAATGCAGTAGATTTAAATATTCTATATTTAGCCTTAATACTAAATCTAGAAAATTCTAGTTTAATAAATGTTTTAATAATTATTTGGGAATAAGAAGTGACGTCAATCGCATTTTATTTATTTGTTCAATGTCATTACAATAAAATTATGAGTCGTATTTCCGTGAACGCAGTTTCATATAAAGCTGGTTATTAAGTACCTATTTAAGTGACTTAAGAATTATGTTTTTGAAATATTACAAGCGTTTTACGGTCTCGGTACAAGTGCCTAGAAGTTTTAAACCCCAGGCACTCACCTCTGACTTTTCCAAGTTACGTGGATATTCACAATGAATTGTCACTTACTTCAAAGGTCAAGGAAAACATCGTGATAAACCCTGTTTTTTTTTAACTCCCGACAGTCACACACACATAGTCCTGACCCCACACTAAGATACTAGTCTTGTGTCGTGGGCATCAGAAACTACGAGAGACTTTTTCGGTCTCACAAACACCCAAACCCGAAACAAATATTTGTGGATCACACAAACATTTTTCTCGGTGCGGGGATCGAACCCACGGCCGATCGTTTCGCAAGCTGGTGTCTAACCAACTGCGCCACGTGGCTGTCAAACATGCCTGTATATCTATAAGTTCTCAGGAATTTCTTACGTGTGTAGACCAGGCCAGCGTGTTCGACTAAGGCCAAAAACCCTCTCGATGGTAGAGGAGGTCCGTGCCCAGTAATGGGACGTATACAAATTTGCAACACAAAGTCCTTTTACGCTGTTTTGTTGTAGATTGCAGCCTTCACATTGATCTTTGTATCAGTAGATAAAAAAAAACAAACACCAGTATCTTCGTATGACAAATTTCCGATACGCTGATAAGCTGCAAAGGCTTGTTATATCAAATAAATATTTATATGCAATTTTTCATTTAAAAAGTTTTTCCAAGTTTAAAGAAATTTTGTAATCAGTCAGTATAGATTGGAATGAGAATGCTTCAGATGGTTTATCACTACATAGTATAAAACAAAGTCGCTTTCTCTGTCCCTATGTCCTTTTGTATGCTTAAATCTTTGAAACTACGCAACGGATTTTGATGTGTTTTTTTTTTTAATAGATAGAGTGATTGAAGAGGAAGGTTTATATGTATGATAACATCTATTAAATATCAGCATTGCACCCGTGCGAAGCCGGGGCGGGTCGCTAGTTCAAGATAGTTCAAAGTCCCATACAAAAGTGGTGTTTGATAGCTTACTGATGTTTCAGGTATTTCTAACATTTGATTACTCTTATGGTGGTTATAGATTAAACGTATCTGGGTATCGAACTTCAAAAATAATAATGCAGCTTCGAACCGGAATAATGTGCACGAGGAAAATAATGATATGACAAGTTGTAGTTTCTTTTCGCTCTTTGTTTTAGAACGTTCTGTGTAAACTATGATAAGATCTAAATCGAGATAGAAAGCAAAAAACTATCTTTTAGGTTGTTTTTCGCAAGGGTTTAGAAAACGCTCTCCCATCTACGGAATTGATTCCCTGAAGCATTGCTGAGACTCCTATAATACGAGATTTAAAATTATCCCACAAACAAATTGTTGAGTTTTGTAAGGTAACAGAACCGTTCTCAGCTCAGTTACCTGCAAGATCTCATAATATTCATACAATTAGTGTCACATTAGCGATAAAATTGACATCATCATCATCATCATCATCATCATCATCATCATCATCATCATCAACAGCCTTTCACGTCCACTGTTGGACATAGGCCTCTCTCATGGCACGCCACTGGGCTCGATCTTCGGCCCTCCTCATCCAACCGCTGCCAGCTACCTTGCGAATATCGTCACCCCACCTAGCCGGAGGGCGTCCTACACTACGTTTGCCGAGCCGTGGTCTCCACATGACAATTGACATATCGTACGAAAATGCAGTGAAATAACGTTATCTATACATAATATCCGTTGTATCTCGCGCTTTATATTTTATTTGTATAGGTATTAAGTTTTAGTCATTCGCGAAACTAAGCTTCGAATATGAGTGCGGTTGCTCTGATTTTGTGCTCTATAATAACAGTTTTATTATGCCTATATTATTTGTCAGTGCGAAAGTTCGATTATTGGAAGAAAAAGAATGTGCCACATCTAAAACCATGGCCCATATTGGGCAACTACGGAGAATATATTACAATGAAAAAATATTTCGGTGAGGTGAGCCAGAAATTATGTCAACAGTTTCCTAACGAGCCCTATTTCGGAGCATACTATGGTACTGAACCCACCCTCGTGCTTCAAGATCCAGAGATTATCAAGCTGGTGTTCACTAAAGACTTCTATTATTTCAACGCCAGGGAAATTGCTAAATATATTCCCATGGAAATCACCACACAAAACATTTTCTTCGACCACGGTGACTCGTGGAAAGTTGTGCGACAAAATTTAACCCCGTTATTCTCGTCGGCGAAAATGAAGAACATGTTTTACTTGGTGGAAAAATGTGGTCATCTCCTGGATAAAATGTTGAATGAAGAACGGGCAATGTCCGAAAACAGCGTTGACATTAGAGCCTTAATGATCAGGTACACGATGGACTGCATCAGTTCTTGTGCCTTCGGTATTGAAGCCCAGACAATGTCAGAACCTAAAGACAATCCTTTTGTACATATGGGTAACGTCATATTCACTACCTCTAAATTCAACGGTTACAAACTGGTCTTCAGAGCAATTTGGCCAAAAATCTTTTACGGCTTAGGACTTCAATACTTTCCGGCTGACATCGATAGCTTTTTCAATAAACTTCTTAAGGGTGTTTTTGAACAAAGAGATCATAAACCAACTTCGCGTAATGACATCATCGATCTATTATTGGCCTTGAAGCAGAATAACTACATAATCGGCGACAGCTTAAGTCCGAAGTCAGTGGTCAGTAAAAAGGTAGAAATGGAGGTAACTGACAATGTATTGGTTTCTCAATGCATCGCCTTCTTTGGTGCTGGTTTTGAGACATCAGCTAGTACATTGACGTGGACTCTGTATGAGTTAGCAAAGGATCAGGAATCACAGAGACGAGCTCATGAGGAGATAGACGAGTACCTGCTTAGGAACAATAACAAACTGACTTATGAATGTGTGGGTGGATTACCGTATATTGAAGCTTGCTTGAACGAGGCGATGCGGCTGTACCCTGTGCTGGCAGTTATCACAAGGGAGGTTATGGATGATTACACATTCCCTTCAGGTTTGAAAGTGGAAAAAGGCGTAAGAATACATTTGCCAGTATACCACATCCATCGTGATCCCAAGAACTTCCCCGATCCGGAAACTTTTAGACCTGAGAGGTTTTGCCAGGACGCCAAGAACGATGTGAAACCCTACACATTCTTCCCGTTCGGCGAGGGACCGAGACAATGCATTGGTATGTTATCTGTCTCGTTTATTTTCGTCTTCATTAACAACAACATCCTCTGTTTTATCGTGTTTATTTTTTATATTATGTTTAATATTGTTTAATATAAAACGGAAATATTTATTATATTATTTGTTACAGTAGTGTATCTTGACAGTTCCTTTATAATGATTTATCGGCTACTCGATAAAATAAGATTGCATTACTCGTGTGATTATACCTAAATTGCAAAGTTATTGCAATAAAACATTTTATTTTATAGCAAAAAAATGGTAGTAAACTACGTGTTACATGCTTTATTACTATTATTTAATTTAATTACGATATTTTCACATTAAATATATTGATGTATTTGATCAAAAAGGTTAATTATGACTCAAACATACTTTTCTATAGCGGGTACTACAAAGCAATACAAACATCCGAAAAATCTACATACGGGGAGAATTCTAAGATGTGCTGGTACTTTACGATGATTCTGTTACAATTACTATGATATGATATGATAACTAGTGTGAACTTGTGAATGTAATGCAAAACTTGGAAAAGTCAAAGGTTTAATCCCGCGGCCATCGAGACTGTTATCGTCTGATCACGTGGCCTTACGGCTGATAAATAATGTATTAATTATGATACGAGTATATTAAATAAAAGTCGCGTGACTATAAATCTTTACGGTATCATAAAAGATAACTTCCAAAAGCGGAATTGAACGCTTACAAATGGTACTATGTAAAGCAATGTGGTAACAAAAAATTTGCTTATAAAAGTAAAAGGTTAGTGAAAATTTTGTGCCGTGGTGCAGTTGGCTACACACCAGCTTGCGAAACGCGAGGCCGTGGGTTTGATTCCCGCACCGTGACAGATGTTTGTATTATCCACAAATATCTGTCTCGAGTCAGGGTGTTTGTGAGACAGAAATAGTCTCTCGTAGTGTCTGATACCCACGATACAGGTCTTTTAACCTAGTTTAGGTTCAAAGCTATGCATGTGACTGTTGGGTGTATTTATTTATTTACTTACAAGATTCTCTCGAGAGGCCTTCACAAGCCCATTAGGCGTGTCAATGTTTGTGCTATAAACAAATATTTGTATAGATATGCAGCTAGCAAGGTAACATAGTTTGCATTATCCACGACACAAGAAGTGCTCTTAAAAAAATTGATCTCTCAAAATAACAAAATCTCAACATTACCAAATATATGATCGGGGGCAAAACTCTCCGGTTTCACCTTTACCTAATCTTCATCGTGTTAAGGTCACAACGCGATATGCTGAACATGTAGAAGAGTCATGTGATCGCTTAAGAAAATTCCATATATTTTTCTCACCTTTATTATCGATGTTGCTTGTCTAATGTGACTTTGTTTACGACCACTGCGACCGTCACGGGCGCCCGGTTGAACGTGGACGCCCGAAACGGTCATTATCGAGATGTAAGGTTGTAACTGCGCCTTCTAAAGCCCTATAAAGATTTTAGTTTCCAAGGCACATTAGGCGACTCCCAATACTTTCTCCACCGTCAGCCCATATAGTATGTACGTCCGGGCAAGGGACTCCTCTACAATTGAGATGGTTAAGCCCTTAGTCCATCACGCTGGGCTAATACTTGGTAGCAAACTACGCACTTCTTCACAGCGATAACACGTTTCGAGGCGGCAATAGTAAAAAAAAATAGTTTAAGTGTGACGAATCAAAAGGACTTGTAAAATTCTATTTATTTAGTCTATTTTCTATTTGACTCACACATAAATGTTCTCGTGATGTGCGTCGACATTGAAGCATAGAGAAAAGTTTTCTTTGCCATAGTGTTTCACTTATATCGAGTGCAGGCTGTTTTTTAGCTGTCAATCGGCAAACTAACCTAACCTAACCTAACTCCACAAATCAGTCTAGGCCAGAGAGCCAACTTTCTTATAACAGATGATGAACTTCCATTTCTCTTCCACAGGGCTTCGCTTCGCAAAGATGCAGACAACGGTCGCGCTCATCACAATTCTGAAGAAGTACCGAGTTGAGCTAGCTGAAGGCACGCCCACAAAACTTGAGTTTTACTCATCCAGTTTCTTGACGAATGCCAAAAACGCTATGAATCTTAAGTTGACGCCGCGTGAAGGTTGGGAGCAAAGAGTCTTCGCTTGATGCTATGAAAAAGCCTATCATGTGTTAAGTACTTATATCATAGTAAACGGATTAACTCCTCCGACTTCGCTCGGAAATAATTTTATGAAAATAAATGTAATCTACGGTCCATCTAAGACCATGTGGTATCTGAATTAATAGGTAACAAGCAATTATTACACAAGTAGCCCAGTATATTGCTTTTATTATAATATGTTGGCACTTGTATAGATGGACCAATGAAGCTAGACGTACGATTAATGCCTGTTAAGTGCTTTATCACTTTTCATATCGACCTATGACTATAACACCAAAGTACTTTTTATGTCTTTATAGAGTTAAACTTGTTTATATATTGCACTAGTGAATAATCATAACTTTTGTTGTTATTTGAAGAACAAACAATATTACAGATAATTTTGTGCCCAATTAAGTTCAAATCGCTGAGAAAGAGAAGTTGAGATTTTACAAATAATAACTTTATTCTGCGCATAGCTCGACACTCGATATATCCTTACATGCCGAATTATTGATGTGGATAGTATTTTTTGCCGAAGGCTTCTTCTGCGTTTAAAAATTAGCGTTTAACAATGTAAATAGTAGCACTCTCAAAGCGTTTTTAAAGTTATGTAATACTAGTTTAAATAAAAATTGATAATAATTTATGTTATTTTTTTTTTCGAAACTACCAGCCACCATTGTGTTGCCACCAAGTTGTCATGTTTTATTAATAGTAATAATGTTTAGGAGTTAAATTACTTTATTCTTATCATTCAACCAGCGCAAAAAACTCGTCGAGCTATAAAAATTAAATAATTTTACGAAAACTACATATTTTAGCAATTTTAAATTAGGACAACGTCTCTAAGGAAATAAATAAATTGAGTTCTTGGATACTATTACATACTTGAAATATGCTTTACAGACACAATATTTTGAACTTACGATCAATACTCTTCATCAATCTAACGAAAGCAGGAAAAAAGACAGAATTACACATACATACATAACCTCACGCCTATATTCCCCGAAGGGGTGGGCAGAGATGCATTTCGCCAGGTATGTATCAGTCCCACGTAATAGGGGGCGAGCCTATTGCCGTTTTTCGGGCACATTTCCAGACTCCGTGCTGTTACTGAGAATTTCCTGATGGAAAAACCCAATAACACTTTGTCTGTCCCAGGAATCGAAGCCAGGACTTACTTGTACCGCGAGACGACGAGGCAGCCAAAACAAAATGATCGCCTACAAAGTAATAAAAAATTTTTACAGAAATATCTTATGTCTCGGCTGTTTTTGATCCTTCCGAAAACTATCTATCTAAAAAGGAATTTAACCGCCTTTAAACAGGTTTTTGTTGTCTTTTAAGTTAATTTAAAACGATTACAATTTTTAAAATTCCTTGGTATCGTTTTATGCCAATTCATTTTGATATAAGCGTTTAAACAATATCCTACATATTTGCACGAGGTGTATGGACATACTGCATTTGAGTGCAGTTGAAGTACATACATAGCGCCGGCCACTCGCAAACTTAACCTGTTACGATGAACACGGTTGCTCTTATTCTGTGTCTTGCAATAACAGTATTGTTATATGTTTATTACTTATCAGTGCGGAATTTCAACTATTGGAAAAGAAAAAATGTGCCTCACCTCAAACCCTTGCCATTACTAGGCAATTACGGTGAGTACATAATAATGCGAAAATATCTCGGTGAAGTCAGCCAGAAAATATGTCAACAGTTTCCACGTGAGCCGTATATCGGAGCGTACTATGGTACGGAACCAACTCTCATACTCCAAGACCCAGATATCATCAAGTTGGTGTTAACGAAAGATTTCTACTACTTCAGCAGCCGGGAAATAGCAAAATACACGCATTTGGAAGTGACTACGCAGAATCTATTCTTCACGCAGGGAGACAAGTGGAAAGTGGCGCGACAGAACTTAACTCCTCTGTTTACATCGGCTAAAATGAGGAATATGTTCTACCTCATCGCGAAATGCGGGCATGCTCTCGAAAAGATGTTGGACGAAGAGAAATCTATGTCGGACGTCGTCGAAGCCAAGACTTTGATGATCAGATACACCATGGACTGCATCGGATCCTGTGCGTTTGGTATCGAAACCAATACAATGTGTAAAGCACAGAACAACAACCCCTTCTTAAAGATGAGCGGTATAATATTCACAACTTCGATCTATACGGGATTTAAGCTGGTCAGCCGCGCTATTTGGCCTAAAATATTCTACGGTTTGGGATTCAAGTACTTTGCTACTCATATAGACACATTTTTCAAGAGTCTGCTTATGGGTGTTTTTGAAAAGCGAGAGTTTAAGCCGACGACACGCAATGACTTCGTCGATCTAGTGCTGGCTTTGAAGCAGAATAAACATATCGTGGGAGATAGCTTGAATCCAAAAACGGCTGGGAGCAAGAAGATAGAGATGGAAGTGACCGACGACTTTCTTGTGTCCCAATGTATCGTGTTCTTTGCTGCTGGGTTTGAGACATCGGCTAGTACATTAGCATTAGCGCTTTATGAGCTGGCGAAGAATCAGGAGTCACAAAGACGAGCTCAAGAGGAAATAGACGAATATCTCCGCAAACGAAACAATAAGTTGGTATTTGAATGTGTGTCTGAGTTGCCGTACATAGAAGCGTGTTTAAGTGAGACCATGCGTTTGTATCCAGTACTGCCTATCCTTACGAGAGAGGTGGTTGAAGACTACACCTTTCCTGACGGCTTGAAGCTGAACAAAGGTATAAGAATACATCTGCCAGTGTTCCATATTCATCGAAATCCTGACAACTTTCCCGATCCAACGGCTTTCCGTCCCGAGAGGTTTTACCAGGAGGCCAGAGATGATGTGAAGCCTTACACGTTCTTCCCGTTCGGAGAAGGTCCACGGCAGTGTATTGGTAAGTGGTTGATTATTGTTATTTGTTCACGTGAATTACGTGATTTTATTGCCATATTTTCAATCTATGGAGCATATCGTGTACCTGAGTGCAATAAACGAATTATAATAATTGAAAGTGTAAAAAATGTATGTATGTATGTAAATGTTTATGTTAATTTTTGCTTTTGATATGAGTTTTCAAGTGCGCCATATCGCACTCAGTTAAGTTCATGACAGCATTTAGAATTTGCTGAGAATGACCTTAGATAAAAAGTTAATAACCCTTTGTCCGTGGCGGGAATTGAAGAATCGAAAAAATCTCTTACACCTGTATGTTATGCGTACATTAGTATAAAGGAGTTCTAAATTTGTAACACAATTAATCTTCTTCATCAACCCATATACGCCCACTGTTGAGCACGGGTCTCCTCTACCATTGAGAGGGTTTAGGCCATAGTCCGCCACGCTGGCCTAGTGCGGGTTGGCGGGCTACACATCTAAGAAATTCCTAAGAACTCTTAGGTGTGCAGGTTTTATCACGATGTTTTCCTTCACCGTTAAAGCAAGTGATAATTCAATGGGAATACACACATAACTTCGAAAAGTCAGAGGTGTAAAATGCTTAAATTAAATAATTTAAGGTAGATTTCAAATGTAATAAAACGAATAACTGTTGCTTTGTTTGTAATGACAACAATAAACTCATTTACATATTATTGAGACTAAAGATTTTTAATATCAAATGAAAGTTTAATAAAACAGCTTTATGACCTTAAGTATGAATGATAATTGATAACGCAAGTATTCTTCGAAGGGGTAGGCAAAGGTGTATCCACCCAAATTTCACCAATTGCGTGTCCAATCCCCACGTAATACAACCAAACATTGTCGTTTTTTCGGGCACAATTCCTGACTTCATGTTGATGCTGAGAATTGCGTAATTTAAAATAAAATGCCTAGTAGTTGGACCTATGAATAATGATGAGTATATGCTAAATTCCATCGTAACCTGTTCCAGGTCTTCGATTTTCCAAGATGCAGACGACAGTGGCCCTCATCACAGTTCTGAAGAAATACACAGTGGAGCTAGCTGAAGGCACACCAAAAGAACTGGAGTTCTATCCTTCTACAATACTCACACATCCTAAGAACGCCCTGAATTTGAAGCTTGTACCCCGCGATGGATGGGAGAAAAGAGTTTACATTTAATATATTTCATACTACATTATAAAGGTTGTACGAAAATTCTTGACACGTTGATAGGACGTTATAAGCAATTTGAAAATGTAAAATGCATGTCTTAGTTGATAAAGACGTAAACTGTGTATTAAAAAAACGAACAACACTAAAATCTATAAATAAGTAAGGGAGTATGTTGTAAACCTAATAACCAAATATAAGTTGGATTTATAACTAAAGATCGACTAAAAATAATGCTGTTCTTAATGGTCGTTTTTAGTCTTGTGTAAATCACGCCACATATGAAGGCGCACAATTATTTCATTTTAAAATAACCGTAGGTATTACTACTACGAAAAATTAATTGAAAACATTTAAAATTGAAAAAATAGCAGTTATTATACCAAAAGGAAATTGAGTAAATAAACCAAAAGGAACATATGGTTCTTTGCATTTTATTGTAGAAATATTTCTTGTATTCGGCCTTTAAGCAAATCAACGATTTGTAAACATACATGCAATGTAACCGCATGGAAATAACACAAATAGAGACTATTTTATTTAGCTCCAAACTTTATAACTAGGGTTAAAGAAAAACGAATATGACAAATTATGCGAATGCAAGATACCACATGATCTCAAAATCAATATCCGTGTTTTTTATCTTAAATAATTTAATTTTCTTAAAAAATGGAAATATGTGACTTAAAATACAATTGCATACAAGCATTTGTATGCATCTCTGCTCTTTGCCTTTGGGTTATATGCATGAATGATCCATAGTTGCATTCTTGCACGATTATTGCTTTCGTAAGTGCATCCAGTGGTCTTAATATAGCTAAGATAGTCATTAAAATGCGCAATACTTACAATGCTAATTAAGATGGTTTTAGATTCGCTTTTATTATTCTATTAACAGCTTTGTTACTATTGCGATGTAAGCGTGGCGTATATTTTTTGGCCATTTTTGTGCCGTAATTTTTAAGATTTGCCCGGTATTTTGGTCAAAAAATGTAATTACACATATCTATGTAAAATCATTTTTTGTACGACGCGTATTAAGTTATATGCAACCAAAAGAATGATATTATAAAAATATGAAATTAAAGTGAAAAGTATGGATTCCTTATTATATGTAAAAAATATATATTATTCAGAAATAATCTTCTCGCATGCAGCATGAAAGAGACTGTGAATATTCCAAATAAAAAATATTTTTAAAATAAAAGGATCTTTTATTTTCATTCAAAATCATATTTTTAGTCATCATATTGTATTCCTACAAGATTTATCAAGAATGACTACGTATGAGTAGTCACGTACGAATGTGATAGTATAGAGCAGGGCTTCCCAAACTGTGCGTCGCGACGCCCTGGGGCGTCGCGGCAACATCCGAGGGGCGTCGCGAGGCGATCGGCAAACATTTGCTGTCCGTATTTTTCTGATAACCTCATATTACGCTAACTATTGCTGTTTTTATTTCCAATAAAGTAGGTAGTTTTGATGATGGGGGGGGGGGGGGGGGGAGGGTGCGTCGCAAGAAAAATAATTATTATATAGGGCGTCATAGTGTAAATAAGTTTGGGAACCCCTGGTATAGAGACAATAGGCCAGCATGGTGGTGATCCTTATCCTTTTAAGCGTTTAAAACAGTAACTAGCAATGAGATGTTTATTGGCTGACATGAATATTTATGATAGTAACAATTTATACGATTCGTAAACAATAAAGGTATATTGTGAGATGCAGTAAAAAATAAAAATATTTATTGTATGTGTGTGCGTGTGCGTGTGTGTATGGGCGCGTCGTCTTTTTATTTTGTTTCAACATCAAAAGGTTTACCTAAACGTAGTATGAAGAGGGATATAAAAACCGTAATATAATTCACTAATTTTAGATATGGGTTTACAAAACAAAACAAATTAAAATGCATAATTAAATAAAGAAGATATAAATATATGCCTCTTTAATGATCTTGCTGCACGGCCGTTCGTGGCGGCTGAGTTGAATCCTTTTATAGGGTTCCGTAGTCCACTTCTTGGAAACTTTACAGTTTCGTCATGTACTTCTATCTTCAGTTTACATTCCAAACGCTTTGTGGTGTGTGAAACTTTAAATGAATATTATTCTAAATATAATGATATTACTTATGTGGACAACGTGTATGGACGATTTGGTGAGAATCGCGGGAAGCCGCTGGATGCAGGCCGCTTCCAATAGAACACTTTGGAAGTCTCTGGGGAGGGCCTATGTCAAGCAGTGGACGTCTTTTGGCTGATGATGATGATGGTGATTGGTTATGTGTATTTATCACGTCGACAAAGAGCTAAAATTTTCTCGTGTCTATCCCATGTTGTGGGCTATCGTTAGCTAGGCCTTTTAATAAAACTCCGGGATTGCTAGATGATTTTTTTAGGAGTCCGTTTGCGAAGTAATAACAAGAAAAAATCGTTACCTATGTCCTTTCCTAAGATCCTATCTATTTCCATACCAAAAATAATTCAATGGTGTTCAGCGGTGCAGCTTTGTAGACCTTCTTTAAGAACAAGTCGACCTTTGCCGAGGAAAATTCAAATAAAAAGAAGGTAGATTGCCAACAAAGATATCGCCTACCGGTTACTAATTAATTTAAATACATTATCGCCGATAAAAAAGACAAAAAGATATCGTTAAAGCACATTAAAGTAAACGATTCTGATATGTGAGAATGTTCCAAGAAGGGTGAAATTGCCTTCAACTGGGGGGCTTAAAATAAGTTAATTATTTTACCTAACTGTCTCGTTTGTCCTGTGATATACATTTTCAACATTTATCGATTCGTCCTGGGTTGATTTAATTGGTCGGAAAAGTAAGTTATTATTTTAAATTAAAAATTCTGCCGCCGATATAATTCCAAATCGATTACATACACATTATGTACATACCTACTGCGCGTCTGGCTGGAAGGCCGGTGACCCCGACATATGCTTCCTGTCTCCCTGCCCCAGGGCTGGCAGAAGAAAAAAAATGGATAAATCTATTACAATTATTCAGTATTATTGATATTCATCGTCCGCTGTTGGACATAGGCCTCCCTCAGAGACTTCCAAAGTGTTCTATTAGAAGCGGCCTGCATCCAGCGGCTTCCCGCGATTTTCATTTTTATTATTTTCATTGGTATTCTATTCATGTAAAATAAGGGCAGGTCTTTGCGATATCTTGGTCTAACATGAAACATCAATATCTTAATGTAAGGACATGGTAAAAAATATGCCCAAATCAAGAACAGAAGTAGGGCCTCGCTATTGTGTGATTCACTTAAATCACTGGACGAAGCAATCTAATTAAGATATAATAAGTGATAGAAAAAAAACCTGCGAATTTTTATATTTTTATAGTAATACTATAGTGCAAACTATAAATAGTCTAAGGCTTATCAAAACATTTAAATTAGTGTAATTGCAGTATAAACAAAATATAAATTATAGGTTGAACTTTTGTACGGAATTCCTGAAGCTCGGTCTCTCAACACTTTTGCGAACAATAATAAAATAACATCCTTTCATTTCATTTTAATGGAGTGATAACATGTTTATGAACAATGTGCACAAGTGTTTTTTTACTTGTTAAGTCTCTACAGGAATCGCACGCTATGTGCGTCGTGACATTTATATTATTAACAATAATCATTTTTTTATTGATTTACTATTTTACTTTAAGGAAATTCAGTTACTGGAAGAAGAAGAAGGTGCCATATTTAAAACCTTTGCCTTTTTTAGGCAACTACAGTGATTACATTTTGATGCGAAAATATTTGGGCGAAGTGAGCCAAGAGTTATGTCGCCAGTATCCAAACGAACCGTATTTCGGAGCTTATTATGGAACAGAACCAGCTCTCGTAATCCTAGATCCTGAGATCATCAAACTGGTATTCGTAAAGGATTTCTACTACTTTAACAGTCGGGAAATATCGAAATATACCCACTTGGAAGTGACTACGCAGAATCTGTTATTCACTTATGGTGATAAGTGGAAAGTGTTGAGGCAGAACTTGACGCCTTTATTTTCATCAAGCAAAATGAGGAGCATGTTTCATCTGATAGCAAATTGTGGGTATACCTTAGAAGATACACTAGATGAAGAATCTAAAGATGTGATCGAAGCAAAATCTTTGATGATAAGGTACACTATGGGCTGTATCGGTTCCTGTGTCTTTGGTATTGATAACAAAATAACATCCAAAGACAAGGAAAACCCATTCGTGATGATGGGGCATAAGATTTTCGCGACTTCAACTTTTATGGGATTTAAACGAGTCTTCCGCACCATCTGGCCGAAGATATTCTACAGTTTGGGATTAAAATTTTACCCAACAGCCATTGATAAATTTTTCAAAAATCTGCTTATTGGTGTCTTCGAAAAAAGGGGCTATAAGCCGTCATCGCGACAGGATTTCGTCGATTTGGTGTTGAGTTTGAGAGAAAATAAAAACATAGAAGGTGATAGTTTGAACCCGAAGTCGATTGGAAATAAGAAGATTCAGCTAGAAGTCACTGACGACCTCCTAGTTTCTCAATGCATATTGTTCTTCGGAGCTGGCTTTGAAACATCGGCTAGCACTTTATCCTTTGCCCTTTATGAATTAGCCAAAGACCAGAGATCCCAAAGAAAGGCTCAAGAAGAAGTTGATTCGTATCTCCATCGTCATACTAACAAATTGGTTTATGATTGTGTTAATGAACTGCCGTTTGTCGAAGCTTGCTTGAAGGAGGCAATGAGGTTGTATCCAGTTTTACCAATCATCACTAGAGAGGTGATGGAAGACTATACATTTCCAGATGGCTTGCAAGTGAATAAAGGTGTTCGTATACAACTGCCAGTATACCATATTCATCACGATCCAAATAACTTTCATGACCCAGACGCTTTCCGTCCTGAGAGATTTTACCAGGAATGTAGGAGTGATGTGAAGCCTTACACTTTCTTCCCGTTTGGAGATGGCCCGAGACAATGCATTGGTATGTAGATAATACAATTTTTTCTTATAAAATAGTCCAGTCCAAGTCCCTTAAAATTCTCTATTTTATCCTAAACTAAAAAAATATATTACGATTTTCTTCTTTCTATTAATATTAAATGTAGAATATCTATTTATTCTGGCTTATTGTTCAAGTTTATAGCTTCTTAACAAGGTAAGAGGTAACCTTGTAGTTGCTGGCTGCAGACCGGTTGCAGCAGTGTCTCGGTGTGTGCTGTACATTTCTACCGGATATTAGTCCACTGATAAGTTTTCTAATAATACTTGATGCTAAAACAAATGTACCTATTCGTAATTATTTGACTCGTAAATCGTGATGCAAACTTTGGAATCTTTTATTTTTTTCTATTTGTCAGTTTTCTTACCTTTGTTCTTTTATGAACTACTTAAGAAATACGAATAAATTGTAAAAAAGCACTTGAAAATTAGTCCAAGGAAGTTGAGTAGTTACACTGGTATGCTACGTTCGGATATCAATGTTCGGATATCCTCGGAATATTATTATTCCATTTAGATACTGAATTTACCGCAGTCGCACGTCTTATTTTTTAAAATAAAATATTTCATTCCAGGTCTTCGCTTCTCTAAAATGCAGACAGCAGTCGCCTTGATTACAATTTTAAAGAAATACACAGTGGACTTGGCTGAAGGAACTCCCACCAAGTTGGAATTTTATCCATCTGCATTTCTGACAAATACTAAAAATGCCTTGTACTTGAAGTTTAAAGTTCGACAAGAATGGCAGCAGAGAGTCTATTCTCGATAACGTTATCTCAAATAAAATATAATTTAACAATATGCTCGTAATATACTTAAATTAAGACCGGGTAAAATAACATAACAAAGCAGTGATGGCCTCGAGGATTGGGCGCGCGGTCGAGAATCTCGACGGTCGCGGGTTCGAATCCCAGGCACACACCTCTGACTTTTCGAAGTCATGTGTGTATTCACATTGAATTATCACTTGCTTTAACGGTGAAGGAAAACATCGTGATGAAACCTGCACACCTAAGAGTTCTTAGGAATTTCTTAGGTGTGTAGTCCGCCAACCCGCACTAGGCCAACGTGGTGGACTATGGCCTAAACCCTCTCAATGGTCGAGAAGACCCGTGCTCAGCAGTGGGCGAATATGGGTTGATGAAGATGAAGATGAAAATGACATTTGTTTAAAATTTTCAAACACTGGATGGGTTTTTGTTAATCATTATACAAATCGGTCGATTGATTCATCTCTGAAAACATAACATGCCAAGTTCCATTCGCGTGATACTATCGTTGTAACAGTATTTGATATTTTTTGTCCGTATTTACGTAGGTTGGAGTCTTTGAAATCACTATTTTGAGATAAAAGATCGAGAGTAAAATGTGCGTAAAAATGTTATGTACAATCCAATATTATTTATAATTAAACAGTTGTTTAAAAACAAATACGACCATTACAAGTGTCCTGTTAGGAATTTGAACCCACAACAAAACCATCGTGGTAGCATTTCTCAATGTCATTTCAAAGCATTGACAGCGAAGAATTAATAAAAGTCTAATAAGCAAGGTGTTCATTACCTTAGTGCCATGTTTTTGTTATCCTATCTAGTATTGGAATATTTATTTTCCTTCATCTTTATAAAACTTTAAATCACCAACTTACCGCGGTTTTCTGGCGCCTACGTAAGTATTTATAGCAATTTCTCATCCTGTTACAACTTTAAGTACTTGGAACGCCTGTAAAAATATGCATAGCAACAACAACTACATGCATATTAGGTATTACTGATGTTTAAATAACAATAAACATGATGTATACACCTGTTGGTATGTATACATCCCATAATTAATATAACTTTCCACTTAACGTTATATATGTTTCTGATTTTGTTATTTTAAATAAATTCTAGTAATGTATGAAGCCTATTAAAAAGCTAGTTTATTTATTTAATTCAATTACACACCTACAGGACATGCAAGAGGTAAAAAGTATAAAAGGACATCGTATGTAATAAATTGTTCTACAATTAGGTATCTAACATGGTCTCCTAACTAGGCAAGCCTGTAAAAAACAAGTGACAAAAATCTTGAGATCGTGGGCTAACAAATACTAACAACGACTTTCCAGGCTATAAAGAATAACTCATAGGCTGAATTCCATTATTCAAAAGTGTAGAAGCCGCGCGAAGCTACACTGGTGGTTGGGGTGTGCCGGTCCAGCGCTCAATTAGTGCCGGCCCAGTGCGCCGCTGTCGCTTCGGTGGAGATTATGTGCCGCGGCGCTAAATAGTTTACTGGTGGGTTAGCTGGTTATTACACCGTAGCTTTTAATTAGCAGATCTAGCTAACATATAGTTACGTCATCTATAAAATCTGTGGCTAACTCTTTGGATGGATAGTGTGTAATCGCCCTCACAAAAATATATAGTTTTTTGGTACTTCGGCAAGCAAGCATGGATGGGGCAGATTATACTTTTAAAACTATTGTCTAAATATAGAAAAAGGTGTCACATTCTGTGGAAGGAACACCTACTTTGAACAGAAATCTCGGCAAAAGTAATACCTCATCAGCCCATATACGTCGCACTGCTGGGCACGAGCCTAATCTAACATTGAGACGGTTTAGGCCTTAGTCCACCACGCTGGCCCAGGCACACACCTCTGAATTTTCGAAGTTACGTGTGTATTCACAATGATCACTTACTTAATTGGTAAAGGATAGTATCGTGAGGATTGCACACCTAAAAGTTCTTAGGAATTAATTATGTGTGTAGTCCGCCAGCCCGCACTAGGCCAACGTGTAGATTAAGATCCAACCTTCTCAGTTGTAGAGGTTTGGCAGTGGAAAATTTATGGGCTGATGATAATGATGATTTTCCAATTGATTTGTGACCGTTAAGAAAATCTATCGCTATTGAATACTAGTATCCGCCAAGATCATCCGACATAAGGCGAAAATAATGAATAAAAAAATCTTTGCGTGGGTCATTGTTTTGGGTTTAACACTTAGATAAATATAATTTGCATACAGATTGCTCATTCATATCATAATGTTACACTTAAAACGCTTTTAGTGTTTATCCGAGTCTTATTTTATTCAATAGACTGTTTTGCACGCTGTAACAAAATACATCATAAATATTATGCAACTTTGAGGGACATAAAAAATATACAGTGAAATCTATAAAAAAAAACTCGTTTTTCTATCAACCACATACATTTTATATGCTTTGGTCTGGTCTCATAATGATTCCTTCATCGTTAGAGTTAATGATAATTCATCATTCACACCTATTACTTTGAAAAGTCAAAGGTGTGTGTCTGGGGTTTGAACCTGCGAGCGCCAAGATACTCAACCGCACGCTCCTATAGGCAATCACTTCTTACAATATCAAGTGTTGTTGCGATTAATTTGCTAAGCTTATGCTAAGAACAATAATTTGAAATAAAATTAGTCCTCTCCGACCTAATACATTCCAAACACAATCTGACTCATTTGTTCTCATAAATTACACCAATAAAGGTAATGCGTTTAGTAAAAAATCTATTTTTTGCACTTAATTTAAGGCTTACATTAGCATAGTTAGAATAACCTGATTTAGGTCAAATAATCGTCGTTTTGTTTGATGACTTGTTGCCATTTTTAAGGTTATATAGCTTATTGAAACCCTCGTCCCTATTAGCAAAAAATTGAGACAGTCGATTTCTACAATTCTCTCCTGTAGCGAGTTTTTCATCACCAAAATTGTTAGCCATTGACAGGAACAGATGGCAATCACTTGGTGCCAGGTTCAGGAACTTGATTAGGAGGTTCTTATGCATCTATCAATTAACCTAACCTAATTCTAACTATTGTAATTAAAGCATTCAATTTATGCATAATAGATTTCTTTTTACTACACCTACTTGAGTATCATCACAGCTAGAGGAAGACAAGATTATAAGGAAACTAGGCAGTATTTTATACCGGGATAAGTGTCGCCGCTTGTCTGTCAATTATTCATTCTACACCACACACGACCGAAGATAAAATTTCAAACAAAAACGAAGACCTAGGTTGTCACACATTTATAAAACTCTTGATATTACATGCTACCTGAATTACTTGGAAGCCGTGTCAAACATATGATAGTCTAATCGTAGGTTTGGCAAGCTCAGCATACTCACATTTCCTTTTTAGTACAATCCAACTGTTCTGTAGACACAATGATGAATCAGACCGTACCTACAAAATAGACAGATTTATCAGCAATGCCTTGACATGTGCAGGAAACGGAACTACGTGTGTATGGCCCATTTGTCCCACAATAGATTATATATTTGTATTCATATTCATGCGACCTCTAGTCCACAATACAAGACTGCGGTGACCTCGAGCGACCTCGTGTGCCATAGCCTACCCGCGGGCCTGGCCGGGTTGCTAGATATTTTGATGGCCAACAAGCAAATTTACACATACGCACGATTTATTGGATAAGGGGTAAAACAAACTGGTTATTTACCAACCGTGTCACGAAGGGTGTCAAGATATAGATTAAGATAGATGATATGATTTAAAAATTATACATATCTTCATATCTGTACGTCAGTAGTATCATACGAGTGGTAAATTTTTCATTGACGCCATCTGGTTTTAAAATAGGAACCACTATACTTTATGAGATTAAAATTTACAAATCCCGATTCAAACATTAACAACGCTTTAAATATACTGTGAAATGACTAATTTTAATATTTCAAATTTTTTGTATAATATGCATGAATCATCATCATCAGTCCACTGTTGGGTACGGGCTTCCTCTACCATTGAGAAGGTTTAAGCCTGAGAAATTTTTGTAATATCCGTGAATGAGATTAAAAAAATCCAACTATATACTAACTTAAGCAAAGTTTAGTAGGGAACATAAGGAACATAAAGAAGTGTAAAAACTAAAACCAAACTACGACAAAAAACCAAACTAAAAAATATGACAAATGAGTTATCAAAATAGACCATCTAATTATCCTCCATCTTTCTAGTTTTTTTATAACGAGAGGAAAGCGCCTGAAGCTCCATACGGTAAGGCTCGGTGCCTTAGGGGAGGCCGAAGAGAATATGCCGGAGTCACCGTCCTTCCAACTCTACGCGTGGGACTTATCATCTGATTTGGCTTCTTAACCAAAATCCTACGCCGGTATACCGATTAAAACCTTTCGATGGCCGTCTTGATCATTTTGGGCGGTTTGATACATACGGGGCGAGAAGCGGCCGTAACTATTTCGTAGCACGCCTGACGATCCCCATTAACCCCCATTAGTCGCCTCTTACGACAGGCTGGGGATGCCGTGACAGGATTCTTCCGCCCCCAAACCACTGGTCGGAATCTTCAAGCTCAGTATGAAGAAGCGTCTCAGCACCTACATAGATTTGCAATAGGTTCATTTGGTACGGTGTCATTTTGCCGTGGCAGCATCAAATCAAAATTCTTGCGAATTGCTTGGTGAATGTAATAATCATTATTATCAGCCTATATACGTCCCACTGCTGGATACGGGTCTCCTCTACCATCGACAGATTTAAGGCCTTAGACCACAACTCTGACCTAGCACGGGTTGCTGAAGGTAAAAACTAACTTTATATATTTTTTTAACAGGTCCAAGGTACCAACTGCAGAGAAAAAATAATATTATCCGGTACAAGAACTTGACAGATTACAACAAAACCAGAGACTACAAAAACGATTTTCACACAAAATTTGAGTATTTTTAAAATATTCCCGTAATTACTGTTTATTGTACAAAGTGCGTATTGGAATAATGAACCAGAAGTACACCAGTAACCAGTAATTACTTTATCAATTAATTACATTCTTTAAATATTGTCAATAGACAAGTGCGATACAATAAAATGAAGTGATAAAATAATAATTCGAACGGAAATAACACGTATAGAATCGACTTTGAAACCGATATATGCATTTAATGATTTATTACGGAAATCCTGTACGGATACTGTTAACAGGCAATCATGTATCATGATGAATTATGGATAATAAAGTGGGCGGGGCTTAATCGTACGTTTTTGTAATTTGTAATTCGTTTAAGCATTAATTGCCAATTAAGGATTGTCAGCTCTGACCAGTAAGGGATCGCTGTAGGCCGGTGATCATGTTGGTTATTCTTACTCGTTGAAAATGACGATTATTATTCATATCCCGTGATTTCAATATAAAGTTTAAAGCCAAAAAGGTTACTTCGATAGTTCTAATTTATTACAATATTGAAGACTCTATTTTTTTTTATTGAAAAACATTTTGTGTTGACTGGTCCGAGCAGGTTACAGATTTTTTCGTAAAATTCATTTAGACCCCACAATTTTTGTGATCAAAATTCCATATTGCAAAGAAATAGGTAAAGTTTAGTTTTAAAATAATGTTTTCGAGTTATTATTATATGTATATTACTATTTAAGTGGAAAAGAGCATATTAAAAAGTATTGGATAAGAAAAACTTGTTTCAAAATTTGGTTTACAATTTTAAAATTCTAAAAAAAGTAATTTATTTGACGCATTACTATGTCACTTCACGTTTGTGATAACAGATGGCGCTAGTAACCACAGACAAAAAATCACTAGACCAAAGCCCGCGCGTGCTTAAAACCAAGTATCAGTGACATAATTGAGGTCAGTGGATAAAGTAATTAGCAAATTAGATTTATATACCCTTAGGCATGTAATAGTTTTTAAAATATCTGGTTGGACCACACATGACTGGCCAAGGCGATGTCACGGTTGACTGATTAAAGTTTTGTCGTAGGAGACCTTGATCTGGCTTCGTAAAGTTGTTTTAGCGTGTAGATTGTGTGTTGGACAATGCATTATGTATGTGCAAACTCGACCTGAGCTTAGAAATTATTGAGGCAATTCATTATCACATTCTCAAGTTAAGTTCGATAAAGCCTAGTGGAGTAATTACAGGGTTTTCTGAAGGTGTTTCTGAAGTTATTTTTTTATAATTAATTGTAACTTTTTTTTTTAAAGAACAAAATTCTATAGCAGTCTAAGTTGTTAAGAATTCTAAAAGGGAATTTTCTTTAAATTTTTTATCAATCTGTCAATACTGGAAAAAAATATATCAAAACTTAAATCTAAAATTTTAAATCAATGTTATTACTTCTATTTATCAGTATGTATATTAAAATATGTTCAGCTTCTTGAGTAAAGAAAACAGAATAATCATAAAAGTGATTTCGTTAGAGCATGAAATCACGTGTAAGTACATATCCAAATGAAGACAGCTCCGTGGCGCAGTTGGCTAGGACACCAGCTTGCGAAACGAGAGGCCACGGGTTCGATCCCCGCACCGAGACAAATGTTTGTGTGATCCACAAATATTTGTTTCGGGTCTGGGTGTTTGTGAGACCGAAAAACTCTCTCGTACTCTCTCTCTCTCGTCTCTGATACCCACGAGTCACTTATAACCTAGTGTGGGGTCAGAGCTATGAATGAGACTGTTGGGTGTATTTATTTATTATTTTTCCTACCCATCCCTCCTGCTTATTCCAAGCAAGTGACGAGCTAATTGTCATTTGCATTAAATCCCTTACTCATTGGTTATTATTACAACCGATTAGACAAAGAATCTAACTACGCATTTATCCAGTATCCAGTTTTTTACGCGATACTGTAAAACCACTCGCCCTTTGTGATGTTATCAATTTATGCGTCAGTCCATTACGAAACGCGGAACAAATTTCCCAACCCTTTTACAGAGAATATTATTCTTGTTATTGTCTCAAACAAGTACGAATTGCCTAACTGTTGCACTCGCGTACGCTTGCGATAATTTCAAGGACTTTAGGACTTGGAAGTAAAATAGTATTAAAATACTTTTAGCACTATTCAGATTAATGTAGGCTGATGGAAATGTAGTTAAACAGTTAGAAGTTACCATGGGAAATAAGAATATTATCATCACAATCAGTCGATATAAAAGCAGTGATGGCCTCGAGGTTTGGGCGCGCGGTCGAGAATCTCGACGGTCGCGGGTTCGAACCCCAGGCACACACCTCTGACTTTTCGAAGTTATGTGTGTATTCACATTTAATTATCACTTGCTTTAACGGTGAAGGAAAACATCGTGATAAAACCTGCACACCTAAGAGTTCTTAGGAATTTCTTAGGTGTGTAGTCCGCCAACCCGCACTAGGCCAGCGTGGTGGACTATGGCCTAAACCCTCTCAATGGTAGAGGAGACCCGTGCTCGGCAGTGGGCGAATATGGGTTGATGAAGAATCAGTCGATATACTGCCCACTCCTGGGCGCGGTTTACTGGTACCTACAACTGAATGAGCTTAGGACTTAGTCCACCAAGCTGGCCTAGTGCCGGCTAGGGGCCAAACACCTTAGAATTTTAGTGTCCAGGCTTCGTCAGGACGTTTTTCTTCACTATTAAAGAACCTGATCATTCATTGTGAATACGCTGATATTCGAATAGTCCACTGATTTTTTTTATCTTTGGGTGTGCTTTGGTTTTGAACCCGCGAGCTCCGAGATTCTCGACCGAGGGCTTAAACCTCAATGCCATCATGTCTTTTTTAATTTCCAAATCCAGATAAAAAATCCACAAAAGTAAAACTCCCGGATGTCCTAAGAATGCGGATTGAGTCCGTCAGTTACGTGACATAAATATGTAAAAAGGTTTTTGTCAATTATAATTTGTATTGTCATGTGTGTCAGTACCTACATATTCGTTTTGTTGCTGTCTGCTAACCTATTTTCATGTTACGAGGATGTTACCCTGGTACTGTTAGGTGAACATGTGACGTATCTCCAGATATTTTTCCTTTTAGATATTTTTTTTACAGCTATTAGTATGTATTCTACTACCCTTGTAACACAATAATATGTAAAATTGGTCTTTGGAACAGACTAGTGTTGGAGTGGAGAGCGCGCTTAGGCAGACGTAGTGTGGGACGACCTGCAGCACGATGGTCCGACGACTTGAGAAAGGTGGCGGGTAACGGATGGATGAGAGCTGCTCAAGACCGGGGTGGTTGGCGCTTCCTTGGAGAGGCCTACGTTCAGCAGAGGACCGCCGTGGGCTGAGAATATAATATAAGATAAAAGTTTTAGTCTTAAAGTTTCAGCCTGAATATTTTATTTCACAGATTTTGTGGATTAAAGCCATTTGGCCAGTATTAGGCCAGCGTGGTGGACTAAGGCCTAAACGGTCTAAATGGTAGAAAAGCACGGGTGCTCAGCAAAGGGACGTATATGGGCTGATGATGATGATGATTCCTAATCAGTATATATCCGTTTATATTTGTCATTTGTCGTATTTGTCGTTCTTGTAATGACCATAGGACAGTGTTATTAAATTGGGTTATTGATCTCATCTTGTTTTTTTTTTTTTTTTTTACGAGAGGAAAGCACCTTAAGCTCCCCTGTTCGGTACCTCGGGGGAGGCCCTGAGGGGTATGTCGGGGTCTCTGGCTACGCCAGCATACCGACTAAAACCTCTCGGTGACCATCACGCGCATTTAGGGCGGTTTTACGGCATCTCAGGGCAGAGGTGCCCTAAATGATCCGCTGCCGCCCAGCGCACCGTCCAGTTATGGACCCCTCCAAATTGGGAGGGCTGTTTTGCCCTCCACTTACTCGATTTGGACGTTCACCTTTTGTGAACGTCCGCGACAGTTAAGAGGCCACGCCCTCTGCCGCCAATCTCGGGGTTGCTATCATAGGATACCGCCCCCGCAGTACGCCCAGCAACCCCAGTTTCCCCTGTTAGTCGCCTCTTACGACAGGTAGGGGATACCGTGGCGGAATTCTTACACCCCCAATCCACAGGGTGGATCTCATCTTGTTGCGGTTATATATTTTTTTTCTCGTACATAAATGTGCTATTTGCATTATTGTTTCATATAGAGATAAATTTTATTTATTTTGTATTAGAGGTTAAGTGATACATAACTGGTTAATTGTTATGTTTACTCGTGAGCGACTTCATAGATTCATACTGTTATATCGATACAATGAGACCCCTCGATACAGGCTTGCCTAGTGAGGGGACATTGTTAGACAGTTACTTGTAGAACCATAATTGATTGCATACGTCATCTTTGCATACTTTTTACTACATGTCTTATACGTGTGAAATTGTATTAAATAAATAAATTTAAAAATGTTTTAACGGACGCTATTCCAAAAAAATAAAGACTCGAACTAGACTAAACTATCAAAAAGAAGCTAAAAATACAAAATATTTAGTATTTCGCTAATGATTACTCCAAGGTCACAAAGACGACAGCCAGGGTCAAGATTCTTTCACGTTCACAGCGACCTTGACAAATCCTGTGCGTACAAACATTCACTAATTTATGCTAATCATTTAAATGGAACCTCACTCCACCTACTTAGTCATACAGCACAAGTATCAATTTAAAATGGTCATGCAAAAACAAGTGAAAGTCTAAGCCTTGGTTGTTTTTGTCAATTGTATTTTTTAAGGATTCATCTTAATTACACACCGTGACTAAATTCAATTGATCGATCGATTTAATAATGCGGATATTGTGGATTGTAATAAATAAATTGAGCGTTATTTTTTTGTGTACTAAGAATGTTTAGTGTGTATTTTGGCGTAAAAATTTCGGTTATGTTACCAAACAGTTTTAGTTTAGATAATTCGTTTTATAACAATGCGGGTTTGGTTGTTTAACCGTGCAATCAATTGAGAAATGCGGATAAAAATGGTCGCGGGTTCGAAGTCTGAGGTAACTTAAACGAAACCAACTAGATATTAGGATTTACTTTTTGTATCGTAGAAACCTATCCAGCACGTGTATTTTCGAAAAGTTAGCTGCCTATGATTTTTAAACTCGCGTATATGAGTTGAGCTTATCCCATTGGAATTTTTAATTGCGATTCCTTTTTCCTTCCTTTTTTCTAAAGCCTCTCAATAGCACAGGTTCGTGCCCAGGAGTGTGACGTATATGGCCTGATGATAAAAGTCTACAGAAAGTACTTTCGGCGATTGTCTATGAAAAGCAAGTGTATATTGTGTGGTGTAGCCGGGCAGCCACTTCCGGTGTCAAGGTGAGTCGTGACCGGCCCCAGCGCCCACTCACTGACAACTCCTTGCCGACGGTGTTGCCAAAATGTACACGATAGTTCTAGAATAATTTTGTTTTTATTTTATTTTACGTTTTAATCTCCTTGGATAAAGCTACTCATTGCGCGTCGGACCATAGATCACAAGATATAAGTTTCAGCCTAGCAGAAGCCGTGATTCGAAAAGTAGTCACAGTGCGCAAGTCGGTTGGTCTCTCAACACCGCACAGTTTTTTTCATCTCCTGTAAAGTTGGCAAAACTGACTTACGCGGTGTTGTAAGCTAAGGGATGATTTGTATTTCTGCCTCGATCAAGCTACATAGTATTTCCATTCGATGTAAAACCACGTTACATTGTGTTTCACGCTAAACTACAGTTCTGTATGTTTTTTGGCAAATGCCATCACTTTTCTTCAGTTTTATTTCTTACATATAACATTTCGTGCAATCACTCGCTAGAAACTCTTTGAGCTGGACATATTTCTGACGAGGATTTTTGCCAGATATTAACAGCCTAATTCTGGGAAGTAACACAATCGCGTGGATCATTATGACATGTTTTAAACATGTTTGACGGCGTTACGACCATTATCATTAGATAGTTTATCTCCTAGAAAGCGAAACAGTTAAAAAAATCTAATCATCCCCGAAATATTATCATATGGCAACACCACGCACAAAGCGGCTGTTAACTCGGTCACGCGGAAATAATTAATGTGTAACAATAAACGTGAATTATATATTCATTTATAAATTTTGCAAACACTTCTGAAGATCAAATGTTTCCGAGTGTCGAAAACGCTATGCGGAATAATTAGTTTTGTGTACACGAATTTATTAAAATTCCACTTCCTGTTGGAAACGGCGAGAATAATTATAATACTTAGTCGGTAAATTACGCCGTACGATGTATATTGTCCCATATTATAAGTCCCATAGCTGGGCAAGGTCCTCATTCACAAATGAGAGGGTAATAGGCCTTGGTCCACCAAGTTGGCCAAGTGAGAGTCAACAGAATACACACCAAAGAAATTTCTAAAAACCTTTAGGTTCAATTTTATAGTATGTGTTATTGTGAATACGGACATAACTCGAACACCATTGAAAAAACGGGATTCTAAATCGAATCTGTTTAAAGGCCCTAAGACTCAAACGGCTTAACTACATTTCTTAATTCAGAACTAAGAGCACACTCCATCAAAACACTCAAAAAACTGCATCAAAATCAGTCTATTCGTATAAGTTATACCATAGACAAACACATTAAATGCATAACTGTTCGTGACTATGTGAGGGCTATTAAAAGGAAAATAGGTTATCAAATGGTCAATTAATTGATATCCTATTTTGGATCTGTTAAATCGATACAAAAAACGACATTCATTTTGGTATCTGTCAACGCCGTATAAGCGAAGGCATTATAACAACCGTGCTCTTATCGGGAATAATTAATAACTGAATGTAAAAAAATAATTGTACGATCATTACGACTAAACTCGAACAGGGGAAGACGTGGAATAGTTACATCTCAATTCAAGTTTTCTGGATCATGCTTTATTGAAAACTTAAAAGGATATTCATTATTATCATCAACAGTGTTTGTCACGTCGACTGCTGGACATAGGTATCTCCTGGGACACGCCACTGGGCTCGATCTTCGTTCATTTTTATAAGGTCAATTAATCTCAGTACGTTTGCGAAATTTCGTGTTCATATAACGAAGCTATTAAGCTATACTTTACTTGTTTTTTAATGAACTGTAAGAATCTATTGTTGGTCTATTGAACATGTTCTCATAATTACTGCATTTAAATTAGAAACCTCTTAATGACTTATCATTATCAGCCCAAAAACACCTCTTATGTACTAGGCAGGGGCCTCCTCTGCAGCTGAGAGGGGATAGGCCTTTGTCTAGTCATAAATGTTTTATACAATCAGATCATTCCCAATTAACAAAAACAATGTAATTGTTATAATGTATAGTCTAATATTTTTTATCTATATAGCAATCCTTCATTTTAATCTAGACCGATTTCTGAAGACTACACAGGTACGAGCAAAAGCAAGGATACTTTAAAGCTTCAAGTGTAGGCTGTTAATTATAGTTTTACTGACAAATTAATTTATATATTGACGCAGGACATAAACCTGAACACCTCATAAAGTCGATATTATAAAATTCAATTAATTGAGTAATCTAGTTAATATGAATTACAAATACGAAGTACATTTACGCATTTAACGTAAATTGATTCCTTCTGTCTGTATGTGTTTGGGTGTTTTTGCCGTCTAATCTAGACTGGTTTCGAATTCGGGAAACGGCAAAATATGATTGGGAATTTTTCATTATTAAATCTTCAGTAGACGAACGAAGTCTAGAATATGTTCGTAAAATGTAAGACAATAATCAATAGGCTCATCCTTCATTACTTCATTAGGCACTTGACACGCAGCACCAATCCGCACTAGGCTAGCGTAGTGGACTAAGGCCTAAATCTTCTCAATCTTAGAGGAAGCCCGCGCCCAGCCTTGGGACGTATACGGACTGCTGATGTTCGACACACAGCGGCGTAACGCGAGCTCAGTAATAAAATTAAGCCAATCTCCATCGGAAGGACAGGAGTATTTTTAAGTCGAAACTTCTTTAGCGCCACGTGGTGGGCAACGTCAGATGGGGGAAAAATGTTAAAATCGCGTAAATGTGACGCGGTTACGAGGTTCTAATCAAGAAAGCGTAAGATGGTGACGTCACGTGCCTCACTGGACACCGACTCGTACAATCGAGTACATTTTAATTTTATTTCTAATATTTAAAAAAAATACGTATTTTTAGCTACGTATGTATTTACAAGCTTTTTTATGACTAGCGACCCGCCCCGGCTTCGCACGGGTGCAATTCTGATATTTAATGGACGTTATCATACATATAAACCTTCCTCTTCAATCACTCTATCTATTAAAAAAACCGCATCAAAATCCGTTGCGTAGTTTCAAAGATTTAAGCATACAAAGGGACATAGGGACAGAGAAAGCGACTTTGTTTTATACTATGTAGTGATAAAACATGAATTCAAATAAACAAGCTACGTTACAAAACGCAATGAGGTTTCCATGAACCATTTTCTCAAAATTTTTAATAAACTAGATATAACTAGTTGTCATGGCCATGCAGAATGACATTTTTATTTTTAAATATATGTATCTAAAAATACCGTAAATACGTAGAACAAACCGGTTGCTAAAACAAAAATATTCATTAAATGCTCGACTATGAATTGCTAATGCATAGCTAAATATGTTGCAATTAAATATTCTGTGTCCTCAGCCCATATACTCCACTGTGAAGCCTTTTTATTGTTAAAAAGAGTAATAGTTATTAGAATAAATGACGTAGTTCAGGTTGGTAAGATAGTTGTGGAGAATTTTTGAATAAGTAGATTTCCGCACGCCTTTTTCTTTAATTAATTTTTTGTGTTCTATAATATAATTAACTACAAAGATTATAATTTTTATTTTACCGCGACACGGCCCCAACCACTCTACCACGAATGTATGACTAAAAAGAAGAATAACCTCCACAATTCCTAGGTATATGCTAGGGATATGAATCTACAATCAGCGAGAGAGTATCTCTAGTCGCAGTATTCTATAATTATGCTAATGATCATTCCTTCATTCATAACACGTACTTAACTTCCAAAAGCGATATGCACCTACAACTTAAATCTAGGACGATCATATTATTACCACTAATACTTTTAAATTAATATTCAATTAAATTTGCCAACCCGCAGTAGTGAAGTGTGATGCACTAAGGCCTATATTCCTCAGTTGTAGAGCAGGCCCGTGCCCACTGCCCAGCATTATAAAGCTGATAGTGATTACGCAATTATTACTATTAATATGTTATTAATAATAATGTTAATATACATTATGCATAATATATGTACAGTACCTTCACATTCTTAAAGATATATAATAATTCATACCATTAACAAGTTTTGAGGATAAAATGCAAATATTCATTTGACATTTAATATTTAAATGATTTTTATTACGTAGGTCGCGGAAACGAAATTATTTGCACAAGTTTGTCTGAACAAACCTAGTTAATTACCATTGGCCATGTTAAAATCCGCTTAACATGTTAAGTGTTTCTAAACCATGGTTTTATGTTAAATAATAACCTTCGTTTTAATGCGAAATTCCAAGGAGATGGGAGGTAATTTTTGGCAAAATATAGACTTGACTTAATTTAAATAGTGTTTCAACGTCATGCTCGTACGAAGAAACAATTCTGAGTCCTCTAAATAGTCCCGATTTATGAAAAGTGTAGAGTTCGGACTCTACATCATCATATCATATCTCTACATCTTTTCTTCGGAGAAATATCTCAGTTCACATGATTGTGTATCGGAATTATCTTCTTTAACAGCACCATACATCATTTGCAGTATTGTCACCATACTCGATCTTTCGTTTCGATTTTAGTAAGATCGAGCCCAGTGAATGTCACACGCCGTTAATGATAACGATGATTACAAAATCAAGCCACGCTAATATTATAAAAATGAAAGTCTTTCTAAATACGGTTTTTGGTATGGAAATAAAAGGTCCCTGGGAAAGGACAAATGGCACGTTTTATCCCGGGAATATTCCGTGTTTCCGTTGGATGAAGAAAGAATTAAAAATTACGCCAAGACGGAACTAGAGCTTTTACTAGTGTGATAATAATACAAACAATGTAATTACTACACGTGCTGTTATTTACGTGAACTAGATTACATAACATACAATAATTACATGCAAAATAAATTTCTCATGACTGCACATTTGAAGCAAAATCATAGAAGATATTTTTGTGTCCTCATTTTCTTTTTCGTTTTTGCGATAATCCATTTTATTTTTACTTTGTTGCGTGCTGTTCATATTTACTTTTCTTTATGGAAATGATTTTCCTGATGACTATTTGCCTTGACTTGAGTCTTATTTATTATATTTTTAGATCTTATTTAGAGCTTTGTTTATTTCACCTTCCATAATAAAAGAACGAAACAGAAAACTACCATTATTTTTAAAAAACACTCATTATTTTACACAAGTACTCAACTTACCACGTTGGAATAATTTTGAAAATTTTCCTTTTTAAACAAATATTATTTAAATGGGTCTGTTTTATAACTCCCATTACGTATACGCATAGCAATAATTATTATAATCTATGGTATAATAACAAAGTCAATGTCTTGTGAACCGAGGTCTGAGGTTCAAGACCGATATTATACCTTATCCATGTTGTTGTCATTAACTAATTAGCACATGTATAATGAGAGGAGGCTAAAACTATGAACAATAACTAATAAATAAACTTCTATTATTTTGAACCACACATTTAAACCACTTCAGAATTTGAATCGGTAGCGTCTCATTTCATTTCCACTTATACCCAAAAAGCTTTTAAATACACAGAACAAAATGTACTTAAAAGATCCAACAAAAAATGTTAAAACTAGTCTTTTAAAATCCTATAACCGAAAACCTAATCACAAACAAAAAAAATCAAGAAGCAAAAAATACAATACTAAGCGCTACTCCACGCATTTCTATATCCAACAGGGCGGTGTCAGTCCGGCAGCGATGGCTGTCAACTGCTGCGACAATTCCGAGAATGTTTATTATTATGGTTTATTGTCTATTAAAAGCGACCACATGTCGACAAGGTACGGGTTTCCCTGCAACAACCACTTGTAGGCGTACATGCAGGAAACTATTCCATTTGGGGGTCGACCGTGGTCTGACGTCAATTGTCACTTTGGAAATTTATGTTGGTAGACTGTTTGTGTGGTTTAGTTGAGAAGGATACAAGTTATGAAGTAATATAAGTAGTTTGCCAGTAGTTGTTATTGTTTTTTTCTCAATTGTAGATAAAGGAAGTTAGCAATGGAAGAATAAAGCCTTCTGTTACGTGGGACTGATCACCTGTAAAAGTGTGCGTGCAGAAATGCACCTCTGCCTACTCCTTCGTAAAACACGCGATGTTTTTAAGCTATGCTACAGGTTTTCCCGCGATTTTTCATGAGAGGAAATTAGGGTAAATGTAGCTATTTGGTTTTCCACGGCTCGGATAAAAAGTGGCATAACACGATTTCATACGGTCCGTACTTATCAAAATTCAAAAAACGATTCTGTTATTTTTCTTTTTTTAAATATAAGCAAGGAATTACTTAGGATTGGGATCCACCTGTATTGACTTACGTATATTAGTATATCCGAGTATTCTATAATATTGATTGACATAGTGACTCACTAGGGTATGTCGTTCCGTGATCCACATACATCCGGCTAACAAAAGACAAGCATTATTATGTCTATTATGATAAACGATCAACGATCAATACCTATTCAGATTATAGTGCATGTCATCAAATGTCTGAGGAGGTTTTACAACTACTTAGATCTATATTACAAAGTAATTTCCATAATAAATGTTAATCAATAGCAGTTAAAAAACAAACGATGATCGGTCGCCTGAATAGTAAAGGAAACCTTAATCGTATAGCCTTAACAGTCATTTTAGTCCCAAATAGGTGACGAGCCTAATAACCGTTTTTTGGACATAATTGCAGAGTTCGTAGTACTAAAAATTTCATGCTAGAAAAACTTAATAACACTTTGTCCATTCCGAGTATCCAGCCGAAGACCTCCGAATTGCTCGGCACTTGTACCGAGAGAACACGAAGCAAATATAGGAAATTATTCGTAATAAATAAAAAGAACAAGACAATATATTACCTCGTAATTAAAGAATTGAATCACCACGATAAGTACCTACTGTTAAACGTTGTTAATATTTTCAAATAATCGTCGCTTGAATATTTACTACAAAAGTTTATATTAAACTGCGTTCACGGAAATACGACTCATAATTTTATTGTAATGACATTGAACAAATACATAAAATGCGATTGACGTCACTCGTTATTCCCAAATAATTATTAAAACATTAATAAAAGTATAATAGTATTTCTCTAAAATTAGTATTTATTGTACATACATACATATACAGGTAATAATTAAATTGATAGGATTCCTTTGAAATAAAAAGTCCCCTGTTCGGAACTAAGCAAATTCTAAGATACTTATGAGTCACAAAAAATTTCAATTTGAATCTATGATTTATCTAACGACGGTTTGCAAAGTCCTGTGTTAAATACATCCAACAGTGTTATATAAGCTTGTCCACACACTAGGATACAAGTCCTATGTCGTAGGTTTCAGATATTACGAGAATTTTCAGTCTAACAAACATCAATACCTATAAAACAAAAACTTGCAGATCACCCAAATATTGTCTCGGTGCGGGACTCGAACCCGCGGCTTCTCGTTTCACAAGCTGGTGGTTAAAAAATAGTTACGAGGCTTCCAATAAGGCGAACTTAAAGCAACCCCCAAATGCTTAATAAAACAAGCTTCTATTCTATAATAGAGCTAATAATCATTTTCAGCCCATATACTCCCACTTCTGGGCACATGCCTTCTCTACAACCGACAAGGTTCAGACCTGAGTCCAACAAGCTGGCTTAGTGCGAGTTGGCGGACTACATACCTAAGAAATTTCTAAGAGCTTTTTGGTGTGCAGGTTTTCCCACGATGTTTTCCTTCGATGTTTCTTTCGTTAAAGTGAGTGACAATTCATTATGAATGCATAACTTAAAAAAGGTAAATTTCGAGGCCTAACTACTTGTTGAAATAATATTAAATCCGATTACAAAAACAGCGGCAAATACGACTGCGTTTCCCGACAAATAAAACGAAGTAAACGTTCAGCCGTCGATCAACTGGTTATTATCATAAATCCTTATACGACCGCTTTATACCCGCTGCCTTATGGATATATTTATGTATATAGAATTGCATATATTATTGTATTGTTTCATTGGAATTAATATCGAATAAAAATTATATAGAATGACGCGCGTGTTTTGCGAATATGGAATTTTTATTGGCATTTGGCGACAAATGACTGCCTCGTGGTCTCGCGGCACTTTTATAGAGTTTTAAGTTAGGGCAAAGTGTTATTGGGTTTTTCCGTTAGGAAATTCTCAGTAGCAGCACGGAGTATGGAAATGAAAACAGAAATAGGCAAACCATTGTTGTCGTCATAGTTCACATTGGAGGACCTTTTCTACGCTAAAGAATGGTGAGTATAGTTTGTTATTGTTTATTGTGGGGTCAGTATATTCTCATTTCTGTGTCAAAAAAATAATTATATCGTAATACAATAAACAATGTTAAACTAGACAGTATAAAACTAATGTGCAACATTTTTGGACTTTTACCAAAGTACCGGCATTGGTGTCGCCTGGGTATCGAACTCTCGACTGCCGAGACTCTGATTGACATCTCCTTAAATTTAGTGGCTACCCGGCATATGTATAAAAACAATATTTTAATTGAGAAAAATGTTATCAACGTTAATAATTATTCTGTTTCTTAACTATGACGTTTCAGGAAACGTAACATTACTAAATTAAGTAATTATCGTTGCAAAATAACTCATTTAGTTATCATCATTGCATCACATAATATAACATCCATCATATATATGATATTAAAAACCGATTTCCCGGTCTTGTAGTCAAGGCGACGGCAAAAATCATACAATAATATAATCATCTTCATTAAATAAATTGTGATCTCATGTACTTGATAAATTATTCATAATATGCAAGAGGATAATATGCGGTGCAGGTGTCATACAACTGCACATAGCTAAGCGAGTTTTAATCGATTATGTCGGAAATAGTGCACGTTTTTAACTCAATACTGTGTCAGTCACGTTTGACGCAGCACTATTGTTGTATCGATTGCATAACGATCTATTTTATAGTTGCTTCTGGTAAATAGAAGTTTAGATCCTCTGAGTAATATTGGTACAGCATTGGTCGGCTGTAGTCGGCTAACCGGCAATAGACTAGAATTAAGACCTAACCCTTCTCAATCACCGCAATGCATGGGACAAGCAATTATACACCCCTAAGAGGAACTTCTTACTGTAAAGCCTAAAACTCTTTAAGTATAATAACTTCGCCAATTTCTTTCGTCCTCATTCATATTCATATTATTATTTGAACATTTATATTTAAAACATAGTCATTCGTATATTTGGCTCAGTTAACTATTTAAATGTAAGCTATAATAGATGACAAAAAGAGAGACAGAGTAACTCTTTAAAATTTAAACAACATCAATAAAGCAAACCGAGCTAAATTCCATTTTGACGCCATTCGTTTCGGCTAGTAAATTGTTTGAAGCGCATTCAAAGATTAATACATAAAACCAATGATATGCAAATTGCAAATGTAATAATTTGAATATATGGATATTACTTCACAGTACGTGAATCAACAAGTACGACTGGTAGTAAACATACATGACGTTGATGATTTTAATATTCAAATTGGCAATTATTGGAGACATTTCAATCTGCGACGTAACAGAATTCTTGTCGATTACTATGTATGTTTTAACTAGCTTGCACGCAAAACCGTAAGCGGAACTTTAGACTATAGTTTTCCTATCCTTTTTTCATTGATGCCTCACTCTAATAGGCTGGAGCGTGATAAAAATGAACCTTCTTTAAAAAAGACTAGTAAACGAAAAAGTGTTGTCCAATTACAAGATCTATTTTCAAGAGAAGCACGTTTAACCTATCAAACTCTTCAGCTTTATGACATAATAGCTATAGGTAACTCGAAACTTCTTGTACGAAACCACAGACTTCAAAGGTATATTTTGTAGGTCGTAGCGTAATGATAATAAAAACCATAAAAGTAATATGCAATACTCCAACCTATCTTAAGATTAGTGCGTTCAAATCTTCTTCATAATGTTAATACAAATATGTATTTACTCATACAATTTTCCAATTAATTAGCCGGTTGTGGACTATTCGCGTCCGCCGAGCTGCCAGCTGCTATAAGGTAAAACCCGGCAAAAAAATCACGTGTCACATTCCAGAATAATATTACAAGTGCTTCTTACATGCCATAAATGCCTCGAATAGAGAATAATCATTGTTATGAATAAGTTGATGCTCTGTTTAAACAGGGCTGTTCAGATGAGGTCTTTTCAATTTTCTGTATCACAAACAAACAAACATACCTCACGCCTATATTCCCCGAAGGGGTAGGCAGAGGTGCATTTCTGCACCCACATTTCGCCAGGTATGTATCAGTCCCACGTAATAGGGGGCGAGCCTATTGCCGTTTCTCGGGCACATTTCCAGACTCCGTGCTGCTATTGAGAATTTTCTAATGGAAAAACCCAATAACACTTTGCCCGACCCGGGAATCGAACCCAGGACCTCTAGATCGCACGGCACATACTTGTACCGCGAGACCACGAGGCACGAGTTTTCTGTATCAGTAAAAGACTTAATTCATTTATTATTATCAGCCCATATACGTCCCACTGCTGGGCACGGGCCTCCTCTACCATTGAGAGGGTTTAGGCCATAGTCCACCACGCTGGCCTAGTGCGGGTTGGCGGACTACACACCTAAGAAATTCCTAAGAACTTTGGGGATTGCAAGTTTCATTGTGATATTTTTCTTGAACGTTAAAGCAACTGATAATTCAATGTGAATACACACATAACTTTGAAAAGTTAGAGGTGTGTGTCTGGGGTTTTAACCCGCGGTCGTCGAGATTCTTGACCGCGCGCCTAAACCTCAAAGCCAAACGTTAAGTGCTCCGATAGAGCATCTGAACAACAAGCGACAAGTTCGATCCCTGTGCAAGTTATAATTTATTTTTCTTAAAAATATTTTTTGTTTTGATCAAGTGTTTGTAAGGCCGAAAATACTCTCGTAGTTCATATTTAGACACGAGAGTTGTATCTTCATGTGGTGTCAGTATAACTGCCTAACTGTTTTGAATACCATGAATAGGTATATTTTTAGCTATTACAAAACTATGTGAGACCTAAATTCTAAACTTTTGTAGCCGTTTTATAGCGAACCGTACAATATGTGTGACGAATTGTACCTGTACAGTCTTTATAAAGATATATTAATTTATTCCGGGGAAATATTCTGAGACGACCTTGATAGTGTTGAACGCGCAAAATAACCGATTAACAATGCAAAACTTATTGCACTAGATCAAATATTCTTTATAGTTTTATTTACATTGATTTAATAGGCACATCATCAGCCCATATACGACCCACTGTTGGGCACGGGGCTACTCGACAACTGAGACGGTTTAGGCGGTCTACCACGCTGGCCTAATGCAGGTTGGTGGACTAGCACTCTTAAGAAATTCCTAAGAACGTTTTAGGTGTCCTAGTCTCTCCACGATGTTTTTTCTTCACTGTTAAAGTAATAAGTGATGATTCATTGCTTTGTAATAAATAAGGAACGGCCTTAATCAACCACGCTGATCTAGTGCAGGTTGGTAGACTACAGTCCTAAGAAATTTCTAACGAATTGTAAATGTATGTTAGCCGAAGCTGCAACGATAAACTTAGTACAAGAAAAAGTACTCTAAGAAGCCAATCCAACTGCGACAAGACAAGTAAGACAGGGAAACGTTAATTCTGCGAACTTGTTAATCAACACACTGGACTTTGCTTTTAAGTGGCTCAATTAGAAAAACAACCCATCAACATTAACGGCCCTTACATCTCTCATCTACGATTCGCGGGTGACTTGTGATGACGTAATCTCTGCAGGATTAGTAAGTGCTCAACAGCTCAGACTGATGTGGAACACAAGTAGAACTCGGATTGAATGTTGAAAGACTGGCTTTATTGTTTCAATTGATCACGGGTTGTCTTGGCCGTTCAGCGGCAATGTTATCACTTTGTTTATTTATTTAAAGCTTCATAGACTAGATAGTACATAGGCGGGCTTAATATCATAGGCATTCTACCTTAGGGGAGTGCAGAGATGAACCTTGGTAGGTCTATTGTGATACTAATATTACTTAAACTTTACCTTGCCTGTGTAAAAAGGTGCCATAGAACGCACCTTTTGCCGATTCATGCATATTGTTTAGTCGATTTTACTACTAAAAATATCTTAATTTATTAAATAAGAATTAACAAGCAACTTATTGCAGCTTATTATATGTCGACTATGTAAAAAGCTCATTTCATCTATATTATTAATCTATTTATATATATTTAGTGTTTTTGATGCGGTGAGTACATATTGAATCATGAGTCATTACTGTACTTATTTATTGAATTAATTCACAATTAATATGTCATTAAATGGGCAAAGCCTTGAGAATTGGTGTACGACCCAAAAAACCCTTAATAGTAAACTTGAAAACATCAAAATAATATATTTCTGTCTTATTTACTCTTATGTAATTTGCTATTTACGGAAACGTGACAAAATTTCTCGCTTTTATTGACAAAGCAGTTATATTTTATGGTTTTAATTATGAATTATTCCATAAATAAGTAAAAATATTTGTAGAGCGACAGTTAACTGTTTGAGTTCAAAGCGTGAAGTGGTAATAATATTGTATTTTTGTGAAATAAATGTAATAATTCATTTCTCTGAAATAGTAATTATCTATGCTATGTGACTGTGCCGTTTCAAACTCTAATAAGTAAAAAAATATGGAAAAAAGTTCTTTGACCTGCAAAACTGTATATTTAAGACATTTAAAAATTAAATTATAATTTCTATTTGAAATAGTATTCGTATTTTAAATGAATAACGCAACCTGAAAGTAATATACCAAACTAATTGAACTTTATTAATGATGTAAGATAACATAACCTTGAAAATTGCAATCGCAACGAATCAGTAAAACTCAAAAAATAACCTAAAAATTCATAGTGTCAACGGGATTGAAGATAAATAATTATTCCGGGACTTTCCTAGGCAATCGCGGTTTGTCACAGCCCTATAATTATTTAAAACTCGAGTTTAATCTCATTAGGTACGAGGAATGCAATAGGCGGGCGGGGCTTTCAGTAGCTTTCAAGGCTGGTAGGGTTGACAGCTAGAGTAGTAGCCGCCGCGCAACAAGCCGAGGCGCACGCGCCTATTGTTTTTCACAACCTTTTTAGTCATTATAGAGGTTGTATAGAAACAATAATCCGACGAGTTCGAATATCGAAGCGTACAGATTAAAAAAATAAAAAGAATAATATTCCCGCCAACATTTTGGGACTCTTAACCCGTAGTGTTGCTAGTTGAAAATTATTTGTGCATTTTTTACGTGAAGAATCTGCAATCGGTAAGTTATTAAGATTCATTTTTATGAGTTTAATATAAGTGTCGGAACTGTTTTGACTATGTCCTTACTTTCTTTTATTTTTATTAGAATGTATGTTTCAACAACCTCGAGGGTTGTCGTGACTAATCCTTAACATTTTTAATCTGCGATATTGTATGCTTGAAATTATAACTGCACATTTATAGTTTTAAAAAATATTCGCCTTAATCCATCTTATTGTTTATAACTTCACTTATAAAATCTTAGGTTTCTTTCTTATAATAACACGACGAAGGCATTACCTTCTTCTTCCTTATAAGTGGATGCAAACAGTATATCTATTGTTACCCGTTGACAAAATAATGCCATCCTTCCGATAACGCGTTTTTAAGAACATGTTTTTGAATTATTGTGTACATTTTAGTGTCTTGGCTTAATAGTCTAAACCTCGCTAATAAAGATTACGACAACCGTTACCAGTCGGCAAAGTTATGCCGGCCCACAGAGAATCTATTTTTATAAACGTTTTGTTTTTCAATTGTTGCGTAGGTTTAAGTCTCGGTATAATATAGGTCGATTGTCCACATCTGTCGATATGTTAATATCCCGCCAATGCTACTTGCCAGTGATCTTTACTTGCGTAATAATAACTTGGCTTCTACACCTGAATGTGTATTTTATACTAATGTGTTTCTTGTCCATAAAATGAATTATCGTTAATATTTAATGTTGAGTTATGAAAGGGTTTTGCACCTGGCAACATTATTTAACAGTATGATTCATGGACATTGATTTAAGGGCTAGGTTCTAGTCATTATGTACTATTTAAAAATAATGCGATAAATTACATACATACGCCCTTACTTTCCATAAAGATTATGCAAAGAATATTGGGTACCAAAAGATACTATCAACTTTCTTACAAGCAACTTCCCAGTCCTATCCACATCACTCTTTCTACCTATTTTTGCGTGATAGATACCATTCTTAAGTCACCTGTAATATGATTAATAAAACATTCTTTCGTTCTTACTTCGTACCTAAATAATACATTTTGAGTCAGAATGTTAGAAATGTTTTTTTTTAAATAGACCACTTTGTAACAAAGCAAAATATTCAAGACACGAGACTCGTTACATTTCGGGTTCGTAAGCTATTTGTTAAAATTAAGAGCTTTTTTGCAGATGTTGCAAAGGTTTTTATTAAGAATTAAAGTTTAACCCTGCACCGTGCACCAGTCTGGCCTAGTGGGGGTTTTAAAATCTTAAAGCCAGTTTTGTTGATATACAATACCCAAGAGACACTTGTTTCAAACAGTAAAACAAATTTTTTTGTTTTAGTAGGTAGAAAAGCTTGTAGCCTCAGGATTCTACGCTGCGTATTCTATGACTAGAGGATGATAGTGATATCGTCCGATAACATTTGAATATAAAGTATACCCGGTTTTAAAATCACGATGAAGTCGTACGACTATATTGAAAAACCAGTATTTCTGCTTTTAATATATCTAGACTTTGTGCATTTAAAAATCCCAGTTGAAGATATCAAGTCACGTTTTTCTATAAATACAGAAACAATTGATATGCTACAATATGGATAAATCACATTTGTTACTTTAAAAATGGATGTCAATTTTGCTTCCGCTTATAAGCATGTAATCTGTGGACTTATCGTTAGATAAATCAAAAGCGAAGTCTTAATCGAAATAATCTTTATTCAATAAGAGTTTTACAAGTACTTTTGAATTGTTAGTTGTCAAATACAGCCGCTTCGCAATGTGTTATTGCTATGGATAAGAAACGGCACGAAGCTCCCTCTGCAACATGAAATGTTTATCCTTTGGCATACAACAATACATTTACATGTTTTTTTATTGCAATTCTTACTCTTGTAAAAGATTTTTATCTGCACTTTATTTTTAAAATATCTATTGCTCGCGAAATTATTTGCTTAACTTTTAACTATAGAGCCCGTGAGCTCATTATTCTTGTTACTCAAAAATGTTATCTGATAACTAAAATAAAGAAAATAATACAACCATCGCTCTCAACTTCACCAAAATGACAAACTGGATTCTATAACATGAGACACCGTAAAAATCATTTTTCGTCGGTACAAAACTTTGTCAAAGCCGTTCTGAAAATTCAGAAGCTTTACAAACAAACTCAAAATCTTATTTATAATTTCTTAAGATTCGTGTTCAATAACGATGTTTTTCTTCAGCCATTTTTCAAATCCATTACATCAGACGAAATCTCAGAATAGGAACTTTTTGCGTAGATAAATGAACATAATGCCACTAACTGGAGCCCGGTACTAAACCGATTAAACATATTCTAAGTAAACCTATAATCATCCAACTAAGCTACATACACTGAGAAACATTAATCTTTAGTATAATTATAGGTGACACTGAGTCTAGGAAATGGAAATCGATTTGCAGTAACTCAATCGCTTGAGTCACAATTCTGAGTACAAGAATATTAGGCAATAGGTATAAATTATTTATTATATAACGTCATCACCGAACTTTATGGGTAACATTTCAACGTGTGTATTAGCATAAAAATGTATAATAGTTCCAAAAGAACCTTTTCCCTTTACCAAAAATAAATTAACCGTGTTTAGGCGCACGGTCGAGACTCTCAACGGTCGCAGGTTCAAACCCATGGGCCCTGACACACACTAGGAAACTAGAAGGCCTACGGCTTAATAAAGTTGTTCTTTATATTGCCAATACTATAGACAAGCAAAAGATATTAAAGTAAAAAATGACGTTTTTTTTGCAAATTTAAAATAATCTAATAACGATTACGTCTAACATTTTAAAATAATTATCGACTCAATCGCTTCTTCACTCAATTAAAAAGGATATACTTATACTATTTATATACTCGAATAAGCCGTCACAAAACTCATAAAAATTTACAAATAAATAAAAATATATATATAAAATATAACTACCTATACTAAAACAGAAGCAACGTGTGACGTCACAATATCAGAATTTATTCAAAAACGTTGATATAAAACGCAAAAGGTGGTTGGCCTTAAGTAATAATTACCGATTCCCAACATCGCTACATTTCTTAAGAATAACGATTCCAATGTCTTTCGTTCGCCATTGACATTGTATGCTAACTGGGTTCCAATTACGTAACGCTTTGTTACGGTAGCGTTGGCGTAGGTCGCTAGAAGTGGCGGATGATTGAAATAAAATCATATTTTAATTAAAAATATAACATTTCATTTGAAGTAAATATCACATTTTATAAAAATAAAATAATTTAAAAATTCGTCATTTAAAATTTTTATTTACTACCCTGAAGGTAGTTATCACTAGAGAAGAACGGTCAAGAAACTCTAATGTTGCTCTTTTCCGATCAAGATTAACACTTACTTAAAGATATAACTAAAATTGACTTAATAGTACAAGTTACTATCGGATATCAGTGGAGTCTACCTAGATTGAAATAATGAGTATAATACAATACAATTTCATTTATCGTATAACTAGCGACCCGCCCCGGCTTCGCACGGGTGCAATGCTGATATTTAATGGATGTTATCATACATATAAACCTTCCTCTTCAATCACTCTATCTATTAAAAAACCGCATCAAAATCCGTTGCGTAGTTTCAAAGATTTAAGCATACAAAGGGACACAGGGACAGAGAGAGCGACTTTGTTTTATACTGTGTAGTGATTAGAACCCAGAGGTAATTCTGTATATCTCTCACTGTGATCGCTCTCCAGACTCCAGTATATAAACTTATGTATCTTAATCGTATTTAGGCAGATTGATCCCAAAACAAATCATACTTGCATTGGTTTCCTCATTGGTTCTATAGCAATGAAACTACCATCGTGTTAGTTGCGTGTATTTCAATACTATATCTAGAAGACATTTCCTAGTTATTATTTTAATAACTATTGCCCTCAAGTCTTTAGACTTCAAAATGGGTATTTTTCTTTGTGTTTGCCATATTTTTAAGTCGTAGCGTGATGATATAGCCTTCCTCGAGAATATGTATTATTTTTATTATATTATGTATTATTATTTAGTTTTTAATATTCGTTCTCACCAGTGCGCTATAGCATGCGGAATCAAAACTTCACGGTCACAGCAACTTCAAAATAAGAAAATTGCAATTTGTATTTCTGTCGGATCATTCAACTCGGGAATTGTATACTTGGTTTTATTTAAGCTACATTACATATTTTGCTTCTTTTTAACAATACGATACTTTCGATTTATTGTATTTTTTTAAAAGAAAGTGCTCACTTTACTATCTTTCTCTTCTCTTCATCAACCCATATTCGCCCACTGCTGAGCACGGGTCTCCTCTATCATTGCGAGGGTTTAAGCCATAGTCCACCACGCTGGCCTAGTGCGGGTTGGCGGACTACACACCTAAGAAATTTCTAAGAACTCTTAGGTGTGCAGTTTTCATCACGATGTTTTCCTTCACCGTTAAAGCAATTGATAATTCAATGTGAATACACACATAACTTCCAAAAGTCAGAGGTGTGTGCCTGGGGTACGAACCCGCGACCGCCGAGAATCTCGACCGCGCGCCCAAACCTCGAGGCCATCACTGCTTACCCATCACTGCTTACTATGCCTATGATAAATCGTCAGTCTTTCTACGCCCTATTACTGGTCACGGGTCTCCTCGACAACTAATATAGTTTAAGCATTAATCAATTAATACCATATAATAACAGGATTTTTGTGAATGTGACGAGAAATAGTGGCCCTTTAATTTTATCAGATTTTTTTAACGCTGGCCCAGTGTACTACCATTACACAGTAATAGGTGGCAGTCAAGCGGCGATATTCATCTCATGGAAAATACTGTCTATTTCCCTTTTAATATTATTCAGGTATTTCATATTTATTATTTCATTCGATAAAATAATACTCAGATCCAAGTTAAAGTGTAGTCTCGCGTGCGTTTCTACCGACGACTAATTTGTATGTCTATTTCACACTAATTCAGAATACACTCAAAAAATAAGTTAGAGATATCATTGAGCAAGTTTTTGTCCGTTTACTTAAACAGTAGGTCAATATCCGTAGCACTGGATGGCTTTATGCGGTACGAACATATTATAAGAAGAGTAAATATTGAGATAGTATATTTTATAATACAATCATACTCACTCATACTACAAAATATATTATTGATCCTTTATTTATTAACAAAATTTAGTAATAAACTCGAATCATCGGTAGTTCTCGTGTTTTAAAAATAATAAGCACAAAAATGAAATTTAGGTTAGACATTATCTGAAAAAAATCTATCAAAAACAATCCACTCAGAATTATTGCATAACAGTTCTATAGACAATTGAAATCATAAATAAAAAGTTATTTCTCTTAGACATTTCCAATCTAAACGGTAATACGGAGCGACAACTCGTTAATAAAGTTTATTAGGTCGTAATCATCTTAGAATTGCTACTAAATTATCTCTTTTATCCAAAGAACAAATTAATTGCTAAGATTGTTCAATCAATGTGATGTCGCGTGATCCATAATTCAATTAGATTTACCTCTGAGTAGATTAAATATTAGCTGCAATTAATTTAACAAGTATTAAAGTTATGTATTTGTCTCTTGCCGTGTCATGCAGAGGTTACCAGGCTTTATTCAGGGATGAGTTATTGGGTTTTTGCATTAGATATTCTCAGTAACAACTTGGAGTTTGGAAATGACTTCAAAAACGGCAGGCAGTAGGTTCGCTCCTTAAAACTGGTGAAAAGTAAGCACTACCAGCAAAAGAACTATATCAATAAAACAAGAAAAATAGCTGGATTAATAACGTTCTCATTAAAGATATCCGATTGTGTATATCAAGCAGTATACCTACACCTTTAAATTAGATTAACAAATTTTCTGGCTTCCTAAATGTAGCTTCTTTCTCCTACAAAATCATTCTTGCTTCCCTACAAAATACATCCCATACTGCCTATAAGTATCACTGGCCTTGATATTTCCATGACACTCAAACAAAAACAATCACATTTACGAGATTTCGTATTAATACGCAATAATTGTTCTTTACTGGATAAACAACAGATGGTAAAAAAGTCTTGCAAAAAAGCAGAAATTGAAACGCAAGCATTGACATTGCATACCGCCTACCCTTTCACAAAGCTAAGTTCAAGGGCACGAGCAATTTATTTTTTTCGCAGGCCGTATTTATATCTATGTGCTTGACTGACTTTGAAATGGTACTAATTGGTAAGCAATTAGACGGTTTAGATGTTGCATGGTAATGTTTATTGTTACAATTTTGTACTTACAATAATATTTCTGTAAACTTTGCAGTGGCGTGGCTAGGGTGTCAAACTAAGGCAAGCCCAAATGTTTATTTAGTAGCAGCATTTTTTTTTGGTACGTAGGACTAATAAATACCTACCGGTTAGTACTCACATTCACGTTTATAGCGTTATTTTATAAATAAACAATCGTTAAGTTCGTTATTCGGAACTATGTAAGGCAAGTCGGGCTTTCGGGCTTCTATGGAAGTACCGCCACTGAAACTTTGTGCATTCTATATATAGCCTACTTGGCTACTTTAATATTTATAAAAAAAATGGTTTCTGAGAGGAACAAGCAGCTAAGCCTAATTATTCAGCAGTTGATTTTGAAAATTGTAGTATGGACGAGCAGAGGAAGGCCAAAGAAAAGATAGATGGTGTGATTAAGAGAAAATATGATAGAAAAAGGGGTTGAAAATTGAATACATGATCGCTTAGAGGCATGTTTGGAAGGAGTAAATTAAATGTTGAAAACAGGGCAGTGAATTATGATGATTTTAGCAGTTATAAAAATGAGAAGAATAATAAATTCGTCCGTTAGAATTTGTAACAATTTTTCATTATTATATTTTCAGACCACAACAAGCTGCTTTTTTTACACTTCACGTTCAATGACGCTTTCTTTGGGCTAGGACATCCGATTACGTAAATTTTTATTTATGCACTTTTAACTTTTAACTCTTTATTTTCGTTGCATATCGTTTCGCATATTGCATATATTTACGTCACTCAACATTAATTCGTGATCTTGGTTCAAAATTCAAGTTTACTATTTTAACCTTGCACACATTTGAACTAATTTATCAAATTTTAATCATATGAAACCACTCAAATATTTGCCCATGACATATGGGTTTTATTTATGTAAATTTTAGACGTTTTAATCGAATTTAAATAAAATATTGCAATTTTGCAACCCGTACGCGGAAATAATCCGGTTGTGTTTAATATTTAAGCGACAGTTACCTACCGCAATATTATATCTATCAAAGCATTAATTTGCATATTAACACTGACTGACTCGTGACCAATGTCCCCTACTACGGATTAAGGAGAGTCAAGGTGCATTTTGATTCATATCCATTAGATCCATTAACAAAACTCTATTAGTTAAACAGCTATCTTCGAAAAATATGAAATTTTAATTACATGTTCTACCTAGTTCAGCAAACAGTTGCTGTATATTTATTTAAAATATTTTTTATAAGATATATTATTTAATAATATTATTCACAATGTTCTTCAAAGGCGAAGGAAAACATCGTGAGGAAACCTACACACCTAAAAGTTAACAGGCAATTCTTAGGTGTGTAGTCCGCCAATCCTTACTAGAAAAGCGTGGTAGATTAATGCTTAATCCCTCTCAATAGTAGAGGAGGCCTGTGCCCAGCAGAGTGTTGTATATAAGCTGATGATGACCTCTAATAACTTATTTATTTAAAATCACCCTTGATTGATATTTCTAGTGCTCAAAGTAGGAAGCATAATTAAAAAACAAATGAGTCATGTTCCACTTTCAAACCGCTTTAAACATTGGGAGTATTTCGCAAGAGTTGCAAAACCCTTGGTAAGGGTCGGCGCGGCAAGCGTTGGGTCCTTGAATAGTGACCGCAAGGCAACCGCTTTATCTGGACCCTTTACGGAGCTTTTTGTCTCACTATCGACACTAATAATGCCGTTCTAAGGATACATTACAAGCCTTTTATACTTAAAAACTAAATATTAGCTATGCCCGCTTATTCCGTGTTCATTCGATAGATTACATTTTTCCTAAAGGTGCTGTTTGTCCAAGCCGTTTGGAATCTGATATTGTAGTTATTTATTATTTATACTACAATAACAACCTTTCTTCTTTATAATTTTACTAAAGTTCATATATAAAACCATCTGGTTTATTGAAAGCAACCACCTTATATAAGGGGTACAATTATAGCAGTATCTCGCAAAAGTGTATCTTCAACTTGCGTTATACAGGGTGTATTTAGACCGTGATCGAAAACTGAGGCAGGTAAGAGCGAGGGTGATCACAAACCCAGTGGCAATATTAAAAATCCCGACAATAAACAAAAATGTTGACGTTTTCCATACAACCATTGGTGTTAAAAGTATGTGGTTTGTATGGAAAACCTCAAAAATTTTATTTTTTGTCAGGATTTTCTTTAATGCCAGGGGGTTTGTAATCACTATCGCTATTACCTGCCTCAGTTTTCGATCACGGTCTTAATACACCTGTATATGATTGCAATCACCATGGCTATTTCCTATCTTAGTTTTCGATCATGGTCTTTAAAGACCCTGCATACATTCTCCAAAAGCTAGCTCGTATAACCAAAACGGACAGACTAAACACTGCTAATTACCGTAGCCCAAGGCTTTCGCAGTTACCTAACAATTTCGTATGATAATGAGCGGGGTCGAGTCGGCCTCGCGACTTGCGGAAGCATTACCCAGTTCACATATTGTTTCCTCCACATACCGGATTTGCACACATCACATTGACCTTTGTCGTGTCGTGACGGATACGTCGCGTGGGGTGTGACATTTGGCCCGGCAATACGTTTTATTCAAACAGGTGTTGAATAAAGACATAATTTATAAATGACACACACATAATCAGCCTAATTACGTTCCACTGTGGGGCAAGGACAGCCCCGTGGCGCATTTGGTTAGACACCAGCTTGCGAAACGAGCGGCCGCGGGTTCGATCCCCGCACCGAGACAAATGTTTGTGTGATCCACAAATATTTATTTCGGGTCTGGGTGTTTGTGAGACCGAAAAGTCTCTTGTAGTTTCTGATACCCACGACACAAGACTTGTATCTTAGTGTGGGGTCAGGACTATTTGTGTGACTGTTGGGTGTATTTATTTTATTTAAGGATCGCCTCTACCATTGAAAGGGTTTAGGCCTAGCCACCACGCTAGCCTTGTGGGGCAAACCCCATTGTATGGCCAAAGCCAGACACACATACATAATAGACAAAAGATATGAGAGACATAAGTAAAATGCTGGAGATGGTGAAAGAAGAAAAGGAATTTTTATATAATCTGTGATAATATAAAAATTTTGTGATATGCAGGTATCAGTAACTAAGAAACACTTTGCCTAAGATACATTTGATAAGAATTTCTTAGTGCAATAACCTAATAGCACTTCGGGAGTCGAACCTAAGATCTCTACATGGTATAGCACGCACTTGTTTCACGTGATTAAGAAATCTGTTTCGTAATGTATGGTCTGCCATAGAATTGACGCTTACGAAATAAAATTGTAAATAATTTTAAAATGCGATCTCATAAACGGCTTATCCAGCAACCTTCAAACCCTTTTAAAGCAAAATATAATGGAATAATTAAAACTAAAACTTTAAATTACAAACAAGGCCATCAAGATCGGTACATTAGAAAAAATGACATATTTTCTTGATAATATTATCGAATTTGTAAAACATTTTTTGCATTAAACATATAATTACACGGCCGACAATTTAAACCAGTTTCTATTTCCTCATATATTTGAATATTTACGCATTTGATGGATGTAACACGGTCAACGGGTGTTGTAATTATTATATCAATTACCGCACCCTTTTATTGATTTCAATGGAGCAACTGTGGTTGTACAACCATCAATAGAGTTGACAACTATGTCTAACTCCTCCTTTTTGTATTCTTCAGACTAATTGTGGTATAAAAGAAAAGCTAGATTCTTGCTGAGTCTCATTCCTCATCAGCCCATATATCATCCTATCAGCCCAGGCATTGGCCTCCTCTACCATTGAGAGGGTTTAAGCCTTAGTCCACTTTGCACGCATCAGTAGTTCAGTGGTAGAATGATCGCCTGCTCAAACACCCAAACCTGAACAAATATTTATGCTTGCCCTTATTTGGATTTACTTTTGTTAGTTACAAGTAAATAATAATTCTTAATTAGAATGATAAATCACGATCAAGTCTAGAATTTTTTAATATGCGGAATTGAAATCCTCTTTTAAAAACAAGTTATGGACGTAATATGAAAATGCAGAATTTTAATAACGATATTAATTTGTAATAAATAGTTTCACATTTGTGACTGCTATTGTCTTCATCTTATTAAGACCGGTATGATAATATAATAATATTTCACATATACATATGTATATAAAAGTAAAACTTGAAGCCAAAAATCGAGTAATTTTGTAATTTGTCTTTTAAGCAATCTAACATAATTATCATAAATTACCATACGAACAATAAACAAAATTGTTAAAATCGTCTTAATTTACTCTAATCGTAATCTATATCCGAATCATTGTGTGTAAAAATATAAAATTTGCCGCGTATACGATTTAGTCATGATAAAACTTAACAACTACGGGGCAACGGTTTCTGTATTTGCTTCCTGCTTACAGTATCGCACGTGAGTTCAAATAGCCATTACATTCGCCTATAAATACGGTTAGTTCGATATAGAAATATGACATATTTCGTACCATGTATGATTTCTTACATATCATCATCCTACAGACGTCCACTGCTCGACTTAGACCTCTCCCAAAGACTTCCAAAGTTTTCTGTTTCTGCTTTCAGCGGCTTTCCTCGATTTTGCTAAATGATCGGTCCACTTTGTGGCTTGTTATATATCCCAATACGATTATTTCCATTTTTTTAGTCAACAACAGATTAAGAAACTTCTAGATAGTACGACCCACATTTGTACTTTAAAACACACTAGTCAGTCATTATCGAAGTATGATTTCTGCACCTGCTCTTATCTAACATCTGTTAATTATCATGCGCTAGGAATGCAAAAATATGAGATAAACGTAGGAAATCAATAAACAATATCGTGACTGAGAATCACAATTTATTTAGACACGATATTAAAGCTTCGCGTTATGTGAATGCAAATGCTGATGTGATATCACGTACAGCGAATATGACTTAAACCCGTGTTTGATTTGTATTGAGTACCGTGTGTTGAGAATTGTTTTGAGTATATTTTTATCCCGGCATGAAATTAATCTACCCATTGATTCATCGTATAAAACATTGTGACGAAAACTACACACTAAGTTTTTTATCAGAGGTGTAGTAAGTCAGAGCGGTGAAGTAAGGCCTAACCCGCCGTCTCAGCAGTAAAATATAATAGTTTAAAAAACTAAAAAACACGCTTTTTATCGAAAACCGAACTAAAAAATAGAAAATAGGTTTTAATAAATTTAAATTAAGAATAGTATTAAAAATTTCAATAAATATAAATTAATAATAGTGTGAATAAAAAAAAATATTTTGTTTCAAAAAAAGCGTGGGGTGCATGGTGTCAATAGTTATAAATATTTTATTGACAGATACGAGTAGAGTGATTATCATTTTGATAATATCTTATAAAGCACCCCACGCTTTTTTTTTAAATAATTTTTTTTATTCACACTATTATTAATTTATATTTATTTAAATTTTTAATACTATTCTTAATTTAAATTTATTAAAACTTATTTTCTATTTTTTAGTTCAGTTTTCGATAAAAAGCGTGTTTTTTAGTTTTTTTAACTATTATTTATTTTCTATTTTTTAGTTCGGTTTTTTTTATCAAATTAGTGTATTGTCATCGGTCCTCGATAAATCTACAAAGTTTGAACGAAAACTAGTCGTTTAAAGTGGGTCAAAATCGCGCCCGATGAAGTCGGTTACAAACATACATACATACAAGTGAAGCTAATAAAAAGCGTGTAAAAAGAAGTCTATATCAAATAATCCATTAGTTGGACGTATACGGGCTGTTGGTGTTAATGTAAAGACAAGTTAGGTGCCTATAGTGATTTGCTTAGCTTCGCCCGATGTCCTTTCCTTGCGGGTCATCGACGACCCGAGGTGCGTTGTAAAATTTCTATCGCCACATAAATTTCATTGATCCATGTTGAACATGGATTTGTGGGATCGATAAATTTCATATTAATACCAAAAAAATGGATTTAAGCCTAGTTTTCCCTATTAAAGACGTCATATTCAACTGGCAGCCTAAACGGTGCAATTGGTGAAAAGTCAATTCCAGTCTAATAAGCAGGGATCTCGTATCATATTCCTTTACACCAACATTCACGACTTCAATCACACCAAGATAAAATACACCATAAAAAGTCAGTTTTTTGATGTCCCCAAGTTTTTGTCATAGCAATTTGTTTTTACGTTGGTCTAAAGTGAAAGTCATGTTGTACAAATTACATATTGGCCTTGGGCTCGGTCGGAAGCCTGACTCATTGCGTAGAAGAATTTATCTCGTAACTTTTTTGCATCCAATTTTTTTAAGCCCTTCTATAATAACATTTATTTGCCTCTGACAGCCCTCTGGCGCAGTTGGCTAGACACCAGCATGCGAAACGAGAGGCCGTCAGTTCAATCCCCGCAACTAGACGAATGTTGGTGTGACCCACAAATATTTGTTTTGCGTCAGGGTGTTTGTGAGACCCAAAAATTCTCGTAGTCTCTGATACCCACGACACAGGACTTTGGACCTAGTGTAGGGTCGGATCTATATATGTGATTGTTGAGTGTATTTATTTATTTAATAAATGATCTTGCCTAAAAAAGACATGTTAGAAGCATTCTTAACAAATTTAAGTCAAGAAAGAGTTTAGATAAATATTCAGCGTTAGTTATAGGGTGATTATTAATTTAATCAAATCAATATCTTTTATCTAGGTGATCTAATTGCTATTACGTTTGTCCGTTATGTAATTTTAAATAACAATAATGAATAAAGCCTATTGAAAGCCGACGAGCATCTCGGCTTGTGTGTCAAGGCTACGGTAATGACCCAACTAGCGGCCTCCACAGAGAAAATTGATAGCACAGTATCGTGATTAAATATCTGCTGTAATTAACATTTATACCCACAATCGTGAGACTGAAACCAGGTCGCGACGTTGGTACAAATTATTTTTAATGTTAATGAGGTCCTGTGTAATAAGTTATCTTGATTTAAGGAAAATAAAGGAATCTGTGTATAGGAGGACATTCATAGAACACAAGGATATTTTTAGGAATGACAAGCCCACTAGTGCTGATTAGGTCAATAGTGGACTAGGACTAAGAAATTTGTTAATAATAGCAACGGCTCACTTTTTTAATACAAGCACAAATATCGTTAAATATTTTGTGATTTGTTTTTTTAATGTAATACTACTTGGATCGGACTCATTTTAATATTTCATATTGTGATAAGTTGCAGGGCTATTGGTTTATCTATTGTAGACTATAGCTTACACGGTAAAAAAAATGTCCCTATCCCACCACACACCCGCCACTGCAACTCCTGTATTCCAGGATCAACAGCGGCACGCACAGTATTGGCGCCGAGCAATGAAGCTCAGCGAATCTAAGGGGACCTTACACGGTAAGCTTCTACAAGTGAAAGAAGTTTGGCAGTAGTCCACCACGCTCCCCTAATAGTTTGATGGATATAAAAAAATACACATTTTTTATCCCGACAAAAATATAAAATTTTTATTGTTAATATTTCAAAATTAATTTTCAATTTGTATCGTGAAACCAAGATTTTATAAATCTTTTTATTGACCATATCGTGAAGTATTTATAATTCTATGTCTGTAACAATATTGTGCAATCTACTCATAGATCTATTTGTGTTATAATAAATCTCGTCTTATTTCACAATAAAAATAATATTTAATATTCATGTTTATATTATTCAGTAATTTAAATTACGCAACTCAAAATGTAAATTACTTCTGGTATTTATCATAATATGTATGTCCGGATTACTTATTAATATGAGTACGATTTATCTATATTTTTATTGAATGCTATATATTCAAACATTTTTTAACGGCTGCGTCAATTTGGTTACTCTAATTGCAATACACAGAAATAAAATCAGTAACTTATGAACTTTTACGATAAAAATGTAATAAGCATTCTTTTATGCATGAATTGTTTCGTACTGAGTTTTCTCGAAGCTTTCTCGGAGTTTGGAAAGTCTGCATACAGGGTGTAGGAATTACCTTAGCTATTAATGAAATGAAATGAAATGAAATGAAATAAAATACCTATTACTTGCCTTAGTTTTCGATCGCGGTCTGAATACACTCTGTATATAAGTGAGTCTATGTATAAGTGTTGAAACATGTCTCTTAAGGTGAGTATAGAACAGGATAATTCTTACTCTAATCAATTTATTCACAGATAAAGCGTTGTTTGTTATGCCGCTTATTAATGATATACTGCATCACATTATTTTTCCAATTAGTTTTACATAACGAGTTGGCAGTAACTATATATTTTCCTTACGTACATAGTAACGTATTAAATAAAGGATTTTTCTATAGACCTGTGAGTAGTATTATCCTTTACTAGGGCACCAGTTAACCTTAATATGTAGGTAGAGAAGTCCCAGTGTCGGTATTTCTATAGAAGCCCAGTAGCTTTACACGTTAACTGTGTAATGCTTTTTTTGTACTTTTTTAGTATGGGGTCAGTATATTCTCGTTTCATTAATGCTTCTTCTTCTTCATCAACCCATATACGCCCACTGCTGAGCACGGGTCTCCATTGAGAGGGTTTAGGCCATAGTCCACCACGCTGGCTTAGTGCGGGTTGGCGGACTACACACCTAAGAAATTCCTAAGAACTTTTAGGTGTGCAGGTTTCATCACGATGTTTTCCTTCACCGTTAAAGCAAGTGATAATTCAATTTGAATCCACACATAACTTCGAAAAGTCAGAGGTGTGTGCCTGGGGTTCGAACTCGCGGCCGCCGAGATTCTCAACCGCGCGCCTAAACCTCGAGGCCATCACTGCATGTATGCATATGTGTATTACATGTATGTTTATGTTAAATAAAAATGAAAATACTCAAAGATTATTCGCTATTTAGACAATGTCAATGGTCAGTTCGAAACCCAGGGATACACTTCTGACTTTTCGAAGTTATGTCTGTGCATACAATTAATTATCATGTTCTTTAAGGAAAACACCGTGAGGAAACCTACACACTTCTGAGGAATTTCCTAGGTATGTAGTCCGCCAACCCTCACTAGGCCAAGACTTAAGACCTAAACCCTCTCAGTTGTAGAACAGGTTTATGTCCAGCAGTAAGACGTATACAGGGTGTATTTAGACCGTGATCGAAAACTGAGGAAGGTAATTGTGATAGTGATTACAAACCCCCTGGCATTAAAGAAAATCCCGACAAAAAATAAAAATTTTGAGGTTTTCCATACAAACCACATACTTTTAACACCGATGGTTGTTTGGAAAACGTCAAATTTTTTATTTTTAATCGGGATTTTTAACATCGCCACTGGGTTTGTGATCACCCCCGCTATTACCTGCCTCAGTTTTCGACCACGGTCTAAATACACCCTGTATAGGCTGATGATAATGAATGACGCTATTTAAGACCGTTACGTAACCCCGTGACTCAATTCTAAAATGTTAAACATATATTACGAAACAGTGCGGAGGTCGTGTTTGTGCGTTGTATTTATTTTAGAAATTTTACGCGACCAGAATAATTTCGTCGGCTGTGGGATTAGATTATTTGTTTGTTTGTGGGTCCACAATAAAAAAAGCCAAATATACCTTCTGAAGGTTTTAGCGTAAAAATATAATGGATGGTAGGAGTTGCTTTGAAATAAAGGTTTAATGTTTATTCTCGGGATAAATAATTAGGTAAAGACTCAAATCATAGTTGCCTCCTAAAATGGCCTTGGTGTGTATGTATATTATTTATTTATTTTGTTAATACACTAAGAGTACAATTTAAGGTCTCTTTTACATAATTTTAATGAGTGCAAGTACTCAATTTTGATATACCTAAAATTAAATAATAATGTAACAAATACTTAAATTTTTTAACAAAATGGACGTAAAAGTCACGTCATATACAAGCAAAATAGCATGTGGTATTCAATAAACTACCAATTTATTCTTGTAATAGATTAATAACTGTTAAGTCTATTGTTCTGGTGCCACGGACCATCGCTAGTGTGGCTTGTAACAAATTGCAGGCACTGTGAGTGTAATGTTAATTTAACTCGAAGGACTACAACTTTGTATGCCAAGTGAATTGAACTTCATTTATTATGATCCGCGCTGTAAATGTCATATTAAATAATTATTACAAACTTCGTAAACATAACCTACAAGCTGTCAGATTTGAAAGTTGACTAAAGGAATAAAAACGTACAGCCAGCATATTTTTTTTTCACAAATGATACAGTCAATAGGCTTGTTTTTTTACTAAAACATTATCGCTAGCTATTGTGAAATCCCGAGTTCGAATCCCGGATCGCGTAAAATCAAAGAGCATGGCGTGGCAAAGTAATAAAATTTTTGAATGCATTGATACAGATTAACAATGTTGTTGGCTGAGCGTCAGTATTGAAATACACTCCTGATCCCCCTTTAAGGATGATACGCATGATTTATAATAAAAAAAAATGGAATATTCATGATTCTACAAATAGTAACTGTTATAAATATTGCTTATACTTAGGAGCAGAATTGCATAGCGGCGTTACCTACTAATCGATAATGCAGCAATAAAAAAACCAAACACGATATAAGATGAGATACAGATTCATTATGTCCGGTCAATGACCCGTCTGGAGTTTTGACACTAGTTTAGGCAAGATCGAATTAGAGTAATAAAATTTGAATTGAATGTTACATAAAGTCAATCAGCAAATTAATTTCTGAGCAATATGTTTCGTAAAAGATATATGGTTTTAGCCCCCCTCCACTAGGGAGAAATTTTATAAAAATGTGGAGTACTTTTCAATCAATCATCAAGTTCCCATCTATATCCATACCAAAAATAATTCGAATCCCTCACGCAGTATTAAGGATTATGCGTTACTTACATAGTTTTATAAAAACTATTCCTGTCTATAATATTAGTATGCAAAAGTTAATAATGCTTATAACATATCAAAAAATGTTTCACAAGAGCGGTATTTCCATAAAATTTGAATTTACACAAACAAAATGATGACGCTTGTAGATCAAGTTATAAGAAAAACGCAAATAGATTATTTAAAGCTATCATTTTAGAATCTTTTATTGGTCACAAATCTGTCTAGACAGGATTTTGTATAAGTGTGTGCAACTAATAAACAAATGACGTACAGCGTAGGAGTGAGGTTGCCATCCAATTAATAAAATATTTGTGTTTACATTTTAGTCTTTTGAAGATATTTTATGGGGATTGTTGAGACAAAACAGTCTTATTAAAACGATGCCATATCAGGCTGGTAAACAGGTTTGGGCGCGCGGTCGAGAATCTCGACGGTCGCGGGTTCGAACCCCAGGCACACACCTCTGACTTTTCGAAGTTATGTGTGTATTCACATTGAATTATCACTTGCTTTAACGGTGAAGGAAAACATCGTGATGAAACCTGCACACCTAAGAGTTCTTAGGAATTTCTTAGGTGTGTAGTCCGCCAACCCGCACTAGGCCAGCGTGGCGGACTATGGCCTAAACCCTCTCAATGGTAGAGGAGACCCGTGCTCAGCAGTGGGCGTATATGGGTTGATGAAGAAACCAAAAAAACAAAACCTGTAATAAAAACTCGATATACTATTTACTGCTACATTCTCATGCTTTGGTAAGCTTTAGTAAACACCAAGCCTGATAATAGGCCCTAGCATATGGCCTGTCAAATAAGATAAGTTCATTGTTCGGCCATGCACTTTTAGTAGTCCACCAACGATTAGATCAGCGTTAAAGACTAAAGCCTACCCCTTTCAGTAGTAGAAGAGTTCCGTGCCCGCTAGTAGTGAGTTTGTATGGGGGGAAGATAGTGAACAGGTCAAAGCGATATGCAAAGAAATGGCCTAAAATTAGGAGATATCTTTATTCTACATACTATCGGTATTATAACTTTCTCGAACCAGAAAATAAACCTTATGTAATGAATACGAATGTATAGGTGAATTTAAAGGTTCAACCCTGTATATCATATTGTTCCACAACCGGTTTATTACCTACAAGGTAAACTTAATTATCTATATTAACAATATTCCAAAGTTACTCTAACCATTGTACTACGCTAAGCTAACCAAGGTTCGCTGCTGTAATTTCTGAACTTTAAAGGATTTAAGGACAAGATTATCATCATCATCAATACGTCCCACTGCAGGACACGCCTTCATAATTGAGAGAATTTAGGCCTTAGCCCACTAATTAGGCCTAAAGGGGGCTAGCCAACAACTACTTAGTAAAATAATTTGACACTTCATAAGTTAAATAAAATACATCAATAAATATTAAGGTATTTATTATAAAACCGTTAATCTTTTAAAGTAAACATTTTTTTTTTCATTATTTGCAAAGTCTGTGAACCCTAGTTTTTGGAAACTACTTTTCATTCCAAGGTAATTTTCCAAATGTCAACACCCACTGTCTGGTCACGAGAGAAACCACAAGACTAGGTAATAAATTAAGAGCTGTTATTAAAAATCTTTAAACACGGAAAAATATGTGTCTTATAAAGTCATATTGAGAAATCACGTGCAGCTTTTGTGAGCGATATTATATTATTTATACTTTTTACTCTGTTACGATTAATTTTCTTTATTGATTAATGATTATAATTTAAATATGTTTAGATTCGAAGAAGTAAAAATATCATTACCTACTGATTCAATTTACTTCCGGGAAATTAATTACTAAAACCGCAGTATTTGTAAAGAGTGGATAAAGATAATCCTAGCTAGTCTTATGATACGAAAATATCATAATTTTAAACGTTTTTTGCTGCGAAAATAAAACATTACGAAATTATTTTATTTACGGGAAATTAATGACTCACAAAGTTGAAATTGCATATCAGAATAGTGTTTCTTTAATTTTATATCTCATACGAAAGTAAAATTATTCATGCACGCACTTTTAACGCGACGATTAAATTTGCAAAGATATTTAGTATATTTTTTTAATACCCCTGTAGTAGAACTATAAAAAAACTACGCCAATACCTCTCATTCCTTTGTGTCCAGTTAATTGTTAACAAACTTGACCACAACCTTCGGCGAGCTGCGCTGAAATGGGGTTAGTGGTTACAGCTCACAATACCTGATGAATACGCCACTAGCAAAGTATCCTCTCGGTCATTTTATATAAGGCCTAGTTTTTGTTTTTATTATACAAAAGAGAACAAACAGTAGTATAGAGAGACTTACAAGTAGTTTATTAATTGTATATTAGATAGATATGACGTAGCATAGGTTTTTCATGAAATTTTCTTTCGTTTTCTTAAATATTTGTGTACGAATTATTGCTGTTTTTTATGTACACGTTATAAGCACCTCATTCACTCACAATACGTATAAGTGGGGTTTATGATCAACAAGTGGGTTTTTTTAGATTCTGCAAATATGATCTTTATTTAGAAGTCTAGTAGCTTCGTATTGCGTTAAACTAAAAAGCGTGAAGCAAAACTTTACTAATACCTACTCGTATACTTCATTCTAAATAATATAAAGGCACTTGTTTTGTATATAAAAATAATGAATTGAGTATGTACTAATGTTAATAATAACTTATGTTATACCCATCCGCTATCAGACTATTAAACTAGCCTTTTATTATAATGAATTAACTTTATAGTTCTACAGTCACATATATGAGATCGTGGCATGAGAACATTTACACGATAACGATGATTAAATAATTAATCCTTGCAATTATATTTTAATTAAATTTAATCATTTTTTTTTTTTTTTTTTTTTTTTTTTTTGTTATCGAGGGGAAAGCTGTTTATGGCTCTACTTCCCGCCAGCCCGGGGGCAGTGGGGGGCGGGAAGCGTATGTCGGGGTCACCGGTCTTCCAGCCCGGCGCGCGGCGACGTCATGTCCGCGCAGGTGTTAGTGCCGGGCTGGGTCCCTAACAAAATCCCTATACCGGCATACCGACCAAAACCCCCCGGTGGCCATCTCCGCGCCGAGTGGGGCGACCACGGTACGCGGGCGAGAGGCGCCCACCGTTAACCGCAGCCGCCCAGTGCGCCTCCGAGACGTTTACGTCTCGGCCGTCTCGGAGTTATAGGGGCGCAGTTGCACCCCCACCAGCTTGTTCGGACGCCCCGGTTGTGAATGGGCGCCCGCGACGTACACAGGCCACAGTGCCGCCGCCCCTCTCGGGGTCACTTTCAGTGAGGACGCGCTGCCCCCACAGCACGTCCAGCGACCCCAAGGGCCCCTTTAAGTCGCCTTTTACGACAGGCAGGGGATACCGTGGTGGGATTCTGACGCCCCCTTGCCACAGGACAGGGCGCCGGGTCTAATTGTCTCTGTTGACCCGGCGCCTCCTTCTTTGACGTCTTTGACGGGCGGGATCGCTTCTTTCGCGATCCCGATCCGCGCTCTCCTTCTGCGACATGACGTACTCGCAGAAGGAGAGCATCGCTCGCCAGGACCTCGGACTCCCGACCATCGAAGAGACGACGGCCGGGAGCGAGAGGTCCTCACCGATAATAGCGCGGAGAGCGCCGCGCTGCACCTCCCAGGCTGCACACTCCTCTAATGTGTGCTGGGCTGTGTCGTCAAGACAGTTGTCACAGTGGTGACACACGGTTGACTCCTCCTTCTGTGCCACCCGACACAGGAAGTGGCCGAAGCATCCATGCCCCGACAACACCTGTGTCAGGCGGAACGTCGCCGCACCGTGGCGCCTGTCCACCCACTGGTCGAAGACAGGACGCACTGCCTCGACGGTCCTAGCACCAGCACTGGGATTCTCCAGCCTGGTTCGCCATTCCTCCACGGCGGCCATACGGAGGGAGGCTTTCAGTGCCTCAACCTCTCTCGGGGCCAATCTGTCCCCGCGACTTGACGCCTCCTCCCGCTGATGGTATAACCGCGAGAGGAATTTGGCGTCAAGGTCCCACGGCAGGGACCCGGCCAGAACGCAGGCCGCCTCGTAGGAGATCGTGCGGTAGCCCCTGATCAGTCGCTGCGCCAGCGCACGCTGAGGCTTGCGCAGGAGAGTAACGCAACGCCTGTTCAGGGACTCGGCCCATACAGGGCTGCCATATAACGCCATAGACCGCACAACTCCCATGTACATCCTTCGGCAAAGGATGCCCGGACCTTCCAGGTTGGGCAACAGGCTGGAAAGAGCGCCTGCTACCCGCAGCAACTTTGGCTGCAGCATCTCAAAATGGGCGCGGAATTCCCACCGGCTGTCCAACAGCAGCCCCAAGTATTTCAGCTGTTTGCCAATGGAAATTCGCACGCCCTCAACCTCGATGTGGGCCCCTGTAGGTGGTCCCATCCGAGGCCGGTGAAAGCATATTGCCTCGGATTTGTGGAGGGCCACCGTGAGGCCCAGCCGCCTAATTCTCCTCGCCACGTTGCCAGTTCCAACCGCGGCGAGGTCAGCGGCCTCCTGGAAGGTCCCGCCCGTCGCTGTGACGAGTGTGTCGTCGGCGTAACAGAATACGCCGACGCCCCGGGGGTTGGTACCACGGAGCACCCAGTCGTAGCCGATGTTCCACAGAAGGGGCCCAAGAACCGATCCCTGTGGAACACCGCACGACATTGCTCTTCGCTGCCACCCGTTGGTGCCCGGATACACCACGTCCCTGTCAGATAGGTACGAGTGCACCAGGCTCCTGAGATAGGGTGGCACCACGTGATACCGCAGTGCTTCCTCAATACAGGCCCAGGGCAGGCTGTTAAAAGCATTGGCGATGTCTAGGGACACCGCCACGACGTATTTGCCCCGGGCTACTGCGTCCTCCGCTTCTGCCTTGACCCGCAGAATCGCCGAGATGGTAGATCGGCCACGCCGGAATCCAAACTGGCAATCGGCCAGGTCTGGGCCGATGCTCTCAAGATGCTCGACGAGGCGCGTATGAACGATGCGCTCGAAGAGCTTGGCCACCTCGTCGAGCAACACAATGGGCCGGTAGGCCGACGGCGACTCAGCGGGTCGTCCTTCTTTCCTGAGCAGGACCAGCTTGCCTGTTTTCCACCTCGATGGAAACTGACCCTGCTCTAGGCACGCGGAGAACAGGCCGCGGAGCCTCGCCCCCAGGAACTCGACCACGAGCACCCAGACACGTCCTGGGATACCGTCGAGACCCGGAGCGGAGTTCTTGCTCCGCAGCCGACGCACTGCTGCCTCTAACTCCCCAGGCGACACGCCCGGGGGAGGACCCTCGGGGGTTTCCCTTGCCGAAACAGACGACGATGCCGCCAGAGATGTTCTGGTCGTCTGCGACCAAGGTCTGGGCGGCATCGGTGGAGGAATGACGACGACATCGGTGGCCGGGAAGAGGGCGGCGACCACGTCCTCCAGGAGCTCCGGACGGAGACTCTGGGTGAGTGGGGGTGCCGGCGGGCGTAACTTATTCAACGCCAACCGATACGGACGCCCCCACGGATCGCGGTCCAGAGTCCCCAGGAACTCTCTTCTGGCCGCAGCTTTCGCCTCTTTGATGGCCACCCGCAGCGCTCTCCTAGCCTCTTTATAGAGGCCGCGGAGCCGCCGCTCCTGGTCCAGATAGTCAGCCTGGCGGATTCGGCGGCGCCTGAGTCTGCCGAGTCGGCGGCGCGCCACCTCACAATTATACTTTAACTGCGCGAGCTCCGCCGACCACCAGTAAACTTGGCGCCGCGGAGGGAGGCGCTGGACTCGGGGCATCGCTGCGTCGCAAATGCTAGTTATCGCTGCCCCAAACCATTCCGCCTCCTCGTCTACCCGCACCGGTGAATCTGGCGCGGGGAGCCAGGCTTGGACCAGAGCGGCCAGCTCCAAGGCCTCTCTGTCGAGGCGTTTTTGCGCCCATCTTGGGCCGCCCCCATTCGGGGCGTTCGGTCTACTGCCGGACTGAGTAGTGAAAGGCGTGGAGACATCGAACCGAATATAGCGGTGGTCCGACAATGTCTCCACGCCCTCGAGGACTCTCCAGCCCCGGACACGGCGAGCAACGGTACCGGTGGCAAACGAGATATCCACCACCGATCCGCCGTTGTGCCTAACGCAGGTGTCGACCGACCCCCGGTTAAGGACGGCCAGGCCGAGGGAGATCGCCCATCCCTCCAGGACCCTGCCACGAGCGTCGGTAACCGACGAACCCCAAGCTCGAGACTTGGCGTTGAAGTCGCCGGCCACGACTACCGGGCAGGGATGGCATTGCGTTAACAGGGCCCCCAGCCGAGTAAGAAAGGCCTCAAACTCGACTAAGGGTCTGTTGGGAGAAAAATAAATTCCGACAATCCAAACACCTCCCAACAGAGCTGCTACGCATCCCCGGTCCTTCGCTACTTTTTCGAAGGGCGGGGAGCCTGCAGCACCCTGGGTTATCACGGCCACCAAACCGTCAAGGTCCCCGGCCCAATTGTCACGGGGAGGGACGAAATACGGTTCGGCGACCACAGCCACGTTCACCAACCACTGCCAAATTTAATCATTTACTAATAGAACATTAATGAATAAAGTGCTAAAACCATTAAAGAGCTTAATCGACTTTTATCATAGGAACTATCTCTTTAACATCGACTATCTAGTGAGGTACTTTTAGGTCTTACAATAAGAGCAGAAATAATTAATATGGATATGTCATATGTCATACCCAATGTCCATAAAATTGAACATAACATTAGAATAGTAAAAACACTCTTATGACCCCAAAAGCATGTCCCAAATTCATATTTATACGCCTGTCACACGTGCCTATTTAGCCCAACCAAAAAATCGGGTTTAAATAATATAAAAACAATCAAATAGTCTATAACACAAGGAGACGTTACTATCTCATTAGAGTTTAGACCTGTAGTAATGTATCGTTTATACCCCAATTTTGAACTTATTTTCAAAAGGATCTTAAACCTCATATCTTTAAATATCATCTTCATTGTCATCAGCCCATATACGCCCAACTACTCGGCAAGGGGCTTATTCCACTAATAATAATATTATATTTCAATATAATATTTTTCAATTTGGAATTATAAAAAATGGTTATAATTATTTATTAGTGTCGTCTTACTCCCCTGAACATGACCTCCCGCCACCCACACCTAGCACGAACGTCTCCATTGTATTTACCAGCTCAATCCGTTAATAAAACCTTAAGGTTTTTTGACCAAAATTACATCATTTTTTAATCGCCCTTCACATAACGCATGATTACCTTTACACTAAGGTGCAAATTCTATACTTCCACGGATGAATAACCGATGCGAATTATTTGAAACGGTTTGAGCATAAAAACATTTAATAGACACGTTCATTTATTGTTTTCGAATAGCTATAAAATGTTTAGAAACTATCCAAGCATTGCGAATCTCTAGATAGGCGTTAGGTAATATTTCAGTTAGAGCTGTTTTTAGTACGTCTAGACATCAGCTAAAATTAATTATTACTATGTTAAACAAATGAGCATTTATAATATATTCAACTATGAGCGAATATTAAATATACGAGTGGTCTGTTTATTGAACAAAGACACATTACATAAATACCTTATTATAATTATAACAGATATGGCTGTATAGTCTTTATGCCTTTGCCTGTTTATAAAAATTATGCATGTGGCGGGAATATTGACGCATTCGGTTATTTCCATTTATGAATCTACATAGGTACCTACCTAATATGTTGCAATGTCCGTACCCACAGTTTTTTTTTCTTTTATGGCATGCTAATAGTCGCTAAGAAATGAGATACAGCCACACTGCTTTGTGTGTTTTTAAACGGTGAATAACCAAACCGGTTCATGCAGTTTTAAAAATAGTAACAAATATTATAAAAGCATGTTTCTTTCGAGCTCTTTTAAGTCTAAACTTTAGTAAGTTAGATGATGATCTAGTGATTTTTAAATCTACATGAACAATATGATTCCATGATAATGTCTGTTTATCAACAAAATCCATAAATAATAGTTGTTTGGAGACATTAAAAAAATCTCTGTATTTATAAATTTTGTTAAAGGCTTATAATATTGACTTTAATATTGGTATAAGCATTATTTAATAATACATTGACAGATCTTATAAGGCATCATTAGTACATATTAAATAAGCAGCAAAACCAATTCTTACAACCAAAAACGACCCAACGATCGTAAATAATCTGTAAAAAATTATGATGTTTCTCCTAATAGATCGTGTTTGAGGAACTTTCACCACAAACCATATTTAATAGAAAGTTGTGCTAAAGTATGCTAATGTGAAACAAAACAAGTGTTTAACATAAGAACATATTGTTCTTTCAGGAAGTGATGTAAAATTCACAGAAAGTGTTTTGTTTTCTTTGTTATAGTAATAACATTGAGCAGAAAATTCTTACTAGAGCAACTCACAGGACGTCTAGAATATATACATTTAAATTATCGCTTTACAGGCTTAATAATATCGTGTTTTGAGAGTAGAGTTTTGAAGCGTAGCTATTATAAGAGAAATATGTATAGAGCGCAGCTTAAAGAGAAAACTTTGTAAATTTTTATCTCTTAAATGTCTGCTACTACATATTTAGTTGTAATTGTAACCATTGGATATTCTAACAATTTATTATTATTCTGCGTGAATTACTTAAAGAAAACAATAGGCTTATTTTAATAATAAGGCCAAGCCTTTGTTCGATATCGAAAACCTTATATTGTAAGTTAATCTTCGGAACATTGGCTGATTGACTGAGTTCCTTTGCCCTTGACACCGCTGTATCGTGTCCTACCTGCGCCTATTCTTTTACTCCTACATTAATATTGATTAAACTAGTGTTTTTAAAAGCTTCGCACATTCCCTCTACCTTATAAATGAAAAAAATAGGTAACATATTCTTTTCACATACTTACATAACTATTATCAGGATCCTGTGTATAGATTTTGGATACAGATTCAAAACATTTCAAAATTAATCATTAAAAGCGTGAAAGTACTTATGTATTAATTTTTCACATCATTAAAATTAGCCAAGATGGGTGACGACTCAATGAGGCGAACCATTTCCTTTTTTATTCCTATTCAATCACAGTAATAGTAAAAGGAACACAAATTGTCTTTGATTCGAACTGCCTTTGACCTTTGAAATGGTCAGTCCGCCGCGTTGTCATCCGAAGCTGCGTTCTAAGCGGCCTCCTCTCACGAACCATCCACTATTAACGTTCAATATTTGAATAAATGTATTATTCAATATTGTAAGTTCAAAACCAATAGATTATAGCAGACTCCGTAACAGTAGTTGTCGTGGCTAACAATACTCGGGAGTCACGCAATTGTACATAATTAACTTATTGTTGTCAACTGGGTCATTGTTGGGTTTTCATTACCGAAATAGGCCTCGATGATGGATAATTCCGATATGTTGTATAGAAGATGACCCTAGAAACCAGCTAGATTTTAGATCATACACACAAGATAGCTATAAAAGACGCGAAGTAAGTTAAAGGCAAAAGTACTCAGTCTTGTATTCCCAAAAGGGGATGTAAAGATATTTGTACACCCTCCTTTTCATAGTTCTGTTTTTAAGTTACTCGAAGAAGGCGAATAATTTAACAAAAACGCAATAACATAGGAACTGGCTACTCCTTAATAGTAAAGTAATCTTGAGCCAGCAGGGCGTGTATCGACAGATAAGGACATATCAGAATTATCTGCTTCTTAACTATTCTAGAAAAAAGTTAAACTGCATAGAAAAAATTGTGGGTCATTCAGAGTATGTGGACTTTACCAAACCTTATTAAGCTGTCGTAGTTGATTAAGGCCATTCGAAATCAATAGTGAAATCTTTGTATTAGTGTTCATGCAATATTTTTAAAAGTTATGATTTCCTTTGTGGCTATTAGGTACCTAATACATGAAATTCAAAAAAAATACTGTAAATCAGAGACTGCATTACGTTCGACACTAAATTTTCTTGCCGTTTCACCAGACCTTATTCTGAGCTTTTGAAAATTTACAGTATATTAAAAATAGATTACTTAATCTTACCGTTCTTCCGAAGTAAATTGTAAAGCCTAAAAAAACATGTCAAAGCAATATGTCTTCAATGAATTATCGGATTTATTGGCGGACGCATCGAGGTGGTCCGCAAGCGACCCCGACTTGATAAGCAATTCTATTGATGCATAACTCACACCTACTATGGAACAAGCAGGCTGGCCTTCTAACTAGTGGCTGCTGGAGTTTTCAATCAGCAGGATACGCTACGTTAATCAGGACAAGGTTACCTTGGCAATTTTAGAAGACCACTTAATCAGTTTTTATGTCGCATTTCCGCTATACTTCTTAAACTGTTTTTTTTATCTCCAATACTCGATATGGGGAGATAATTGAGGTATTTATTGCGTGTAAAAGAGAGCAATTATTCTTTATAAGGTTTATTGTGTTGTTAATGTCTATATTTGTAGGAGGTGCGTCAGCTATGTGTTGCTGCACCCTCTAACTAGAACATGCTTGCATAAAAAGTAACATTGAGACACTAAATAAGAAAGATAGGAAGAAAAATCATTAATACATTACTTGGTATGCCAAAGGAAGGATAAAGAAACTTTATAGATATACAAAAAAGTTTTAGAACCATCACACAGTAAACAATAAGAACTTATTTTATTTATCCTGTTGTTTTTAAACGGGATATCCAAATTTTAAATACATGTTAATTACCTCGAATAAATACCAATAACCAGAGAGAAACAACCTAAATACTTCTTCCAAAACAAAATCACGCTGTCAAAATTCGCTTCCATTGCTATAGTATCTGATTCTGACACTCCAATTAAAACATGGCGGCTTTCATCCACGAGTAAAGTGTCACTTCACTCGAGTATCCGAAGTTTGCGGAAATGTAAATAAAACACAATTGGTTTTATAAACCGTTGTTTTTATATGCATTTCGGGATGATGAATAAATTATTTCGTTAAAGTAAGAAATAAAATATCTGGATATAAAATAACAGTTTTAACAAAGTTTTCTCACTTCTCAATACCTGTATTAAAACTAATTTTAATTTGATTATAGTCAATCAATACGATTACCTTTACTAGAACAAAAAAGTGACAATGTGGTTGAAGCTCATTGCTGTCCTTATCATGACAAGATACCCCTATTTTTACTTAAGACATGTTCCAACATACAAAATATAATTCCGATATAAAAGACTTGTCTTAAAATCCTCAAGTTAAGTCAAGATCCTAGGGTTCAGAACTATGTACAGTGTACACTTCATAACGATGAATGTCATTCCAAAATCTCGCTAACACGTTAACTACAGATGTTCGTGTGATATCCTCTTAATATCCAGCATCATCGTAATAAAATTCACAATTAAGTTAACCATGGACGTGGGAAGATAATCTATGACATCTATACGCCAGTTTGACACTTGTAAAATTCACGGCTGGTCAAGTTAGCGTAATTCTCAGACCGGTTCTATTGAGCCTACAAAGTGCAAAGTAATTGACTTGAAAGAAACTATGATACCGCCAGAATAAATATTATTTCAACAGAGGAATAATACTAGTAAAATATAGGAGCTGAATGAATGAGTACTTCAGTGTTTTTTTTTTCAACTAACCTAACTAAATAGCACCTCGGATTAACCTATTTGGCTCTGCGCAAAATATTCTTCATAGTACAAAAAAATATAAAAAAGTATTTTTACGAATGAACGCAGCACATAGTTGTCCTTGTAATTAGGCAACATATCAATTTAGGGATTAGGCTTCTATTTTTAACTACCCAATCCATTTTCGTAGTAATAATGTTTGATCGAATCTGATTATCTAAGTATTTTGATGGTCACATTCTACTTTGATGCAGCACTTTTATGTTTTAAACATTTTAGGATTTAACGCTTTCTCCATTACGTCATTTACTATAGAAATCCGATCAACCCAGTTAGGGTATTATCTTAGTTAGGTAAAACAACATTAAATAATTGACATATTTGTCTTTGGCCCGCTAACCCGCACTAGGCCCAGCCCCAAACCCTCTCAATTGCACAGGAGTCGCTCAGGTGGTGCTCAGGAGTGGGACATATACGGGCGGATGATGATGATTTTTTTCTTTTTGTTCCAGAACAGTCCGCCATGTTTCACGGAGGTTTGTGGGCAAAGCTGCAGAGGTTCTACAAATGGTACGTCTTGGGCTTGGTGTCGGTCGGCTACATCCTCGGAGAGCTCGGACATTATCTTATTGGTGAGTTGTTTATTACTGTATTGCTTGCCATAGACCAAAATCTTAGGGATTCACATATAAAAGTCCAATAAATAAATCGATACTTAATAATGACATTAGTCATTTTCTGAACACCAACTTTCCATAGGTTAAATTTTCTTTTCTTATTTTGGTGATGTTTACATTATGAAGGAATTCGAATATTTAATACAAGTAATGTAAACATCCTTTCGAAGTCAATTCAAATTACGATCAAAACTCGTAAACTGCAGACTAACCCTCCAAACAAGCATTATATAATAACATCTTTTAATTTACGTGGTATAATGTGCTTTATAAAAATGGACAAGGTTTTTACCACATGTGAACACGGCAATTGTGATGCGAAGGCTGTGTGCCGACGACTGCTCAAGTTGACATATTAACAACTTTAATTCTTAGCTCGCATCAACGTTACGTCATCTGCATTGTAATGCGTCACAATAAGCCTTTGTAGCGCAGTTAAGACTAGAAGATTATGCTGGTTCGATTCCTACTTAATTTAAGTCATCATCATCATCAGGTCATATACGTCTATTGTCCTCCTCTATACTTGAGAGGGTTTAGGCCATAGTCCACCACACCATCCTAATGTGGGTTGGTGGACTGCGCACCTAAAAAAATCTTAAGAATTTTCAGGTTTTAAGTAGAGTAATAAGATAATGTCGGGGTAAAAAATTGGAGTCATAGTCATAAACATTTCTCAGCTCTGAATCAGAAATTTAATAGGTCCTCTAAACAGAGACTTGACTCCTTGTCTTCAATGGTCCTACATAACAAGGAACGCGTAATATAAATTTCGAGTCCAACTACAAAACCAACAAAAACTTGTTGGTTGTTAGAAACATTTTAGTAGCAGAATTCTAAAAATGTGTCAGTTAAAAGGCAATTAGCTGTCCCCGTAATGTTGTGATTTATAAATATAACTAGTAAAAAAAATGGTTATAGGCTCAACCCCTATTACGCAGGATTTTTATTGTATAAATGCACCTCTGTCTATACTTTCACGGAATTTGAGTGCAGGAATAAATCCCTTCTTCTCCAATCACCATCGAAAAAACAAACATGAGTATATGTAGTCTTCTAGAATGCGATGCGTAATCGCATTACTTACTCGATTTTTTATATGATCGTGTAATATGACCATGACTTTGAACGACCTCGCCGATAAATTGAACTTAAAAGTAATAAACCTCGTATCGGAACGGTTTTTGTCTCCGTCCAAATTATATGTTTTGACTGGTGTGATTCTAATCATCACGACTTGACGGTGATTGACGAATGAGCATCAAACGGAATAACAAATTTATCATTACTAGGAAACATTACATGTTCTTACTAGAGAAAGCTGTTGAGATCTCTACTCCTTAGGGTCACGACTAGAAATACATTTGTCTTTAGTCTTCTAGCCAGAAATATCCACGAATGTTATGAACAGATCCCCAAAACCTACTGTGGTATATCGACCGGTGATTAAAATCCTATAGGGATATTATTTTTCCTAGGTACTGAACATTATTGTCCGTAATTAGGTATCTATGTACATATGTGCGAGTATATTATAATATATACTAGCATGTATGTATTTATAGATCATTCATTCACTTGTACCATTAATTACCCTTCTCACATTTTCGTCCTTGATTGTCAGTAATAGATCGCTATGGCGATAAGGCCATCATTTGTACTTTCATAGAATCAATGTCGAAGGTGTTTATACCTCAGTTTGAGTAACGAGAGATCGCGGGTTCGATCCCCGGACGAAAAATATTAATGAGCTAGCTAATATTTGTTTCAAACCTCTTATACTTTCTGATATCCATACTTGTACTCTATTGTGAGTTTCGAACTAAGTATGTGACTTGCCTATTGGTATTATTTTAATATTATTTATTAATATACATATTATGTAGAATAAATAAATAATAATGGCAGCCCACTCCAAAACCCAATTTGGAAAAATATAATTGCAGTAGACAAGGTATCGATTAATTCACGCATAATCGAAAACATTTGGTAACTTTATTAACATAAACAACTGAATTTCGCAACCCACGTGTCTGTGAATTCTGAGTTCCTGGTACGTGGCGGCGTATTGCATAATATGGCTGCAGAAACGATAAATTTATAAACAAATATATAATAATAGATAATCCATAATGACAAATAAACTTATAAACTCACATACCGTACACAGTACTGGCCATACAAAAATTTCAAATCTTATGATGAGATAAGTTAGTAGTCTCTCCAAAAAGCATATGAGCGTATCGGAAACTACTAGAGACTTTTTTGATCGTATTACAAGTTTCGAAATAAATATTTGTGGGTCTCATCAAACCTTTGCATCTTTACAGCTTCGTTTTCTCTAGCTGGTGTGGAGCCAAGAGGCTGACATTTTAAAATTTTAATGCAAAACCTGTAAAAACAGCTTAATAAACAAGTTTTTCTCGATGGCGCATCAAATTTGGCATTTTAAATACAAATTTCCTAACTTACAAGCGAATTGCATATACATACTCTTATGTAGGTATTAAAACTTATTTGTACACATAGCATTAAAAGTAAAAAAATAGAGTAGAAGAATTACAGTAAACTAGATTGACACAAAAGGCGGCCTTAACGCACAACGCGATCTCTTAGAGACCAAGGATGACCTTATTTTTTCCCTTCAGGTACAACATCAAAAGTGACGGCTGAGGATCTTCACTATGGAGACAAGTCGTGCATGCTGAACGCGACCCATCTCCACCTCAGCCAACTGCCTGTCATCTGTGAGAAAGTCAACAGTAGTGATATGTGAGTAAATTTAGTCACTTGTAGACAAGAGAAAGGGAAGGAGTTTGGTATAGGCTAATGTCAAGGGTCTTTTGAAGTTTCATGATGCACGAAAGTTGGTAGCAGGCGTTCTTAATACTTTTGCTAACACTACTTTTGCTCTCCTATGGCACGCCACAGGGCTCGATCTCCGGCTCTCCTCATCCAACCGCTGCCACCTTGCTATCACTACCTTAGTGTTTCTGTGTGAAAAGAGAACTTAAAAAATGTGCAACGGTTTGTTATATTAAATTATTCTGGCGTGGAAAACGTAATGAGAAGTTCTTGTCCAAACTATTATTTGCAACCACGGATGATTAATGCAGGCGCTGCAAATAGAGAAAGCTTATACCAAATTCATCGGAACATACTTACAGATATATGCTAGTTGTTAGTTATGAAGCTGATGCACGATTCTAGAAAGTAATAACCAGTGTTATAAGTCGATGCAGTTACTTTAGCCTATAATTTTGAATGTTCTAAGTGAAATTCTCACAAGTAAATTGCAAACGCAAATGGCGCTAGCGTGAGTCACTGTGTCAAGTTGTTTTTGTTTTCTTTTGACAAAAAAGATGGCTTACTAAATCGCAGTCTTCGCTATTATTTACTTTAAAGAACCAGAACATTAATAATTAATTTACGGATAACTACAGTCTATTTGTATAAGCAGAAGTTAAGAATAATAAATTACCTCCCATAATGCATTTGACACCGACCTCGACCCTCACTGAGTTCAACGTTTTTATGAACCAAAATAGCCACTGATTATATAATAATTCGGCTTATCATATATTATTTGTATGTAAACAAAAAATTGGTATTGGTAAAACAACTCAGTCGTACTATAAGCACACGTCTGTACCCCTCTTTCACAATAAGCAAGGAAGAAGATACCTTTTTGTGAGCAGCAGTAACAGTAATGAAAAAATAATTAATATATCGGTATTTGTATAATTATGGGGTTATGGGAAATATGAAAGCACACGTCTATTTTTGTTTTCCATTAAGGGAAATAGTATATTATTTCTTGCGAAGAAATATAATTTACGAGTACATTGCTTTCTTACACCGTTACTTTAAATGATATTTCATATATGAAAAAAGTAATATAAAAACCAATAAAGGGGTTCTTAGAGTTATTTTAAGTCTCGCGTTAAAGGTTCAGTGGAGACTTTTAATTCTTAATAATTCTTCTGAGAGCAAAAAAAATATCACTTCGACTGATCAAGGTATTGAATCCGCGATGCATCTTTCGCAACCGCTTCTTAACCACTGGATCAAGTCAGTTTGACATTGGCCTTGTAACCGCTTACATCCAATTTTCAATGACAGAGCGTTTAATCTGCTACCGATCGTATTTTTTACAACAAGTCTATTTTTGATTAATTCTTGCACGCGAGAATGGTTCGCAGAAATTCCTCGGAGTTACAGTGTTAATTGTTCGTTAATTACCATGAGAGTAATCAACAAAGCATTAGAATTTTGCTTTAATAGAACTGATGATTCTGTAGGGACGATAGCGATTATTGAAATGACCTTAGCGATGATCAATTAATTGCTTATCTTATGTTTATTCTTACTGGCAATAATTTTTCAGACATCTGTTTTAAGTTTTTCTAGTAAGGATCAACTAGCGAAAGAATTTCAAATGATAAATCCAGTTAATAAAAACAAAGGGGTCTGTAAGATGAGGTATCAATAATTTTAATTTTATTTTAATGACTACTTCTTAAAATGAAGGTGTAAAAAAATGCATTCAGAATCCTTTGAAAGTTGCGTTGAAAAGCCTATTTATATCTATTTTTTTCAATTGTACTCTTTCTGTATTATTTAAATAAATAAATAAATATATACACCCAACAGTCACATACATAGCTCTGATCCCACACTAGGTTACATGACCTGTGTCGTGGGTATCAGACACTACGAGAGACTTTTTCGGTCTCACAAACACCCAGACCCGAAACAAATATTGGTGGTTCACACAAACATTTGTCTCGGTGCGGGGATCGAACCCGCGGCCTCTCGTTTCGCAAGCTGGTGTGTTCTGTTATTGTTATTGTCAATTTAAGGTAGCTAGAAGCCTAAAAGTTATTAGATCTGTTTAATCGAGCTTTTAATAAACCAAGGTGACAGACTAAGTCCTTGCTCCTTTTTATCACAAAGGTATCTCATACCGAACCTTACTATATTATGATCTATATAAATGCTAGAAAAAACGGCAACCTACACTCCGATGCAGTAAATAATTATAAAAGTATCTATAACGTTTTTTATTATGCATAAAAAATACTACAAAAAGAGGTTGTTTACTATTAAGGAATCTGTATAAAATTCGTTATTGAAGCTTTGAATTACTTGCATTTTCGGAGTTGTTTAGTCATTTATATTTAAGGTTGCCAGGCTTATTTGGCGACTTTTTTATATAGTGTTGCGAAACTGGGTAACACCGATGTTATGCTGTAAAATTCGCAAGTTCCGTAAGTACCAGAAGAGCAGCTTTATTATTCGTCTTATCATTAGGTACTCATTAAATAAAGGTGCAAAAAAACATTGTCAAACACTACGACTGATTAAGAATTTGGATATCATAAGCACTCGGAGCTAAAATAAACATTTATCTCTCCCCTGTGTTAATACCATTTTTATTCTCTTATAAATCCATGTATATGCTTATGCATCAATCAAAACTACTTCAAAAATTGCCTTTTTGTGTGTCCCATTCAAAACTGCATCAAAAATTCCTTGAATAGTTTAAACATATGCTGGCAACCCTAACAATAAGTTGACAATAAATTGCGACCTTGCAACACCCAAGGTCACTCTCAGCCGATCAGGAAATACGCCTACAGTAATCAATGATTTTATAATTAAACAAACGGGCTTAGCAATAAACTATTAAATAACCACAATATGTTTACGTCTTAAGTTTTTGCGTTTACTCATAAAATAAATAATGGTTTCCGTATATTTATTAAAGATACGGTAGGTTACTGAGCCTATCTTGTGGTCTGGTCAAGCATGTATCGTGCGATCAAGAGGTCTCAGGTCGAGAAACCTGTTATTGGGTTTTTCCATCAGGAAATTCTCAGTAGAAGCACAGAGTCTGGATATGTGCCCGAAATACGATAACAGACTACTGTATTTAACCAACAACTTAGGTATAACCGTTGATTGTCACACAAAATTTTATGTTTGCACCCCTGTTGTTATATCCTTGTTTTAACGTCAAGCGTTTTTTAAATAAAATCATATACCTTCAACGTGGAAAAAAAATACGAATAACTTTTTCCCCATTGCAAAATTATAAATAGGATACTTACATAGCGTTGGCACAAGTGTGATTTTTACTTTATAAAACATGTAACATATTCCGCACACATATTAATAGCAGTCAAAGATCACGTTTTGCATGATTAATGAGTTACTTAAGACAAATAAAAAAAGAATAATCTACTTAACTAAGAACTCTACGTACCATATTGCCATTCGCACAATTTATTTCATAAACTTAAAATTGAAATAATATTTTTCGTTCAACAACTGAAAAACATGATGAAAAGTGATGACAAAGACTAACAATAAACACTTTTCTCAGTAACATCACGGGCTGTAAATGTATAGGTTACAGCCTATATATGATTTTAGTATTCGTTTTAGTCCATTGACATTTCTGAACATGCCACATCAACCCATATACGTTCCACTGCTGAGCACGGTTCTCCTCTACACTGAAAGAAATTAGCTTTAGGCCATAGTCCACCACGCTGGCCTAGTGCGGGTTGGTGAGCATGCCACTCTCAATCCTATAATGTTGGAGCTTTAGCGACGGGTGTTTTAAGATATATTGTGTCGTATTGATCGTGGTCTCGCGTGCATGTGCCATGCGATCTAGAGGTCCTGGGTTCAGGTCAGGCAGCGTTATTGGGTTTTCTATTACAAAAATCTCCGCATCAGCATGAAGTCTGGATATGTGCTCGAAAAACGACAACAGGCTCGTCCTCTATTACGTGAGACTGGTATTTACATGGCAAAATGTGGGTAAAGAAATGCACTTCGCCGTAAGCTATCAAGGAATAAATGCATCAGTTTATAATATGTATGATACTACCTATTCTATACAAAAAATAAACACAGAGAAAGAAAAACCAGGAATGAACGCAAAACTAATCGCAATCAGATCACGCACTACAAAAAAGTAGTCGCAAAGTCTGTCATTGCTAACAATGCAGTACTAGGAAAACATAAGTTTGCAGTAGTAGATGAATTGATTGTTATTAGTAAAAAACGCACGGAAGAAACTCAGGTTCGCGAGTTGGCTGACAAAAACATTATGTCGTGTGGCGTGTACCATTTTTTATAACGCCAATCACGGAAGTCGTGCAAAAAGTTTATGGCGAAGGATCAAATTGTTACTAAACGGGTTATAATGCCGGTGCTCGGAAACCGGCTTATTCTAGACTTTAAAACTGGAATAGTCTAGATTCTAGAATATTCGGCGTCGAAATAAATTTTAGTCGCTTTCTATTTCGATACAAAACCGATTACCTTAGAGATGGAATTAAAGGAATCTATCTAGCGTGTGTGATTAAAAGATACGGGAAAGGCTCCCGCAAAGGCCAAAATAAGTTTAGATGAAGTATTTTCTCCTCTAAGACTGAGTTAGTAGGTCCTATCTTCTTCTTTATCAACCCATTCTTTTTTATCACGATGTTTTCCTTCACCGTTAAAGCAAGTGATAATTCAATGTGAGTACACACAGAACTTCGAAAAGTCAGAGGTGTGTGCCTGGCGTTCGAACCCGCGACCGCTGAGATTCTCGACTGCGCGCCCAAACCTCTAGGCCATCACTGCTTTTTTAGTAGGTCCTATAACTTACGTCAATACATAGAAAGACGCATGGACGTAGAAGAAACAAAGGAAAGTGTCATAATGGTTGCTTCTGTCACTCAATATTCTTTGCCTACCCCTTTTAGATGCAATGGTTAGAATATTTGTATTTATATCATCATCATTCGCCTGCCCTGGTCCCAATTTATTCCTTGGGGTCGGCGCAGTATGTTTTCTCCTTCCACACATCCCTATCAGCCGTCATGTCTTCATTCACCCCTTTCTTTTTCATATCTTCAGTCACGCACTCCATCCATCTCTTCTTTGGCCTTCCTCGGCCCGCCCATCCATCCACTTTCATGTTCATCACCTTTTTTCCTACATATGATTCATCCCTTCTCATAATGTGCCCATACCACGACAGACGGTTTCCTTTCATTTTTTCTATCACAGGAGCTACTTTCAGACTTCTCCTAACGTATTCATTCCCGTCACTCCGTGTTATACCACACATCCATCGCAACATTCGCATTTCTGCTGCATGCAGTCGTCTTTCATCCGTCTTCTTCGTTGCCCAACACTCCGATCCATACAGTACGACAGGTCAGGATTTATATTTATATCAATGTAATAAAATTCAACTATAATATAATCTACAACCCAGAGCATAAAAAATATAAGAATATGTGATTAAGAAGTCAGTCACCTTTCAAAAACGAACTAGATTTAATGCACTTGTATATAATACCTAAAAACAAACTATAGGAACCTAAACGTATTATTACGAATAAATTTACATCTAGACAAAAAAAGCACATCAATTACGTCGCAAGTAGAAAATTAACTTAGCTTAAAACAGTCTCAAATTATTAAAATAATTATAAAAATGCATAAAAAGTAAAAACCCACCGTAGAAATATGGAAAAACATTATGATGTTTTTTTTAAAACACATACTCACGTATGTATTAAAGTTAATTAAACTTAAGCATCTTAAATTAGCCACAATAGAAGTTTGACTAATTTTATTACATACGTACGCCATCAATCCTAAATTCTATGAAAAGTCCGCGGTGCTTTTCTTAGGCCAGTGTGGTGGACTAAGGCCTAAACCCTCTCAATGGTAGAGGAGGAGGGTGTCCAGCAGTGGAAAGTGCATGAGATGATAAAGATCACATAATTTCAAAATCCTGCTTGCTACTGAGAATTTCCTAACGGAAAATCTTAATACCTTGCATGAACCGAGAAACGACCTAAGGACCTATATCCTATTATATTTTACATATCCTTAGTACTAACCTCATTACTAAATGTAATTTATGTCACCTATAATGAAAATGTTTTACCTTGATTACTGCTTATAAATATTAATACTAGAATTTCCAGTCCATTCCAATCAGATATTCAAAGAAAAGCTTCCTAATAGGCTGGTAAGAATCAACTTACAAATAAATTATGACATTTTATGATTAATTATTTACATAAAACCTTAAAGCAAGACTTGTGTGTCAGTAGGATATTTTCTCATAAATACGAATCAATGGCATTACTTCATAGAAGCCCAAACGCGTTACACGTCAATGGTGTAATGTTCAGTTTATAATTGTTTATTGTCAGAATATTCTTAATTATATTTCAAATTTCTTTTGATACGTTTAAAGCTCTAATATTATGATTCGGAAATTTGTAAGACAAACTGGGCTTTAAGGCTTTTATGGAAGTATCTCCTGAATAAAATAATATCCTATGCCTTAAAAGCATAATGTCGAAAATGTCAAAAGCATTTCTGAAATATCTCTGTTTGATGAGGAGAGCTGAAGATCGAAGAGGAGAGGCCTATGTCCAACAGAACAGCGAGCTCGTATCATCACTAATAACAAACCAAACTGTTTGCACAAGATTCAAGCGTCATAATTTTTTATATAATGTATTTTATGCAGTACATCATTCCTCGTAGCGGTCCCATATTTTTCCACTCTTATAATTCATTTAATTAATGTTACACTAACTGTTTCCCGCGACTCGTAACTTAAAAGACTTGACTATTTTGCCATATACTTTATATTATGCAGGGTTTATCTAGATAATTACTTGCTAAGGCAGGAAATAGCTACGGTGGGTGCGAACCCAAAAAAATCCCGCCAAAAATACAATATTCAATTTTTTTTTCGGGCTTTAGTTATTACCTGCCTTTGTTTGCGATCACGGTCTGAATACATCCTACATATATCGACCTATGCACCGAATAAGGTTACTTATGACTATAACATGAAAGTACTTTTTATGTCTATAATAGAGTTAAAATTGTTTATATATTGCATTAGTAATGTAATAATGATCATAAATTTTGTTGTTGTTTGAAGAACATAAAAATTTACTGATAATTTTGTGCCTAATTAAGTTTAAATCGCTGAGAAAGATAAGTTGTGCAAAAGCACATATAACTTTATTCGATGCATAGATCTATATAGCGTTTCTTGATAAATGGACTATCAGATTGTGAAATAAATTTTCAAGTCAGCTCAGTAGTTCCTAAGATTTAAACAAACAAACTCTTTGGCTTGATACTGGTACTTATAGATAATAAAATGTTATATTCTGCACTGTTGTTAGTTTTAATTGCTATTGTGCAGCCGAGGCGATAAAGCATCATATTTTATAAGCTGTGGCGAACAAAGACACTATTGTAGAACCAATTAAAAAACAATATTGGGTTCTAATCACGAATAATTATGCGCTTGTGTCACAACGTAATAATATATATTTTCAAGTGGACAATACAAACCTAGTGACGAACAGAGAATCTAGAAAATCGAGATAATTACGTCTATCAATTTTTTTCTTACGTCATATTATTGCTCTCAAATTAATTTATTACAAGCATAAAATCATTCACACTTAATCAAGATGTCTATAATTTATAGAGTCGTCAAGAGAATTATCTACATTTAGGTATTAGGGACATAAAATTAATCGGTATTAAGTCGCTCTATTTACTTTATATATAAAGCATAAATAATTCTATTTTATCTGCTTAACTACAAGTTGCAGATATTCCAATTATTATACCAGCTCTTATTTCAAGTCCATGGTAGTTGTCTTTCACGGGCATATTTCAGAAGTGAATAATGTGAGCAATGATTATAGTCAATAGGATGCCGTTCCAACTCAATAACTTATTGCAGGCTAAACATGGACACCAAAAAGAAAAATTTTCAACAACACTAGTTTTTAATCCGAACTACTCAAAAATATTTGAAAATCTGAAGATACCTACTCTTTCACCAGATGCGAGTCATTAACACTGAACGGGACCCGGTACTGCGAATGGGGCTACAATGGCCTTGGCATCGACTACCAGGTCCTCGCGGGGCCAGCCTTCATGGCTGTCTTCACCGTCGTCGGAGTCATCCTGGGAGTAGTCGCCGATAAGTAAGGAAACTCTTAATATACGAGATATACCTACTTTTCTCATACTATTTTAGGGGGCGTCCATTAATCAGGTGATATTCGAAAGGCATCACTAACGGAGACAGGGGTGTTAAAAATGCTAAATGCATCTATTAAATAGACGGCACTCCATAGCCCCTTATATCGCCCTGGGGTGATATTACAGACACAAATTAAACATTGAGTCAAAATTTTTTTGAAGGCGAGATGATTTCCAATGACCATAATATGCTTTAAAGGATCTTTCTTCTTTTACTACTACCACAATCAAATGTCATCAAACAGGTAGACTTGCAATTTTGCACCCACGTTTCGCCAACTATGATTTTACGTTCCATTTAGTAGATAAAATTCGCTCTACTATCCACCATTTTGTGATAGAAGAACCAAACATTACCCGGTAACTTTTAATCATAATACTAAGCCAATACAAACAGGATAGTCCTCACACACCCAAATTCGACCCGGTAGCTCGTGATCAAAATATTTTATCATAACACAACAAACTTATGATTCTTATATCCCCCAGGTACAACAGAGCCAGGATCCTCTCATTCTGCACTTTGGTCTTCGTAATAGCCATTCTACTAATGGGTACCGTCACCGAATACTGGCATCTTGTCGTTCTTCGTATGATCATGGCTGCCGGTGAATCAGGCTGCAATCCCCTCGCGACAGGAATCCTGACCGATCTCTTCCCGGAACACCAGAGGGCGCTCGTTCTATCCATCTTCAACTGGGGCATCTACGGAGGGTATGGTATTGCTTTCCCCGTCGGAAGGTATATACCTGATTTGAATGCTTGGGGATTGGTGAGTAATTTTTTTGTGATAACTTTAGAAAGCGCAGACTTGATAATGAAATCAATTTGAAAAGAGTAAGGGTTTAGTCCGACATAAAGTGCGATTTAGAGGATTTTACATGAGAAACAGCTTGGTGGCCTAAGGCCTAATCCAGTGGCATAAGAGACGCGTGCCCATTTGTATGCCGCATATGGACTAATATGCATTTTATAAGTTTTTAGTGACTTAAAACTAAAAGAGAGTAAGTTTTGTAAAAAATTAAGATGGCTAGTAAATAATATTTGTTTTTTTTGCAGAGCTGGCGAGTGTGTTACTACGGAGCTGGAGTCGTGGGCCTGGTCATCGCACTGCTCACATTCCTTACTCTTCGCGAGCCAGAGAGGACGACAATTGGTGAAGAAGGTAACTTGATTTTGATATTTTTACAGGTTTATTGATATAAATTTCCAGCTTTAGTATTGAAACAAAACGACAAACTTTGGTTAGGATCCCAGTATAGACAAGGAAATCCACTTGTACTTTCACATGTTCTTATTTTTGGTTTCAACTATGTTAGCGTACTTTATGCAATATTATAGCATACTAACAAACCCTTAACAATACCAACCTGTGAGTTAATTGATAAACTTAGCATTCTGTAAGTTAGGAAGCTGAAGATCCTAACTTAGATAGCCAACGAGCTTTTCTCACAAAATAAATCTAACCTCTTTTCTCTCCCAGGTGAAGGTCACGCAAAAACCACAGACGCGTCCCTGGAGGCTGGAAAGAAAATGCCCCAAGTCACCATCTGGCATGTGATCGCTCAGCCGAGAATCTTGCTCCTGTGTTTCGCTGCTTCAATCAGACATTGCGGTGAGTTATTTAAAACTATCACAGCCACGTATTTAAATTCATACACAAAATTTATGGCAATGAATAAAATATTATCATTATTTGCAATATACATGTCTACCAAAAGTTTAGTACATGGTAGGGTCACATTTTAATAGCTAGCTTAACTAGTGTAGTACCATAGTCGTCCAGTCTAGAAATTTAAAAAAATGCAGACCAGTTCTACGCAAAATATCTACGTCACATTTTCTTAATTAAATAAAAACTCTTCTTTTTAATGTAGTTATAAAGTGTAATATAATTTTATATAACCTATCTGAATAGGTTTAAACCAAATTTTTGCTAGTTGTTCGACATTGTAGAAATGTCTAGAATATCATTGACAGGATGTCATTATATTAAAACACAATAAATAAAAAGTTAAGAATTATAATCTTAATTGTTGCTTAAAACTTAATTAAAAATTGCATCTTTAATTTCATTCTTCGACAGTTAATACTATAATTAATAAATTTTCATGGAAATATAATTATTGTAATAATATATACTCAACAAGAAGTATGTGTTTTTTTATTTAACGAGTTGTTATAGTTTTTTATAGACTTAGAAAATAATAAAAGCAATAAGGCAATTTAATATACATAGATCTTATATTAAGGATATACTTGATATACTAGAGTTAGTTACAATCGCAGTTCGCTTGAACATAGTATGTAACCATTGAATAGTTGAATATCACATTCATAATAAGTGATATAAATGGCCTGTGGACGAGACATTATTGCTGATAATTTCCTACCAGGCTCCGTACTGATACTGAGAGTTTTCCAGGAAAAAAATTGCTTAGAACAAGACTTATAAATATCACATAGATGTTTTGTAACACTTATAAATATCCCACAAACGCCAGATACTTAGTAATTACTAATTAATGACGAATCAGAGAATTTTAGCATTATTTGTTATAAATCCAAAATACAAATTTTATTGAATTGAAGTTTCTCGTCATTTTAAAAATAAGGACATATTTTACTTAAACTTATTTTAATTTGTGTCAAAATGATATGAAAATTGAATCCGTGACCTCGTGTTTCCGTCCGACCTAATAAACTACAACTTAAATCCTGTCAACACTTTAAAGGGTTGACTTTAAAGCTGCATTCGTTTATGCTCAATTAAAATCTTTGTCTTGCTATAAATGTCGAAATATATCTATTCCAAAGCATAAACCATTGTGTGGTGCTATTAAAACATTATCTGATTTGACAATTTAATTCGTTATCACCATAGACAAATGTCTATCAAGATTGGACAGGCTGCACGCAACCTTCACGACATAGCGCGCAAAGTGCCACTTGAGTTTCTGACTTAAAATCAAAGGAGGTCTATTGTCTTTGGAATAAAGTTTAGTTTGTCACTGTTGTCTATCATAATGGTAAGTGAGGTGTAGAAATATTTTGGTCCAACGTCCTGCCAGTCACGGCTACTTACTGTCTTGTCGCTAAGCTCGAGGTCGCAAGACCACTGCCGGAAACGGAACGCAAATTTCTGTTCTTTATTTGATTAATATAGCTACAATTTACATCTAATGCATTACAATAATTGAGAACTAACGCACGATACAGATACCTATTTTTAATTAATGTCATTTATTGGTCGTAAATGGCGCATTGTGAGACAGCTATAATAAAACATAGATTGAGAATTCTAATCGTATTTTTAAATTGCTTTTTTATAAAAAGTAAACGTCTGCAGCTTTTATTTTACATGCTCATGTTGAGTAATATTTAATTTAAAAAACACTAACTCCGACACGAAAACTTAAATCCGAGACATCTACAGACTGGTTTTAGAAAAAAAATAGTTGGCGTACGGCTTAAAGAACAAATCCCTTGACTACCAACCTTGGTAAAGACACCCAACGGTCGCGAACATAATAGGTATTAAGTTCTGAGTTCCAACTCCGCGCTACCGCGAGACTTTTAGGTCTCATAACCTCCTATACCCGAAACAAATATTTGTTGAAGACAATAATCGAACCATATTTTTTTACAGGAGGCATGTGCTTCGCCTACAACGCTGATCTGTACTACAGAGACTACTTCCCAGACGTGGACCTAGGATGGTGGCTGTTCGCTGTCACTGTGGGTATCGGGTCTGTAGGCGTGGTCGTCGGTGGAGTTATCTCTGACAAGTAAGTAATAAGAGCGATTATAGAATCTAATTCTTTGCAAGATAAGATCGTTATTTGATAGGACATGGAGAAAATGGAAAAAGAAAGTAGATCTGTAAAATACTGCCTCATAGACTTACTCTGCGATAACGGAAGGGCATTTAAAGTATATGTCATAGAGTTATTTACCCGCAGTGCGTTAATTTCGTTTTATCAATTGTATTTATATTTTGTGTAAGGGTGAAACCTCATAATATTCTGTCACCCGCTTTGCTGTGAAGTGAAGTGTAAAACTCTTTGTTTCCAACTCCTCCTTTAAATCTTTTATCTGATTAACATAGTTGCGGAGTCAGGACAATTTCGATTCGCTAAGCTTCATTGCTTAGCGATACTGTGCGTTGATCCTGGAGCACAAGAGTTTCAGCGGCGGGCGTGTGGTGGGATAGGGCCAAAAAAGCGGGGAATCAATATTAATAATTCCCTTTTATCCCACAGGTTCGTAGCTAAGATGGGAGTAAGGTCGCGTGTATTGGTACTGGCACTATCACAGTTGATTTCGACGCTGCCCGCTTTTGGTTCCGTTATCTTCGGACCCCTATGGGCTATGATCACGCTGGCCTTCTCATATTTCTTCGGTAAGTCATATTGTCTTCTATTTATTGATTTATTTAATACTTTTTTCTACAAATAATAATAAAACAAAGAAATACGGTAATCTAGATAGGTACGAAAGGATGATAGCACAGGGTGTAAAACCTAGTAGTAATAGACATATCAGTCAGTCTAAGTAAGTACCAGAGAACCATAACGCAAAGAATCCTCGTCAGTCATACATAATCGTAATGTATGCTCGTCAGTCGACAATTAGTCACTAAATATTAAAAACATGTTTTTTGCAGCTGAAATGTGGTTCGGCATTGTGTTCGCAATTCTCGTTGAGATAGTGCCGTTGTCCGTGCGTTCGACTACCGTTGGAGTGTTCCTTTTCGTGATGAACAACGTTGGAGGCAACCTGCCCATTCTCGTCGACCCCGTCTCCAAAGCCATCGGCTACAGAGAAGCCATCATGATCTTCTACGCTGGATTTTATGGCATCAGTGAGTAACTAAGACATACCTAACTTTAAGAATACATAACATGACTAAGCAATAAATCCGTCTGCATGGCTGAAACATCTAAACATCAAGTTTAATTCATAGTCAGGCAAAATGTTACCGTGTTTTGCCGTCAAGGTATGATCGGTAGAAGCACAAATTCTGGAAACGTGCTTGAAAAAAAACAGCTGCAATAATGAGTATAGGTATGACTATAATATTGATATAGATGGAAATATATCGAAGACCTGGAGAAGAGTATTCTTCATCAGTGAGGCATATCAAAATTTAAACTTTACTATAAACATTTTCCACCCACAGGTAGCATCATATTCTTCCTCACAATGTTCCTTATGGACGGACCAGTGGAGAAGAAGGAACAGGAGGCGCCAAAAGCCATCGGAATGGACAACACCGCATTCACACACGACGAACTACCCGCAAGGAGCAATAGAACTACCGACTCCGTTAGAATTTAAATGGTCTGACATGCCCTGCAGACTTGTCTAACAACGGGTTGGCTCTGACGAATGTCAAAGTGACATGTCGTCATTACCATGACAACGACGTGTTCACGACATCAAAAACTCAATAGCACATACTGCCAGTAACATTAAGACAATGTCACTGGCAGTCACAGGACCAAGTGACCCATAGAGAAGTTCTAGTTTGAGGAACCACATCTTGATGCCTATAGAGAATTTGTTTTGGGAAATCAAGTTTTGGTGCCCATAGAGATAAAATTAGTTTGGGGACCAAATCCTGTCAATCATAGAGGCAATTCTAGTTTGAATGGTGATTTTTGAGCTTTTTTGGTGTCTATAATACTGTCGATTCAATAAGACTTAATAATTTGAATGTAACAGCCTTGTAGTGCTGCCATTTACAAAATTACCTGACAATGTGATAGATTTCGTAATAAGTAGTAAACAGTTCCATATAGCATTTAATTTGACCTACAAGTGCAATAATAGGACCTTAAAAATTATATTTTCTTTGCTCAAAATGCCGTAGACACATACCTATCTTCTGGAACATTCTTTAAGATTTGTTACTTTGATGTGCAATAAAGTACAATGTACCAATTTGTTATGTCCGAACGTCTTCCTAAATAATGTAAGTCGTTTTAATTTATATTTTTTATTCTTAATTATTACTTTATAATAAGACATTTGTCTGTTGTATTGTGTTTAAATTTAATATACGCATTAAGTTATTATTTTACAATGTGATCGCAATTAATATCAATATGAAATCGATTCAGATTTTTTTTTAAACTTCAAACGGAAGTACTTACTTGAAACGTAATGCCAAATCATTATAAGGAATTCAGGAAATTGATTAAAAAAACTATATAATAGGGAGTTATAAAATCTAAAATAATCTGAAATAAAAAAGTAGTGTAACAATAATCTTGCCTAAACACAAACTTTGCAATTTTAAAACCCAGATTCAAGAATCATGACAATTTAAAATATACAATCGAAATTATGATTATCATTGTAAATTATGATGCCGATGTTGATGTGATAAACTATTTTAGTTAATATTTATTATTTAATTAAGTAATTGTAAATAAACAGTTTAATGTTTTCAGTAATCATTGTTTTTTTTTTCGATATCACTGCAGCTAGACCATACATAGTCGATGTTTTATTTCCCCCATTATATAAGTCTTGAATTCTTTATTCTTAATTTCTCTAAAATTGAAGTGAATTGCAGCTTGGTAAGTCATAATTTCCTGTCTCAAGTTTGATTCTGAAATAATCCTCCGATTTTCTTATGAATTACTATGAGATCCATATCTATGAGATTCTACCTACGTCTATGCTTATTGCCTATGAGATCGTGTAATCAATTCTCAATATAGAAATATGTCAAAAGCCTTTACCTGTCGGGAAATAGATAGACCCAACAGTCACATGTATATTTCTGACCCTACCCTAGATACCATGGGGCTGACATACCAGGGTTAATAAAACTACAGTTGGTAAACAGCAACAATTTTTTAAATGTTGTTTTGCGCCAAGATTTTACCAGACATTAAAGTAAGGAAACCTTTTTGCTTGAGGGATGGAACCTGTGAGGTTACAACTGTCTATGAAACTTCTTCTTCATCAACCCATATACGCCCACTGCTGAGTACGGGTCTCCTCTACCATTGAGAGGGTTTAGGCCATAGTCCACCACGCTGGCCTAGTGCGGTTTGGCGAACTACACACCTAAGAAATTTCTAAGAACTCTTAGGTGTACAGGTTTTATCACGATGTTTTCCTTCACCGTTAAAGCAAGTGATAATTCAATGTGAATACACACATAACTTCGAAAAGTCAGAGGTGTGTGCCTGGGGTTCGAACCCGCGACCGCCGAGATTCTCGACCGTGCGCCCAAACCTCAAGGCCATCACTGCTTACGCCATCACGCTATGAAACTTATAAATAGAAATTAAATCACAGTCAATATCTATTTAATCTTATTATATTTTATTCAACAGCAATCAGAACATTTTGTTTGGCAGATTTCTTATATTTAAATACTTTTTCCTTTCTCCTTGACTTCCAATATTTTGTCTCCTCTTTAGATAAAATATGATCACCAGTAACAGCCACCAAGTTTATTTTATCTGAAATATATGCCAGTTATGTAAATATGTATATCTTTATTAATGCCCATTTTAAACTAATAATACTGTTAGCTGAACATAACTGGATAGCTCTACTTTGATAAATAACATGATGGGGAGGATACTGTAATATCCATGAATATATATCAAATATCAATAATGAATCCTCATTCCTGACTCCAAATTGGTATAAAAATTACCTAATGAAAATAATTTATTTGAAAGTGTTACAAATTGTCCATCATTGGGATTTAAAAATAAATAAGGGGTTCACTTATTGAAATCAATGTTGACTATAATCTCAAAAAAATATTACCAGATTCACTGCGAACATTATCACATTCATCAATTTGTCTCCTTTTCTTTTTTATCTTCTTTGATTCACTATTATGAGTTGCTGTATATGTGTCTTCAGGAGCTTCACAAGAGAGAAACTCTTCAGAACTTTTAAAAAGTTTAACACCACCTTTTATTTTGTGTTTTCTGAAATTGAGACATTACAATTGTTATTATACAATGACAATTTTTCAAAAGACTTCATGTGTTTATGAATACTAGTATTTTTTATTTGCACACACTCATTATCTTCTTTCATAACATATCTTTCATACATGAAATAAACTTGTTCTCGAAATATCTCAATATAACTGTAAGGTTTAAAGAAAAAGTCCTTTAATTGACTTTCTTCTATGCTTTCTTCTTTATTTGACTTATATACTACTTCTAGACTATTCTCTCAATAAACTTGTAAAAAGTAAAACAATAAATCTCTCAGTCTCATAATTAAAACAAGACTTCATAAAACACTACCAACAATCATGTTAATAAATAAATAAAAAAATGTTGTATTTACTTAGTCTGCTTCTGTTCCACATCAACAAATTCAATATTTCTTTGTATAACAGCTGATAGTTTTGCACCAATCTGTCTCTTCATCTCCTCAGGAACCACCACATCATTGTAATGGGCTGATGTCTCCAAGTATCTCTCCGACTTGAGGCTTTTATCTGTAATGTTTTATAATTAATTCACGATATCACAAAACTAATTTTATATAGGTACTTACTTCTTAATGCTGAATCAAATTTTTAAGGTGTTAAATTAATACCTAACTAAGTCTACCTTATGCTATGTAAGTATACATTGCTATAATTTTTACTGGGCTTTAAAACTCACTAAAAAGATGCATAAAAATACCTGATAATTTTTCGGCAATAGATGCCGACTTCCCATTCAAATGAAGAAAAGAGTTGTCTACAACATCTTTGAATCGCGATAAATCTTCGTCTTCAGAAGAATCTGACATTTTTTATATATCACCTTTTTCTTTAACACCAATATAATAATTATAAAAAATATTTAACTGGTCTGTGTTTAAAATCGTAAAATGTGTTCCACTCACATTTTGTTGTTTACTTCAGGATTTTTTTTATATTTCTATTTCTATAGAAAAAGGAACTAAAATTATTATTCCTTGTTCATTTTTAATGTACATTAAGACCACTATAAATTAATTGTACTTTTGTGTCCACTTTAAAACAATATTCTAAATAGATAAATTAATTCAATAGTAATAAGCGGATGATCAACAAAAGATTAACATGAAACTAAAATTCTAAATGACTATAAAAATCTTATTTGCTGTCATTTGTACATCTAATAATTATTGCGTGCAGAGGAATCAACTGTCAATAACAGCTGTAAATTTTAGGTTATATATTTCAGTGGATGTCTACACTGTAGGTCTAGATTTATGAAAGTTAAGGAAATCAATACACCTCAAAAATAAAATTCAACAAAATATAAACCATGACAGAATATAAGAAACCACCTACCGACCCAAATTTAGTGAAGTTTATGGAGAAAAATGACTACGATTCCCTCGCAAAATATTTAGTTGGTAACAACTTACGATTTCGAGAAAACATTATAATACCGCGGATATTGGGCCCTGTGATTATTAAGACGAACGAAGAAAAGATGATTGAAGCCACTGTTGAAAGCTGCCCTTTTAAATCTCTGACCAGTTGCATTATAGGTAAGTGAGAAATCAATATATTACACTGGACAACAAAATTGACACTTTTCTATGATGATTGACTTTTATCACTTGATGTTTACTAATTTGACATCGCTGATTCTAGATATCAGCTCAGTTTGACCTCAGTTTTTTTGTATCAGCTCTAGTTTACGAGTTATAGCTATCACAAAACAATTAAAGTATTACCGTGTTAAATTGCTCATAAATTCAAATTTATTATTTTTTTAATATAATTTTATATGGCATATTAAAGACGAGTTTGTGTGAATGATTCGAGTAATTTTTTTTTCATTTGCGGAGAATATATGTACAAATAATGCACTTTGAATGTGACAAAGCTCATAATTGCGGCTTACAAAAGTTACTTTCGACACTCCCTGGAAATAAACAACAAGTCTTAGATACGGCAAAAGTATTGCAAAACGTGTGTTGAGTCTCTAACTTTGAGGACAAATAGGAAAAGGAATAGATTGAACCGCTATCATGTAGAAAGAAGCCGTGAACCATCACGAAAACTGTAATTTTTGCTACGTAAACATAACTAGTATTAGCTGTAAAAATCGAGTTAAACGGGAATATCCATCCTTACGGTTCGCTTATAGACGTGTTTTGAGTCCTACTATATAACCTAAACCTCAGTCCGGTCCTTCTCTGGAGATATCTATGGATTTTGTGGCGAAAACTGACACTTTTAATTTAAAAAAGTTTCAAAAACTGAGTGCAGGGAAGATAAAAGTGGGTATTTGTGTATTTAGCGGGTATTTTTGACGGGTTACTGATGAAATCGTTAATACACTAAGCTAATTTGATGAAGACAGATAGTGAGAAAAACGCATGGAATGCGTTAGTTTTGTTAGTACAGATTTTTTGTGAAATAAGAAAAGTTTGGACGTATCTTATGACGTCCAAAAAGTATTATGCCACTATTAAAGGCTCAGAAGTAATATGAGCATCGAGGTACACTATTTTCATAACCATCTAAGCTTATTTTTCTGTCAATTTTGGGAATCTAAGTGAAAAACAGAGCGAGCGACTTCACTAGGACATTCGTACGATTGAGGAACGCTTTTAAGGCTCCTGGAACACATATATGATGGCTGGCTATTGTTGGAGCATTCAGAATAGCTCTCTGCCTTTAGTTTTAGAAAAAAAGTAAAAAAAAACAAGGTATTTTCGACTTCACCTGGAAAAAGATGGCTTATCCCCAAAATTTATAATGTTTTAATATGAAAACAAGCCATGTGTCATATTTTTTTAACTAGAGCTCATACAAAAAATCCAATTACAGATTTGAAATTGTCGTTGAAAATTGGACCAATTTCATATATCATAACCCAATGATCAGAAATGCTGTTGTCCAGTGTTATGTACTACATTCTCGTAATTAGTTTTTTTGAGCCTAGCAAATTCAAAATTATAAGCATGTTAAAGAATTTTATAACTAATTGCCCTCATGTTGTCTTCTTAAATATAAAGTTAAAAAAAACTATCTATGTAAATTAAACAATTATCAGTTTTTTTATCTACTTTTCATTGTTTAAAGTTTGTGAAACCCAACATCCGTAAAAGATTGGAAATTTTTACATAGGGTTTAGACTTTAGATATATGCATCGAACTCCTTTACAGGCATAGGACTTTTTGAAAATGAAACATAATTTGTTTCATATTTCAGGTTACGGTCTGGGTGCAGCTGTTGGTCTCTTCACATCATCCCTCATGCCTAACGTAACTGACCCGATGGCACAGCAAAACCAAACAGCTCGAGAAATATTGAGAGAAATGAAGAATTCCATGTTGAGTTATGCTAAAAACTTTGCCATACTTGGTGCGGTGTTTTCCGGTGTTGAATGTTGCATAGAGACAGCTAGAGGAAAGTCTGATTGGAAGAATGGTACATATGCTGGCGGTATCACTGGAGGTCTTATTGGATTAAGAGGTAATTTTTTTAATACATTCTTATTTTAAATTTTAAGACTGCCTTTGGGTTTATAGGACTATGTATCTGCCTAATTTTTCTAAATATCATTTTTTTTTCTGCAAACTGTGTGAACATAAGGTTTATTTTTGTCTTTTTTATGTAGTTTTTTTAAAAATCATGAAATGAAATCATTTTAAAAGAAATTATTAACTCCAAATTTTCATTCCAGGGGGACTGAAAGCAGGTATATTTGGAGCAGCTGGATTTGCAGCATTCTCAACAGTTATTGACTACTACATGCACCAGCGCGGCTGATGATTCCTTTATATATTATGTTATTTATTAGTAATAAATGTTTAGTTAATTATTACATCCTGATTAATTTTACATTGTAAACTTCCCCCCAAATATAAAACTATATGACAGTGACATAATTAACTTTAATGGAGTAATGATTGACAGGCAAGCTTGCCTGGATGGTAGAGGTTCAAAATAGAACACTGTTTTTAAAAATATGTTATGCTAGCTAGACAGTGAATTTGCATATCATTGCATTATATTATCTGTACGAGTACATCACACAACATGATTTTATTGTTATGGTTCTGTTAGAACAATGTGAGGCCAAGAAAAGGGGGATTTATGGGTTCATAAAAATATTTTAAATTAATTTCCTCTACACTTATAATATTTACAAATGTTCCAGAGCAACTATTTCCAGTTGGTTCCAGCCATTTACACGTAAATGGATAAAATATGGAATAAATTGGTTTGGCTCATATAATTCATATGGATTCAATTAGATTTGTAATGCTATCTTCTTATTTGGACTAATTATATTTTCATTACGTCCCATGAAAAGTATATTTTAATAAATTTATTTGACTTATCTTATTATTAACAAGGAATTTGCAAAATTTATAATATTACATCAGATCTTTCTGCCTGTATTGCTTCACCTTCATGACACTAGATGGCGTTGTCTGCAATGCAAAACTCTAATTTTTACTGGCAAAAAGACTAGATTCTGCTAACCCTCTTTTATAAAAAAGCTACATTCATGAATGACGCCACATCCGTTCAAAAAATAATCAACAAAATCAACGGACGTTTCGGCTTCATTGATCTTTTTGTGAAAAGCAATGAAAATGTGTATCGAAGACTAACTTATTTGTATATTTTTATTAATAAGTGTGTTTAAATAGCTCATTGAGTAATTAAATTAAGATAGATCCTTTCTATATAAATAAAATGAAGGATCCATTTGCAAAAGATTGTATTGATTCCCCGGCACGGGAAAGTCTTAAAAATGTTGAAGGGTGTTACAATAAAAATTTGTTTAAAAATACATCGTTTGCAAATTCACGTCGTGCCTTGCAGTCCGGCGCGGATAAGATTTCCAGAACGCTGAGAAGCGTTAGAAATACTTTCGGCAATTTGTCCCAGGTAAGTTAAGAACAATTTATTAATATTTTTGCCAATAATATATGAAACATAATATCGCACTTATTTCATTAACAGCTCAAAGGATTCCTCATCATTTTCCCTTAGTGTTTTTAAATAATAACCAAAGTGTTTAGAATAAATCGATATTCAACCCACGTATAGTCTTTCTTTCATACTGAAGTTTTTGAATGACTTCGTGTTCTATTACAAATTTGGACTATTTTAAAGTATAATCAGAATATCAGAAAGTATGAATTTTGGTTTCTTTCTAAATATTTGGGATTTTCCAAATATTCAAATCACTGGTGGATACAGATTTGATCATAAGGATTAATCCTTCATTAAGTAGGTATGTTCGATATGTTATAAAACGTTCCTTTATTTATAATTTACTGAATTAGATATAGATACATTTATGCTCACATGTACTATATTTCATATAGATTTTTATTATTTTAACGGGCTTAATATTCAATTATGAACAAAGACAGACTTAATGCCTTAGGCATTCTCTTAGAGTTAAACACAGGGTTAAAACATGAGGTGCATAAAATTGCTTTTAGTTTTTAATATGTATTTTTAATATGCTATAAATAAATTACAGCACCTGTCCATATTTACCAGTGTCATAATATACTGTCAGACTTAGTGTCCAAAGTTTTACTGAGCAGAATTGGATTTTCGATAATTTCACATTTGTAGCATAGGAAAACTTTGTGCATCAACCTTCATACACAAGAAATTTTATGTACAACCAAGCAGATGCATAGTGTGCCTTGGCAGGGCCCCATATAAAAATTAGTTTACTGGTCTTTAGGAAAAGTAAAGGCTTTATGTTAGAGGCCCCTGCGGCCAAGAGCCCTGTATAATTGATACAACAGATAGAAACGCCCCTGCAATGAATATTAGCCCAGTTGAACAGATATTATAATAAAAACAATATTTGACTAGCATTTCAGACTGGGTGGTAGACGGCGACACCGGCTAGCTGAGACAGGCTCCCCATGTAGGACTCCAACTACGCCAGTCATGAAGAAAAAACAGGTGTGTATTTGTTGTTGTTGCTAGGTAACGGAAGGAAGTTATGCTTATGGATTGTGTGCAAGTTGGGACAGGAGACTGCACCCCCCAAGAATTAAAAATCTATTATATACATATTTGATTGCCTAAGAGAACATTGGGCTAGCTGTGTTTGTGCATTGCAATAGTATCTTCCAAGTTCCAACTGATTTCGGCCATGGCAACCACTTCTGTTCTTTTAATAAACAAAGCAGTATATCCAGTCCTGAAATAGAATGACGCAAAACTTGACTATGTATGTATGTGTAAATAAAATTTATTTATATCCTAAAAGGTGGTTTGGATCCTTAACATTTACTATTACAATGTTTGCTTGACATGTATTACCAACATTTTTTATGGGCTAACAAAGCCGGAAATCAGAGGGTTTGATTAGTGCACAGAGACATATAAGTTAAAAGTAAACTGTACTAAAATCTTCTTTTATTACTACTCTGTTAATTATGAATTCACATTAAAATGCATGTTGCTAATGTGTGCATAATTCATGTGTTATTTTATCTATCTCTCAGAAATCAGTATTCAAAGTGTATGGACAACAATAATACATAAATAAAACATGTGTTGTATTGTTTCAGATCTTAGGCAGGACACCTACGAAGCTGTACAGCCCATTCGGAATAGAAACTCCTCATAGCCGTGACTTCAGAATGTCACCTTACATGCCTGATACACCGGATCATGGGTGAGTTAACATTCAAATATGTATGTGTATAGGCTTATGGCTTTACACCCAAATGCTTAGTATGAATACCCCTACAAGAATGGGAGCTAAGGCTTTAGTGCACGACATTGGCTTAGCAGGTTTCTTTAAGATATTTCTTTCCGCCGTTAAGTCATCGAAATTTTCTTCATCAACCCATATACGCCCACTGCTGAGCACGGGTCTCCTCTACCATTAAGAGGGTTTAGGCCACAGTCCACCACGCTGGCCTAGTGCGGGTTGGTGGACTACGCACTTAAGAAATTCATAAGAACTCTTAGGTGTGCAGGTTTCATCACGATGTTTTCCTTCACCGTTTAAGCTAGTGATAATTCAACGTGCATACACACATAACTTCGAAAAGCCAGAGGTGTGTGCCTGGGGTTCGAACCCGCGATCGCCGAGATTCTCGACCGCACGCCCATACCTCGAGGCCATCACTGCTTAAGTCATCTTTAAGTCATCGAAATACAAGAATATATTAAAGTAATATACGGCATAGATATGTGTTTATTACTTTCTCATAGTGTCACAAGGAATATTCAAATCGATCTAGAAGTAGAGGCCTTGATTTGCGGCCCAGAAGAATGTATTATATTTTCCAGTAGCAAAATTACTATTTACAATACTGAACTTAATTATTATTAAAGCTCCTCTGCCTTCCCCTTAGATATGCAGGCGTAAGTCTATAGTCTAATATATTTTTTATTATTTTTGTAGATTGTCGCCTAAACGTCGCAAGGGCGTGACGCATTCCTGGCATCTCCTGGCAAAGAAGAGACCTCGAGCCCTCTTCCATTGAAGAATTTTCAACAATAATAGCAATACGCACAAACTGTATCCCACCGCTTAATGTAAGACTGGCTTTATGAAGGATGTGCATCAGCTTTATTTATACCAATGGTGCCAACATAATGAAGTGAAAACGGTTACATACGATTTTTTCTTTACTAAAAAGAATGATTAACATGAATGATGATACAATTAATGTGTCATGAATTTGATAGTCAGGTTTAGTTACAACTACATCAGTAGGTTTTGCTCAACGATATTTTTTGTATATAAAAAATATTAATGCAAGCAATTAAAAATGTTGGAAGCGTGTGACGGTGCCGGACGCCATCACACGAAATGAAACAAACAAGTGTTATTATAATAATTGCCACATTTTGTAACGAACGTTGTAAAAATTAAGTCAAATTTTGCGAATTTTTTGTAATATAATTTATACACAGAGTCCCGACCTGTATCTTCTATTTAAAGATATACATATAATATTTTTATCACAATTAATAATTCAAATCCAACTAAAAACTCATTTCCTTATTTCAATCGATTGCACATATAGTTTTAAATCGTGTCGTTAACTACTAACTTCATTCTTATAAAAAAGTATTGGTATAAATAAATCTGATTGCCTGTTATGCGTGACTTGAAAATACTACATTTATGAATAAGGATTGTTGGTATTTTCAAGTCACGCACGAGATTGTCAGATATTCGAATGGTGCTATCGTATATCTTATAATTTGCTGCGATTTAACATTATGGTATTACTAGACGTAAGGATTTTCGACTGTCTCGTTTTTAATTTATTATAGTGGTAACAAGAAAATAAACCAATTTCTCATTTTAAATTCAGTTGTATCGGAACGTCGTGGTTCATCGCGAACGGATTAAAGAAAGAAGATTACACGACTCTGCCATTAAAAATTCCTTAACGTCTAATAACTTACTTAAAAAAATATGATTCCCACGACGCATCAAAACTTGATATGACGTGGGATTCAATTTATTATACACTGTATGAGGCTATTTTATTGTACTTTTTACGTATTTTGTAATTTATACGATCAGATGTATGGTTCAAAACTTATTTATCACCACTATTTGATATAAAATTAATTTGATTTTACTAATCCGGTTGTCGGAGTTCTCAATATCTCTAATGTAATCGAACAACTGCATATCCAGTATTATAAATGCCAAATTGTATTGCTTGTATTTCACGTCTTTTTACATATATTAGGTAGTTTTTATTATTATACATACGGTAGGTTTTATACTATCGCGATGTTGCGAGGATAAACGTTGTCTGTGTTTTCTACCAAGGTTTTGATTCAGAAGTAATTGGTATGACTCTCTTGACTATGTATTTAAACATTTGAAAATAGACCAAGATCCTTTGGTTTAAGTTAAATGAATTTTGGTTGACTTATTATTATAATACTAACCTAAGTAACTTCAGTTGTTTGCAGTTAAGTTTTCGTCAGGGTTTTTTTCTCAAAATTATCGTGGAAAGAATAGTTTTTAAGTGACTTTGAAACCTACATTGCGAATTTTAGCAACCAAAACTGCAGGTAGAAACGAGTTATGCAAAATACTCTATCGTAATGTTTATCCTATAACATCGTTATACTACGCTTTGTTCTGTGACAATATAATAGAGACTACTATATTAAGTATAGAGATGGGCGTTTTAAAAACAATTTAATGAAACCATGTATGGAAATCAAATATAATAATGTTATATCTGTGCTGAACAGAGGGCATAGACAAAAGCGTCTTTATAGTAAGCGTTGAGGCAACGAAAAGGACAATGTCCGGAAATGACATTAAATATGTCATTGTTGACATTACAAATGTCATTTTCATAAATTCTTTTCGTTGACAGTCACGTTTATGCAAATGATGCTCTTGTTTAGAAAACCGCCTCTACAACTGATTTTTTTGCCTTTGTCAATGAAACTATATGGTGCAGTGTCACTTATAATACATATCGATTTCATTGATATTTTACTCATAGGCATCGTTGACAAGAATAATACAAAAACGCCCAACTCCATTCATACGTATATCGTCGGCGCGTGATATTTGTTTTTAAATTTAATAAAAAAGTTACGGAATTGATTTTGAAACTGTTTAACGCTCTCTTTCGCAAATTAGATTTAATTTTTGAACGGGTAAATTTGGATGGGTGTATTGTGCTCAAGAAATTGATAATAACTTTTGTCATCTTGTAGTTGGAAAGTAATTTTAACTAATCTTTATCACATTTGAAATAAAAATCTTTTTATTTTTACAACAAGTTTGTAAACATACGTTGCGTTCGATATTTTCTTGTTATGTTGGTATGGGTATACCATAATGCCAACCTAAACATAACTGATGAATTTTAAAATGCGAACTAGTTTGGTGAAACTTCATTGGGAGTTTGAACTTTTAATTTACTGTTACCCGTTTGAGGATGTTTGTGGTTTATTTTAGCTTTAATATATTTTAAATAAGACTTTTTAAATACACGCACTGTATTATTTATTTATTACAAAAAACAGACACTCCAAGTACAGTTCACTTTTCAAAAATAAAAAAAAAACTGTTTTTAGGTATAAAAATGAAATAAGCTGGTAAATATTTTAATATTTATGAATTTTAAGCAGCACTCGAACCTGTGACCGTACACTTATGAGAAATGTTACATTGCATCTACTGTTCTTGGAGTCGCATACTATTTCTATACGGTATTTGTTTTTAAGTACTTAATTTTGTTTGGTACCTGCATTATTAGGCTATTTGCTATTATAAACATTTTCTTACATATTGTTGTTTTATTTTAAAACTCGCGATCCCCTCTGACTTCTCCGTTTGCGCATATCTTATGGTAAGTATTTGCTATTTTTATCTGTCCACATACAGACCATTACTGGGTATTGGGGCACGCTGGCCTAGTCCGAGAAACTATCATTTACGGGCTGCTACTGAAAACCCTAAAAAAAGATATTAAATCGCTATCCGACTCAGGAGTCAAATTTATTTTTGAAGCAATAAAAATATAATAGAATATTGAAAATTGACAGTACCAATATTTATAATATTTCGGGATCAACCGATGATAGGCAAGCTCAGTCCTGTATAACGTAGAATAGAAATTATAATTCGGCATTAAGTCTTTGTCATATATTAACCAAACATTATAGGATACTACCTATATACCACCACACGCCCGCCACTGTGCTCCAGGGTCAACAGCGGCACGCACAGTAATGACGCTCAGCGAGTCTAAAGGGACCTAATTAGTCATGATCCCGTAACGAAGATAATCAGATAAAAGATATAAAGAAAGTTTTCTACTGCCTTCGACAACCGGTTTTGCTGCTGTAAATAAGGTACATGCGCCTAATAAGGCCCATTTTTTGTATTTGTTAAATAATTGTAAAATGATTCTTTTTTTATGAAAACAAACTTTATCACAAAATTCTTTATTTATTTATGAATAAAATTAATGTACAAATCAACAAGTTTAATTAAATTTTTAAACAAAAACAATAGTTTTTAAAAACCTCTAAATTGGGCCTTTTTAGGAACATAGGTCCTTAACATAGCCCGATATCAATCAAGTAATTAATAAGTGCTATCAAAACAAACAACACGCTTATACTGAAATATTACCCTAAATTACGATATTCTTAGCTAATCAGTTTCTCACAATAGTTTTTTTGGTAAAAAATTGGGCTGTGGGCCATCTTAGGCTTAGGAAAACTTAATAAACGTATAAAACTAAAATCTGTAAATAAAATCAATAAACAACATTTTTCTGTTATTATTTTACCGATAATTAATATTATAAGCAACAATTTCTAAAACAATTGACAAAATATTTTTCTTTATAATTTCGGTGGGCCTTATTAAGAGTGTAAAAAAGTCTGTGAAATTTACTTATATTTTAGTACCATTCTGGGCATAAAAAGTTCTCTAAATAGTTCTTAGTTAGTCCGACACATTCTTCGTGGTATTAAAAAAAAATATTAAATCTAAAATTTGACCAAAAAAACTCATTTTCTTCAAAAAAATATGACATCCGTAGTAATAAGGCCCGGGCCATCTTAGGAACCCCTGTGATGGGCCTTTATAGGCACGTTACCCGGTAATAATATCAACTTCTTTTGAATTAAAATTAACAAATAATTAAAACAACACTTAGCTTCTTAGGAATGCCCACAAATCAAAGTAACTTTATACATAAAAGAAATTACACAAATAATTAGTTTTTCAAATGAAAATTAAAAAATATTTTGAACATGAGCTTATAAACTGATAGCCGTTTGCAACGTGTTTAACAAACTGCCAAATACAACTAAGATGGCGACACCCTACCTTTCAAATACACTTGCAGTTTTGTCTAAGGCATTAATAGAACATGGGTGCAAAATTTAAACTAATTCTACTTAGTAACTTCTAAAATTTCGAAAGTGGGCTATCTTAGGAACCGGGCCATCTTAGGCGTAGGTACCTTATATAAATTAGAAACTGGATAACACACTTATAGTAGATTAATATAAAACACAAAGGTATGGGTAGTTTGCCGCACTAGGCCAGCGAGGTGGACTATGGCCTTAACCCTCTCAATGGTAGAGGAGACCCGTGTCCTGCAGTGGTTGATGATGATCATAAAGATGACATATGTAGGTATAGTTTTATCTGCATAACATGTTGGTTCTATGGCCGTAACTTTGAAGTGCTGAGTAAATTTAATCTTATCAACATCATAATTCTGATAAAATAAATAAGTATACGCATAAGCAGCATTCATTTACAATATAATTGGATACCTATAAGTATTTTCTATTTCCTTTGTGATTTTTTTTGGAGGGAAATGAACAACCCTTGTTTCCAACTCCTCCTTTATATGTCTTCTGAGTAACTTCGTTGCGGGGTCATGACAAATTAGGTCCCCTTTGATTCGCAGAGCAAGTGCTCAGCGTAATACTGTGCGTGCCGCTGTTGATCATGGTACACAAGAGTTGTAGTCGAGGGTGTATAGCGAGATAGAGCCAAAAAATATTTCCATACTTGGACCCGCGTCATAACTTCACTAGTACTACAAAGTTTTGTATTGATTTTTCTGTCATGTTTTCTCAGTGACTGTATAAAATCAGGAAATTGACTCACTCGGTTAACAGATTACAGAAGAAAGACAGAACTATAGTGACGTAAAAATGGGATTTAGAAAATAATATTTTATTCATACTTACTGTGCTATTTCACGTCATTTACCACCTGCGAACATACTAGCTTCTTTAATAAAATATTCTCTGATAAATTCTTTAGCGAATCTGATACGAAATGCACTTCATTTAAGTCGGTTCTTAATCATGATAATCAATACATTGTGTTATCGGTTAACCGTTGGATTGGTTCCGTTATCAGTCGCTTTTCCTATTCCGTCTGGGTCTGATCCGTCTGGCTCATTTATAATCTAATATTAAGTGCTTTAATAAAATATGTAAAGAAGTGCGCACATTTTGAAGTAGGACTATGTATTAGTGACGTTAAAGAATAAAAATAATGGAAACACAAAGTGCTAATCCTGATACCAGTGATAAGGCGAGCGCATTGTCCGCACGCCTAAAGAATTTTGAGTCAACTATATTGAGTAAATATACAATCGATGAAAGATTTTCGAAATCAGAAGATTATAATCAGTTTTATGCTGATATTCTTGGATTACTGATAGAAGAAAATGAATTGATCGCAAGTTGCAGAAAATTAAAGCTGCTTCTCACACAAACTGCAGATACTAATGTAGATAAAAGTGTTCTAACACCAAGCGAGGGAACGTCAGATGAAACAGTCAGCGTTCTTTGCTCATCTGATACATTTATGGAATCAAAAGAAAACATCAACCCAACTGCGCTGTCTGAAGATGCACAAAAACGGGCTAGTAAAGAAGAAAATAGCATAACCATTAAAGGTCTTCAACCGAATGAGCATATGAACAGGCATTATTTACGTGATTGTCAAGATTTTAGGGGCGATGAAGATATTCTATACTTGAGTATTTCTGATTCAGAGAGTGAACATTTAGAAGATGATGGAAGTATTCCTATTACTTTTTCTGAAAATATAAATAATCAAGACGAAACAAGTAATAACGAAAAAGCAAGTATTGCTGATAATCAAAATACACATAAAAAAAGTGATAATCACAGTACGGGCGGTGAATATAAGTTAAAGGACGATGATTTTACTAGAGTATGTTTCACTTATCTTACAAAAAGATGTAACAACAGAATGTGTAAGTATAAACATATACATCCAAACAGGGACCACATGAAAAAGATACTAAAAAAGCTGAACGAACAAAGGCTTTTGAAATTAGTAAATAATAAAAGACTCTATAAAAAATACGCAGATTGTTTTGCTGAAACGCTTTCGTTGAGGCGTTTTACTAAGGATTTGATTTTACTGACCGTGGGAGTATTGATTGACGAAGCAGAGCTGCCGAAAGAAGTAACAGATAGCGTGGTGAAAACTACGTTGCTCCACTTGAATGATAATATAATTGAATTAAAGAAATACAAAAAATATTTCTCTAAGCGTTCTCGTATAAAAAAGCTAATATTCCGCTTATTGAACAGCTTGTTACAATATAAATCTTTATATAAACGAAAAAAAGCGTTTGTGTCGCTTATTAATTTCTTAACTTCTAATTCTGAATACGAGAATGTTAAAGTATCTCTAACAGAGAAATTTATTGAGAAAATTTGTAATGAACCTTATGACAAATGTATAGCAGAAGGATTGATAGATATGATCAACTGCACTAATAAAGACATATTTAATAGTTCTGCGATAAAAACCTTTGAAAAATTCATATCTCCAAATGAATCTGTTTACAAAAAGTATTTATTGTTAAAAGAAAATCGAATTACTAAGTATGCTCATAAGCATATGGATGCAACAGCGCACCAAAATATAACGTCATTACACTCCGTAAGTAATATAATATCTATATGAGATATAATTCATAATTATCTTTGTATTGTAAAACAAGATATTGAACATAAGTAAATATAAATAGTAAAATAGTTAGCTCTTATACGACCCTTTGCCGGACCACCTTTACAATTGAACGGGGTTAGGCCATAGTCCATTGCTTAATTTTTTTTCCCCATTAGAAAAATGTAAGCGACAGCGCGGTAACTGGAATTGTGACCGAAAACAGTCGTGATGGCCCCGACATTTAGGCACACGGTCGAGAAATTAGACTAAGGTGTGGTGGACTAAGGCCTACATCCTCTCAGTTGTAGAAGAGACCATTTCCAGGAGAGATGCATATGGGCTGACGATAAGGCTTAGACCCTAATAAGTGATTCTCCTACCTATCCAATTTTTTACACGTGTAACCTAAATATTTACTTTAGAATAGTATTTAATTTATATGCTCTATTTACATTATTCAGGATAATAAATTGCATGAAAGCGACACAGAGATGTTCGGCACTTCGCCCACGTCCGACAGAAATGACCCACGAGACCTACCTGGTCCAAGCAGACGACACGAAAACAATATCAACAGTGACAGAAAAATGCAGACGAACCAACAATTTGCGGGAGAACGCCATTTCGTGGAGGATATTACCAACAATATCGACGCTAGTTCTCATAGAATTTCCTACTATCCAAATGCCCGGAAAAAATATTACAATCAAGACAAATTGGTCTACATATATAACTTAAGAAATAATTGTAGGAAAAAAGACTGTCAGTTCGCTCACAGACACCCAAATAATGAAGACATGAAAACATCATTAATGCAAATAAATGAAAAAGAGATATTACGACTACTCGAAGACAAAGAATTAGTGGCAAAATACGGTAAATGTTTTGCCATCGCTGCGTTTGAAAGACGTTTACCAAAAGCGCTAATGAAACTCGCTGTAGAAACCCTGAAATCAAACACAAGTATGGAGGGTGAAGTAAAAACTGAAATATTGAATAAAACGTTGCAATATATTAACGACTGCAATGTTGATGTTAAGGATTGTAAAGAATCTCTAAATTATGATATAAAAGGCAAGCAAGTGCGCGTGTTACTTCTTGAAGAAATATTGCGCAGTCAGTCATTCGGCTCTTTGAAAATGGCTTTTCAGTTTTTGATTAATTTTATAATAAATCATAATGGAGCATTTAGCATTACTCTAGCTGAAGATATTCTCAAAAAAGTTTGCTCAGCCTACGATCATAGATTGGCGTCTGATTTTATAAAAATACTGCGTTTTACTTCTCCCAATTTATTGAGCCATGGCCTTATGGCTGACTTCGAGCAGTTGTTGAAATCAAATAAAGAACTTTATGACAGCTTTAATGAGTTGAAAAACACTATTGATTATGTCCCAAGATTAGATAAGGAAACCAGCGATATACCTGGTACCACAGAAATCATCGCTCCAATCCGCGCGTCGCATTCTCCTTCGGAAAATCGGGTATGAAAATATTTTAATAATTCGCATTTTGCATGGACAGGATTTCATAGGGTTAGCATTAGTCTTTAAGGTTTTAATGTCTATTTTTTAAACGACTTTTGAATTTCACATAAATTTTACAAAACCTATTAGTTTTACATAGACACCAGTCTATGTTCGTAAATTGAATATGGGTATTCACATAACCTCAGCTAACTTTTTTTAATTTCTAAATTAAAATTAACTACTTGCTGTTCATAATAATGGATGAATATTGAAAAATGAAAACTATATTTTAGGTTCAACCTGGTCCAATACTGGAAAGGAAGACTAAACGCAAAGCCAGCACTCGAGTTCTACAACCGATCAACAGACCAGCTGCGCCAAGTTTTGTAGACACAAGTATTATGAAAACGAAAAAAAAGAAAATAAAGGTATAATTTTTTTTGAAAATTCCTTTTACATTCCGATCAAGCAAGCTCTTTGAAAATTAAGCTCACTAGGACATTTGCCTCCTTTCCCATAAAAAAAATAAATATTAGTGACTCAAAACACCCAGAAAACCGTTTGTAGAAACGTCATCCATCAGACATTAAGTCTATTGTGCCTGGGTCAAAACCTGCGAAGAGACTATTAGTACCTATTTAGGCAAAACATTTTTGTCTCGGAAACTGTATCAGTTCTTTTCCCAAGTACTCGGTTTTTCTGATGTTAATTGAATTGTGCCTTAATTTCAGATTCAACCATGCCACTGGGGCCCCCCTATTACTTCAAAAGGAGCCTCTGCGGAAGGTAAAGACACAAAACAATCGAAAAACTAATGGACAAATCTAACATTAGTGTCGTGATTCGTGTCTTAATGCTTTAAAATAGTATATAATATGTTACTGTAAAAGCTCGAACTACGGTAAATCTTAAGATTCAAGTGTAAGTCTTAGAACTTACCGATATGAGTTGGTAAATGTAAGTATTTCTGAAAATACGACGATTTTTTAGAGCTTTTACCATTCGATTTCAGTATATGCTAGGTCTTACCACTGTCAGCTGGTAGATGTTGGTTTTAGTAAAAAAATAATAAGTAATTCTTAATTATTTACTTTGATGAACTATTAGACAAAAGAGGTACATAGTATTCTAAAGGTATCACATGATAGTAATAAGCACAAACTAATACCAACTTATTTAAATTATTTTGAAAAAACACATAACATACGCGTATATCTCTGAATATCTCAATCTCTATCATATCTATCTAACTGAATGAGTACTTCTCTATTTAGAATTTAACAACGAAATACAAACATAATGCTTACATAAGCTAGTCTAACTTAATAAGTATGTTTCTTATTATTTAGTTTAGAAGTATAAAAAGACAATCAAATGTAATTGATTAATAGGTAAGGTACTTAATAAAACATTTCACTTGTTACAACACGGGTTGCTACCCACAAGTACAAGTCGATGCGCTGAGCACGTTATGACATGTTTTGTTTTTCAACATTTCATCATCATCATCATCATCATCAGCAGCCAATATTCGTCCACTGCTGGACATAGGCCTCCCCCAATGACTTCCACCGAGAACGGTCGGAAGCCTCCTGCAGCCAACATTTTTTTTCAACATTTACCGTGCCGTTAATGTAAGTCCTAAGACTTACCAACAGAATGGTGGTAAAAGTTCGAATCGCAAATCTTTTTGGACATTAACCATTGGGAATTGGTAGATCTTAGGTTTTACTGGTATATCTTAGGATTTGCTGCAGTTCGAGCTTTTACAGTAACATATAAACTATATAGAAAAGTTCGTTTTTCCAAGTTAAGGAACATAGTATTTCCTGGGAGTATTAAATAAATCAGTATTATTGATACCTAAATGAAATAAAACACCGCTTGGCACTAATTATTCACAATAACTGCTACTCGTTTTCTAATTCATTATGCTTCAGAAACTTCTATATTACTTGAGTGTATGTGAGCATTCAAATATTACATTTATTAAATACCAAATCATATGTAATAATTTTAGATCACATTAATAAATTAAATAAATGTAGTGTTTGTTTCCCGGTATATTATTAATAAAAAAGTTTATCAAGAAATTAAAGTATTTGATATCGAACATTCATATATTTACATTTCCTGTACATTAATTAGAAAAATATTAAATAACGAAATTTATACCCAATTATATTTTACACAAAATTCCAAACACAAAAAATTTAACTCCGAAACACAAATGATTAAAAAATAATCAGTCCGCGAACAAACTACGCTAAAAAAAGTATCATGTATGAAGGGGTGAAATATTATAACAAATTACCAAATAATATGAAACAAGCTAAATCTATTACAGTATTTAAAAAATTACTCTAAACATATCTATTAAAATATAAACTAAACTACGCTTAATTAACTGTGGTACTGCGCTCACGGGACCGACGATGCCACATCTAGCGTAATGCTGCGAGGATTGTTTTTTGTCGGTTTGGCCACTTGGATTCTTAATTTTTGGATTGTGTTCGTCTAAATGTTTTACACCTACCCTGTTTAATTAGTTTTTGTAATTTTTTTTTACTTACCATTTGTTATTTTTTATGTTATTTTAAGCGATAAGCGAATAATGTATTGTTCATGAGAAATAAAGTTCTTAAAAACCTATTAATACCGTTGCATTCTCACTTATAACATCAGTCTGTATTGAGTCGTAATTGAATAAACATGGAATATGTCGACTTTTTGGATTTTATTTCTGACTGCAGATAAAATTATCAAAAAACGCTGATAGAAAGGACTCGTTTTCATCTTTTGCAGTATATCCCATTGTACATACTTAATCCCACGCTCGTATTCTCTGAAGGTTTATGTAGAGTTTGCACTCAAATTTCGTCAATTGTCCTACGTAAAAAGGAACGTGCCAATTAACATTTTCGGACATGTTTCCAAACTCCGAGCTACTGAGAATTTCCTAATAAAATCTCCCTGATATTACACGATTCCTGAATCGAACCCAAGGTCCCTAGATCGCACGCTACTAGTATGTGACTTTTAATTTCGTTTTATATAAATATTTAAATTTTGATATTATATTTGGCACATATAATACTGGTTTAGGAATAAGGAAAGAAAAAAAAATATTTTCCTTTATAATTATGTAGAATACTGTTTTTTTTAGTTCCGTGTGGGGACATGGAAAAATAGGGGTATTTTGCGAAACACCTTGTTGAATGAAATAACAAAATATTTTCTCATTTGTTTTATTACTAAATTATGAGTTTCAAATTATGAAACACGACATATTGTTTTTTTATCAAAGTAACAACAAAAATACTTATAATTAAACATAACAGATCTGCAGGAAGCCAAAAATATCCTAACTTAATTTGCAAGACTAGTTAGTATTTACGGGACATACCAAGTACAAACTCATATTACATTAAAGAACTGTCAATGTGACAGTTCAAAATGTCAAACTTACGGATTAAAAAATCAGTCAAAAGACTTGTCTTCAGCCGTCATTGAAAATAACTCATGTTTAAAAAAAAACTTACAAATGAACTGATAAAGCTAACCGTTAATTTTTTTAGATAAGATTTTTGACAACAGTCGATCATTACAGACGTGAAAAATGAACGATAATTCGATGAAATAATCAAAATGAACTTAAAATAACTATATATGGTGTTCGTCATCCATTTAGCATGCATAACTGTTATCTGTGGAACAAATATTACTTTTACCGACAACAAATAGTAAGTTAGCGTACGGATCCCACAACAAACAAAGAACTTACTTTAAACTTTTACTTAACACGAGAACTAAACTTTAAAGTAATTAATCGACATAAAATTTCTTATATATTTATACTATATACAATATATCCTTATATTTGTATATACAATGTAAAAGTGAATCACAGTAATGATGACATTACTAACAACTGTACTATTAGGACGAAGATGTAAGGATATTTACATAAATAATTCAGCTTTTTAATTATAGGTAATTATTTGTGTTAAAAGACCCTCCAGCAAGTTGCTTGTCAGTCTTAAAGAGTAGAAACATAATTTCAAATAATACACTTTTCCATGACAATATCGAGCCATTACCGCCAAATTATCGTAAGCGACACTTTTGTCGAAAATATTATACATTTTAGTCAACGCTGCGTGCCTATGCAACAATCTATACAAATACATATATATCTTATTAGGAGAACAAAGCGCCATAGGATTCAAAAATATTCTTCATCTCAAGTTTATCAACAAGCTCATTCGATGAGCAATTTGATTTCAAAAGACAAACATAATGTGTATTTGGAGATTCTATAGTAATTGGATTAGAATATAGATTATTAATGATTTGAAGAGTAAAAATAGTATGACATCTATAAAAGAAAGATAGCAACCAGCATAGCTCCATTTCTACCTAAATTAAACATCTTTATTGGGTTATCTCAAAACACTTCAAAACGAATAGTTTGATTCATTGGTAACTAACTAAATATTTACCTTATAAAAATTCTCCCTACCAGCATGTCAACCGATTACGAAGTCATATATATTCCAATACAACACAAAGAGACTTGTCACAACATTGTTGAAAAAGACCAAAATATATTAACGATCTATAAAAATCCTTTATAACAAAGACAAATGAATATCTATTACAGTGAATTGAAAAGTGCGAAAGGGACAAAACGATAGTGCGATGTTTTCTCTCAAGCTGTCATACAGACTGATTTTGATCACACATAGATGTTACTAAAATCGTAATCATGACCGAAAAAATACTCACAAAAGTAGTAATTAGACTTGAAATCAATCAAAAATTAACTTTCTTGTAGAAAGCAAAGAGACTATTTTTATATATCTTTTCTTAGACGGCTTAATCAGTTATTGAATAATACAGCCAATAGCAAATTCTCTTGCATCTATTTCTATAAAGGCGATTTTTATTAAACTTACTTTCCAATGAATATTTTTTTTTTAATTATTTTAATATCACGTGCAGAGCTTTTTTTGCAAAAATATCCATACAAGAATTAAATTTTAGACATAAAAGGAGGTATGATATAATGTCTTGCCATTCAAATGCTGTTAAATGTAAATATTTTCTTTGTACTGTTATGTCCATTTTTTGTTTTTTTAATCTTAGCATATATTATGTATAATATAAATGCTTAAGTTGTATTACAAATGATTGGTTACATCTGACAGTTTTAAGTGTATAAAATAACATTATAATTATTGGTGACAAAACTTTATCTTATGGACAGGTTTTACAAAAATATGTATTTTACTTTGTCAACAGACCTGTTCTCGGTATTATCGAACTGTCAAACATCAGAATAAGAAAGAATAGAATATTTTATATTTATTTACAGCAAATATAAATTGTTTTTTTTTTTTTTATGTTATCCCTAATTATTATCTGTGAAGGAAAACATTGTGAGGAAACTTAAACATTCTTAGAAACTTCTTAAGTGCGTATTCCGTCAATCCATCCTAGGCCAGTGTGGTGGACCCAGGTCTTAAAAAACCCTCTCAGTTGCCAAGAAGGCCCGTGCCCAGTGTAGGACATATATCGCACTAGTAATACCATAGTGCTGTAACTCAAAAAAGACGATTTTTTAGAATCAACGAAAAAATAATTTGTCACTTCCTGTAATAGGCACAAATATAATGAATGTTTTATGTGTTTTTGGAATGAAATTTAAGACATTACTTTTTACAAATTAAAAATAATAATAAAAATAGGGAACTAAAGATGACACAATATTGGGATGGTAGGTTAGACATCCGGTAAGTCATGGATAATGTCTTAAAAAGTCTTATATCGTGTTCATTTTTTCCATTAATCCAATGACGATTTTAATGACTTGTGAGGAATTAAATTTTACGTTTGATTATAGTGTTATGTCAAATTCGATATTTGTTGAGTTACCACACTATTGTATTACTAGTGCGATATGGGCTGATTATGGTTACAGTTAAACTTACATATAGTAGGGAATTGTATCTATACCCTAAAAATATATGTTACATTCCAGTAATATTTCTAGACATGCATAACGAAAACAGATTAGTTGGCAAGTCAATGGCACTCTCATAACAATTCTTCAATTAACAAAAAGAACAATTTTACTTTCAGATTTCTTATAGACAACTAGACATTGGAACATTCACCTTATTTGAAATGCATTTCAAATCTGTGGGAAGCACTCTCAGTTTAAGAACATGTATACAATAAGGCATGTTATTTTTGTTTATAAAAATAATCATATTAAACTAAGGCCAATTGTCCTATATTAAAAAAATAAACTTTTTAACCGAATTTACTTTACAAAGAAAACTTAATCTCGCTATTTTTTCTAGCTAAAACATATTTATGAAATGCTACATATATAACTCAGTGTTACCAAATAGACTCAGAAAAAAATGGGTATTTTGCACATATGAATACGCATACTTTGAGAATTTTGACGAAAATTATTTGTGAATATTGTTTTAAAACAAGAGTGTCTTCCGATTTTAAAAATTCACTTCACATTGTTGTCTTTGTACAATTCAAAGATAGTATTACTGGAAAACTATACAAAAAAAGTTTGATGTCTGCATGTACACTTAGATATAGTTATTACAATATGTCATATTTTTGCACTTTGTACAAAATATATATGTATCTACAATAAGAATATACAACTATCAGACAGAGTATCCAGTCTATATGTTTTTAACAACAAGTAAAATTTTGAACACAAAATAATGAAACAGTAATATTTTTTATTAAAGTATTTACACAATGTGGGACCTTTTTGTGCCAAAACAGGAATCCTAGCTTTCCTAGATTTTTTTTTATATCATATGGTAACATTTTTCTTGCTTTTTTGAACTGTATATTATCTATGGGCTTTCAAAATTTCTTTTCTTAAATCAAAACAGATAACAAAATTAGCTTTTTGTTTATAATTTTTGTACTGAACATTGATAAATAAATCAATCATGACAAAATAAGTTGTTACTATCTCAGTTCCAAAATCAAAAATTGAAAAACCAAACTACACCCTTTTATAGACATTTCATTCATTGACCTAATTTAAACTATATTATTATAGCTTTAAAGTCCAAATGTAAGATTGGTTGATAAGTACGCCATTTAAAAGCTGATAAACCATACTGGTTAGTCAATTTTGAATACCTACAATAGTAAAGCTAAACTTTGTAGGACATGCACTCTTAATACAGTAATCTATTGGTAATAATACTCAAAAACCACAATTTTTTTTTTCTTTTGATGTTCTTTAGGAGTTTTATACCCTCAATTGATATTTTCGAGATTTTCATTATTGTTATATATCGATAAAACTTTGGCTAAATATACTATACCTTTATATCAACTTAATAAAACTTTAAACCGTTTTATTATTGCTAGAAGTTTCGAGGCGGCCGAGGTCGATAATTCTGAAACATAATAATTAAAATATTATATATTTTAATAAATAAATACATCAGTCAACATAGTTCTGGCATCACAATAAGACTTTTTCCGTCTCACATATATCCGTACCCGAAGTTTTTATAGATCAAACATTTGTCTATAACATACATTACTCAAGCTTTTATTTCCAATTCTTTTTAAATCCCATAGAAGTTCGACTAAAATCAGTTTTCGTATACGCGTTTAGTCTGTTACTGAGATTTGACTCGGGAATCAAACCCAATACTTCTTAATTGCAGGGCATGCGCATAATATGTCAGCGTAGGAGGTACCGTGACAAAAGGCAAGGCTAAAAAACTAGGTGCTAAAATTGATTTTAAATCATCTAACATATCTCCAGTGATATCGATAATTCTCTCACAATTCTTGACGTTCTCAAATAACATTATATATTGAAAGAACATATACAATCAGGTTAATGGATGTAAGTAAATGTATACAACATGTAACATTAACATATCTGTAACGAGTTTTGTCGATCATTTATTAGCAATAATCGACTTACATGACCATCGCAATTCACAACTCTACTTTTCATTGACACATTACCCATTATATTAAAACTATCGAAAATTCACAAAACCTAGACAATATTATATACATCGATAAAGTACCTGAGTCAACCCAAAATATAGCTATAATCGACTAACGGGACCATCGGAAATCACAACACTATCTGTCAACGTCACATTACCCATTATTAAAACTATCTACAATTCACAACATATTTATACCCTATTCACCCCATTATTTCTTAGTGATAATCACATGGCTTAATTGCCATTTATTAGTTCAATTACATACAATATGCGACGTCCTGTAGTTATATCGGTGGCCGCGTTGCCTAAACACTGGTCTTGCGAATAGATTTGGCGATAAAAGCGATGGCAGCGGGGTTGGAGCAATGTGCCTCCACTGATTAAACTTGTTACTCTTCCAATCTCCATTTCGATGCGGCGTTGGGGTGTTGTAACACGTTCGCGTAATGGTCACAGTCCTGTTTATAGAAGCCTCCGATATTGGATTATTTTGCTGAAAGAAATTAGTCAGTATTTATTATGGAATTGTGAAGAATTTTTTAGGTGTGTAGTCTACCAACACTACCACCACTAAGGTATAAACTAGGGTACTCAACCTTTTTTAGTTCATGCCCCAACGTAACTTTTCAAAATATTTTTTGCCCCCCGTACATAATTTTTAACCTTTAAAAATTATCGTCATACACACATCATGACGAGTTCTATTTTAAATTACCCTCCTTAACTATCAAATTGTTCCCCTGTGGGGCATTGGCCCCACGTTGCGAAACACTAGTCTAAACCCTTTTAGTTGTAGAGGAGGCCCATACTCAAAAGAAGGATGTATATGGGCCGATGATGACGAAGTAAGCACACATCTGTCTACTATTACTAACTTCGTGTCATACGTTATGCTACAGTAGCGCCACGCTGGTCGGTTTTTGTACTACTATTTACCATGTACAAGCTATCTATCTATCAGCTGTATTGTTTTAAGATGGGCTTCTCTCAAACATTATGCCTTAATTATAACAGTCGTTTATGTATTGTAAAAAACTTCTATTGTAAAAAATATAAAGACTAATATGAAATTTATTGGCACTCAACATTAAACCAGTCTATTTACGCGAAACATATTAGCAACAAAATTAAAATCACTTACCAAAGTGTCGACGTTCGTTGTGTCCGGAGAAGTGTACCTTTCCTCATCATTGTTAGTACAATTTACATTCAACGGTTCTAAGTTCACAGCTTTAGGTGAAGCCGTTGGGCCGACCATCACAGGAATCGGCACATGTTGATTTTTAACCGCCAAAAACTCGTCCAACCACGGAATTTCTACTGTTCTTAAACGTGCTTCGAAAGCCGCCATTATCTTTTGATTAAATATAATTGGATCTGTATTTTTGACTATGTTAAACATGGCTCGTAGTAACGGTTCTTCTGAAGGTAGAACACAAATTCTCTCCAATAACGAAACCACTACATTCATATTAAAAGTCTGTTGGTGCCTCACCATAACATTGGTTAAATTCGTAAACACATACTTAAAACGTGTGAAATTTTGCGAATCAGCGATCACACTCATCAGTACGTGACTAAACAGCGAGTTTTCATCTATGGGACAATTCAAAAGATCTTCATAAACCACCAAACCGACATTGTTCAGTGCCTCAAGGATGTATTCCAAAACTTTGTTTTGTAATTTCATATCTAGGTGGTTAGGCTTGAATGCTATTACGAAATCTATAGCCATCTCAACGAGGTTCCTTATCAAACCCCTTCTGAAGCATTCTTTGACGAAGCTCATGCCATATTTGCGTCTCAGGTTCAATCGCATTCTCATATACGCATACTCCTTTATGAACGACTCTTCGCTCAACGTGATCAACCAGTTTTCCACCTCGGAAATGGATAGACCCCTATGCGTATACGGACATCTTTGATTCTTGCAAGCGTTCACCAAATTTTGGAAACACATGCCTTTGAAAATTTCGCTCTGATTTTGCTGTTGTGGATGAAATATGGACGTGACGCGAAGTGGACTAATTTGATTTGAAGTTTCTGTATTTTCAACACTATTGCCTAGGATGTTACAGACTCCTGTGGCATCATCGCATGACATCTCTTCAATTTCACCTTCGGACACTTCGGCGCCACATTCGGGTTCTTTATATATGGAAGTGGAATCAGCATTTTGTTTCTCACAGACATTCTTTATAACAGCTTCTGTATCTGTGGTTTTTGTAGGTATGTATTCTATTGGTTCAGGCGTTTGTGAAGTTTCCAACGGCTGAGCTAAGTCCTCTCCATTCATCGTGTCTATTTCATCAAAATCATCTGCTCTACTAGGCGAACTGTTCAAATCATCGGATTTAGAATCTATGCCAGTGATGCTCTCCGCAAATATTGACAAAGCATCGTCATCCTCTTCATTATGATCAAATGACGTGCAATTGAAATTATCCAAATTATATTCACCATCATCTGTGCACAGACTCGGGGTTTTTGGTGAGTATAAATATTCCGCATTTTGATTTAATAATACATTGTCTTTTGATATAGGATTGTCGCTACTATAATTATCTTCGGGGAGTTCGGACGCATTAAGCCTTTCATCCAAGTTATCTACATTCTCCGGAGGTCTATTTGATAACAGATTTTTTAAAAGTCGACAATTTATGATAACATTACTCTCCTCTTTTAGTACTTTCATTATTTTATCGTTAAATTTTTTCGTTTCATTGTCGATATTTTCGACAAGACCTATCCATCTCATAATTTCTTTATCGAAGTTCTTCAACCTTGACGAGAGTATAGCTACCACTTTAGACACATCTCCTTTAATAGGTTCATGTTTTGGAGGTTCCTCAGTTTTGAAAACTGAGGGAGAAGATGTGCTTAAATTCAAACTGCCTGGATGTAAATCCACCAAGTCGTCACAAGCACTTGTGTCTGAACTCGATGTACTTTCCGAACCGGATGTGGTATCGTCTTCCTCTACCATTTTACATTTATCCACTTCGCTGTCTACGTTTGTTAGTTTTAATATTGGTATCTTATTATCGATGCGAACGAAGTCGTTACTCTGTACCGTTACACAAGTAGTAGTACTTGAACTCGATATGTCTTTAGTCCATGACAGATTAGACGCGCTTGCATTCGAAGTCTTTCGAGACACGACCGCTGCGGCTGTTGTGTTATCATCGATTATTGGAGATTTTGGATATTCTATTTTTATTATACTCAATTCCGGTAGACATTCCTCAACTTCGTTAACTGTATCATCTAACTTTTCCTTACCTGCAGCGGATTTCTTCTTAGGCGGGTTACATTTCTTCCGTAATGAAGCTGCTTTTTTGGCGGGCTGTTTTTTCTTTGGCGTTTGTGTTTTTGTCGGTGTTACTTTGCGAATTTTCGCCGGTGACTGTGTGGAATCCGCTGGTCTTTTGTTTGTTGCTAGAAAAAACAATACTTTATTATTAGTTTAAATCATGATATTTATTAGGATTTGAGTTTTGTCAGGGAATATATTTTATCTATTATTGCCTTTTAATTGTGAAAATAGTACATTTCTTAGTTTATATATCTTTAACATTTGAAGTAATATAGACAAGTTCGTGATTACAAATATAGACTCAATCAATTTCAATTTTATAAGTTATTTGCTTACTTTTAGGACTTTCACTGAGTGGTCTTTTCACTGCTTCAGTCTTATTGATTGTGGCCTTTTTTGCCACTTTACTTGGAGTCGTTTTTATATGTAGGCTGCTTTCTGTAATTAAAACACATTTTGTGCTTAATTAATTAACTCTTAGTTTTCAATAGATGCTTCGTGATTTCGAGGCATAAGCATATACATGTGATCTAGAGCTCCTGGATTTATGTCCGTGACAGATAATTTTACTAGAATTTTCATTAGGATACTCTTAGTAGTAGTATTAGGTCAAAAAATATGCCCGATAAATAGCTATAGTCTTATCCCCTATTAAGTGGACTTTAAAAGCAGCGGCAAGCGTGGACACCTTTATATATTTGAATACCCACCTTTAACATCGGGTGTGATTTGTGTATCTAGGTCTTCTATAACGGTTTCATTTATTTTTCGAACTTTCTTTGCCAGTTGCATTCTTACCACTAGAAAACAGTATATTATACATAATTTTTAGCTGATCTATATACATTTATATATCCCACGGCCACTTTTAACAGCTGATAATGGTTAGGCCTTAGTCCACCACGGTAGCCTAGAGCTCTGAACTATGAACTATATTAAACGAGTTTCTTAAAACCATTAGTTGTGCAGTTTCCTTACGATTTCTTGCTTCACCGTTAACATTTGTGATTTTTACACACATAACTCCATAATGATTTTTGAACCCAAGACCACCGAGATATTTTCTTATTTGTAAGCTCAAACACTACTATCAAAGCTCAGTTCTACAAATATATTTTCAATGTGTGCAAGTTCAAGTTATATGAAACTTGATTCTATGTTAATGTTTATATGTTTCAAAACAAAGCCGATATTATGGTTTCAGAGAACGATTACTTTATAAACAATTGTTTAGCTTTGCCCATAAGATATGAACAGTAGAATATTTAGTTTAAAGTGCCTATACAATTGCAATGACTCGCAATAAGTTGAAGTCTATACTGAAACGAAATACTTCGGCAAATATTTTTGTGATTTCATTCATATGCCTTTGATGGCCTCGAGATTTCGGCGCAACTTCGAGAATCTTAGCAGTCGCGGATTCTAAAACACACACTTTTGACTTTTAGAATTGTTTTTACAAGAAATTATAACTTACTTTAACGGTGAAGGAAAACATTGATACCTGCACACCTAAAAGTTGTTAGGAAATTCGTAGATGTGTAGTCCAGTAACCTGCACTAGGTTATCATGAACTGAGGCCTAAACACTTTCAGCAGTAAAAGAGGCTCATGCCCAGCATACATGAACTGATGATGAGTATTTATATGGGGTCCAATTGGTTCATATATAAAATATAGATTCCCAGAGTTCTGAGAACCACAAGCAAAATACTGTCTTATTGTATATTGTGGGTGGGTAAGCAAAGGTCTATTTTTGTGTGTTAGTTAGTGCAATTTACCTTCATTGGCCAACTCGATCTGTGTCTGTATTGGTAACCTGCTTTTCCTAGTCCTCTTTGTTATCGCTGAAATGATTAAAGGATAATTTACATTCATTTAATAAATAAATAAATTGGAAATAAGTAACTGTTACTGATACAATTAAAAATTATAAACAAACTTGATAACAAAATTTTCTTTATGCAATTATAATTGTTTACTTTTCGAATAAATCTAAAGTAGTAGCTGCAGATACACTTCTTATATTTAAATTTTTATAAAGATATATTTACCGGGTGCAGCCCTCTTTATAGCTATCTTCTTAACCAAAGGCTGTTTCGTATTTTTAGTCTTCTTTGGTGTGTCTGCAATAAAAAAAAACTTACATAATAATCAATTTTTTTCCTGCAAGTTATATAGCATTAAAAAGTTAAGTCATTGCAAAAAATCATGTCTAAGCTATGATCTATGTCTTTGACAGGGAGTGGCGTAAATTGGCACAAAATAGAGAGATATGGAAGAAAAGTGAAAGGCCTGTGCCCAGCACTGGGATCTGGTGTAGGCTATTAAAAAAAAGAAGAAGCTATAATCAATATAATTTTACTGTAAATTATTAAAATAATCATTATGATTCTAATTTCATTACAACTATTTTTATGTTTCAAATTAGTTTAATTGTTAGTTGTCTTGTGGCAAATGCTGATATGCGGCATGTCATCAGAAGGCCCTTAATTTGATTCGGGTAGTATTATAGCATTTTTATTTATTAATTTATGCTTTTTATACAAAACATTGTATAAAGGAGGACTTAATGCCTAAGGCATTTTCTACCAGTCAACCTTAGGGTGGTGCAGATCGGTGGTGGAGGTGGTGGTGATTTTTCGATCAGGAAAATCTCAATACCAACACAGAGTGCAGTGATGGCCTCGAGGTTTAGGCGCGCGGTCGAGAATCTCGGCGGTCGCGGGTTCGAACCCCAGGCACACACCTCTGACTTTTCGAAGTTATGTGTGTATTCAAATTGAATTATCACTTGCTTTAACGGTGAAGGAAAACATCGTGATGAAACCTGCACACCTAAAAAGTTCTTAGGAATTTCTTAGGTGTGTAGTCCGCCAACCCGCACTAGGCCAGCGTGGCGGACTATGGCCTAAAACCCTCTCAATGGTAGAGGAGACCCGTGCTCAGCAGTGGGCGTGTATGGGTTGATGAAGAAGAAGAAGAAGAACAGAGTCTGGAAATGAGCCTCCGAAATGACAGTAGACTGACTTCCTAGTATTTGTGACTAAATCGTATTAAGCAAAATGTGAGTGCAGAAATGCCTCTCTGCCTACCCCTTTGAGAAATACATGCCTGAGGTCATGTATGTATGCTTCTAATTTTAAGTCATCTATTAAGAGAATGATTATTCAAAATGATTGAATAAACATTTCAAATGCTTTTGGTTATATTTACCTTTCTTGACAAGTTCAACATGCTTCTTCAAAGTAATTTTGCTATTTCTTGTCATTCTAGGTGTTTCTGTAACAGATTAGCTTATTACCACCACCTGCTTGCACCTTTTCTTATTTTTAAACAATTTTTGTGTTGTCATAAGTCTATAAATAATCATCAGCCCACATATGTCCCACTGCTGAGCAAAAGCCTCCTCTACAGCTGAGGGATTGAATTATAAATGTCTGTTACAGTATAGGTGTTCAACTGTAACTGTACTATATTTATTTATACTGTAGTCTTGTTAAAAGTGGTATATGAAATTTTAATTCATGTAATTTACACTAAAATGATTAAAACATTAGCACGAAAATTATGCTCTCAGCTTTTTAAACTTTCGTTACTAAAGAAATAGAAGTAATTGTTAATATGATTGCGTTGTCGCACTTTCTCCCCAAAAATTCCAAAAATGTAAATATCATGTATAATTTTTATTTGCAATAGAAAAAGAACGGTTATATTTCAAGATTAAAACTACGGTTACGGATTGATTCAGTGATGTTTAATGTTTTTGAACAACTTTATATCAACTTCGTAAAACTTGGAACTTTACATTCTGAAAATAGTTAATGTAACAACTAACCTGAATTTTCCTGAATAGGTATTTCCATTTCAATCATTGAAGGGGTCCCTAATTTACGGAGTTGTGCTCTCGTTCGTTTTATGATTTGTGGGGTATCAATTAAAATATTTGAATTTTTACTCGAGGCCATAGTGGAAAATAGTTCACTGACAGAAGTATAATAATTTGATAAACTGGTGTTTTTAAAGCACTACTTTCATTTCTATATTGTAACTTTATTTTGTACCAACTACAATTACAACTTATGGCAGCATATCACAATAGAAATTATAACTGTTTGGTAGTTTATAAAGGTTAAATTTAAAGAAGAATAAACAACACTTGATGCTGAACATACAACTTTTTACGAATAAGTGTCGATTTTTTGACGATTGTTTTAGTCGATTATTATATGTTATTAACTTACGGCCAAAGAATCGATAATTGTAAATTTTATTCATGTCTAAAATACCCATACTTTTATATCTGATTCCCCAACTAAGCAACGTAAATAAAACCTGATAATCCTTAATGCATATTATATTATTGGTTTTATTGGTTGAAACGGAACGTTTTTGAAATACAAGTAAAGGTCAAATAGGTCACTTACGTCAAATTTAGGAGGCGATTAGAAGTCAAGTTATACATTAACATTTACCGGTGTCTCTTTGTTTCTTACAACCCGTCGCAAAACCTCATTTAAAATGCCTGCAAAATACAAAATTGTCATGATTCGCCACGGCGAGTCTGAATGGAACCAGAAGAATCTTTTCTGCGGTTGGTACGACGCTGACTTGAGTGATAAAGGTAAGTTGTTTTCTGGAATCTAATTTGACCTACACCCTTGGCCAAGAATGATGTAATTTTTCAAACAGGTCGTGAGGAGGCTGTGGCTGCTGGCAAGGCCTTGAAAGCTGAGGGTTATCAGTTCGATGTTGCCCATACATCGGTCTTGAAACGCGCTCAAGTCACTCTAAACAGCATCCTTCAAGAGATTGGTCAGACAGACCTTCCCGTGAACAAAACCTGGCGCTTGAACGAAAGACATTATGGCGGTCTCACTGGCCTCAACAAGGCTGAAACTGCAGCTAAATATGGAGAAGCTCAGGTAACAATTTTTTCTATTTTAAAAATTAAATTGGATATACCCACTTAGATTTATTCTCTTTACTTGGAGAAAGTTAGTTTGATTTTTGTGCAGAAAAAGCTTATAAAAATCCAATGCTTTGTTATTTATGTTTATTTCCCTCGTTATGCATTTAACATGAAAACAACCGTATTTACTATCTGTAGGTACAAATCTGGCGTCGCAGTTTCGACGTACCACCACCAGCAATGGAAAAGGATCACCCATATTATGAAACCATTGTCAACGATGCCCGCTATGCTGGTGACCCAAAACCCGAGGAGTTCCCCATGTTTGAGAGCTTGAAGCTGACTATTGAAAGGACACTGCCTTATTGGAACAATGTCATTGTCCCACAGGTAACATATTTCTATAAAATTTGTATGTGTCATAAGAATTGTAAAATATCTGCTTACAATCTAATGCAGTCATTAATTGCCTATGAAAAACAATAAATATAGAAGCTACTGTATGTTACAGTTAAGATCATTGGTAAAGGAGTTAAAAATAAATTGAGTTTGATAGTAAATGTTCCAAATATAAAAAGGTATAAACATAAGAAAATACATATAAACAGATTTTCAGAATGAAGAGACATATTGCTTTTGCCAATTTCAATAAGATGATACATAGGTATAAAAAGAATGCAAAAAAGCATGAAAAAGCAATATAATTGACAACTTAGAAAAGTTATGGTGACTATACAAGCAAAAAACACTAAAAAAACGAAATAAATAATTGGACATTTTCCTTATTGGCACTGGCATTTAATACTTATGAAAGTTATGAAAAAAAAAACAACAAAGTATTTGTAATCACATTGTTTTTACACCCTGTATGAAAATAAAAGAATAGTAAAGTTTATTGGAACATTTCAGTCATAAACTTGTTTATCAGTAATTCCAAATTTTTAAATTGTCTGTTGCAGATTAAAGAAGGAAAGAGAATTATTATTGCTGCCCATGGCAACAGTCTGAGAGGCATCGTCAAACATTTGGACAGTAAGCATGTTTTATTTTAATATTGTATTGGTCACAATATCTATGGCACTATGTTCTTCTTGCCTCCTATAAACATTTTCTGTAACCAATCATACTCAGGGATTCACTTGGTAAATGCCTAAATTTGTTTATTGTATGTACTAAGATTGAGAATAAAATTATTACAGATCTGAGTGATGCTGCTATCATGGAATTGAACCTCCCCACCGGTATTCCATTTGTCTATGAATTGGATGAGGACATGAAGCCCGTTGATTCCATGGTCTTCCTCGGTGATGAGGAAACAGTAAAGAAAGCTATGGCTGCCGTTGCTGCTCAAGGCAAGGCCAAGTAAAACATAATCAACGCGTAATAGAGAATTATTTATTGTTTTAAAGCATATTATTTATGATAAGATAACAACTGTAGTTTTATGTATGTGGCTGTTAATATAATAGTGTGGTAAATATTACATGATATGAAAAGTTATGAAATTAAAAAATACATTGTATGGATCTGAATTCAACTTGGACTATAATAAGCCCATGTTTGACAGATTATTAAGGTTTCAGAATATGAAAAGCTTGTCTGTGAAGATTGTATATTTTATCAATGACTTTGCATTTGATAATTCTATGAAAACTAATTGATGTGTGGCTTTTCGCAAAATTACTTTGATCTCGAATAGATCATGACTACTTTAATACTTGGCAGTTTTAGATTGTTTTGATTTCCTACTGCATTGGATGTAAGCCAAGTGTAAAAACCTGAAATTTACCACAGTATTTGCATGCTTGGTAACAAATAAAAATACTCTTAAATAAAAATTTGTTTTATTCTGGTAAGTTCTCTTTAAGCTCTCCCATAACATCATCTATATTTAAACATTTACTTTTTTTCCTTTCTTCATTTGTGAATTTTTTGCCAGTGTATTTGGTAAATGTTTTTTGTTTGCTATTTGTTAGAAAAATCTTCTTGTCTGGTTCTTTTATATCAACATCCATAGGTATATCATTATTATTTTTTGACTTTTGTTTCTTTTTACTTTGATTTCTCTGTTCGAATCTGAAGTTTTTGGGCAATTTGTGCTCTTTAACACAATGTTCTAATCGATCATTGCTGTTCATAAATTTTTCCTTGCATTCTTCTATGTAACAGGAATACTGAAATCATACACAATTATCAAATTACTAAATAACTGCATAGCATTTATAGTATGGTAATAAATTATTACTAATAATGTTATTAAATGCTCTACTTTTTATTTAGATTGTTAAGATAAAAATACTCAGACTATAAAAGAAAATCCTAAAGCTGTACAGTTACACTTCAAAAATATTGAGTTATTTATATTATTTTTTATTTTGTAAAGTCTATTTGGGTTTTATGATTTTTATATTTTATACATTCTTGTTGGTTAGTGTAATTGGTGTAACTGTACTAATTGAGTAAATAAATAAATAAGTTTGTAAGGGTACATATATTTATTTAATGTTTTTTTTTTGTATTTTTGACAAATTAGGGATGTTTTAAACAAATTTTCATTTTTTTAGAAAAAAACTTAAGTACCTACTTTAAACTTAGGATTAGAACATGAAAATTTTAAATCCCATTGACAAGGCATTGTCTCATAGCATTCTTTAAATCTCGGTTTTATTTTATCAATCCATCTTATCTGTACAATCAGATATTCGTCGGCATATACGCGGATACTACAATTATCAATGAATGTTGATATTTGCAAACGTAATATTTGTTTCATCATAAATTGCAATGATAAGTTTGCAATTAATGATACAATTTACATCATCAGAGGTTTTTACTTTGGGTGTACTGGTAGTTGCCCACTCATGAGTATGGCCCTTCTCTATAACTGAGAGTTTAGGCATTAGTCCACCACGCTGGCCTAAGGCGATTTAGCGGACTTAGCGGATTTTATTACGTAGTTTTTCTTCACTGTTAAAGTACTAATTCACTGTGAATACACATAACTTCAGAAAGTCAGTCTGCCGGGGGGTTGAACCCGCGACCGCCGAGAATCACGACTGCGTGTCTAAATGTCATGACGATGTACTGCAGTATATAATTTAAAGCAAAATCAATGGTCGCCAGTTAAAAATACGTGTTAAGGAAAATTGCACATAAATTACGGCAATCTATACTAATATTATAAAGAGGTAAAGTTTGTGAGTTTGTATGTTTGTGACGTTGTAGAAAGTAAACTCGGGATCTACTGAACCGATTTTGAAACTTCTTTTACCAATAGAAAGCTACGTTCTTTGTGAGTGTCATAGGCTATATATTAGTCCGAAATTATAAGACTTTTTCGCTGTAGCAGGATCTGTGAAGTAAGTCGAAGAAAAAACGGGCGATCGAAACAGTTTTTTGCAAACGCTGCCTTTCTCATGGGAGATATATAGTTGAGTCCTAGAGAAAAATTGTAGAGCTTGATAATGTCTACAAAAAAGTCAGCGGTAGCATATGTCTAACTTTTAGGGTTGCTTCACTATAACCTCTTTTATGCTAACTAAATTTGTTGTAAAATAAAGCATTGTTTGTGAAGGTATTTTTATAAAGATTATATTAATCCTTATCCAAATAAATGCGTTATTTAGTATAAGTATTTAATTTAAAAGAAATTTGCCCTTTACATCATTTGATTTCAATGAGCATCTTAGAAGATATCGCAGTTTCAAAATAATCATCAAATGCACAATAATTATGTACAAGGCGCCGGCCGGCGCGTTACGCTTTCACGTGATTTGACCGATATGTATGATTTTTGGTATGGGCATAAATAGGACTCTTAGGAGTAAAATAGACTATAACTTATTTTCTTTCTGAACTCAACCCTGTAGTCTACGCGGACGAAGTCGCGGGCAACAGCTAGTTTTGTATAAAACTGGTAATGCTTATTGTAATCATACTTACAGATGGCTTCCTTTCCGCCATAACAGCAAAGAACGAATCATGGTTCTCCTGTATGTGTAAATCGAGCAAATGTGGAGAGGGTAGCATCTTTTTACATTGACTACATGTGTATCTGTGTGATGAATTGTAGTGGCTTTCAAAATCTAGCAGCGATTCTGATGTAAACATACATCCTGGTATATTGCAAGTTGTCTGTATACTGAAAAAAACATGTTTTTGTCATAATCTATGCAATTACGTCAGCCATCTAAGAGGAAAATTATAATACGAATAGGAAGGTTACGACTATTTAAAAAAAAACGAATAGCATGATTTACTTCCGTGAATCCCAAGTACTTTTAAGTCAGATTAGACATGAACGGCTATACTAGTACGGTGCCACAATGTCATGAATACCAATGTCGTAACCCGTCTATTCTAAGCTGAATACGCATTGGCCCAGAAATCGACCATCATTTTTGAGGCTTACAACCTATCCAGAGAGATCACCGAGTTTCATATGTGGTAACCATTTCTCGCAAAATCAAGCTAATTGTTTGGTACCGCTTAACTTACCTATCAGGTCCTAGAGCGATATTACGATTTAATAAATCGTAAATCACTAATGAGGTTGAAGTGCCACCTCATTAAATAAGTGATAAGTACTTGCAAATTGCGTTTTAATTACTTACATTTCATGGCATAGATTCTCTTCGTCAATGTCGAACACTCCTAGGCGCGGTGGTGGTTTATCATTGGCGAAAAGTTTATCATCAAGATCGCGACGACCCACTCCATGTAACTTTATTTTTTGTAGCAAACTCTCACCTCTTTCCGTACGCATTGTGTTCTTTACTAAAATATAATTATGTATTAAAAACTATAAAATTATTCTGTGTCGCAATTTCTTCTTCTTATTTTATTCTAGAGCGCCAGTATTCGTCTGTATACGCGCGTATGTTGGAAAACGAATCTATTATTATAAATGAAGTTTGACTGACTTTCTCATAGACGTATCATAACAATTTAATTATGATCAACCTTTGGATATCTTGATTGGTTTTAAATTTCGACCTCAATTAAGGTATTGGTAGCAAAAGTGTAGGAAATAAAGGGAAAAGGGATACTTCATTGATTTGACTTTATTTAAAGGCGAAACAATGTAGGTAGTGGTAATGTGTAAGTGGCTAGTTTATTTTTAGTTTAGTGTATGATTGACTGCTGGGGCATTACAAATTGAGCATAAATAATGGTCGGTTGACAGCTGCCTGGGGCCCCGTTTAGATTCTAGTGAGCGAAGTGCAAACACATTCGATAAATTATTCTAGTCTAGTGCTCAAGTGGTTCAACTTTATGAAAAACTCGAATTTTTAATTTAAATAAAGGTCTTTGACTAAGTGCGAATGTGAAAAAATTTGTTAAGTATTACTAAGTTTTAAAAAAGTTTACGATTTCGTATGCCGAGAAGTGTCATTTTTTTTTATTTAAACGAAATAATCGAATAAGCAATAAATATGGCCTACTGAAAACAAATTTTTATAGATATTTTGGTAATCAATTGAGAAATAATGCATAGATGCAAGTACCCGCAATGTAAAAATTACATCTTATAACTTTTACATTTAAATTCGCAATTTTATGAAAATAAACAACGCATTTCTAACTATATTGCATAGTGGTTTGTGAAGATGACACAATCAGGAACTTATTTACGAATTAATTCCGCGCTTGATGTTAGACGCTACACTTGACCTCGATTCGGTTATCATTCTTACGCAGCTGATAAAATAAAATAAAAAAGTATTACTGCAAGTCACCACCGGTGGAACTGTTTGGCTGCCGACACGAATCAGCAAACACCACTTTGTACACCAATTGCTCAGATACTAACTTGATGTATTATAGTCACCGTCATTAATAATATTACAGTCGCGTAATACGGACGTAAGATAGGTAACAATTGTATTTTTTTAAGTGACGTTTATACTCATATCAAGTGAAGATAAATATATTATATTGTTTTACAGTTCAGTTTAAAGTATCGTTGAAGCATCGTAGGTACAGTGAAAATTTAAAACATGTCTGTAAGGCAAAGAAAGGTTAGTATTTGAATATCATGATAGAATGTAATGTTGCGCGAAATTGTTGCCGTTATTGTGATTGGATAATAATAACTTCAGTTCTTATATTCAGGTAATACAACTTACCTGGAACTTTTGAATGTCCTTGAATTGATCAATGCGCGTGTAGACACATTGACCTTGAACCTTTATGAGATAATTAATCAATTCTAGCTCTAGTACCTAGTTTACAGTTCACCTGCTTCAGTTCTTCAATTCAGTTCATCATTATAGATTATATTTCGAAAGAACTTGGCAAAGGAAATGTTGCCTCATTCTGCCCATTTTTAGAATTATTTCTATCTATGTTCGATGGTTCCTCATATAGTGTGCTTAATTTTTATTCGTACCATTCATCATAAATGTCCCTTAATTCTGTAAATGATTTTACTATAATATTATTTTAATAGATTCATTGTTATAGGGATATGCGTCATAAGATCGATTTTTAAATTAGTCGATTATTTCTCGAGTATATTTGACTTAGTTTGGTTGACATTGACGTTTCATGTCAACAGCTTACAGTTCAGCAATATCTGTTGGTAGACTGGTTGTTTATTGGCGCATTTTTATTTTCTTTAAACTGGCTATAAAATGTGCTACGTGTGTAGAATTATTAATAAAGATAATATAATTTGACCAACACCATTGGTTGTGATGTTTATTTATATTCGCGATGGGAAAGTTCAGTACTTACAGATATTTAGAGGTGAGGCGAAAAATTAAATATTCCTTTGTAGTGTGCTGGAGGACTACTTGAAGTGAAAGACCACTTGTACTGTCGAATGTCGAATGTGTATTTATTTGAGAAACATGCACTCCTTATATACAAATTAGACCAGCGAGAGTGGCGCCCTCTGCGGGCAAGCGCGGGCGAAAAAGCGCGGGAAACGAGCGCGTGCCAACGCGCGCCCCGCGTCCGTGCCCCCGCGCGCCCCGCGTCCGCGCGACTCTCGCTCACCTATATATATTAGGCGCGTCGCGGTTTCGCGGTTATTCAGCGCGGCGCGTCGTCGGAAGAATCATCGGGCAGCTACTCGTCGTGTGCGGTGTGCGTCGCTCGTCGTGGGTCTCCAGAACTGTCGCCGGGCCGTGCTGCGTGTGTCGTCGAGCTTCGCTTCGTGATCAGCGGTGATGGCGTTTTCACGCCGCACTTGCTGTGGTTTCACTTGACGTCAAAAGTATGTGGCATTTTCATGCCGCGCCCATCCATTATCCAAAGTCTATAAAAGACTTATAAACGTATTATTATTCTACTCGCTGTGTTTTATTTATTGTGCCCTTTCTGTGTTTTATTTCTTGAATTCCTGGTAAATGGTATATTTGGTATGTCACGGTAAGGTAAGGTAAGGTGGTTGGTTTTGAGAGGTAAAAGGTAAGTATGCATGTTCTCTGTATGTGCGCGTGACGCCACAGTACTCCCCCTCAAGTGAAACGCACGGAGGGTTTCACTGAGCGTCCCGATCGTGTGACGTAGGGCTGCTTTGACGGCGGTGCTGCTTCTGACGATCGTGGCTCCGTGACTGTGGTGTCTGCCGAATTCTTGCTCGAAGTAGGTGTCGAGGTAATCACGGCGCTTTCTTCGTTAAATAAGTAGGCTGGTTTTAGTCTGTCTATTGATATTATTGTAGTGCGTAGTGGTAATTTTATTTTGAATGTTTTGCCACTACGCTCAAGTACTTCATACGGTCCGTCGTAGGGCGGTGTCAATGAACTGCGTACCGTGTCGTTCCGAATGAACACGTGACTGCAGGTTGCGAGATCTTTATATACAAATGCATTCTTGCTTGAGGCGTATGTTTTATGTACTGGTGATAATGTTGACATAGTTTCTGTTAATCGGCGGACGAATTCGGTGTCTTCTATTTTTGGCTGAGTAGGCACAAAAAAATCAGATGGAACTCGTAGGGTGCATCCGTAGGTCATTAATGCAGGGCTGACATTGTTGTCGCGCAGGGCTGTGCGTAGGCCAAATAACACTGTGGGCAAATCTTCCGTCCAGCGTGTGTTTGCACCTCTTGCCATGAGCGCGGATTTCAGCGTGCGATGCCACCTTTCAATTTGACCATTAGCTTGCGGGTGAAATGGTGTTGTTCGAATACGTGTAACACCAAACTTTTTCATGAGTTCGTTGAATAGCGCGGACTCGAATTGACGGCCTTGATCGGTCGTCACTCGCGCGGGGCATCCGAAACGTGCGATCCATCCTTTGTAAAATGCGCGCGCGATTGTTTCAGCTGTAATGTCGCGCGTCGGGACTGCTTCGGGCCATTTCGTGCATCGGTCGATCATTGTGACGCAATATTTGTATTCGTTTGATGTAGGTAACGGGCCGATTATGTCGATGTGCACGTGTTCGAAGCGGCTTGATGGCGGGAATTCGCCTAGCGGGCTACTGACGTGTCGATTTATTTTGGCGCGTTGACATCCGATGCATGCTTTTGTCCATATACCAATATCTTTATTCATTGACGGCCAAAAATATTTTGATGTTATTATCTTCCGCGTCGTACGAATTCCGGGGTGGCTTATTTCGTGTTGCGCTTGGAATGCGGCGTAACGATAAGCGGGCGGGAGGTACGGGCGGGGATGTGTAGTCGTGATGTCACAGGTCAATGAGCGATGCATTCCCGGTAGCGTTATTTGTGTAAATTTTAGGTTTGGTTTGTTTTTTATTTTCTGTAACTCGGCGTCGGTGTCTTGGTCTTGAGCTAATTTATTGTAATCGATGTTTGAAAAATTTTCAATTGATTCTATGCGTGATAAGGCGTCGGCTGCGTGGTTCCGGTCTCCGTGCACGTACTTTATGGATGAACAGAATTGACTAATGAAGTGTAGTTGTCTCTCTCTTCTGGGCGTGTCACTGCTACTCGGTGGTCTAGTGAGTGCGTGCGAGAGTGGCTTGTGGTCGGTCCATATAGTCAAATCGTTGTTTCCTTCTATGAGTCGGCGAAAATGTTTTACAGCTGTGTAGATGGCTAATAATTCGCGATCGTACACACTGTATCGGCGCTGTGTTTCACTCATTGTTTTTGAGTAAAATGCGAGCGGTCTCCATTTGTTGTTAATTTTTTGTTGAAGGACGGCGCCTATACTTTTGTCGGAGGCGTCGGTCATGAGACATAGTGGTGCACTAGACGTTGGATGTGTTAACGTAGTGGCCTTCAGGATACTTTCACGGCATAGTTCAAAGGCGGCGTCGGCTTCGGGTGTCCAATTAATTATTGTCTTATCGTTCTTCTTTTTGTTGTGGAGATATTTATTTAATTCGTGTTGTAGTTCGGCTTGATGGGGTAGGCAGTCGCGATAAAAGTTTATCATACCGAGAAATCTTCGTAATTCTTGCACAGTCTGTGGTTTCGGGTAACTCGATATAACTTTTATGCGTTCGTCGGTAGGTTTGATTCCTGACTGGCTAACTTCATAACCCAAAAATTCGATTTTTTCTTTGCCGAATTCGCACTTGTTAATGTTGAGTGATACGCCGTATTTGTTAAGACGTTCGATCACTTGCTCCAGATGTTTTCTGTGTTCTTCGGCGTTGGTGGAGTAAACTAATAAATCGTCCACAAAACAAAATACGATGTCGTCAAGGCCGCGTAGTACTTCGTGCATGAATCTCTGGAATGTTTGTCCCGAGTTGCGTAGGCCAAACGTCATGCAATTAAATTCAAATAGGCCAAATGGTGTGATGATTGCTGTTTTGGCCGCGTCGTCCTTTTCTATAGGTATCCAGAAATATGCCATTTTTAAATCTAATTTTGAGAATATTGTTTTTCCATGTAGCTGGTATGTGAAGTCTTGAATGCGCGGGATTGGATATCTGTCTGGGACTGTTACTGCGTTGAGGCGTCTATAGTCGCCACATACACGTAATGACCCATCTTTCTTCTTTACTACGTGTAGTGGACTGGCCCAGGGACTCTTCGACGGCTTACAAATACCCATGTTGATCATGTTTTCAAATTCTTCTTTCGCGGCTTTGTACTTGTCCGGCGGCAGCGGGCGTGGCCTTGAGTAGATCGGCGCGCCCGTTGTTTCGATGTGGTGAGTGACGTCGTGTTTCGCGGGCGTTTTCAGTGACATCGGGCGTAGTATGTCGGGATATTTAGATAAGATGTCGTGGTATGGATGATCTTGATTTAATGTGAAAACACTTGGGTCGGTACTGTTTGTCTTGATGGCGTTTATATGTAGTTCAGTGACGCTGTCTATTAATTTTCTACGATGCAGGTCAATGATTAACTTATGGCTCTTCAAGAAGTCTGCGCCCAAAATGGATGTTTTCACGTCGGCGATAATGAATGTCCACTTGAAACTTCGGCGTAGTCCTAGGTTGAGCTCTAATGTACGCTCTCCGTAGGTACGTATCGGCGTGTTGTTGGCCGCGAACAATTGATACGACGTGGATTCTTTTGATCGATCGCTTCTCTTGGCTGCAAGCACGGAGATATCTGCTCCGGTGTCGATCAAAAATTTTTCCCGCGTGCGAACGTCAATGACGCATAGGCGGTGACTAATACTAGGAACATCGATACCCGCCGCTATCGGTGTTGTTTCTAGTTTAAATTCTTCTTAGAGCATGGAGATATACACCGGCGAGCTTTATCGCCGAAACGGTAATGGTATCTGCATACCCATTCTCTGTCCCCTGGTTTGATTGTTGAAGCGCTGCGATCAGCTGATGTAATACTGCGCGAGCGCGCGCGGCGGCGAGGATCAAACGAACGGCCGCGTCGCTGTTGAGTGTGGAATGCGCTTCTTTCGGCGCGTAACTCGGCGATCTCGATGGACATGCGCTCGATTTGTTTTGCTATTATGTCTATTTGGCTATCTTGTTTAGTAGTGCAGCTAGGTGAGGTGACGCAGGCGACCGTCGGGCGGAGATTTGTATGCTCGCGTATTTTGTCGGCGATTGTGGCGAGCGTGTCGAGACTTTTTTCCGTGGTTATGGCTAAAATGCTTCGTATTTGCTCCGGCATTTGTCTCAGCCATATTAATTTTAGCGCGTCGTCTGTGAGCATTTTTCTGTTCAGCTCTTGCATACGGCGTAGGAGTTGGCTAGGTTTGTCATCGCCAAGCTCCAAACCGCCGAGAAGTTTCTCCAGCTGGCTATTAGCCGACTCTTGGTAAACGGCTATTAGGCGTTCTTTTGTGCGCTGGTATTTATTTTCGCCGTGGACGTCGAGGATAACGTTGCTGATTTCCTGGATATCTCTCACGTCGAGTGCTGGGATGACAAGCTCGAACTTTTGTTGCTCGCTAGGTTTCGATGCGGCGACGACGGCTTCAAACTGGGCGAACCATAGTAGCGCATTTTGGCGCCAAAATGGCGGAATGCGGGACTGCAGGGATACGGCGGCGATGTGACGTTCTTGATTTTGCATGGTGGAATCTGGATTTCTTGCAGAATGACGATGTGGAATAATCTTCGGGCAAACGGGCAGAGTTTCTTCTAGTCAGATGGCTTCTTTTTCTTCTTGCTTGCTGTTCTTCTTCGGGGTCACCAATTGTAGTGTGCTGGAGGACTACTTGAAGTGAAAGACCACTTGTACTGTCGAATGTCGAATGTGTATTTATTTGAGAAACATGCACTCCTTATATACAAATTAGACCAGCGAGAGTGGCGCCCTCTGCGGGCAAGCGCGGGCGAAAAAGCGCGGGAAACGAGCGCGTGCCAACGCGCGCCCCGCGTCCGTGCCCCCGCGCGCCCCGCGTCCGCGCGACTCTCGCTCACCTATATATATTAGGCGCGTCGCGGTTTCGCGGTTATTCAGCGCGGCGCGTCGTCGGAAGAATCATCGGGCAGCTACTCGTCGTGTGCGGTGTGCGTCGCTCGTCGTGGGTCTCCAGAACTGTCGCCGGGCCGTGCTGCGTGTGTCGTCGAGCTTCGCTTCGTGATCAGCGGTGATGGCGTTTTCACGCCGCACTTGCTGTGGTTTCACTTGACGTCAAAAGTATGTGGCATTTTCATGCCGCGCCCATCCATTATCCAAAGTCTATAAAAGACTTATAAACGTATTATTATTCTACTCGCTGTGTTTTATTTATTGTGCCCTTTCTGTGTTTTATTTCTTGAATTCCTGGTAAATGGTATATTTGGTATGTCACGGTAAGGTAAGGTAAGGTGGTTGGTTTTGAGAGGTAAAAGGTAAGTATGCATGTTCTCTGTATGTGCGCGTGACGCCACACCTTTCCTAAAAAAAATGTTTACATTTATTGAAAATAGCATTTTCGTTTCGATGAAAATAAAGAATTACACGTGTTAGCATATTAGAACCGTTGTTGACATGTGACGTTAAACTACATACAGGCTTATTTAAATGATAATTCAATAATTTTGTCATGTAATATTTCAAACATTAAGTCCTATGCAGTTAATAATTATTTTTTCTAACAAAATTGAATGGGTACAAAAAGTAATGCTAAATTTAAACTTGTGGATTTAGATTATGCTCATAATTAAGTTTATTTTTGGAGATAAATATAAAATTTCAAATAATGTGTATTTTAGTAATTGTGGTTTGATAAGAGTGAATTGCTATTAAGTCATGCTTATTTTGAAACCATGTAAAACAGTTGGATTGTTTTATTTTTGCATAATACATTTTAATTGTACCTTCTTAAAATTTACTTATACTGTAAAAATAGATCCTTTTAGTGCTGATTTTACAATGTTAATAAGACTTGTATTAGAATATGTATAATTGGGTTCCTTTTTATCTTGGGTTCATTAAGGCAATACACACATCAACGGCTGTCTGTTTGAGGTCCCTTGTTCTTCATGAAAAATATTTACCATAATATATTCTCATCATTTAATTATTTTTTGCCATCCCTCATTGTTTTTCCGTCTTGATTATAATCTAATAAGTAAGTTATTGGGTCTAAACTGAATAGCAGCACTTAATGTTACTGTAATTTTTTTTAAACAAATCCTGTTTTTGGCACAAAGTTTTCAGCCAGATGGGTTCTAGGCCTAAATGGTGGGATTGTTTTATTCCTTGGTAATAAACTTATGAGTATGGAAGTTGAGGGATGGACAAGTAGAGGAAGACCAAAGAAAAGGTGGATGGAGTGTTTGAGCGAAGATATGAAAAGAAAAGGTGTGAAAAGACATTATGCCTGATAGGGAAGCATGAAAGGATAAAACTTACCATGCCAACCTAGAATAAAATTAGGAACAGGGCAAGAGAATTGAAGGAAGTTCATTTATGAATTTAATTTACCTTATGTCCATTTATATGAGAAAAGAATGGTTTCTATAAATACAGTTTCATTGCATTGTTATCACATTTAAACATTTTATTTATATGTCAATAAGACTTTGTCTATGATATGTCATGTTTCCGACTAACATGTATCCTATCCAACTATACACAGGCCATCGCAACTCCCGTAAATGTGTGTAACAGTAAGATTATTTTATTTAAATATGTCCAAGATTATCTTAAACATATTGTAGGGTTTACTTTGTGACAAAATCATAATTTTTTACCATCAGTAAACATTTTTTAATAATCATGTTTTTTCTATTACAGTTAAAAGATGATACACCAACACCACATATAAACATAAGGAGTAGAACAATAAAACAGCCAAGGAGGTTGAAGAAAGTATTTATTTTTCTCATTGTACTAGCGCTAATTGTCACATACTTTTTAGGTGAGTAATATTATAATGGTTATTTATTGATATAGATTAATGGTTAACAATTTGTGAGGAAACTGTGGTTAAGGGCTAATTACACAATCACAGTCTTACTTATAAGTGTTAATTAACTTAAATATTATTTTTCTCATTATCTCTTAATCATATTTCAATCAACAGAGTAGAAAAATCATACCCATGTTGAAGTTAATTAATTAATATTGAATACACACATTGCATGCGTAAAAATATAGTGATGTTATTATTAAAACAAAGTTTAAAATAGGTAAATGGAAAAAAATCTTAATTCATCTAATACATTTGTAGAAAATATAAAACACTCCTCTATCTCTATATATGTGTATTAAACTAGTTAAAATTCCATTATTTAATCAGACTATACTTAAAAGATTAAAAGAAAAAATTTTGAATTGGTTCACTATATTTTTAAGCATGCAACATCATGACAAAAGTCAAAGATGGGCTGGGATTCAAACCCGCAACTGATGTCTACACATTCTTGTCATGACTTGCTATCGCAAGTACATAATTCTGGGATATTTATACATTAAATACTCAATTTCGTATCGGGGTTATCAAATTATTTGAAATCGTAAAACTGTTTCCACTTCACGTTAATTTAACACCTATGTAGATATGGTTTGTTCACAGTTGAACAATTCATTGTTGTTTTGTAAACTATCGCGAGGCTGTGTTCACAATGACTACTAAAAACGTTTATTAATTCCCTTTATCTCCAATTAATTATGCAAATGTTTAGATTATTTGGAAATTATTAGTCTGCTAGGGGTTTTATGTAAGTAAATTCTAAAATTGCTTAGGATATTTAAACAAAATAATCTAGCATTTTCCATTTATGTTGCGGAATAAAATAAATATTTATACATGTAACTTAAAGATTTAAATACCGAATAACTTACTACGTTCGTTCGATAATTGATAGGAAAACTTAAGAGGGCAAAACTTTAAATGAGGCTTGTCAAATTAGAATGTCACAGTGTAATCTAAAAGTTTACCGGTAAAGAAAAATTAGTCGCGTAAAGTGAGGTAAAACGTGAACGTCTATTTTAATATAATAATTTATTTATTCGTTAATTTTTGGATGTCGATGTATATTGTCATTATTGCCAGTATTGTTCTTATCAACACATAAATCTTAAAACATTAAATCAATAAAACAAACCAACAAGGATTTATGTTATCTTAGCCAGTGGTGCCGAACATTTTAAACTTACAAAAAATAAAAACATTCCATCAATACTCAAAGATATCATTGTTTAATATTTCATTACTATTTTAGTATTTTATCTATGGTTATTACCGAGAATTACCGAATGGAAATTTAATAACACTTTACCGCACCTGAGAAAAATACTTGAGACCATTAGATCGCACGCCTGTCGAATATGCATAAATAGGGAACGAGCAGATTTTTAACATGGTAATAATAATAATTAATCACTTATTTACTATATTACTATTGATAAAAATAAAGCAGCGAAATCCGTTATTAGATAAGAGCAAACAGCGTTGTCATGACACTAAAATTGAAAATCTTAACGCCACAAACATAAATATGTCTAACTAGCTGTCCCGGCAAACTTCGTATCGCCCTACCAGTCAATGAATGTCTTGTTACTTATTAACAGAATTTAATTTTTAATTACTTAGGTATATCATCATCCCCTTGCCCTGGTCCCAATTAATTACTTGGGGTCGGCGCAGTATCTCTTCTTTTTCCACACATCCCTGTCAGCCGTCATGTTTTCATTCACCCCTTTCTTTTTCATATCTTCAGTCACGCACTCCATCCATCTCTTTTTTGGCCTTCCTCGGCTCGCCCATCCATCCACTTTCATGTTCATCACTTTGTTTCCTACATATGATTAATTCCTTCTCTTAATGTGCCCATACCACGACAGACGGTTTCCTTTCATCTTTTCTATCACAGGAGCTACTTTCAGACTTACCCTAAAGTATTCATTTCTGACTCTGTCACTCCGTGTTATACCACACATCCACCGCAACATTCGCATCTTTGCTGCATGCAGTCGTCTTTCGTAAGTCTTCTTTGTTGACCATTTTTTTTTCTTTTTCAGCACAGTTGCTAGCTGCCTTGACCTACCATTCATGGTACCTACATTCCAACTTGCATACCTCAATCTCATTTCCCGGGCTAGTGTCTTACGTTGCCCCCTCCTGGGCTGGTGTAACAAACCTTGCCCATTTCTCATAGGAACCGGGTGCTGCCCCTGCGCGTCGGCTACGGGGGACGGCCTAGGCCCTGTCACCTTTCTTATTATACATACTGTATAAATGTTTTGGCAAATGTTTTACGGCCACCCGCCTGTCTGACACCAACTCTCCTTGGGGCTTTCATTCTTTTGGTAGAGGGGTAGAGATAGCGTGTGTTTGGGTACAGGATATTGCAGGTAAGGATATTTGGCCTGATGGTAAGGATGCCACAGTCCCGGATAAGGAAGTAGTGGGAGACTCCAACAGCTCGGGGGGCCGAGGTCGCGAACTCATAGCCCTGTTCCATGACTGGCTAGATCAATGGAAAAGGCATCCCCTGACCATTTATTAATATTTCTTGAAGGAGATTTAGAGTATTTTAGATATTCAAGCATAATAAAAATTTAAAAATTAGGCACTACCAAGGAGATTTGTTACACAAAATAAATTTCTGAACGCACGCCTTAATATTTGACAGCCAAAAAATGTCAATCCATTGTCATGAGAATTCTGCATTTTTAACATCTAAAATACGCAATTATTCGAATGTTATAGATACATATTGTCGATTCAAAATGGTTATTTTAATAAGTTCTTTTATTTGAGGGAGCCTCTAACTGCATCGACGGGATCAACATTAAATGACAGGAAATTTTGTATGGTGTTAAAGTTCAAAATGACTTAAGTATCATTACGAACCTTTTGTATGGGAATATAGAAAAGTATTATTTTTAGATCTTTTCAGGCAATTATCAAAATGTATCTCTCCGTAAGAACAATCCTCGTACTTCAAGGAATATTATAAAAAAAGAATTAGCGAAATCGGTTCAGCTGTTCTCGAGATTTGCGCTTAGGAACACATCGAGAAATTCATTTTTTTAACATAGAACTCCTCCACTACGATTTAAACTTTATTGTATTGTATTAAAGTCCAAAATGACTTAATTATTCAAACGAAACTTTTGTATGGATAAAGAAAACAATGAAAAGTCCCACGGGAACGCTGTCGAACGGGATAAAAAGTATCCTATGTTTTATTCCCGGTTCTAAGCTACCTCCCCACTAATTTTCAGCCATATCACTTCAGCCGTTCTTGAGTTATAAGTGTTGTAACAAACACGACTTTCTTTTATATATATAGATAATAGATTAGTGATGACTGGAAAGTATTAAAATATCTATAAATTCATCATTTTTTAAGCAAGTCATTATGTTTTGATAAACGCATTAGTCTGTTGTCATGAAAACTATTTATATTCTCTTTTGAATAACGCAATGTAATGCAAATAAAAATTCAGCAACTCACGACGGTAAAAGAAAAATATCACATGGTAGCTTATAACCGTTTCGTTTATATTGTAATGATTATTGTCATTTATTTTTTACTAGCTGTTGCCCGCGACTTCATCCGCGTAGACTACAGGGTTGAGTTTAGATAGAAAATAATTTATAGTCTATTTTACATCTCAGAGTCCTATTTATGCACATACCAAAAATCATTTAAATCGATTTGGTAGATGCAGAAATACCTATTCCCACGGGAATACTTCATTTTCCGGGATAAAAACTATTCCATGTGAATTATGTGAGCTCTACCTCTCTCTATACCAAATTTCATTCAAATCGCTTTGGTAGATCCAGAAATACTCATTCCCACGGGAATACTACATTTTCCGGGATAAAAAGTATCCTATGTTTTATCCTGATGTATAAGCTATATTATTGTAAAGTTTCATTAAAATCCATTCAGTAGTTTTTACGTGAAAGAGTAACAAACATCCATACATCCATACTTACAAACTTTCGCCTTTATAATAGTAGTAGGATTATTGGTACTGCAAAATGTTTGAACTTTATTGCTAGGTCAGTAAGAAACTAGGTTTAAGATTGCACTCGTAATCGTGCGGCACAAGTGTTTACATATCGCTTGCCCGCAAGAATACTGTATTAACTCTGAAAAAGTACTTTTTCAGGAGAAGCGTGTAGAAGGTAGAACGGATTTTTTTTAGTCGAACTGTATTATTAAGTCCGTTAGTGCCAAATTTTGACATGATACAGTATTCTTCCGGACAAGCGATATGTAACGTGCGATTTAGAAATCCCAGGTCGGGCAGTGTTATTGGGTTTTCCATTAGGGAATTATTAGCAGTATTACGGAGTCCGGAAATGTGACCGAAAAATGTAACTAAATAAATATATCTAAATAGACTTGCCCCTTATTACGTAAGAAGGGTACCTTGTACATTTTGAAAATGTGGATGTAGAAATGGTCCCCTGCCTACCCCTTTAGAGAATAAATACCTGAGGTTATGTTTATATACTCATGCTTTTCCCAAAGAACAGTATGGTGAGATTTAACCCTTACTATTATTTTAAAATAATGTCGAAATACGGACGAGCGTTTTGACACATTAACAAATTATTGTATAGGATAATACAAAATTTTATATATTCTTCAGTCTTTGATGTAGTTAGCGATTGTTGGTTGTAACAAAAGCGTTTCTCATGTTAGTTTATCACCAAGAGATATTTATCTATTGTTTGCTTTGTCGCGACAGTCTGTTAAATAATACGGTTTTAACAGAGATTCTCAATCTTGTGACTATAATATACAATTACAAAAATTATAGGTATATGATGTTTGCGATTTATAATTTGTTGTTTATACCGCTATGAATTATGTATTTTTTAATTTTGAAAACTAAAATTATCACGAATTAAATTTATTTAAATAATCTAATATGTCGTCTACACGTGCGCGTCCGTAAAAAAATACACGCTTTACATTGCGCTAAGATGGAATATCACATTGAAAAGTTTGCGGGAAATTCTTATGCGGTGTTCAGTTTACAAATGTAAACCACTCAATGGATTTTTAAACACATTTAGGAATTGTTGTTTGGAATGTACATTTCGCATTTTTTTTATTGTAAAATATTGTTATTTCTTTGCCTAAGAGGATGGTCCACAATATTAAATTATTCGCTCCAAACGAATACGTGACGTGACGCATTAATTAGATAAAATAGGTATATTTTTTTACAATAATCGTCTAATTATAATAGATAAAAGGAAGAAGTTCACAATGATAAATTTTAACGACCTCGATAACAGGAATACTGTATAAATTACAGAGATGTAGGGACTATTTATCCGTTACACATTATGGTCGAGTCTTTGCTTAGTGTGTGCCTTGACGCTCCACTGACGCCACACGAATACATACATTAGTATTTTATCCGTGATAAATTGTGTATTCCTGTGTACTTATGCGACCAGTTACATATATTTTGAGTGTAGAATGAACAACACGTCAATTGCGCGTACATTGCCGGTTTTGATAGCAGGTATGTGTGTAAATGCAGCAACATTTTAGTTAAGCCGTTGAACTCTAACGCATCCCGATGGAATATTAATGACAACCAGTGCCTAGGTTAACTTGTAATCTTCATGTATTTTATGACAGATGTGTTATAAAAGTATTGTTGTTGCTTCAATTTAAAGTAATTGTTTTATACTTATATATTGGCACTATGGTACAGTACTGTAGGAATTACATAGTATCCTCTTTTTTTATATTTAATCCCAAGGGGTGAGCAAGTCAATATATCATCATTGTCATTACTGGGCACGGGCCTTTTTTACAACTAGAAAAGAGAGAGAAAGGCCGAGTGTCTGGTTTCGGTTTTAGCAAGAAACCACTTCGTTCCGGTCGGACACAATTTTATATTCCTTCGAGAGTTTAATGTCGTTAAGTTTAGGCAAAGGAATATTCACGAGACTGCCGGCGTGATTCAAAGAATATACAAAACTATTCTTAGGGATGTTGTAAAAATAAGTGAGCAGTTGTCCTGATTTAAATAAGGCCATAGTAAGTTTATCGCGGACTGTTTAATACTACTTGAACACAACTTTAGTCTCAATACCTAGTTAACTAGTGATAAAAAGTATTAATCAAGATTCATATCGAAACCAATGTTACAAAACCATAAACGTAATAGCTTTACCCGAGCAAACCCACAAAAATAACGAACTACACAATGCTCAATCAATTTATCTACTTTCGCGCCTTATTCATATTTTAAACGCGTTTGAAATAGGAATAAAAACCAAAAAACTATAACTCATGATGGCCATGTATCATTGCCGATGCAGTAATCTATATCGCTAGTTGATTCTTATTCGCGTTTTTAAAAAAGTTGAAGAAAGGCAAAGGCATTATTATCGTATTGTCATAGTCAAATATGATGTGTAAAAAAATATAATGCCAATATTTTTTTTTCGGATTTTATTACCGTCAATGTTTTTGAAAGAACGAATAATTATGAGCGTAGTGGTACCACTGTCTTACAACATTAGTGTTAGTTCCCTTTCCGTCGGCTTCTATTAAGTATTCGTGTAATTAGTGTATGCAATTATTTAAAGCGAAATTTAAATGTGGTTCATTCTTGTTGAGTTGTGGTTAGTAAACGGTGAGTGTCAAATTAGTAGCGATCAGTATGTAACGTTCAATAAATAAATATATATCGTCAATATAATGATTTGTTTGCAATTACATCAGTACGCAAGAATTGTCGAATTTTTTTGGTAAGGACTAAGATTAGGACAGTTAACCAATAAGAGAAAAAAATTGAATGAAAATATTCTGAAAGTGGTTAGTTTATATCCGTTGCTAAGTTTTATTACATTACAGCATAAAATATGAACTAGAACCACAATAATGTATTTAGGATACATAACTACAACAGACATGTTGTGTGAATTGGCGAAAAAATAATGTACAGCGTCATCAAGAGTATTATTTCTTCATTAAATATATTCTTTCATCTAAACCGTTGACTATCAATAAACATATGTATGAATAAATTATGATGATAATTTATTAATATTGCACTACTTTCTTTTTGCTGTCGATATTCGAAGAAATATGTAAATTTATGATGAGTCTGACTTTTCATCAATAAGTCTAAGATATCAATGGTATGTGAAAACTCTCTCAGTGATTCAAAATAGAATGATGACAATAGTCGTTCATATTAATAAACAATGTAAACAAAAATATAATTTTCGGATAACATATTGAAAGTCACACTTTCAATTTAAAATCTAATCTAATCATCAGCCCATATACGTCCCACTGCTGGGCATAGGCCTCCTCTATAACCGAAATCACCCATCACGCTTACTTAGAGCAGATTGGCGGAATACTTAGAAATTAATAAGAACTTATTTTCATTGTGACAACAATTTCGAAATGTTAAATACGTGTGCCTGTGTGGCACTTCTTTTTTATTACCCCTGGGAGTAAGTAAATTGATCAGAAGTTATGTTCTACAATTTGTATCCTTGTGAAATATATAAGATTAAATTGAATAATGACAATTAAAATATGTAATTATAATTTTATATTGTGTTGCTGAGGGAGTTTCTTGCCGTTTCTTCGACACAGCGATAACACGTTTCAAAGCGGCAATTGTTTAAAAAAAATAGTTTAACATTAGCAATTCAAAAGAATTTGTAAAAGTCTATTTGAATAAAGATGATTTTGAATTTGACTTTTTAATAGACCCCCTATTACTCTTACATCTTTTTTTATTTATATTACCTAGACCTTGACCTATGACAATTGAGGCCTATAAAATCAAAGGCAGCTAAATCCAAGTGAGTCAAATATTCCGTAATCTACAAATATCGATAACTTTGTTTAGGTGGCTATGATATTTTAAATTTTAAAAGAGATTTATAAAGAATGTGAATACCACTAAAAATCAGAATTTTAAATTATAAAAATACCACAATATTTGAGAACAGACGGAATAAATTTGTATTTAACTGTCTTTGATTCCAACTGGCGTTTAGCTGGTTTTGATTCTATAGGCCTCAATTAATGTGTTTGATAGCTGCGATACTAAAGTTTGACAAACGTTACCAAGCTAAACATTAGATTTCAACTTGCCTACGAAACTTTATCTCATTACTAGTGTTTGTGTGACATCGATTCTATTAGGATCACTGCATTTTGCGTAATTAAACGACTGTTTAAAATAAGGGTAGTGAATACGTTAATAATGGACTGGATTCTCGATTAATTCAAATGTTTTCGTATTTAGAAAATTGTTGTGTGAGTGTCGTTAGACTATGTTTAGAGTGAATTTTTTTGCCATGAAAAATTGATTGTGTAAAACATCTAATTCTAATTATGTTAATAAATAAATATGTTAAGATATATGAGCCATTAAAATTAACTTTTTTAAAATCCTTGTTTGACTTTGGAAGGACAAAAAAGATGTAAGGACAATCCAAAGGGCTACACATAACAAAGATTGTCATCATCATCATAAGCATCATCCTAAATAAGTTCACTTGACATAGGCTTCCCCTAAAGACTTTCTAAGTGTTGTACAAGATTGATACGTTACCTTATACAGTGTTCGAAGAGATGTCACCAAAACTGTTAGCCTTGTGTGTACTTTATGTGTTTTGGCTGTTTGGCCTAGGGCTATTTGCAGGCCAGTCCCAATGGCTGGACGGGATCGCGAAGAGTCTGGGCTACGAGAGCGTCTACCACTACGCGGTGATCATAGACGCAGGATCTTCTGGGTCCAGAGTCCTCGCTTACAAATTCAGGGTGCCTTTTACAGGTTAGTACTGTAGAACTTTAACTGTTTCCGCAGCGCACGCAGCGAAAGCTTTCAATACGATTTTGAAACATTCTTTAATGCTGCTCCGCTCTTATTGGTCGTAGCTTGATGGCCTATAGCCTTCCTCGATATTATGTGCTATCTAACGCCGAAAGAATTTTCCAAATCAGACCAGTGGTTTCTGAGATTACTGCGTTCAAACAAACAAAAAACTCTTCAGCTTTATCATATTAGTATAAATTTGACAGCCCCGTGGCGCAGTTGGCTAGACACCAGCTTGCGAAACGAGAGACCGCGGGTTCGACCCTCGCACTGAGACAAATGTTTGTGTGATCCACAGATATTTGTTTCCGGTTTAGGCGTTTGTGAGACCTGAAATTTCTCTCGTATTATGTGATACCCACGAACACAGGACTTGTTTCCTAGTCTGGGGTCAGAACTATGTATGTGGTTGTTGGATGTATTTATTTAATTATTTATAATATGTCTGATATATCGCACGCTTAAAAATATAGTGACCTAATTCAACATTTTGTATTTTCACCTTCATTCACTTTGTGATTAAATATAGTCAGATTAAATAATAATATTGTAATGGATGTAATGTAACTATTTAGTACACATATTTTTTAAACATAACGATTTTTTTTATATTTTCTACAAAATGTATTTGACGAAGTAAAATATATTTCCCCATTTACTTACCTTAGACTCGGCTTTTTGAATTAGGTCACTAAATTATTAAGCGTGCGATATGTAACACTTAAATTTTGCATTCTCCGAAACATTAAATGATAGCTCAGTGAATTATTCTTGGGCTGCTTATAAGTTTCTGCAGTATTTAGGTCTCTAGTTCGATCCTAGATTGGGTAGTACCTACTTTTTTCCAGTACAGAAAAAAATAAATAGACTTGCCCCATAAGAAGATATCTTCTTTAGTCACGAGTGAGTGTAAGTAATGTATGGCGTTTTTATTTACAAGATATAATATATTAACATTGAATTAAAATTAAATGTAAATTCAGATAATATTGTTAAATAGCACATGAGTAAATATTACACTCGATAAACTTCGTAAAGGTGAAGTCAAGAACTAAAATGGAATGCATAACTGTAACAGTGTTCGTATAATATGTTATTCAGCTGTTTAAATTTATAAGTTGAAACAATTTGACATCGTGTTTAAAGAAATGGATTTCGAGATGGAATTATTGGGGGTTCGAACCCCGAACGGGCCAATATTTATAATAAGGTTTACAAACATTTATCGGGTGCTGTGTGTTTGCACATAAAATCTGTTTTATCACTGTCACATTACAAAACAAATCTTAAAAAGGGGGCAACAATAATTTTATAACTAAGAGATTAATGTTGGTATCATGAAGTGTAGATCTTTACTTATCGCACGCTTAAAAATATAGTGACCTAATTCAAAATTGTGTATTTTCACCTTCATTCACTTTGTGATTAAATATAGTCAGATTAAATAATAAAATTGTAATGGATGTAATGTAACTATTTAGTACACATATTTTTCAAACATAATGTTTTTTTTTATATTTTCTACATAATGTATTCGACGAAGTAAAATATTTTTCCCCATTTACTTACCTTAGACTCGGCTTTTTGAATTAGGTCACTATATTATTAAGCGTGCGTTATGTTTGGTTAAGTGACCGAATATAGAAGAACAGCCACTAGTAATAAAGGTGTAATAAAAACTAATATTATTTTGTTTCAGTATTTAGTCAGGCCAAATTGGATCTAGTTGAGGAATATTTTGAAGAGTCTAAACCGGGACTGTCTTCGTTTGCGAGCGATCCAGCCAAGGTGAGTTTTTCATTTTTATAATTGAGAATTTTCTGTACCCTTTTCAGGGTAGATGTAAGAAGGTATTGGATGTGAAATGAAGAGAAAAAAAAGTAACATAAATACCTACTCAGTAATTATTTTAATCTAGCATCTCCGGTGAAAGAGCAGTAGAATAATACTAGAAAAAAATTTTTGAAATGCTGAACGTGCCGAACCTAAGATTAGACTGTCATATGTTTGATACGGCCGGTTCATAGTAATTCGCGTTGCGTGTAATATCAAGACCAAATTGTAGCCCTTCATTTTTGTTTGAAATTTTTACCATTGGACGTGTTATCGTAGTAGAATGAATAGGTGACAGACAAGTCGACCTATGCATAGAATACGGTTACTTATGACTATAACACCAAAGTACTTTTTATTTCTAAAATAGAGTAAAACTGTTTATATATTGCACTAGTGGAGTAATAATGACCATAAATTTTGTTGTTGTTTAAAGAACATAAAAATTTACTGATAATTTTGTGCCCAATTAAGTTTAAAACGCTGAGAATGGGAAGTTGTGCAAAAGCACATATAACTTTATTCTGCGCATAGGTCGAAGTAGTGACACTCGTCTCCCTACAAAATACTGTCTATTACCCTTCCAATTTTATTCAGCTGTTCTCTGTGGCTAATAGTCTATTAAAATGCAAATAAATGTTCAAATAATAGGTTCCATAGCATTTCTTAGAGTCTGTTATATGGAAACTATGTTTTTGTGTTGAACACAAGATACTGTCGCTATTTATGATTCATTGTCGTGTTAATTATTCTACCGTTCCAAGGTGAAATGAGTTACATCATTCTATTAAGGAGTTTATTAACTTTCGCCATAATTAGCTACCATGTTATCGTCGGGAAAAAATACGTTCTTCTCTTGACCACAGACCGTATTTAGTAATGGAATTAAGGTCTTAGTAAACGAGGTGGCGATTTCATTATTGTGGGGAAATGAAATAAAATTATCATTTATATGTCAAGTTGGTAAATAATGTAGCGCTTGGGACACGTCAACACATAAAAAAAAGAACATTGAACTATAGCTGGCGTCTAATGTTAATACGATCAATGGGTAATATGATTGTTTTTAAAAACATAGATTTTATATATTTTCGTGTGTTCGGAGAAAGCTTTATTAAACATTATATAGGGTGTATTCAGTCCGTGATTTCTTATAATTATTCAATTTGGTAAAATAACCATTACCCATTGAAATCACCCAAGAACCAAATAATTAAAAATAACACACTGAACATTATTGACATCGATCTTTAGACAAACAACATTGTCTCTGTAATCACCTTTGAATTATTCGATGTTACACACTCTAGGGCGCGGATACGATAGTGCAACTGATCAAGAAGGCGGAATTCCTCACGCCGCCCGAAAAACGGAAGAGCACTCCTCTCATAGTGCGCGCTACTGCCGGCCTCCGCCTGCTGCCTACAGACAAGGCGCAACAACTCATCGATGAAGTGCAGCTCGCTATATCCAAGTGAGTGCCGAGAAAACTTTTCCGCCCCACCCACAGCCCCGTGGCGCAGTTGGCTAGACACCAGCTTACGAGACAAATGTTTGTGTGATCCACAAATATTTGTTTCGGGTCTGGGTGCTTGTGAGACCGAAAAGTCTCTCGTAGTTTCTGATACCCACGACACAAGCCTCGTATCTTAGTGTGGGGTCAGGACTATGTATGTGACTGTTGGGTGTATTTATTTATTTATTTATTTACCCCTAACCTTTAGTGAGAAGGATCTATTTTAGTCTAAGAAAGAGTGGAGTGGAAGAAAAAAGAGGAAGACCTTTGTTCAGCAGGGGGATCTACTATAGGCTAATAAAAAAGAAATATAAAAAACAAACTTCTTCGTCATAATCCCATATACATAGGCTCAATACACGGGCCTCCTGTACAAAGGAGAGGGTTTAGACCATAGTCCACTATGCTGGCCTAGTTGGCGGACTACACGTCTAAGAAATTCCTAAGAACCCAGTAAGCAGGTTTTTTCAAAATGGTTTCCTTCAAACTAACGTCATGAAATTAGACTAAAAGATTTTATATCTATTTAAGAATTGTTATTCTTATTTTGTGGTGTACAAAAAAGTATGATAAATAAAATAAATAATGTTCCCAGGCTGGGTTACGATGTGGGCCCCAACAGCGTCAAGATCATGGACGGCTCCGACGAGGGCATATTCATCTGGTACACTATCAACTTGCTGCACAGTGAGTCATTCTTTTCATAATTTGTCTGTGTTTGACGGAATGTTTTTTTTTTGCATTCATCACACACATTCAACTACATATTATCTTCTTATATCAAGGAACGTGTACGATCGCCCTTCACCCATCTCTAATTAAACCTCCAGTGTGTTGGTCGCTTTATAGCAATTTGGATCTTCATCAATCAACTATGTACTGTTCTAAATGTGATTAGGTCTTATTGCATCATTCATTTATGTTCCATCTTATCAGACCTGATGGACGGCGAGACGATGGCCGCCCTGGACCTCGGCGGCGGCTCCACGCAGGTCACGTTCGAGCTGAACGAGAGAGACGCCACGCTGTTCCCAGCTGTGGACCAGTATGTAGTGCCGGCGGGTAAAAACGTCACCCTGTATACGCACAGGTATGCTCCATTTTACGTACTGAGTGAATGATTGAACGAATGGAATGAACGTATAAAATAGACGAAATGAACGCACGAATGATAACTAGTCAATGAATGAGCGAAGAATGCAAGAATGAATGAATGAATGAAAGAACGAGTGAACGAGTTAATGGTTAGATTGAAATGCATCCGTTATTTTAAACTAATTTAAAATAGGTATAATTTATTAAGTTTCTGAATGATTATGTTACATTCTATCAATCATCAAATTTAATGTGTTTTATCATTCATGTCTGAGTACTGGTATGTTCTGGTTATTTGATATTTAATAACTCCATGATTTTCCATAATACAATTGGCGGAATATGGGTGCAGAAATGCATCTCAGTCTACTCCTTTTAGCGGAAGCAGGCCTGAAACCATCCATGATTTTGTGTATGTTACCACTGTAAAGCAAGCAAAACTAATAAAAAACCAATTAATATGGTGGTTGCAGAAGACAAATGACTGCGGATGCTCTATTTATCGAATTGGTCCATTACTAAAAAAGTCTAAATATTTTTTTCAATAGTTAATATATCATTACAATGTTAACATGATATGTTGCAGTTATCTCGGGTTGGGCTTGTTGGCTGCTCGCTACGGCATATTTTCCCAAGAGGCAGGTGGTAACGATACCAAGGAGTTCACTTCGGTGTGCGTGGAACCCATCATACAGCGGGAACCCTGGACCTATGCCAACAAAGAGTACCTTATTAGGTGAGTTAAATATTTTTGTATCATCAGCCTATAGACGTCCTAATGCTGGCAAGAGCTTCTCATCTATAACTTGTTGTAGGTCTTAATATAAAATGCTGGCCAAGTGCGAGTCGAAGGACTAATACCTAAGAAACTTCTAAAAAATTTGGGTGTGCAGATTTTCTTAAGATGTTTTCCTACGCCGTTAAAGTAAGCGATAATTCATTGTGAATAAACACATACCTTTAGAAAGTCAAAGGTGTGTGCCTGGGGTTTGAGATGCTTGATTTATACTCGTATATCTGTGACACTCTTTCGGCGATCCTAGCGTGACGCATTAGTGACGTGCATGATGATTATGATAATGACATCATCGTTATTATGAAGATGGCGATGATGATGAAGATGATGAAGATGATGATGATGATGATGATGATAATAATGATGACGACGACGACGATCACGATGTGTTTCAGCGGCGCGGCCCGTCGCAGCGGCATGAAGCGCAAGGCGGCCGTGGAGTTGTGCCACGACACCGTGCGCAAGTACGTGCTCGCCACCATGGACTGGCAGCCGCGCCAGCCGCCGCGCGGCGCCGTCGCCGCCATGAGCTTCTTCTACGACATCGCGGCCGACGCGGGGATGATCGGTCAGTGTACACATTACTACATATCAGAGGGTGTATATTGACAACGAATAATAAAAAAAAAACTTTTTTTTAAGCACCATAAGTATTAACTGTATTAGTTTTCGAACATGTTTGTTTTGTATAAAGCTTAAGTAATAAACTCATTTTCATGATAGAAAACATAGAAAATAATTAAAAGTTGTTCGTACTTCGAGACAAAACTCATGTTTTTAACTATTAGGCATTTTTTTTGTTACTTCGAATTCCTTTGTGAGACTAATGTAATATTTAATTTATCTATGTCTACTACAATCTTAACACTATCTTTTATGACACTGCCTTATTAATCCCATTGTATAATGATGCCACGTATCATTCAGACGTATCTTCTTCATCAACCCATATACGCCCACTGCAGAGCACGGGTCTCCTCTACCATTGAGAGGGTTTAGGCCATAGTCCACCACGCTGGCCTAGTGCGGGTTGGCGGACTACACACCTAAGAAATTTCTAAGAACTCTTAGGTGTGCAGGTTTCATCACGATGTTTTCCTTCACCGTTAAAGCAAGTGATAATTCAATTTGAATATACACATAACTTCGAAAAGTCAGAGGTGTGTGCCTGGGGTTCGAACCCGCGACCGCCGAGATTCTCGACCGCGTGCCTAAACCTCGAGGCCATCACTGCTTTTGACAGACTTTTTTTGTTTTTTTTTTGCAGACGTATGACCCACTACACAATATAGTAATGTTCCGTAATTTCTGTTGCAGACGTGATGAAGGGCGGCACGGTGTCTGCGGGCGAGTACCGCGCGGCGGCTCGGCGCGCATGCTCGGCCAACAACGTGGAGCAGCCGTGGGCCTGCGCCGACCTCGTGTACGCGCTCACGCTGCTCAGCGACGGGTACAAGATGCCCGACAACCAGCCCATCTCGGTAACTAGACCACTGCGTAGCTTGACAATATTGTTGGAACTGTCGACATTCCAAAAATCATTCTAATCGGTTCAGTGGTTTAGAAAAAACATGCACTTTGTTCGCATTAATAATAATTTTTACATTAGTTACTCGTTCAGCCATTCATTCATTCAGTCAAATTGATTGGTTTGTTAATTAATTAATTCACTCACTCATTCGTTTAAAGTCAACAATATAGCAAATATATTTCTTAATACTGCACTTTATTTTATATTTCCCTACTTGTTAAACATATTACTTTTATATGCTACTCAGAAATGTTCATTAGGTATTTTTAATTTTTTATTAAGAGTTTATTCAAAACATAAGGTATCACTCACATAATCAACATTCATGATGATTTATTACACTTACGCTTTTTAATTCCTATAGGTATAAAAGGCAGACCATTATAAAAAAATATTAATTTTTATATTTTAACTGTTTCCAGTTGTACAAGAAAGTGAACGGACACGAAGTGTCTTGGGCGCTTGGGCTCGCGTACACGACCGTCATGAACAAAATGGCGGCATCTGCGGCCTAATATACACGCCGACGAAACAAATACCTCTAAGGACCCTCGTATTCATAGTGATTCCTCTTATATTATTATTTCTCAATTGTATTATTCGATTATCAAATTGTTCCTTTTATTACATCGATTGAGACCGATTTTAGTCGATTATAATCGATTGTTAATGTGGTGTGTTGTGTAGTGTTTTTTTTTAAGTTTCAAATGTGCACTGGATTAATGGAGCTTCGGATGATTAGTGAAAGACTATTGAGGCTGTTGACAGTCACATAAGATCGTATTCGCAAATAAATGTATGGAAAATCCACGTGATCATTTAAGTTAAAATATTATTTAATTTCGTTTTAGTCGAATCAATAATTTTTTATCTGTATTAACGATTGATTGTCGAATAGTAGTCTATGCCCTATTCATATTTGCGACTCATATTACCTATGTTCCCTTTTTAACTAAGTCATAATAAGAAACTTCAATGGACTTTTATTTTATTCGACATTTGAAATATACACCATTTATTTAAATTATTTGTCGTGTGTCCTAATTAGAGAAATAATAAAACACAATGTGTGAAAGTTGATTATGATTACAGTATTTCACGCATTAGGAATGAAAGAGATAAAACAACAGTATATTTATGTGCTTGTCTGAAGTATGTAAGAAATTAGATTAAGGCATTGTTCTTATGAATTACAAATATGTGCAGAAACCCCTTATAATAGAAGTATTCAGTTGATTTCAAGAAAAACTGTGAAAGTTCACTTTCATAAATGTATAGTTTACCAATTAATATTTATATATTATGTAATGAAGAAATTTATTAGATTCCAATTATCCACCTTTATTGACAATGTGACTCCTTGTTTTTTTTTTTTAACTATACCAGAGCTATATAAATAGTTTTACATTCACATAGGCTGTGACGTGTCGTCAATCTCTAGGACATGTAGAACTTTTCCGAGAATACTGACATTCGATATATTTACATAAAGCCTAATATGAAAATAGAAGTAAACTTAATTTAATGGGCGCCAATTATGGTGTGGTTGGTGGCAGCGCTTGTTAAACTGATTACAGAACAGTTGAATGAGACTAGAAAGGAAATCTCAGCATGTTGAATCTACGACTAGACTATCATATGTTTGACACCGCTATCATTCATTCATTCACTCATCTGTGTGACAGACAAGCGGTGACACTCGTTCCCATACAAAATACTGTCGAATTCTCTTATTCAGGTGTTTTGTGAAATTGATGCTCTAAGCTTTCTACTCTGAAACTAAAATATCGAGTGTTGTAAATATTCTCAAGAAATAACGTATATTGCACAATATAGAAATAAGTATATAAATATTTCATTTTGCTTTATTTTCGTGGAATTATATTGTAAATGTGATAGTTTATAGTTTTGAGCACGTACAAGCCATTACAGCACAGAATTTATTAATAATAATGATTCAGAGAGAGCTACATTGTAATTGTTTTAATTTTCAAGATTCATCTAATTTAACAGATATTTTTTTTACATACAGATACATTTCTGTATGATTTTTTGGGATTTGGTTTTATATTATTGAAGTTTTGATCGATTATCTAAAAATACAAGTGCAATTACTATAAAAAGAAATATGTTCGATTGTTATTGTCTATGCTGTAATATGATGTTTTGACATTTAATGTTGCCACTGCAATAATAATTTTGATAATTTGACATTTTACGATGTTATTTAATCTGTGGTCCAATATTTTTTAATGTTTTCTTCGTTGCCGGTTATGTATGAAGGTTGTAATCTTGTGATATGTTTAATGATTTTTGTATTTTATTAAATTTATTGGTGGCTTTTACATTGGCGCGAAAATCTAGCGATTGAAAATATAGCGTAGCATATTTTGTCTGGAACAATCGGAAGATGGCTCTAGCATAATTTAATTTAGTGTTTTTGTGTTGAATGTTTGTGTAGTATAATTTCTTAGTTTATAATAGTGACGTATCTATTTGCTGACATTCAAAAATCGACAGCGTGGAATAAGTTGTCTAGAGTAACGTTAATCTATTTACTTTACTAAAGTTTATTTAAATGCGTTAGACGTACGTAGTTTTCTCTAGGGTTCTAATTTCAATATTACTTTAACGACTACTTCACTTGAGTTTAATACCCATTACGCTGTCATAAAACGAATGACGCAATTTATGATACTGCAATTTTTTTTTGACATCCGCGAATATTTCCAATTGTTCTTAATACAATTTAATCGCTGGATTTATCCGCGTAATGTGGAAGCCATTTAGAATTTCTTGATGTAATGTTCGTAAACTGAACACACAGGTCATCGCATTATCTTTAAGAGCACTTCTGATTTGTAAGAGGGAACTAATCAGACGCAATATTGGTGTTATGTGTATTGTACAAATTTAATAAATGTTGAAACTTATCTTCGTTTTTATTATTTTTATAATATTTTAGATATTTTATGATATTTTACAAGGGATGGTAAGTGTGAAGGAGATATTGAAAGAAGGGTAAAGTTGGGTAACAGTATTAATGGTGCCTTGTACTCCATCGCGGCAAGCAAAAACATATCGGACCGCGCTAAATTAGCGATACACCAAGGAGTCCTGGTGCCAACACTAATGTATGGAAGTGAGTCTTGGGTATGGCAGAAGAAGCATGAAAGTAAAATTAATGCAGTTGAGATGAGAGCGCTAAGAAGCATGTGTGGAGTGAAATTGGTAGATAGAGTGAGGAATAGTGTGATAAGGGAAAAATGTGGATTGAAAGTAGATGTAGTGACCAAAATTGAAAAGGAGATGCTTAAATGGTTTGGCCACATTGAAAGGATGAATGGTTCCAGAGTTACGAAAGAGATTTACTGTGCAGAATTGAGTGGTGAAGTCGGTCGAGGACGGCCCAGATGTACCTATAAAGACCACATAGGTAATTTATTCAAAAAGGGTAATATAAAGAGTCCTCGAAACCGACGTGCATGCATGAAGAGGATAATGTCAGTGGATGAAGCGAAAGAGGTGTGTTTGGACCGTGGCATTTGGCGCTCTATAGTCTCTGCCTACCCTAACGGGAGACAGGCGTGAGTTTATGTATGTATGTTTAGATGATTAATTAAACAGAGTAAGATTGTATTTTTTAGTGTTGTCAGCAGTAATTATTTTTTTTCATCGGTTAGTTCTACCCCCATTAGCAGACGAGCATTATTAAACTACAAAGGATGCAAAATAAACAAATTGCCATAGTTTTATAATTTATTAAGAACCATTCAATAGTTACAATAAAAATGTTACACTATCGCACTTCTCAGATTACGCTTGAGTCGCTCAGTCTCGTCTAAAAATGATTAAATTTAACGCTATGGTATAAAGAATATTATGTTAGTAACTAGAACAGAATTGCCGAGTCAATGGGAAATTTAGAAAGAACTAGAAATTGTCTATGGTAGAGTATTCGAAGCCATTTTGTTTTTATAACAAAGAAATATGGCGTCAGATATCGTGAAATATGAAACAGCCATTAATAAATGTGAAAATCTATGTCGTTATTAAAGATTATTTCCTACACACCTAGAAATACAGAAACTTTAAACGTTAGATACGATAAACCATTCCTATGACTCTTGCCTAAAATATTAAATATGAAAATTCTAATCAGCTATGATACATGCACCTATATGTATGCGAAGGTATAAGAAATAAAAATATATTTGTCTCGACTTAAAACACGTTTCATGTCTTCGAGCAAATAAATACTGCTTTAAGAAAATGATTTTAAGGTACCTGTGTTTATGATACTAATATACGTCAAGATCATAAATCTACAGACGTATTATAGATATTATTGTAAGCAGTAAAAATTAAGAAAAAAATATTTTTCTAGTTAATCGAAGATTATTTTTTTTTATCGAAAGTTTTTGTGTTGTGAATACGTAATCCCAAATTGAAGGTTAAATAACTGTAATCCTTGAAACATGATTATTGCAATCTTTCTACAACAATGACCGTCAAAAACATCTACAAAGAAATTCTTCATTACTTTGTAGAATCATTGTATATTGCTTATATTCCAGCGAAGTATATCTTATAAACAATAAAGGGTTATAAGGTAAACGCTTAGGACAACATTATTCAAAATATTTACAATATAAATAAGACTTAAAGAGTAATGTAATCGAAAAACCTACGTCTTTGGTTAATTCTCACTGATTATGCGATTGAGTACTGACCTACACTCTATAACCTCTAAGTATTTTTGAATAACGAAGTAATTTTTATTATAAAGCATGAAATATATGAAGGTAAAAAAATAAAGGAATAACAAATGTGACGTAACCGTCACAGATTTCAAGATTAGAACAAGGTTTACCTCCCGCCGTTTTTTAATGGCAAAGGAAAAAACAGTATAAGGGTAGGTGATAAAAAAAATTGATCACGAAGATAAAAATACGAAAATTCAAGAGAAAGCTTATAGTATCTGAACCTATTTAACTCTAATACAGAAAACTTGACTGCATAACTGCCGCTGAAAATCTATTTTAAACTATCTTATGACAATTCCACGTTTGTAACCGAAAGTGGTTGTATTAAATTTAATCTATATGAATTGTGATATTCAGAACATTACTTCATACTACGAGGTTATTTTCATATGTGAAATTACAGCTTCTTGTACCAGAACAGGTAGTGCTCTCCGTCTTCCACCAGGAGATCGTCCACACCTGTAATAGCAAAATGTATTTTGTTAAAGACTTTCATACCATTATTGACTGGTAATGATAATGATCATGGTCTTGTTGCACTGATAGTAGGTACCTACTTAACCGAAAGAGTTTCAGAGATATTGAAATACGTACTGTGCCAACTGCACCAGCCCATGGCTGCTTTAGGGACATGGTTTTAGGGTTTATTACACCAAAGACATTGTGACAATCTTAATTTGTGCAGGTTTCCGTGAATACAAAAAAAGTCAATCGTTTGTGTGCTTATTATTTCAAGCCACGAATTTGTCTGAGGAGACTGCTCACCTTTACCGTGGGGCTGTCACATCTCATCAACGTTACCAGTTCGACAATGTCCAATGCCGATCACAGGCCAACGTTTACTCTTTAAGAAACTCGTTTGACAAAGGTTCAAGAATATATTCCATACTACTTCTGTACATAGTCCAGTATCAATTAATTCCACAGACTCACCAACGGGAGCGACGAGCTGGTTCCCGGGCGGGCTCATGGGGTCCGGGATCTCGGGCAGGCGGTACAGCAGCCAGTAGTGGTAGCCCATCGGCTCCTCCTTGTGTCCGGCCAGCGTGTGCACGTAGTGGCCGTTGGGCCACTCGCTAGCCTCGAACTTGAACTTAGGGTTCTGCTCGGCAGCCATTTGCATCACGCGGTAGAAGGACACGTTCCTGCAATGAATGAGGAGGATTGGATTCCTTGAGTTTAAATTCTAAAATGGTTGGAATTCTAAAGTGATTATCTAATTTCGTTTTACTTGAGATAAAATATGCAATATAGATTTCTTTACGGGATACAGGGTACTTTATTGTTACAAATATCCACTTATCTGAAATTAGATGCTTATTATTATTTTTCCCGTGGCAATCATTTGGAACAAGACATTATTTTCCAAATACTTTCAATTTATTGATGTCCTTAACGCATGCTTTCAGCAGTTAGAGTTTCATTTTTGTAGTATAGGCCTAAACGAAGTTGACGATGATCAAAAGATAAAGACTGCTTAAATGGTTTTTGCTATTGTTTTGACTAATGTCTCACCTGGGAGCCACCATGTGTAGAGTGAAGTTCTCAGTGACATTAGTGCCGAGCCACAGCGTGTAGGTGAACGATACGTTTCTGGCGTCGGATTCATTGCTCATCTGGCCGGATTGGTACGCCAGCTTCAGTATCCCGTCACCACCGTTGCTGTCTGATGATAGAAGGTCTTTTACACACCAGATGTCGATACAAATTATAAAAAATATATCAGTTCATATAGGTCCTATTGCTGGGTAAAGGGATGCTCTACATCTAAAAAGAGTAAACCTTAGTAGATATGATAGACCACGCTGTAAAGCGTGGCTTGTCCCATTATATATCTAGTAAATTCTCATCATGCTTTCATCTGTTTAAAGTTTTTATAATTGAACTCGGTGATCATTTTAAGGCTTGGCCTAGTTTTATTTTTATCAGCTCTTTACAATCCAATAAGAAAATAAAAAGGAGAAACATAGCCAAGTATAGACTCTAAACTAACACGCAAACGTGATGATTTGCTTGTCCATCCTAAGGCTACGTTTTATGACAGTATCAAAAAATTAGGCGTTTAACACATAGAATACAACCAAAAATGTATACCCAATGGCTCATGGCGGCTATCAAGCAGTTTATCGCTGCAGTGTGGAGGGCGTACAGCGGCGAGCGACGCGGGGGTCAGCGCTGCCACCGCTGCAGCGGTCATGGCCACGTCTCCCCAGCCACCGTCAGGGTTCTGCCGCTCCAGAAGCCATTTCCTGGCCGCGGGCAGGCTCCAGTGCTGGTGCGCGCCGGGACCGCTGTCGGAGTCTTCTAAAGCCTATGAAACATTTGGCCAAAGTCATACATTACTGATTGGTAATCCTATAAACAATACGAACATCGACAAACGAAAAAAAAGAGGAATAGACCTCAAAATTTACATTATTGTTTCAAAACTTGTACCATACGAATTGTATTTGAACAGAATATAATTAATAAAAGTGCAGTGACGTGCTCTTACTATAGATTCGTGAAAAATCGGTAGTGGATTTATAAAATTGCTAAAATTTTGCCGCGCCTCTGGAGCTCTGCAATTTTGACTCCTCAGTGCTTCAGCTATACGGTGTACCCGACAGCATATCATATGCCACCAGTCGACAAAATTGTTATGGCTCTCGACTGATATTATGACTGATTACCTGTATAGCAAGAGCGGTGGTGGTGAGACTGCCGAAGCTGCCGTCGGGGTGCTGCTGGCGCGCGAGGCCGGCCATGGGGCGCCGCACGAAGTGGATGAGGCTGCGGTGGCGATGGTCTTGCACCACGCAACGGAGGGCCAAGATTACCATGGAGATTGTATCTGTAACATTTTGTTGTAGGTTTTTTGAAAATAAGTCTTACTGTAATAGAGACTGATGAAATATTAGATGTGGTTTGAATTTTGTTTAAATTATTTGACAGCCCCGTGGAGCAGTTGGCTAGCCCTCAGCTTGCGAAACGAGAGGCCGCGGGTTTGATCCCCGCATCGGGACAAATGTTTGTGTGATCCACAAATATTTGTTTCGAGTTTGGGTGTTTGTGAGACCGAAAAGTCTCTCATAGTTTCTGATACCCACGACACAGGACTATCCTAGTGTGGGGTGTAGGGTAAATGCTATCTTAATATTAGTGCCTACTTGGCAGACTTTCATAATATTTATTGAATATACCGTTTTCATAGACTCAACAAACAAGGATTTTTTTCACTTATTTTTATCATACGTACATAGGTTTATCTCCTTTATACCATTCTAATTACAGTAAAATCTTAACCATTTGCGGTTATAATTATATCTCCAGATCCATTACCGTTACTCTTCAATCTATTCCCCAAAACCAAGCAATGAACTCACCTAAGCTATGATCGGCAGCAGCATTAGCAATATCGAGAAGGCGGCGGATATGGCGGCGTCTCACGTGGGCTGCTGAGGAGCAGGCGGCGAGGGTTGCGTACGCGAACTCCAGGTCATGGGGAGGTTCACGATGGAGCAGCGCGGCCACCAGGTCTCGGCCGTGAAAGGATCGAGGGTCCTTGCACAGAGTTCCCAGGGCTAGAGTGTAGGCAGCAAGACGGCCTAATGGTGGTGGGGACTCGTGGTGCCTGCGAAGACATTGAGTTTTAGAGAGGTTGTTGGAAGTCTATGTGAAATAGTCTATAGCTTAGCTGGATCTTTAAGTTGGGTGTAAAGATACGGAGTAAACTGGTTCTTCTGGTATCACATGTTATCAGAAAGTAAAGCGTTTTTAAAAAGTAAAGAGTGATATATTACATACTTAAATATGTTTTCTGTGCAGCAGATCGATTGTTGAAAGAATTTTGGGATTGCAAGTCTTATATTTTGGTCTAGAGTAAGTTGTGTGGTGTTATAAGAATTTTGTTGCTGCAAAATGTACCAAGGCGACTTACTTGGACATCATGAGCAAGATTTCTATTTCCATCTGCTTGGCAGACAATTGCATCTCGAGTCCTTGCTGTTCTATCTCTTTGCCAGTGTTGTTAGCCAGCTGGAAAATACATATTACACAAGTAACAATAATGTTTTGTTAGTCCATTGAAATGTTACAATTTAAGGACCGAATATTGCATTTCTTAGAGGACGCAATTTTATTTTTGGGATATGTTTGGGGGGTTAATAGAAGCTTAACCTCAAGTTTGTGGGGTTGCCACCCTTGTCCCACGGCCGCCATTTTGGAAAAAGGGGTGAAAACACTTTGTTTGCGATATCTCAGAAACTATGCGTCTCACAGAAACTTTGTTAAGACATAATTTGTAGCAAATTATTTTGCCTACAAATATGTTTATGTAACTTTTTGTCCTAAATTAAAAATTAAAGAAGTTATAAGCAAAAAAGTGAGAAAAAATTTATAAAAATTTTCCTTTTTGCTCTATAACTTTTTTTTATACATTTTATGAAAAAATTGCATCAGACCAATCTTGTAGATTATCTCCTGGCAAAATGTTTTCCTTATATTTTTTCAAATTAAATTCATTAAAAACGCTGTTACAGCACTTCAAAGTTGAACGGGTTTGTCAATGCTCATGAGAATCCGGTTGAAATGAAATGTTTAACTGATTTTTTCTTTATTTTTTTATTGTAAATACATATATTCTACATCCTACATCCTACAACATTTTTGTTAAATACGTATAATTATACTTATTTATATTATTGATTTTTAACTCTCTTCTGTACCATAGAACTAACCGAATTTAACTTATTTAAATGTAACTTTCTAGATGTGATACATCAGCAGCCTATAATATGGGGAAATTTTAATTTATAAAAATGATGGAGAAACATCCTGAATAAGCTAGCGGTACCGCGCTATTCTTGAGTGAGAAAGTGGATCCATCTTTGTTCAGTCTTGTTGGTGAACGTTAATTCATAGCTTTATACGGTGGTAATAAAGACGACTTACTAGACGGCTTGCGATACAAACGATTTGCTTAGATAGTAACTAAAAAATTCATTTAATTTGCTCGGAAGATATCAAAATCCTCTGAAGATTGGGGATGGAAAAAGTATGCAAACATTCGGAAGCCAATACAAGCTTCCAAGCCTCCAGCATCCCCCGATCTTATGTGTGTGAATGAAACGGCGGAAGTATGTGTGGCAGCAGAAAAGCAGGCCTGATATGCTCTACAGTATGCCTCCATTGTTCTGATGAAACATGCAGCAACATTATGGAAATATCAATGTTAATGAAAGAAAATGAATTTGAGGATGAACTGCCAACTATAACTACAATTTTAATTCCTGTCATTCCTCAAACTTTTACGTTTGACGTTGATTTACACTCTGGGCCCCAGCCTGGACCATCGAAAAAAAGTCGATTAGAGAAGCAAGCTTACCTTATAAGCAAGATGTTCGTGGAGTAGGCCTACTGGGGATACAACGTAAAAAAAAACGCGCTTATAACTCTTATGGGCGCGTTTTTTTAGGAATATTTTTTTAGTAATAAATAAGTAAAATAGTACGAATTTAATAAAAAATTGTAGGAATATATGTATTTACAATAAAAAATAAAGAAAAAATCAGTTAAACATTTCGTTTCAACCGGATTCTCATGAGCATTGACAAACCCGTTCATCTTTGAAGTGCTGTAACAACGTTTTTAATTAATTTAATTTGAAAAAATATAAGGAAAACATTTTGCCAGGAGATAATCTACAAGTTTGGTCTGATGCAATTTTTTGATAAAATGTATAAAAAAAAAGTTATAGAGCAAAAAGGAAAATTTTTATAATTTTTTTTTATTTTTTTGCTTATAACTTCTTTAATTTTTAATTTAGGACAAAAAGTCATATAAACATATTTGTAGGCAAAATAATTTGCTACAAATTATGTTTCAACAAATTTTCTGTGAGACGCATAGTTTCAGAGATATCGCAAACAAAGTGTTTTCACCCCTTTTTTTTTCAAAATGGCGGCCGTGGGACAAGGGTGTCAACCCCACAAACTTGAGGTTAAGCTTCTATTGACCCCCCAAACATATCCCAAAAATAAAATTGCGTCCTCTAAGAAATGCAAAGCTAATGTAACATTTCAATGGACTATGTATTTTTATTTGTAATTTGTTTGCTTAGTTGTAATAATATACATATTCAAAACATATTATACATTCCAATGTGGAACTTTTAATTTTGCTATCAAAAAGATAAGTTACTTTTTATTGCTTTCATCTATAATAATCTAATGTTTTGAAACCATTTTCTGGGGGCAGTATTATAAAAAAAAAGTTGTAGCCTTTAACGAAGTTTTCATCAAAATGTTTAATGCAAAACATACTTATCGGTCTAGTAATTCAAGAGTTTAGTCATAAAAATATGTTGATAATAATGTATTGATCATGATGTTACCTGGAGTGTAAGCATGACCTGGTGCGTGTCATTCCCCCATCCCCAGTCGGGCTGGCGATGTTGCAGGAGGTACTGCAGTGCCTTCTGTATGGCCTGGCCTTCGTTCAGGGTCTCAGTCTCCCAGGCCACGCTGGTCGTCGGCGGCGCAGTGGTGGTAGTGGGAGGGGCCTTCGTAGTAGCGGTTGTTGGTTGTTCAGTTTCTAATAGAGAAAAGAAATGTTTATTACAAACTACGTAATAGTATTTTTTTTACCTCAATCTTACTCTCTTAATTTAAAAGCAGTTACAACTCAAAAATTATAAGCCTAAATACCGTAGCGTAATTGGCTAGACACCAGCTTGTGAAATGAGAGGCTGCGAGTTGGATCATGTACTAGAACAAATGGTTGTGTTAGCCACAAATGAGAGACCAACAGTCTGTCTAGTCAAGTCTGTCATAGTTTGATACTCACAACAAGACTTCTATTTTATCTTTTTTTAATTATTTTACTCTTTCGAAAATTGGGGATGCGTGTGGAATATTACCTGTTTGTCCCCAAACAGCGGAGATCAGTGCGAATGCGCATAGTGTTGAAAAAACTCGGTGACCCATCTTGGAGAACTGTAACAATGAAATAAAAATATTTTTTAATACCTCATTAGTATGACTTCAAGTTGTCAAAATAATAACAGCTAGTTTCAGGTGGTATTTCATCAGTTTATTTCCTCAGGTTAGTTTATTCTTTGCTTTGGGAATGCCTAATTTTTATTATCGCTTACCTACCTCGAGGTCTTGCAATTCGAATTTATTGCGGTCGACTAAAGTTCATATTTAAAAATGTAATCCGCATAGGTTGTCGTAATGCTAGATTTAATTTACGTGTACTTGGGCAAAGATAGACAGCCATTTTACCGTGTAGTATTGATTTTTTGATCGCATGCCATTAGAACAATTGGAAAGTAACTTTAATAGCATGTAATTTTTATTAAAATAGGGTCATCCGGAAAGTGTAAAGGTCGATTTTATTAATAGTATATTGCTAAAGGTAAATAATAATTACACCCAACAGTCACTTACATAGCTCTGAGCCCACACTAGGTTACATGTCCTCTGTTGTGGATAGCAGAAACTACGAGAGACTGTTTCGGTCTCACAAACACCCACGAACAGTATAATAAAACAAACGAGTAAATAATCACTACATAGTATAAAACAAAGTCGCTTTCTCTGTCCCTATGTCCCTTTGTATGCTTAAATCTTTGAAACTACGCAACGGATTTTGATGCGTTTTTTTTTTAATAGATAGAGTGATTGAAGAGGAAGGTTTATATGCATGATAACATCCATTAAATATCAGTATTGCACACGTGCGAAGCCGGGGCGGGTCGCTAGTATTAACTAAATTAATATTTTGTATTAGTGCAAAAAGCAAATACGAGCTTAGTCAAGTCACTATTAAAATTTTTATCAGTTTCATTCACGGGAAGATGTAAGGCTTAAAATTTTAAACGTGTAGTGAATTTGAGTAACTTCCATAGATCCATAAAACCTTACAATCCATTATTTCAGTTATATAAAAATAGTCATGAATTAACGGATTTCTTATAACAAAGCATTTAATTATCCCTCCTTCAATGTTCTTAATATCGAACACGTATTCTTTTCGCGTGTTCCCTCTATCCATCGTGTTACAAAGACAATTTATCTGCTTCGCGGCGTGCAACGATTCGTGTTTGATCTGACGCGTGATTGATGAACCTCTTGAGGTGTTCTGCTCCCCTGGTACTTTTATATATTGCAGATTAGAATCTTGTGTATTCATCGTCTGGAGATGTATGTTTGTGTGTGTAGGTGAAAATTATATGTATGATACATATATTACTAAATAGGGCCAATAAGTTTCAAAATTGGGATGCTACTCCATATGGAGAAGATACGATACTATAAGATAATAAATTATCAGCAATCCAAATAAATAACTAATGTATTAATTATGTAATAAAATCTACTGTGCTATATAGGTACACATTTAATAAAGCTGTTTTGTTAAGTCTAGCTATGTTGCTACTGTTTTAAGCAAACATTTAATCCTTTGGAATCATTGTTCTATTACATAGATTTTGGTATTTATAGACATTTCTATATGGACATTCGGCAGCCTGTTTCATTCATAGCGTAAATAAAAAAGGACAATACAAATAATATCTACAGTAATCCCAATGAGCAAATTCGAAATCGCAATAAAGGCACGAAAAATCGCCAAGCGCGCCTCTATACAATAAATTTTAATTAAATTTGCAATCCGCCGAAAATCATGCGAACCGAGAACATGTGCGCGTGTGTGAAATTTTCATAAAATGAGGCGTCAAAAACAAGCCTGGCTAAGTGTGTGTAACGAAGTAAAGATGTGTTTTCACGGGCGGATGGGCGGTCGCCTCTGTAATTAGTGCAGCAGACGGAAAATTAGCTCTCGACACCTAAATGCAGTGTCGCACGGCCGGCACTCACACACACGACGCCTGCTCACATTTATACGAGCTTCGTGTGGACGTAGGTTTAGAAAAATAGCTTATGTCCTTTAGGGATCGGCATCGCAGCTAGGAAGATGGGATAGTGCGTAAAATCAGACGTATTTGCGCAGTTGTTTAGGTGTGTAAATTAGTGTTAAGTTTAAAATTAGTTCTTTATATTATAAGGTGCATGGTCCGTAGAAATAAATGTTGGCGCTGAAAAGGATGAATTAAGATCGACGTCTTAAATATTCTTAATTATAATAGATTGCCTTGAAATGCCTCACGATTATGCGTTATGCGAAAATTAGGCCTTGATTTTCCGAATTGAATAACCGGTTTTATTGAGATTGATAAAAGAGGTTATTTATACACAAATAAAATTCATAAACAAACGAGGTGTCGCATACGATATAAATGTTGATGTAACAGAATTAGTACGCGCATCAATCACGGCGCGGCTAGACGGCCGTCTCCTCTGCCGCGACTTCACAAAAGACAAATTACATCCTTACTATTCTGAACACGGCTGAATCACGTATAAATCCATGGCTGTTGCTTGAAGCCTAATAAATTAATTTCATGTCTATGGAATAATTTCTATGGTCCGTTTATACCTCTCGTAAGGTAACGTCAGTAGGTCCTTTTCTGGACAAAAATTACATTAAAATACATACTTTTAATAAAAACAAAACCGTTTTTCACCAGTGTATTTCAATAAATATTCTTTTGCGCAACTTCGTCGTCTCGCGGTACAAGGATGTGCCGTGCAATGTGTACGTCCCTGGTTCGATTTCCAGATCGGGCAGTGTTATTTGCTTTCTTCAGTAGGAAATTTTCAGTATCAGTACTGAGTCTTGATGAATCCTATGACATGTCCCAATGGCGTGGGAACTGATGTCTGAAATCTACACCCCAAAAAGGCGAATGGTGTAATGCGCTTGTCGCTACCCCTTTGGGAAATGGAGGCTATGGTTATTTATGTATGCATGAAGATTAAATTGAAATGATTGACTGCCTCGTGGTCTCGCGGAACAAGTATGTGCCGCGCGATCTAGAGGTCCTGGGTTCGATTCCCGGGTTATTGGGTTTTTCTATTAGGAAATTCTCAGTAGCAGCACGGAGTCTGGAAATGTCCCCGAAAAAACGGCAATAGGCTCGCTCCCAATTACGTGGGACTGATACATACCTGGCGAAATGTGGGTGCAGAAATGCACCTCTGCCTACCCCTTCGGGGAATATAGGCGTGAGGTATGTAAATTGAAATGATTAAATAAAAATTATTAAATATCAACCTAAAATCCTATTCGCTTTAATAATGTATTTGAAGAAAGTTGCTAAACTGAGCAATCTATTAAAAACAAACCAGAACTTTTCTTTTTTCGATGTTTGGGCTCCTTTGAAGGTCGAGATACCTCTAGCTCTTTTATAACACAATTTGTTCCAACTTGTTTTATTTGAATGTTCTAGTTTTTATTTCTACATACTTTGTTTTTTCGTGTTTACTCTACCCTTATTGTTGTCTAAAGTTTTGACTTAAATCTGTTGGAACATGAACGATAGTCATGGCAATATTGTTTTGTAAATAAATTGAAATTTAGAAATTTATTTATAAATTGGACTGGCTAGGAAAATTTTCTACGTTTACATTAAGTGACGCTACACACAATTTTTTAAGAATCCCCTATGATTGATGTAAAATGAGAATTCATGACGATGGCTTAACTTGGATGTAAAGATGTTATGTTGCATAATTAATTAATTACTATATAGAATACCTTATGATTATGTTTTAATCATATGTATTTCAAAACCAAGTTGGAAATAAAAAAATAATTGGATTTATTTTATTAGACTATAAAAAATAATCGTCTTTGGTTTTTTGTTAACGTGAATTCACTTAAACAAACTAATTAATCCTTGTAAAATTAAGTACAGTTGTATATTTCAATCTGTCTACGCATACCAAAACTCGTTCTTACTCCTACCTAAGCTGCGACTTTTACATTAAGACATTGCCGCATAATTGTCGACAATTTATAATTTGTATAGAATTGTGGACATTTCTCATTTTAATTGCTGCCAAAGGAGCTATTAGCAACCGCCTGGCGTCAGCTCAGAAACCCAGACAAAGAGGTTTCAATGTTCCAAACGACCTACTTTTTTAAAAACACCGGTCTATTTCCTTTTAGCCGGCACAGAAACCAACCATTGTAAATTCTGTATGCCATGGTGAAGCATGCACGGAAATAATAAATTTAGCCGCTTTTACCAGCCATCAAAATTAATTGGAAAGAAAATAAAGGGTGGTATGAGATGTGCTCATTAAAGAGGGTGGTAAATACTGAAAGGGGATGTAGTAGGTACAAAATGTATCCAAGTAAAAATGACACTTCAAAAGTGCTCTAAAGTATATGTTATTTGATTTATTTCGGTCAGCTAATACGACGTTTGATTTCGAAGTGTTCCAGGTAATTTTCTATTACAATTACAATCGAATGAGCATACATACATAACAGATGACGTATATTCATATATTACAAAAATATACATTTTTAACCAGCAAAGAATATAAGAATATTACCATATAGCACACAACAATGTAAATAATACATGCAGTCGATAAATATGATGATACTATCAGTAATAAAAAGCTTGTAAAAGATTTATGATTCTACCATAAACGGAGATGATAAAATGTGTAACATCATCGAATGGTCATTGTTTTTATCACACCAAAACATCTGGAACTTGTAAACACATGATTTCAGGATGTGTTGTTATGGCTGTAAGCCTGTAAGAGGCTAAGTTGGATGATTATCGCAATTTAATATCGATATTTCCCGTCCGCTGGCATATCAAATATGAAGAAAAAAATATTTGTAATAAATATATTTATTTTTTTATCCATAACGCATATTACAACACATATCCTTCTTTCCTTCATCCTTCTTCGCCCACTGCTGAGCACGGGTCTCCTCTACCATTGAGAGGGTTCATGCCCTAGTCCAGGGCTTCCCAAACTGTGCGGCTCGACGCCCTGGGGCGTCGCGGCAACATCCGAGGGGCGTCGCGAGGCGATCGGCAAACATTTTCTGTCCGTATTTTTGTGATAACCTCATATTACGCTAACTACTACTGTTTTTATTTCCAGTAAAGTAGGTAGTTTTGATGATGGGGGGGTGGGGGGGTGCGTCGCAAGAAAAATAATTGTCATATAGGGCGTCATAGTGTTAATAAGTTTGGGAACCCCTGCCCTAGGCCTAGTGCGGGTTGGCGGACTACACACCTAAGAAATTTCTAAGAACTTTTTAGGTGTGCAGGTTTTAGCACGATGTTTTCCTTCACCGTTAAAGCAAGTGATTATTCAATGTGAATACACACATAACTTCGAAAAGTCATAGGTGTGTGCCTGGGGTTCGAACCCGCGACCGCATCACTGCTTATTATCACAACACATATGTATATTCATGTCTTTCGAATATTATTTACCCCTTAAAACAAGTCAACAAATTTTTGTGGACGTTCAAATTGTATAAAGCAATTTTCGACATTTTTTATTCTAAATCACCTATTCTAAAATACGCTAAAAATACCCAGTACTCAGTGGATTTTTTATTCCGGCGGTATTATTTCTGATTCATCCCATTACATTCCAATTTTTCCGTGCAAAAATCCCTTTATTGATGTATGATATGTAAAATATGCATTAGAGAATTTCGCAGTCGAGGCTCGACGTGTGAACGTCAATTTATTTCTAACGCTCATTGTTATCATGGTTTCGAATCTCACTGTATTCTCGAAATACATTGTCATACATAGTAGTATGACTTTTCTTAGATTATGTGGAAAAAACTGTATAGACTAATTTATTTGCTACAACATAAAGCTTGGGCTTGTTAATGATGGATTATTTAAAAAAAGTGTTTTTGAAATTATTTGACAGTGATTCAGAAAAAATGTCGGTGTGACGTCTTTTACTTTATTATTAAGTAGTGTCATGTTTAATCTATCATTTAGGTAATAAGTTACTACCAACAGATTTTTCTTTACATAAAATATTTGTATATACATATTTTATGAACATATCGCTTGCCCGCAAGAATACTGTATTAACTCTGAAAACGTACTTTTTCAGGAGAAGCGTGTAAAAGGTAGAACGGATTTTTTTTTGTCGAACTGTATTATTAAGTCCATTAGTGCCAAATTTTGACATGATACTGTATTCTTCCGGACAAGCGATATATTAAACGTCATATTATGACAATGCATACATATCAACATTTAGAGTACATTTATTTGTGATAAGACTAACGATAAACTTTGCAAAGAACTCACCGAAAATCCTTTGCAAAGATAACAAAAAATAAAATACAGACTTTCAGCTTAGTTGTTTGAACTTGACAAATTCCATTTTACCTTTGTGAATTTAATTAATTCTTAGTTGACTTGATATTGCACACTGTCCCTCTGATTAAGTATGCACTAAACTTTTGTAGTTTGCATTTATTATAAGTTCAGCTTAACAAACATTCTTTGTTTTAAATTATGGAAATGTGAGAATAAATTATTTATGTTGTACATGGGAAAGTGTTTGCTGTTGAGTATCTTTATTTTCTTTTGTAAGGAATTGAACCAATTGTCAACAGTTTATATCATAGAGTAACATATGCCATACTTTTTTACCTACTCTTCAGCCTACCCTACTCTTCAGCCACCTCTATATTAAAAGCGCAAAGTGGATATTAACGTGTGGTAGCGTTGTCACTTTGCAATGACTTAAAAAATGTTCTTACCAACATTTTAAATCTAGACGTTTAATTTTCCGGCCAAGTTAAATATAATTGGGGGTTTCTGTTAGGAAATTTCGAATCGTCAAGCAAGTTTGCTCTAAAACCACATACAGCTCACATTTTTTATGAAAACAATACGGTTGGGTGACACAAGCGTGAGTTTATTTCGAGAAACTCGTCAATATTAGGGGTGTTGATATTTTATGTAGGAAATGTGTCTGCTATAACACCCGAGGGAAATATATACCTCGGAATATGGCGGGCGGTTGATGACCCCACGCCGCCGTACGCCTAAGCATTTATTATAGATGTCTTTGGATTACTGGAAACTTTTTAAATGTCTCTAGAGGTTTGTTCCGCGATCCAGACTCGACTTCGGTACGTCTAGCCAGACACATTTATTAGATAATTGCTTTTGTTTTTGTTGGATATGTGGCTGTGTGGATATATAGTACTTTTGATTATTTGGACTCGTAATATGCAGTCCGCCAACTCGCACTAGGCCAGCGTGGTGGACTATGGCCTAAACCCCTCTCAATGGTAGAGGAGACCCGTGCTCAGCAGTGGGCGAATATGGGTTGATGAAGAAGAAGAAGAAGAATATGTAAAAGTAAAGTAAATAGTGCTATTTTTATGTGTATTTTTTACTACACAACGTCTTAATTATATGTTATTAGTTAAAATAAAAATAAGTAGGAAGGATAGATAAGAAATAGGAATAGAATATGAATTCAGAACATATTAGGCTTTAGTTACAATGATAAATAATATTGGACTTAAAAATAATAAAAAAGCAAAACGTCAAAGTTTTTACTTTTTGTCGGGATTTTTTTTATGTAAATGAGTTTGTAATCATACTAGCTATTGCCTGTCTTACTTTCCGATCACGGTCTGAATACTGTATAAAATGTAGGTGAAGCAAAAGTGAAATTTAATCACGAGGCATATCTTTAAAGCATCCTGTGCTTCCTATGATGCGAGCAGGTGAGGGATAGACGACGAAGGCATAAAGATTTTATACACTTTTTATTGCCTCATACTAAGCGTTTCTGTGGAATTCTAACGCCTATATTTGATAGAATGTATTGCGCATTCAGAAATATTTAAATGTATTGCAACTTTTTTGAGCTTTTTGGATATAATCGCAAAGTCTGTGGAACCACATGGAATCTACTTATGGAAAAATATAATAGACCCAAAACCAAAAATAATCCATATTTTAGTCTCGTAGTTTCACGGCTCAAGTATAGAATCAATGCGATCTAGGGGTCAGAGATTTGATACCGTGTTAATGATAGAGGGAAAATACATAATTTGCAAAATGTGGGTGCAGAAGTGCAACTCTGCCTACGTCTTTGGAGAATATAGACTATATAGATTATGCGGGTAAAAATGTAATAATACTATTTCTTACCTAAAAGTCGAACCCGAAACCCTTAGACCTAGCACACTTAAATATTTGTGTAAATAAAGTACCAGGACTTCATAGATCGGAGCAGATTCATAATACTCCACAGAGGTTATATTCAGAGCTATAAAAAACAAATGAATATAATATATTTTCGGCCTCTACATTATTTATTTCGGCGATGAGCCAATTCTGTGCTGACATCCGACGGACTCGGTTACCCCGCAAAAAATGCCCAAAGATATTCCTTTGATGAAACCACTGTTATCTGTATTTTGTACACATTTTTTGACGTTGTACAGCCTCGCTATTCCAAACTTTTTTATTAACGGGTGGATTTTTTTTTGTAGGTATGATAAGTGACTGCCTGTTTCATACCTAGTTGATAATACAATAGAAGTAGATGACAAACAAATTCCAATGCCAATATCCTAGACAGAAAACTAACAATTCCACTCTATAAAGGAAGTCGAACAATATTGCAGAATGTCGGATTTTTGTATAACTGTTAGACTTGTTCAATTTTGCGGCCTTCTAGAAACTAACTGTAAGCCGCATTCTATCTTAAAAATATTTTGTTAAAACTAAAGCTTGCCAAAAATTTCATTAAATCAGGTATTGTACTAGGCAAAAATAAAATGAACGAAGATGTATAAATTAATAATGAACTTCTTTACTTTACACGGCCTCGGTTAGCGAAAGTTGTGCGCCAAAAAACTAATTTACGCAACTCTTTCGCGGATCCGTTGTTTTTCACATAAAACCGAAAGTGTTTTACAAAATTTTTATCTAAGCCGAGGGTTGGGAGGGAAAAATTAAGATAAGCCGGCGTCCCTCTGAGACCTTTTTGTTAAGAATATTGTGTTTTTTATCCTCTTATTGCATTGTCTGGAGGAATATCGGGAGTTTTGTGTTGCGGTGTTTTTCGTACAAATAAGACTTCTCAGATTCTGTTGTTGGATGAGATAGCCTGAACAATGTGAACGTATGTATGTATGTATCAGTGGCGTGCCTAGGGTGTCAAACTAAGGCAAGCCCAAATGTTTATTTAGTAGCAGCATATTTTTTTTGGTACGTAGGACTAATAAATACCTTCCGGTTAGTACTCACATTCACGTTTATAGCGTTATTTTATAAATAAATAATCGTTAAGTTCGTTATTCGGAACTATGTAAGGCAAGTCGGGCTTTCGGGCTTCTATGGAAGTACCGCCACTGGTATGTATATATGTGAATGCTTCATTAGTCTGTCGGGGGGCTAAGATAAAGGAAATATGTTTAGGTTCCTTTAACGTGATTTACTCTATGCATAGATCAGATTTCGGTATATGCGTGAAAGCTTTTGTGTCAAACTTCACTATTCTCTTTTATTGAGAGAGCAATGTGGAAAGAAAAAATTCAAGATATGGCCTTTGTCATCATCTGCCTATTAACGAGCAACTGCTGCGTGCTGGCCTCCTCCACAACCGAGACGGTTTAGGCCTTAGACCACCACGCTGGCTTATCTTTATCGGTGGATAACACAAGCGTAAATTCTAAAAATCAGAGCAAACCATAGGACTTTTTACATTCTAAAAATATAGTTGACAATAACGATAAATTCAAAAGTACATGAATACAGATAAAAGTGTTGGTTTGTCACGAATATTTTACCGTGAATTCGGCATGGACGGTATGCAATGACGGTTTTCAATGTGTTCCCAGTGTGTTTCGCGCGCTCATAAATCAGAAAGATTCTTTTTTTGTTTTTCGACGAGATTGACGGATTTTCCTGTCCGTGTCGAGTGACTACATTTGTTCACGATAAGTTATTGCCTATGTTTGAATGGGCTATAGAAGTTTTTGAGATAAATAATTCGGCGTACGTAGTTTCTTAGTTTAAAAATTCAAAATTATGAGTCTGTCACCTTTTCTACATCTAAAATATTGTCGTCCCTGATGTTCTAACGTTACGTTTTTCAGTATTAAATTAGTTTTAGTACCTCTGTAGTTCGTTCATAATGATGATGATCATTATGATCAGCCCAAATGCATTCCACTGCTGGGCACATCAGAGAAACATTAATCTATGACGCTGACCTAGTGCGGGTTCGTGGATAGTTCTGTAGTTCTATAAGCAATCCTTTTCCATTACAAAAATTAATTACAATTAAGCGTGAAAGCCCGTAGAACAAACAAAACAAAACAAACCTCCGTTGCTCCTGATGATAAAGTTAGGGGTCTGCTAAGTTACAACAAGGTCGGTGACCCCTAGACGTATCTAGGGGAGATAGGAGAGGAGACGTACGTCCTGCCTGTCCCCTGAGGGCTGGCGGGAAGTTGTGACAGCAGTTTTATACAGTCTTTAGACTTACGTGATTTAAAACTAAGGTGGCCAATGGTTATGGTCATCAACGTTACTGCAACCATAACCTATCTTAGTTTTCGATCACGGTCTGTTTACGTCCTTTATTCATTAGAACGATATCATCATCCTCGTCATCAACTGCCCTCAATTCGTCCACAGCTGGACATAGGCCTATTTTATGGCTTATCTTATTTCTCTTATCTTAGAACGATATTGTAGTTGTAGAATCGTTTTTAATTAAGTGCTAAATACTGAAAAGGTTGGCGAGAAGAAAATAATTACACACATCTATTACCGTCAACAACAAGACGAAATTTGCCAAACTAATCGTTATCGAGTATAGACGTATAATTTAGGCAGCTCAAAATACTCGCCAAAATGCGAGCACTAATTTCTTTTAATGACGAACAAAGACAATGTTTCACGCGTCTTTATTCTTTATTAAATTACAAGTCTAATATAGCCGTATTAAATCAGTATAAAACAAACGCCATCGGAAGTTAGTGTGTAAAGTTGTGGCAAAGTTGTGACTCCATTAAAACTTGCCGGTCTCAGAAGTATTAAGTGTATCCGCGCCATTCTTTCGCACAATGTGTGATCTTCCGGAGTCTGCAAGCTGGCGCAATCAGATAAGAATTCAATTTCAGTATACAAATGTTTGTGTTAACAACAGAACGATTCTCATTTGAGTTTTCAATTATGCTGGATAATAGCAGTGTTCTTATATTTAGTTTCCTTTTATTTTGGATACGATGATCAAAATCAGGCAATTACGTCCAGCAGCCAGGCTAGGGTCTCTTCTTCAACTGAAAGAGTTTTAGACTGTCATCTATGTTATAGCAGGTTTAAACTTTTGACTTTTCGAAGTTATGTTTCAAGGAATTATCACGTAGTTTAACGATGAAGGAAAACATCACGACAAAACCTGCACACCTATATATAGTTATAGTTATAGTCCGCCAAACCGCATTAGGCCAGCGTGGTGGTCTAAGGCCTAAAAATTCTCTGGTGTAGAGAAGGCCCTTGCCCAGCAGTGGTACGTATGTATATGGAGTAACGATGATGACATTTACCATCTAATGCGCTGTGGTAACTTTGCGGTAATAAATAGAACTAAAACAAAAGAATACGTAACAAGTCAACATTTCATTTTCTGCTCGAAGACCTAATAAACACAAAACAAATGACAGCGTACGAATCTGGCCTCTCAACGTTAGTGCCATTAGTTTGAGCTAAGCCCTAAGTTTTAAGAGAAGAAACTGTGGTTCCACTACGCTTGGACATTTGGTAGTGCTGCTATTAATTTCCTTCCTTTATTTGTCCTGGGAAGTTGAAAGCGTTGTTTTCAGTACTGGACATTATTCCTGAGTTGGGTGGCTATTATTTATGTTGTTTTGTAGGACAATATAAGATTTAAAATTGTAACGGACTCATCGTTTGTATTTCTCTAGTTTTTGGACGTAAAATTAATATAAAAAGAATGTGTGCAATGTGCATGTTACATTTAAAAGAATTTTTAATTTTAATTACCTTTAAACTCTGTACTTGATAGATGAAAGAGCCGAAATTTTAGATGTTTAACCTACTAAAAGTTACTCTCAATGGTGAGCAATGACACAAAAATGTGAATTTATATAATTAAATAACGGGTTTATTTATATTTATATTTTCTTCCCCAAATAGATAAAAATATCTTATTACGAGTATTAGTCCGTAAGAAATTCCCACTACAAATAAAATCTTGAAAGTCGTGACATAATGATTTTGTTCTTAACTTCTAACAGTCTAGTCTAGTTGACTACATACACATATCAAAATACTGGCTATATCCACATTGAGCACCCCTAAAAGCGAAATGACAAGATTCCGCACACACATCTCAATTGGATCACCAAGCACGCTCCACTCCCGCAAGCCGGTAAAAACTAAAAGACATTTGAAATTACATTTCCGAATTGAAAAGCCAATGTCCTGAATGGGCGATTGAATGGTGGACACCCGCGGTCGGTGAAATAGTACTGGGCGCCGATGGGCGACAGGAAATTGCACTTTTGCCATAACTATGCACTCGTGACGTATAGGTAAACAGTAGGGGACAATGGGAAACTTTTCTAGTATTTATAATTCTTTAGTATTGCTTGAATGCTGATTAGCATTTTTTGGACCTATATGGGTAATGGTTATTTAATATTAGATGGTAAGTGTATAGTTTTGTAGTAGGTATCCTGGTTTTACGGTGAAGGAAATTAACGTGGAGACTGTTATAGGAGATCATAAAAGGTATTTTTAGGTATTTCGCAATTTATTTTGACGGTAAAGAAAAATCTCTGGAAGAAGAAACCTGCACACCTAAAGAGTTCTCAGGATTTTCATAAGTTCACCAAAGCATACTAGGCCAGCGTGGTGAGCTAAGGCCTAAATCCTGTCAATGGCAGAGGAGGCCTGTACTGAACAATGGGATGTATGTATATATATGGGCTGATGGTGACGCATGTGTTGTCCATTATTCTGCATAAGATCGGCACTTTGAACATAGACCTAGACCATCGGGCGCGTCTAGTGGCGTCTACCGGTAATATTAAAATATTATTATTTAGAATAATAGAATTTTGGAAATTCAGGAGAGTGTGTCAAGCCTCTAATTAAAAGCCACCACAGTTAATAGGATGTCAAAAAAGAAATGCGGGCTTAATCCTTAAGGTAGTCACTCACCTCCATCGCTTCTCATTGTCTATTCATTTGATCACCTATCTAAATCCTCCCACAATTAATCATCAATAATTATCTCAATCATCAATCAACAAAGATCTTCTTAATAAAAATCACATAATTCCACCTACCAGTTCAATTTAATATATATCCCATCCATTCATTAGTAAAAACCGATAACTATTCGATTTGCCGAGTCCCCCGGGCCTGCAAGTCGCCGGGGAGGGGGGCAGGCTGTGGTGGGGTGAAGAAGGAGGGGGGGGGTACGTCCAACTTCCTCGCCTCGCCGCGGCAAATTACTTCACTTGATTTGACGCTCTTTGGTATTAGTTGATACAAACCCGGTAATTAGACCGGGGGGAAGTTGGTTCCGTTTCAAGATATGAATGCCAAATGGTTTTCTCGTTTTGATTTATATCTGTGGTGTAGTGTACGGTGTTGTTTTTTGGGTTAATGTGTACTACGAATCATTCCTGATAATTACAAAATATTTTTGTTTGAAACTATATACACAAACATACATAGTTATAACACCTCACTTCTGTATTCCCTGAAAGGGTAGGTAAAGGCTAATTTCCGTACCCACATTTCTCCAAGTACATACCTATCAGTTTCACGAAATAGATATTTCGGGTACATGTCCAAATTATTAAGAATTTCCTAGTGGAAAACTCAAATAATATTTTCCCAACCAAGAAACCGCGGAAACCCGGCACATTTTGCCATGAGACCACGAGGAGGTTAAAACTTACTAATTACGAAAAGACAAGGGTTACTGAGAAAGAAATTACCTCCCCAACCTGTCGAAACAACGCTCACAGACACAAAAGACAAAAAGAAAATAAATAAGATTTAGTCTCTTTTATCGTCAATTCACCTATGTTCAAAGTTCTCAACAATACAAAGAACCTTTAAAGTAAAAATAACGTAATATTAAAAAGGTATTTCATTTCCGCCGTGCGCAACGTAAATGGACGAACCCTTTTAAAGCTATAAACATGTTTGCAAGTAATAAAAATGGCTACAATAGGACGGTTTGATTGTATTCGGAGAGTGTTTTCATGTTCTTCAACTAATAAAACGGAATTAGCAATATTTACTGTATTTATTGCGGCATCATTAAATATAATAATAATATTCTTGGTGAGGCGAGTTTTGAGTTTTTAATGTTTTTTAGATAATAACGACAAAAATAATGTACCGACAAAACCATGGTAAACATTAAAGGTAATTATGATATAAATTTTCTATCAAAAATAAATTACATTCTTCTTATATGACACAGATGATGTTTTAAGAATCTTTTTCCCCTTCCGAACAGAGTGCTAAGCTAAATTTTAAAACGACTATATAAGTGATGTGTGTATATTGTATACATCTTATAGATTTACTTATTATTTCATTGTGTAATATCACGCCTACACACTAAAGTAGCTGCACCAAAAATACAAAATGCTAAAGTAAAAAACTTAATGTGTAAAGTTTTATAGACACAATAAATTGTATTGAACTTGCGAATCATGTCTACGAACAGTGAACAATGAAACGCCGATACAAACGGTATATTAATATGAAAAATTCATCTCAGTTTGAATATAACATTAAAAAGGATCGTTTGGTGCCAACGTTATTTATAACTTTGTTATATTTGTGAATGGACATTGATTGATCGGCAGACGTCGATTCCGCACAGAATCTCGGCAATCGCTCATTCTCAAACGATCCGTTGAGATTTTCTTATTCTTGTATAAATAAAATCTTTATTTAATGTTTCATCCGACGATTCACGTGTAGTGATTAATGTTGTCCTTTTGTAGCGTATTTTTATGACGATTTGATTAGGATTTGCGAAGTTTGATTTTGTAAATCGGTATAGGATTTATCAATTGGAGCCGTGAATGCAAGTTGGCAATTGTTTTGTAGTACGTCCATATGCACTTAATATATTTATCACAACTTGCTCGCTGCTACCACATAGATTCATAATCTTAACCATTAATTCTCTAAAAACAAATTTGGAATACTAAATAATCATTGTTGTTGTAATTTATATAGATAATAACAACTTAAGCTGAGTTGATCGTCCCCTTTTTATTACATGTTTGCGATCTAGTTAAAACAAACCTTCATTCCCAATAAGTTTACTACACACTTCACCAACAAAATGATCTTTGCATTATTTCTACATAATTCTACAAAAAGTTTGAACTCCACCACACTCCTCACTACAGATTTATGCACAAAAGACTATTCTGACGCGATACACGTAACATTTTAAAACCACCTCACTGCAACGCGCTCGCGTATGAATTTTTCAAAGTATCGACGTTGTTACGGTATGAAAAATTTTTCGGCATTTCAAAAAAATCGCATGAAAGCTCCGTGGAAAAAAGGTGGAACAAAGGGCGGTGCTCTTTGGCCGGCCATTGGAATAGTATCGCTGGAGCAGGCAGCGCGGCCGCAAGCCCAGCCGCTTCAAGAACGCAGAGTGGATGCCCACTCGACATACATTCAGCTTGCTGCCAGTACTACGCGTTCTCGATCGTGTGTCACGCTGTGTATATTACACAGTTGCGGAAAAGCCAAGCCCAAAAAGCCTAGTTTGATTTACAACATTTTTAAAAATTGAAATTTTTAATTAACTATACTTATACTATATTTATATATACTTGTATAACAGCTGGTTTTCAGGTCGCACCCGTGTTGCTGGGAGTAAATTGTATAGTGTGCCGAAGCATATTTAAAAATATATTTATAAATAACCGGCTCTACTTAAAAACGTTTGTTATTTTAATAACTACTTTAACATGGCTTGTCTCGTTTTCTCTAACATCAGACTATAAAGTAACTAAAAAAGCTAAAAATATAAGTAATCCCTCCTATTTTAAAAATTCTAACTAATGTATATTTCATAAAATTTATGAAACCATGTAAATTTAAATTTGTTTTTTTAATTATAATAATAAAAATATAGTTCTGAAATAAAATATACCAGCCGATAATGAGTATGTTGACTGTTGTGTGTAATAACATTGAATTTTTAAACTACTCTTCGAGCTTGAAAGTTGATAAAACTAAACCCGCAGACTGCTCAAAGCATTTTAATTATAAGGGACTTTGATGGATTGCATAAAGAATGGGAACGAAATGGAATGATCGATGTGACGACTGTTACGGGAAAAAACAAAAGAATACATGTAGTGAGGTAATTTGAAATATTTTTTAGTAATTTCATACTGGCGTTTAATATTATAATTCATAATTTTTTATTTTTTAAATTATTTGATGATTATAAGATTGTTCTATGTGGAGAATTAACAACATAATATATAGCATTTGATCGAAGTACTTTTATTGAATTATTTAATAGTAATCCCCCTTATTTAAAACCCTCGGACTTTCAATTTAGGAATTAAATTCCTTAAATTTTGAAATATGAATTTGACAGAATAGAGAAATAGAGTACCAGATAGACAGAGATCCTAAACACTGAGATGAAATAGGTTAGAAAACGATCTTTGATTGATGCCTTTTAATAGTTTAATAATGAATTATAGACATGATTGACATCCTTAGAATTCACGTTAAAGTAGAAGGGATTCCGACCTTCTACGAGTAAGAAAACGCTACAGATTGTTTCGAGTTATGTTCTCCTGGTAGGGGCAGCTCGTTACCCGCCATAACGTTACAGATGCAACGCAGCCGCGGCCGCATTCGCAAATTTATGGTCGATTGTTTTGCATAAAGGACCCGGAACGCGGATCGCATTGTTGGGTTATAACAGACGGATTTTTAGTTCGTTTCTCTCGTCGAGTGCAAGCTGAGTGTCTTTGGCATGATCTTGCGATGTAAATGACAGTATTTATAGCGCGGCAACTGGAACGCTGAGTGGGGTTAATGCCCCCGATGTGGGAATTGTTTTATGACGTGCGAACGTAGATTACGGACTAAACCGTTTTAGTTGTAGGGTAGGCTTGAACTAGGCTTGTAGTAAGACGTATATGATGATGAAGATGTACAAAAGTGTGTAAATGGAATTGCGAGGGTTTCTTTCGTTGTTTATATTGACAATGTTGTAGTTTTACATAAAAAAAATGTAGTTACTGTGAGTAGCATAAATTTGTTGACTGCATTTTATGAAGACCGGGTATTTAGGAGTTGAAAATGATCGTAGAATGACATATACGATTATGTTGATTTATCAATTGTATAGTAATATTTCGGCGTGTTTAACACGCAGCATGAAAATGTGTTAAATTCCTCCGTATAATTTTGGATTAAAAACATAAGTATCGAAATATGAGTGCGGAAATACTGTTACATTCCCCGAAAACAGGCGTTACATTAAAAATTATTTTTTTTGCCCACGATAATTACCGGTAATTTCGACGTGGAATAAAAAATGCCGTTTCAAGTGCGCTATCCGGTGTTGGTGATTCCACATGGCCAGGCAAATTGCATTTAACTAAATGCAATGCCGAAATCGCAGCGAGTTGCGATAAATATTTCAAGTTTAATTACTTTTAAAATTGGGCGCGTCGACTTTGGGGCGACAAATTGGTACTATTGAGACTTCAATGTATTCCGAACTATGCTTGCTCGTCGATCGTACCTTATTTGCCGTTGATTGGGTAAAGTTTGGAGCGCGATGTATGTAAGGCTATGGTTGTCAAGCAGAGATTGTTTTGACTTAGGGCGATAGATTATAATATTATCATTTATCAAACTTAAAAATGTTCCCGAAATGATAGTCTTCTTCTTCTTCTTCATTAACCCATATACGCCCACTGCTGAGCACGGGTCTCCTCTACCATTGAGAGGGTTTACGCCATAGTCTACCACGCTGGCCTAGTGCGGGTTGGCGGACTACACACCTAAGAAATTACTAAGAACTCTTAGTTGTGCAGGTTTTATCACGATGTTTTCCTTCACCGTTAAAGCAAGTGATAATTAAATGTGAATACACACATAACTTCGAAATAAGTCAGAGGTGTGTGCCTGGGGTTCGAACCCGCGACCGCCGAGATTCTCGGTCGCGCGCCCAAACCTCGAGGCCATTACTGCTTATGAATGAAATTAAATGATAGTGCCCAGCAAATATACACAAAATGTGTTGCAAGAAAGTTTCTACAGCACTTTTTTAAAGTCATCATTTTTCATTAAAACATCTTGAAATGCACAATTTTAATGAAATAGAGTCTATAAATTTTATTATTAATGTATTGTCAAAGATATTTTAAGTAAATTTTTCATTTTATTAGAATAGTTTATAATAAACTAATTCATTAAATACATATCAATAGATTTCGTGGACTTTACGTATAAGTATTATAGCTAAGAGAAATGCTTTTTAATGTTATCTAATCCCTTTTGTAGAAGGAAGACGAACAAAAATAAATCTTTACTCAAGCAATTTAGGGAATTGTAAGAGGCTTTGAACTCTCTAGAGGTCATGTTTGTTACGTGCCTGGTTAGCTATTATTCTATTAGGGGAATCGAACAGGGATATGTAGTCTGTTTTAAAAATATTCAGCCCAGGAGTATGAGGTTTCATGTTATACAAACAATAATTCCGTCTACTAACTCGTACTAACATCATTGTTTTCGTTAAAAGGGTATCTCTATTTTCGTTTAATTTTTTAACTTAATGAATCATTGTAATTTTGGGTAAAAATTAAAAGCAATAAATACAGTGATTATAAACTTTTCGTCAAACGAATAAATGCTCGTATTATTCATTGTTCCACATTTAAAATTAGTAGAAAAGAATACTAAAATCAGTGCCATAAACCACTGTATTACGAATTATATAAAAAATAGGGATGAATATACAAATCGACTAAAACAAAATCGCGATCTCATTCGATTCGAAACTTAAAAAAAAGTAACGCTAATGTATGAAACCTATAAAGACGGTTGTTCAGTATAAATAGTGTAATTCTCTCAATGGAATAGAAACATTTATGTCGTTCGGTTAAACACATTGCGCAGACCACTTTGAGAGATGTATTTCGACTATCCACGTGAAATGTGCAGCTGAATTTGTTATTTATTTTTGCCAATAATCTTATATACGACCTCCCTCTAACGTCTGTACTAGAGCATTTTACCTATGATTGAATCTAACAATTTAGAAATAGCTTTTTACCTTACGCCATATCTAAACAAGGTATTTTAAATTGCATTCAATTTTTGATGTTCGTTTTTTGAATTAATTTTATATGCACTATGATTATATTTTATTTCTTAAGAATATTTATAACCAGGATGTATGGAATGTGTTCCTTTGCATAAGTTTCATAAAGGTTTAAAACTTTAAAATAAATGTTAAAAAGACAAAGTTAGGTCAATAAAAATTGATGGTAAAAATGACCAGACATAACGGTTGCGGCTTCAATGTATGACAGCAATAAAGAAGATAACTTTGTACAAGTAGAGTAATTGCTATGACGTGCAGCGTTTGTTTACTGTGGAATACTTTCAGCGCAGTACTCTTTATTATTCTAGAACAGTCTTTCCCAAAGTGGGCGATAACGCCCCCTTGTGGGCGCTGCAGGTCTCAAGGGGGCGGTAAGAGACCCAAAAAGAATATGGGGGCGTTGTGTAGAGGCCTGGGGGGTGATTTGTAATTTTATTTAGCTATGAACGACAAAAATCAGTAGATACGCGCCCAAAATCGGTATTAGATCGCAATATACATGACCATTCTATGCAGTTCTTGTTTTTTTTTTTTTAGAAGAGTCTTGGGTAATAGTGGTGAAAAGTGGCCACTTCTGTCCAGAGTGGCTCTTGCTTTTTTTTTTTAGGATGACGGTTAAATAAATAATGGTCTACTTAAGCATTCCTATATAAACAATGTAATATTTATTTTATTTTCATTTGTAGTTTCGCGCGTTTTAATGGGGCCGCTAAAAAAAATGTTATTCTCATAGTGGGCAGTAGACAAAATAAGTTTGGGTACCACTGTTCTAGAATGTTCTCGATGCATGGTACTCTTGTTACTTGAGTAATTTACAAAATGTTATTTAGTATTTGAATTTTATTAGGCACAGACAAATATAAGCATAAAATACATGATTTAATAAAAAGAAAACTTGGTAAACAGTGTATTTTATTTATATATTTAGTATGTCAATTTAAAACATTTTGCTTGGCGGGTCCTCACAGTTTGTATTAGATTATTTAAAAAAATATATACGCAAATATTTAAATTACCTGCCCAATGGTCTCGCGGCACAAGTATGAATGTAGCGTGTGAATTAGCGGTCCGGGGAAAGTGGAATTAAGTTTTCCCATTAGGATTTTTTTAGTAGCAGCTCGGAGTCTGAAATTTTGCCGAATAAACAGCAAAGGGTTCGTTTCTTATCAGGTGGAATCATTAGCTGGCGAATTGTGAATGCATAAATGCACCTCTGCCCACCTTCGGGAAATACAGGCGTGAAGTTATCTACTTGTGTATATTTAAATTACTTTTTAAAATGTTCTCAATCAGAACGTAGAAAGTAGTCTCTAAGGAAAGTTTTCGTCATAACTTTAATGCATTTGAGCGGTAATGGCGGCAACTTGGTCGTAATAGTGTAATTTTCTCAATGGAATGGAAACATTTAGTTTTAATATACTGCGAGCGTTATTTGAACACATTTTGTTTTATGAAGAAAACGTAAAAACTAGTGTTCTTTAAATCACGAATTTTAGTTAGAATAAATACGTCCCTATATCTCGAAACTACTTTTGGGTGACACAAAAATAATGCAATGAAATTAATTGTCCGACATTTTATTTGAAGGGGACTTTTGGAATTTTCTTGTTCTCATTTATCCTTCACAAATAGTAATGTAGTGCATAATATTATGAAGTAATAAATAACCCCAACAATCACACACATAATTATTAAAATACAAGTCTTGTGTAGAGGGTATCAGAAACTATGGAGACTTTTCGGTATGACAGATACCAAGAACCGAAACAAATAGGTTTTAATATCATAAAATTTGCTTGTAAACAAATACACATTAAAATATAGCTCTATGACTGTGCACTAAGCGTGGCATGTATCGCAGAATTCCCCACTTACAAACATATATTTACACATCCAGATTTATTTTTTACAATTTTAAAATACTCGTTTTGAAATGTAAATGTATTATACAAATAAAAATTTATGCTTTACTCTAAAAATATTAACTATTTCCGAATCCATCTATTAATCCATTCTTCTGAAGCTGTCAAATTATATATTCCTTTATTCTTTAGACCTGTTTCTATGGAAAGCCTTTCCACTACGTCGATTTAAACAAGCGAGCCTTTGTAAAGGTGGCGAGCGCAGCGTCTATAAATATGTATGCCATGTTCATATGAAAGCCTGAAGCGGTTAACGATAGCACGCCAACGGATTTATGGATGGGTTTGCTCCAGTTTTATTTCTGTTTTGATATATTAGTTTTGCATAGAATTTGCTCGTGTTGACTGTATTCGAGTGGAGGGATATCTATTTAAGTTATACAGGGCTCGAGGCTTCTCTAGATTGAGAGGGTTAATACTTTAGTTCACCACGCTGGTCTAGTGCGACTTGGTTGAGTATACCTCCATTTAAATGAAATAAGAGGTGGGCATGTTTCCTTCCTATGTTTTCTCTACTGTTAAAGAACTTCATATTTCATAACGAATACAGACATAAATTCAATAAGTCGACTAGGGTTTGAAACCGCGATCGGGATTCCCGAATGCGTGCCAAAAGATCGTGGATATAGCTGTAGTTTGTATATTATACTTAGTCATGTATAAGAAATTGTTAGAAGAATTTTGAGTTACGTGTTATGTTTTACTTTAGTTTCAAGAGGTATGGATCATTGGAAATTGGGCGATTTTTCGTAGAGCTATATGGTTTAATTATAATTTTTGTTGCCTTTCTCAAACTTATATTAATATTTAATAAAGCAAGCGCTTGTCGTTTGAATGACATTTCTAAGGTTCGATTTATAAAAAGGACAAAAAGTTCTCCGATATTAGTACCATTTCTTTAATTTTATATAAGAATAGTCTGTAGGTATTTTTCATCGTCACACAAATAGGTATAATACGCCCAAACATTTCAGTCTCACGCATCTTTTGTGGCGTAAAGCCTTAAGCATCCAGTATGTCCTCATAAGGACATCTTTGCATGCGTGTGAATGCACTAATGACGAAGGATCGTTTACACTCAGACTGCAATCTATGTGACACAAGACTTGAGAATGAAACGCGGTAAAATCATTTGGAAAATGTGGAGTAGGCTGGTGAGGAATGAATTGGCTAGTTACAATTTGGAATAATTATGCTGACTTGTTCGTAAAGATATTGTTGAGACTTGTCGACTTATATTGTACTGATATACATGCGAAGGTAGTACTCTGTGTGTTTGTTTTTTTTTTCGCCTAATCTGGATTGAAATCTTGGATATTTGGTGTGAATAGAAAGTCACCTTGGAAAAGAATATATTTCTTTTTAATAGACTTTCGACGTCCAGGCGATAGGTATTTCGTTCTTCACAGTTTCATTGAATTATTTTTTATGACTAAACGTCCCAAAAAATTGTGATGTCCATACTAGTCTATTTTTTAATTCTTTATCCAGAATTCAAAATTACACGTAAACGCAAACCATAATTAAGTTCCTAACATATTTAGCTCAAACATTCAAACGACTCTTCTACGTTGCGAAATGCACTCTCGCAACACGTACCCCGCTGTTTTATTTCTGTTCCCTTCAACGTTTCTCTCTCGAATAGTTGAAACGTTTATCTTCGATATTTTTTTATTGCCACCCCTCGGCTAACCGCCAGGGGGCGCAGGATACGCAGCCGTCCAACAGATTTCATTTCCTACGGGAAATGCGACAGATATAGCCGAGAGCCCATCCTACTTGATTATACAGAAAAAGCTACAGGCAGGGTAAAACGTAAAAACCAACTCCGCCTCACTTGTTTTGTTAAAGTAGCTATTTAATAAGTGCCTTTCAGAATAGGAAATAGCTTAGGAAATGTAAACAATTTTTTGTATTGTACTTGGTGTCTGTAAGTTTTAACTGGAAATATCTTTGAATGATTAACGAAACCTAGAAATATAAGTTTCTAAAAGGGTTCTAGGGTTTTAAAAAAGGGCGAATCGTTCTAGTTTGATTTGCAAAACTTTTGTCTTGGTGAATTAAATATTGATGGTGAATACGAAATAGTATTCATTGTTTAAACTACTTTAAAATAAATCTACAGCTCAAGCTAGATGAACACCAAATACCTACTCCGAAGACGAATTGCATTCTAGTTAGAATAATAAAATTTCAGTGTACTTGAGTGATGAGTTTAGTTTTTGATTAACATCCCACTCAATTTTACTGATTTGCGAATGTTTTATTTACAACTAAATAGAGAGGCTGATAAGATTTTATTTAATGTAGTTAATATTTCATGCACCTAATGCCATGAATTAGTAATGTTTTTCGAAATGAATTAATAATAATCAAGGAATTCCATTATTATTTACCTATATATATTTTGGATAATGAAAATAGTTATTATTGTTTATTATAGGTTACATTTTATTTTAAATCATTATTCCGCTTTCGATTTTATCAATTTCATTCATTCCCTTCCATTTTATTACCTGAAGACTCCGTATTTATGATAGTCGGCGTTTTCGCGACCTGTTCAGTCGATACACAATTGCAAAAGTTTGATCAAAGTCTGGAAGATAGTTCTCATGAGATAAGGTTGTAAAGAGTAACAAATGTTTTCTTGTTTTTAACAAGGTCTACAAATTTTGTTGATATATTACTACAGTGTTTTACTAAATTGTAGAAGTTTAATTAGAAATATGATTTAGAATTCTTTCAAATAAAATACAAGATTTGTTTTCGTGAAAACATTTGAGTGCTTAGAATTTAGGTATAAATACGGTTTAAACGCCTTTTTTTATCCAGCTAACTTACATAATCTGTAAAATTAGTAACCCAAATCTTTCTATGGAAGCGTTAAATAAATTGCAATAATCCACGTATACAAATGTAGAAATTATATTTTACTTTCCTGGTGTTCTCATTCAGGTAAAAAAAACATACATATGCAAAAGAAGTAACAATAAAACGTCAGTTACGAATACTCTCGCAAGATACAAGTACCAGGCAAACATAACACAGAAGCGAGTCTGTTATTAGCCTAGTTAACGAACGGGCACGGAGCCCCTTCGACCGCGTCCGCTGCTCACAGTACGTATTGTGTGATTGTTGCTCATGGAGTCATGTACTTTTTCGCGTAATGAACTTGCGTGGTATTTCTAGAACTCTCTTTCGGTTACTTTGTCGTCGTATTTGCTTTTTGCTCTTTAATAAAGTTTGTTTGCGTTGTGTTTATTAAGGTAACTTCTGTTTTGTTTCTGCTTGCCTGGTACGAGGTTTTCGTAACTGCGAAAAAGTTGTTTATTTTAAAATAAGCAGCAAGATTTTTTATTAAGTTATATTCAGGTTCTATTTTTTTGCTTTTTTGCAGAGAATCTACCGAGATTTTGTAAAGTAAAGAAAGAAAATGTAGGAATTATTGGCTCATCGTAGGCTTTTATCTTTTCGGGTTTGTTTAGCGCAAAATATTCGCTCTCAATTCGGCTGGAAAAATATATTACAATGATTGACGTGGCTTGGCGAGCCCCGCAGCGTATCTAGACTTATTCCTTGAATAAAAGCAATCGAGTTGAATATTATAATGAACCGAATTTTCCGAACAATCGGGCAATTCGTTTTCAGACCTTGGAATACATTCAGGTTCTAAAAAAAGACAAACAGCTAAATAAATATGTAAATTAGCGTACGCGGAATTTTATGGGTGGCTTTAGTCGTCGAATCAATTGGTTTGACTTTCGCCGTGAACAATAAATTAAATCGTATCTATCTGTAGTTTTATTTTACTGATATAATACAACCCTTTTCGTAGACAGCTTTTATGCAAAACTGTCATTTTTTATGCAACGTATATTATATGGTCTTTAAAATAATGTAATTTTCACCAATCAGACACAGCTGAAATGATATTACTTGTTTTTAATGCCGACGAAAAATTGTTAATACATATGTGTATCTGATGGGTCTATTTATTCAAAATTTATCACACGATATTTATCTGCATATTTCCTTATGCAATACTGTATCCGAAGATTCATTGCAGGCTTATCACATTCACAGCCAGTGGATCGGAAACTCATCGCATATGACGCCGCTGATTGACTGCCGACGCCGTACATTTAATGGTAATGAGTTGTTTGATATACGCACGTGCTACATAAACATATGTACATATTAGAGTGTATGTATATTGGATTAAGGAGCGTGTGTATTCGTGTTTTCATAGCCTTCTTTTGTTTCATGATTGCCTGGTACCAGTAGCGGTACTTTTATAGACGCTCAAAAGTCCAGCTTTCTTTACGAAATCCGAATATTTTTAAGCTAATTGGAACAAAAGCAATCTGACATGTAAATGAGAGTATCCTGACCCCACAATGAGCATTTACAAACTAGACATTACACAATTAACGTTTAGCGCTTTTGATTTTCTATGGATTTACTGTCTAGTATTTTTTTTTTTTAATAGCCTATACTAGATCCCACTGCTGGGCAAAGGCCTCCTTCTTTTTCTCATAGAGTTGTAGAATTAAAGAAGGGTTTGGACCTTGACCCACCACGCTGGTCCAGTGCGGGTTGGTGGGTTTTCGCTGGAGCCTCGTCTGTCAGCCAGCAGGGTGCACCACTTGCAGGTGAGGTCAGCTTTGGTCGCGAAAGATAGTGATTGGACCCCGAACACCCCTAGTCTAGTATATATTTAAACGATTTTTAGTTTGAAGAAGAAAGTCAATAACCTCCCAATAATAATAACTATCCACAATGCTTAAAGATTTTTCTTACTAAAACTTAATAGTGTTTTAACTAAGCTAAGACTGAATAATTGCCACAGGGAGATCCACGGTTTTCAAAGACACCATATGGGCGGTACCACGCACCTATTACTTTTCTAAGACATATGGATATTCCTTATGAATTCGCTCGTACTTGGACAATAGATGACATTGTAAGTACACTTACCCAACTAAGAGGTCTTGCAAGAATTTTTTAAAGTCCTAATAATAATATTCAGGGTTCCTATGCTTTAAAATCTGGAGTACATGCTCTATTTTGAAAATACGTGTGACAGATAATAATGTTTACAGCTCGCATAATCATTTTCTTGCTCAGTTCCCTTTTTTTTTTAGGTTCTGCGCGGTACGTTTTAACCTTCCAAAAATCCCTAGCAACCGTCATGTCTTCATTCACCCTTTTTCTCTCAGGCACTCCATCCATCTTTTCTTTGGCCTTCCTCTACTTGTCCGTTCTTCTACATTCATATTCATTATTACAAATTAATTTAATTGTACATTTGGCTGTATGCTCCGGTGTCCGTAGCTTTCCGAAATAGTATCATATAAAATGGACGGTACCGGATTTTCGCACTGCGATGCGGTCTGTCCCGTCTGTCCATCGGAAGATTTATTTATTTACATTTGACCAATTTGATTTACGATCGAAAAACAATATTATTTCGAATATGCAGCATTGTAAATTGTTTAAATAGTATTATGCCTATCATTTTCGACAGCCCCGTGGCGCAGTTGGCTAGATACCAGCCTCCGAAACGAGAGGCGGCGGGTTCGATCCCTGCACCGAGTTAATGTTTGTGTGTTCAACTAAATTTTTTATTGGGTCTGGGAGTTTGTGAGACCAAAAGTCTTTCGTAGTTTCTGATACCCGTGACAGGATTTGTATCTCAACGAGGGGTCAGAACTATGTTACTGTTTGGTACGTTTATTTATTTATTATTTTGGCGTAATTTTTTTTAAAGTCAGTAAAGTTTTTCATAGAGACTCTACTTTCTGTTGGACTTTACAATTTCTTATAAAATAAATCTAACTGTTTCGAATATAAAATTGTATAATACATACAGACACAAAAACTTCAAAAATTCCTTTTCGGCTAGTGTACCGCGTAGGCGTTCAGTAAAAATCCTATAAAATGATTAACAACAGATACTTCCATTCCATTAATTAATTAAATCTACAATGCTTTGTAGCAAGTTCAGATAACCACAATTAGCCTTGTACAACAAAGCTCGAAGTTTAACCGATAGTGTTACTTTGGTCTTAGTCAAATACAAAATTTGCTTTACCGAGAATCTTCGATTCTAAAGCCGGTATTAACTCGACGCAACTCGCAAGTTTACTCGGCCAAGTTCTGAGATATGCCAAAGATGTGATAAAAGCGACCTGCAAAGTGAGATTCAACTAAGTTTCAACTTCGTCAGATTAAACTAAATCTACAAATGTAACTGACAATCGTTTTCGATTTCATTGTAAGCGCCGTGTTGTGCAAATGTGGTTTCACGACTATTTTGCTTTGTTGTGTGTTTTGATTATCTTCACACGTGGTTATATTATACGTGATTGTTAAGAAGATTAGACACATGATCTACCGATATACCCATAAATTTTAAAAATCATTAGAAAATAAAAAAAATGACGATGAATGAAAAAAATGAAAACAATCAAAAGAAGGAAGAAGGTGAAGGTAGAAGGTGAAGGGTCTGATATTTGTTATTAGCAATAGTTATTAGTTTATATAGATTCCGCTGGGACCTAGCTATTCGGCTGTTATAACAGTCATATCAACGGTTTTGACATATCCAAATTTACGATTCGTCAGACGACTTACTTCGTGGTTCCAAGGGTTATGTACATTGTACATAATATGTGCATATAAAGACTTTTCAGACGAAACATCAGAGTATCTTATTATACCAAAGCAAGGGCATTGTTAAAGCCAAAGCTTGACCCTACTTGCATGGGAATCGTAACAAATGAGGTAAAAATTGTTGAGTCGTGTTGGGCGCTTTTCGGGTATTTTATATGGCTTGACGTTGTAAACAGATATATTTTATCCTAGAGGAAAGCTTGATGTATTTTAAAAAATACTGCTTATACAAACGCTGATAGATTTAACCTTACTAAGTGAGATATAGTAATATTGGCCCACGCTATTTCTAAGGATATACTGAAGGAATGAAAAACAAAGTCTATTTTATCTCAAAATTAAATGTCAAACTCATACAAAATGTTGCGAAACTACCAAGAAATGAATATTACTGGAAGGAAAATTAATAATATCTTAAACGAAACAAGAACGGCAGATGCGTCAGTCACGGAGAATTACCAGGCTGACATGAAAGCGGAGCGTTGTTCATTTGCATTCGGAACGTATAAACTACGGAGCCGACGTGCCCGAGCGCTTTGAGCTCCTATTACCTTACATAGCAATTATTGTCTGTGTCATTTTACTCGTATGCCCATTATGAGATGTTAGACGTGCACGATGTTTATGTTTGCCTGGTGTGATTTTGATGTTTTGACACATTTATCATTTGATAAGAAAAAATAATATAAAATCTGTTTGCGTTTAGTCTAGTTCTCTAATTGTACCGTAGAAAATTGTAAGTAAAAAAATTGTTTCACCTTACACGAAAAACCATCGAGGAAAGCAAACAACGAAGGAAAACAAACAATAAAATTCCGAAAATCCATTAAGCGTTTTGTTATACAAATTGCAACCTCATTACTGGCGGCCATTTAGAAAATTAAAAAAACATGTGCAAAAAGGCGCGTTCACACGGCCGTGCAGCGTGCTCCGTGCTCGGCGGGCCGATTCACACGCTCCGCCTCCGCAGATAATCGCGTTTGATCACGATCAGCGCTCATGCGTGATAACCACCTTTAGCACGCGCCTTCGATGGATATTTTTAAACTAACAGCGATTTTGCATTATAATTTGCGTAGGAATTTCTTTATTGTTTTTTATGTATGTAAAGGTTCTAAGGAAATGTAAAGGAAAGATAAAAGAAAATGTAACTCATAGGAGATTTTGTAAGTTTGATGGCTTAGTAATTTTGACCGTCCCGTGGCGCACTTGGCTAGACACCAGCTTGCGAAACGAGCGGCCGCGGGTTCGATTCCCGCACCGAGACAAATGTTTGTGTGATCCACAAATATTTGTTTCGGGTCTGGGTGTTTGTGAGACCAAAAAGTCTCTTGTAGTTTCTGATACCCACGACACAAGACTCGTATCTTAGTGTGGGGTCAGGACTATGTATGTGACCGTTGTGTGTATTTATTTATCGGGTGTATTTATTTAGTAATTATAATACTTTAAAGCACAGGGTATATAAGCATTTTAGTCGATAAAAACACAAAGCAGTTGAATAAGACTAGGAAGGAATTGATGTCGGCATGCCGAACGTGTCGAACCTACGATTTACCTATCATATGTTTGAAACGGCCGCTTCTTAGTAGTTGAAATTGCGTGTTATATAGACTTTTATAAATGTGTGATGTATGACAACCAATAGCAGCCCTTCATATTTGTTTGAAAATTTTGTCATTGGTCGTGTGATCGTAGTAGAATAAATAGGTGATAGACAAGCGGCGATACTACTCTTTTTAATCAGCTGTTCTGTGGATAAAAAGGCACTTGGCAAAGGCAATAACCTTTTCTATAGTAGAGAAGACAAGACCCAAGTTTTTGAGAGAATATAGGTTAAAGTCCCTTATTGTAGTGTATTAAGTATTACATTTCGTAATTTTATATTCCTGTTTATGGTGAAACTCAAACATAATCGGATAAAATTACGAGATATTTTTTTTCTAGATGTATCGTTAAGTACCCGTATGTTGGATGGAGTAGCGAATTAATTTAAATACTGACTTGTGTTTACATTATAAATGGAATTTTGTAATTGCACGAGTCTCGAGCGTCGAGCACGGGGCGGGGCAGTGTTGAAAAATATTTCATTACTTTTCAAACTTACTAATTAAAGTGGAAAAGTATTGCGTGCTTGATACAAAGTGTACATTTTTAATGTGTGTTTATTTATTAAGGCCAGGAACAGTATATGAGCAAAGTGCAGCATGGAGTTTGGAAATTTACCTGAAAAACGTAAATAGGCTCGCTCCATGGTATATATCTGGCGAAATTTGGATGCAGGAATACACTTCTGCCTATCCCTTCGGGGAATAAAAAAAATAATCCAATTTTTGAAATGTAAGTATTTGTAGCATTTAAAGTAGCTTTTATTTATAAATTTCTTATGTGTGTAGCGAACCGCATTAAGCCAGCTTGGTGGGCAAAGCCTTAAAACATTTCAGGTGTAGAGGAGGCCCTTACCCAGCAGTAGGCAGTATAGTGGCTGACGATGATGATGTTACTAAAATACTTAAATATGATATTTTAAAATTAAGAACTTGTATGGACGCGGAAGGAAAAAAATTGTAGCGTGTGACACTGTAATAGTCTCTACCTACCCCATAACATGAATATGTAAAAATATATTTAATATTTTATTAAGTACAAAATACACAAAAACATAGACTTTACATACATAATAAATTCTAAAAATGGCCCATTTCGGCCGGACAAGCGCCCGAAACAGATAAATCAAGTGTTCGTGTACCAGGATAACATAACCCCACAGGTGTTACAGTATCCGGTGATATAAGGGACTACACATGACCGTACTGGAGGCCGTAGGCTGATGTGTTTTATAGACCCATTGTATATATTTATTGGAGTCCATATATATCACTTGTGGATACGATTTTTCAGAATTATAGAGATTTTTATCCAAGTAGTTTTGTTTAAAAGTTGTATAAAATTTATAAAAAAAAAAAATCCTTACGAATACTGCAGTTTGTTAGAAGGTATTAAGTAAATTCGTTAATTAGTAGTCCGATTTAAAAATATCACGCAACGACCTATAGGATCGGAGCAGTAATGGAGAATGTGTCAAAAACGGGGAGAGAATATTCTTATTGCAGAGTGCGAGCTAATACTTTTCAAATAGACTTTTATATACGGTTTTGAATCGTCAATTTTAAACTATGGTTTATAATACTCGTATATAATTTATTACGATATCTGTAAACTAGATGTAAACTGGTACAATGTGACACTACAAATATTCGTCTCCGAGGTTCAACTAACGGTCTTTCTGCTTATAAGCCCAGTGAATAACTTCTTCATGTAGGTAAATAATATCTTCAAATAAATGATACAAATGATTCATATAGGTATCACAATATAATACTCGTATGTAATAAAATGCTAAGTGTTTTTTCATGAGTCATATTTTTTTCAGTCAGCGATAACTCGTATCATTATATTATAATACTTTACATCTTTTACACCCCTACATTTTGTCGTCGAAACGACGCTTTGTACCTCAAATCAAATTCACTTTTGTTCGGTAAGATTTACTGACATTTCTTCATATGTAGGTCATACTCATAACTCATAATACAACCAAAACAGTTTGAAATAAAGTCTCGTTTCTATGACTTGGGATGAAACTTGTAAAGTTAAGATGAAACTTTGAGGTATAAATGTGTTAAAATATTAGTTTTTGGTACAGGATTTTGGAGACTACGATGAAGTTATTCTGGGCGAGAAACTACATATCTCTCTTGCGTTAAGGTCTAAAGATTTGACTGTTCCTTAATGCAACCTTATAAATATGATCACCCTTTGTGTTTTTAAATCATTCGTAAAATTTTTAAGGGGCCAGCAATCTTCTCGTCCATTGGATTTTTAGCCGCAACTGTGCTGTAACTTAGAATTTCCTAATGGATTAACTCCAATTATACTTCGACTCACCCAACATTCGAACTTAAGATCTTTAGATCGCAAGGTACATGCTTGCTCCGCGAGGCCACGAGGCAGGCAAAGAATAACTTAAAATATTCCTTTAAACATTTAAGAAATTTAAGTCTCTTATATGTCTTGACACATTACATCACGCAGTTGCACATATTATTTGTTAAAGTGGAGAAACACTAATTCCGTTCGCACAAATTCCTAACTCCTTTCCGCTCACTCAAGCATCTTTTCATTCGTTACGGGTAGCTTCGCAACATTCTCCCATTTCCACCGCAGCCGCCCAACACTCAAAGAGAACTTCGCAGAGATCGGGCAAGATTGAAAATTACATTTTAAAAACTGGAAGCTAACTCGCAAATTGCAAACTACTCATTAAACGCTGGTTTGCCAGAAAAAAGACTTAAAAATAGTCCCTCTAGAGCTGTCATCAGCAGAATGCTAAATCCGAGTGCCTCTAATTAGGAAAGTAGGTTAATAAAATATGGGTTGTTTGCCCTGCAGAGTTTCGGTTTTGTGCGCGGTGGAATTTTAAAATTTTATTTTCGAAAAAAGATCTTATTTGAATTCTTCATTGAGGTAAACAGAGTGGTAGTTTTGTTGAATTTGATCCTGGCCGCTCGAGAGGTTTTTATTAAATTCCAAACTGTGAAATCTGTTTAAAAAGGTTTTTCTTTCCAAACAGGTTAGGTGTGATGTTTATAATTTGTTTACTGGCCAATTAATGTTTCTTCTTTATTTTAAAATGTCTAGATAATTAAAATTGTTCTATCACTAATAATACCGTCATATTGTTGGATGTTTTTGGACGTTACACTCATTGTGCTAATCTTAATTATGGTAAAAATCTTGTTTCGTCTTTTAAAAAAAATCCAAAGGCTCTTTATTTCACAAAAATCTAAACCGAAACAATTTTTTGTGGTTTGTATAAACATTTCGTACCCGTTTTTTGTTCCATAGACTTTAGTATTACCACTTGCCGAGGAAGACTCTAAGTGGTCATACAATTAATACAGTACTTAAGAATGATAGTAAAACTTTTAATACCGCACTACTTAAAGCGTAAAGTTAAAATAATGACTACTAAACTCTTTGCTTTTTCTCTCAGCTTTAAAAATGGTGGGAAATAACAAAATGGCGACGTCATCGGTGTTTTCGCGATCCGATGAAGGGCAAATGTCAAGTTAATCTGTTTACTTGGGAAAATTGGGAAGGGTATTTAATCCAATATTTATTTAATAGCCTTAAATTTCTTGTAATAGGCAATGGTCGTCCCACTTGGGTACACGCCTCATGTAAGTTTTAGTTGGTACATTTCACGTCGAAATTTTTTTTAAGCCTTTTTTTATATTATTTCGGAAAATATTTTACACACCTTAAGTACCTAAGAAAATGTTACTACGCTAAAATGGTATTAGTATATTTGATACTTTGCTATATAAATAAATGAAATATTTTATTTCACCATTAAACGTCCTGATTGAAAAACACACATATTTACTAATACAAATGACTGTTATGGGTGTTTATTTCTAATATCATTTCGAAGATTTGTTCTTCATATTTGATGACGTGAACGCCATCTGACTCTTATAAATCTTTAAAAAAAGTTCTAGCTTATAACTATCGAACAATACACAAACTACTGCTTTAAAAGCGTCGTGAATTTCCAAGAATAAAAATTCCCGCCAGATCCCCGGCTCAAGTTCCCAGTAAACTTCGCTGTGTAGAAGGGATCCCTGTATTGTTGTGGGGACGTGGCAGATTTGACTTTCCACAGTTCCGTCAGCAGTCCGGTGCCATTGTTAACGTATTTAACAAAAGTCGTTCCTCGAGGAATTCGCTAAATGTTTCATGGCTCGCCTTCGAGTTTGCGGAGTGTTCGAATCAAAATTTAAATAACAAGTCCCGTCTGCGCGGGTGGGAATTCTTTTGAATACTTTTTTTGAAGGAATATTTTGTAGCGTGACGTAATATTTGTAGTCTGCATAGCGATTACAGTGAGTTCAAAGATGCTTTAATGATATAATTAAGCAGGGCATTCCGATACTTCCATAGAAGGCTAAAAGCTGCTGAGCTTTTAACTTAGCTTTTAGTTTGCCTTATCAAATTACTAATAATAATCTTTAGACTTTAAATCTTTATTTAACAAAAGCTATCTGAGATATAATAATTAGAATATATCGACCCCACAATAAACAAATATAAACTAGACATTACGCAACGCTAGTGTAACACTACACACAACTAATTCACCACCACATGAGATCCAAATATGATTAAGATCTTCACACAAATTAAGTATATACCTATGGTGATAAATATATATTATCTCGATTCTATCAGATACAAAAATATACAAAGCCAGACGCTATTCGCATACAAAATACCCACTTAATCTACACTACAGGCTCGTAATACCTCGATAACTATGCGCTGCGTACACCGTCCAAATGTCTATAAATCAAGCGAGGGATAATACAAGTAACCGATACGGATCATAACTACTAAAGGCCCTCCTTCGATAAATAGTGTAAAACCCGACGGGGTCTAATTAGAGTAAACATTTCATTAGGCCCGGCGCACGTTCGGGCAGTTTCTCTCGCCGAAATATGGGCACTCGAACCCCCACACTGGCCACAAGGACGGCCGTTAAACTTAATCTCTAATGAACATTCTTTGAATACACCGTTCGGGTTTTACTTCTTTGTGTTGGATGATGGGTAAAATGATAGGCCGGTAGCTATGAGTAATTATTGTTAATGGTGTTGATTAGATAGAAGAAGGAAGCGAAAACACTAATTATAAAATATATGACGAGAATATTTAGAACACTAATCATCATCATCAACCCATATACATTCGCCCACTGCTGAGCACGGGTCTCCTCTACCATTGAGAGGGTTTAGGCCATAGTCCACCACGCTGGCCTAGTGCGGGTTGGCGGACTACACACCTAAGAAATTCTTAAGAACTTTTAGGTGTGCAGGTTTTATCACGATGTTTTCCTTCACCGTTAAAGCAAGTGATAATTCTTTTTGTGAATTACACACATAACTTCGAAAAGTCAGAGGTGTGTGCCTGGGGTTCGAATCCGCGACCGCCGAAATTCTCGACCGCGTGCCTAAACCTCGAGGCCATCACAGAACACTAATACTAGACTATTTTTTAACTGCATTTAACGCTTATATTTCTACTTTAGCTCTCTGTCCTTGAACTTATCAGCTCTTCCCAATTTTTTAGGCACATATATTTCCCACTAACGTCATTAAATTTTCAACAAAACTTTCAGTATCACCCATCCCATTTAAACTGCTCGAATTTTGTATACTAGCACAACAAAACGATGATATCTTACCTAATAATTTCCATACTCCCAAGTTACTCCTAAGAACAATTTCTTTCTACACCCAACCTCCAAACAAAATTCTCACGCGCACCAAGCTGCAGGCGTAGCAATCATCCTTAATGAATACATAGCCATCGATAGGTTTATTGTGCTCGCCCATCGGCCCGGATTATTGCCAATCAATGTGAGCCGTGATCTGTTATTGAAATTTGCATTTATGTTACAACGTCTATCCGTAGGCGTGATAGTGGCGTTATTGTCGGAGCTGTGAGGTGTTTGGCAGATATCTTTCCCAAATGCTGACTGGTTGAGGGAAGTCTTTGTTGGATCGTAAAGGGAATTATTGGATCCATACCAGTCGGATTTGGACAAAAATGATTCAGGTTTAGGCGCAAACAGAGGTGCTTATTTTACTGTTAGAAGCTGTTTTGGATTGTGGACTAGTTTTTAAAAGAAATATTTTGAATGTAATTGTTATGTTTCCCAAGGGACTAAAATAAATTAACAAATTTAAGGGACCATTTTTAGAGAGTTGTGCATTGAGTTCTACATAATAGATGGAGTTTATGTATGTACTTCTGTAAAAAAAAGGGTATTCGAAATTGAAATAGCATCATAGGCTTACCTACCCTTTGCAATTGTAATGCCAACATCCCGTTGTGGGTTTTATATGGGCTAATAGTTGTCAAAAGCGTTTCACGTTGATTGTTTAATGTCTAGTTAGTAATTGTTCATATTCATCATCATCATCATCAGCCAAAGGACGTCCACTGCTGGACATAGACATTGTTCATATTAAGGTCAGGATATTCTCATTTATACGTTAATTTGCTTTTAATAAATAAAGATTCAAAGCCCAAATTTATGAATTTTGCAAGTTAATCACCGCTATGAGGCTTCTATAACGTTTCGAAATATGAAATCACGCTTTCGGAAGCTACGTTATTTCATCCATAACTCGCACCACATCGAGATATCACTGAATGGCAAATGCTAGCATTACACCTAATGCAAGTTGGAAACTCGCCTTAGTCACCGACTCCCCGCTAGAGATTATCTTTGTTGTTTGCAAACTGAAATCTATTTCCTTAACTCCACACTACCATAACCCTATACTGGTTACATAGAGGAGGATTAAAAGAAAAAGTGATACGTAAATCTGTTTCGAACTGCGGAAAGGCGTGCCTCGGTTCACTCCTGTTTTATTTCAACTGGGAACCGCACGTTTTCCACGATATAAAGTATCTTATATCCATTTCCAGAGTTTAATCTGCCTTTGTGAAATTTACAAGATTCGTTCTGCAATTCTGGCATGGTTTAGTTACAAGCATTAAAAATGTCTTACTACATAACTGAACTAATACCTAGACTTTAGACTAAACCTGGGAGAAAGGGTTTAGGCCTTAGTCCTCCACGCTGGCCCAGTGCCGGTTGGCAGTTTTATCAGTAAATCGATGATTAGACCGTTCAGCTCAACGAACTTGTCTTAAAAATTAATAATTTGTGTGGAAAATTTGTGTGTGTTCTGGAATATGATGATGATTTAATTATAATTACCTAACAAAAGAATCTGAACCTCTTGTATTTCTTGGAGGGCGTGAATTAATTAACTAATCTATACTAATATTATAAAGAGGTAAAGTTTGTGAGTTTGTATGTTTGAATGTTTGTATGTTTGTATGTTTGTGACGTTGTAGAAAGTAAACTCGGGATCTACTGAACTGATTTTGAAAATTCTTTTACCAATAGAAAGCTACGTTCTTTGTGAGTGTCATAGGCTATATATTTGTCCGAAAAATGATAAGACTTTTTCGTTGTAGCAGGATCTGTGAAGTAAGTCGGAGAAAAAACGGGCGAACGAAACCGTTTTTTGCAAACGCTGCCTTTCTCATGGGAGATATATAGTTGAGTCCTAGAGAAAAGTTGTAGAGCCTGATAATGTCTACAAAAAAGTCAGCGGTAGCATATGTCTAGCTTTTAGGGTTGCTTCACTATAACCTCTTTTATGCTAACTAAATTTGTTATAAAATAAAGCATTGTTTATGAAGGTATTTTTATGTTAATCCTTATCCAAATAAATGCGTTATTTAGTATAAGTATTTAATTTAAAAGAAATTTGCCCTTCACATCATTTGATTTCAATGAGTATCTTAGAAGATATCGCAGTTTCAAAATAATTATCAAGTGCACAATAATTATGTACAAGGCGCCGGCCGGCGCGTTACGCTTTCACGTGATTTGACCGATTTGTATGATTTTTGGTATGGGCATAAATAGGACTCTAAGGAGTAAAATAGACTATAACTTATTTTCTTTCTGAACTCAACCCTGTAGTCTACGCGGACGAAGTCGCGGGCAACAGCTAGTGGTTTATATAAGTATACTGTTTGGTCTCTTGAAATCATGGTTGTGTCTTTTTGTGTGTATCTTAAAAATGTCTTACAAGTTTTATTGAATGGAATTTATTGAACCTCTTTTTGTAGTTCCACGGAGTCGGAAATGTCAGGAAAACGGAAGTAAGTTTGCGTTTTATGTATTTACAGATATTAATTTCTAAAATACTGACATTAATAGTTTTGTCATTTTGAGATTCAGGCGTATATGCCCTTTCATAAGCTTTTTTTTGGTTCTACAACTGTTGTCGGTAGACCGACGTTGTTGTCAAAACAGCTTCATTGACTAACTTCCATAGTCTCACAAAAAAAGGTGAAGACAAAGTTTTGCCATTCCATATCATCCGGTTTTTTCCACCTCAAATTCTGTTACTAATTTTAAACTATGCCGCTTGCATTGCGTTGTGACTGCTAACCATTCGAAAAAATGTCTCACATTTTCAGAGCCATATATCAATTCAGTCAGAATATTCGGCGTGGAATATTAATTAACAATTTATTCAAGGTCCAACGTCAGACTTTACGTAGACAGGTCTCTCGAGTCTACTTTGTTACGTATAAATAACAGTCCTTAGAGCATTACTTCGGCCTTGACATAAGCCATATAGTCTGTATTTATAATTTCAAGACATAAAGAAAATTAATGTTCAATTTTTTATCTGGCTTTACGCTTAATGTTCCTTTGCTTATAAACTTTTAATTTTTGTTTTAACTTATACCAATGAACTATAGAATAGTAGCCGTGAGACAATTCAAAGATGAACTTGTAATAAAAATGGTAGTCTTCTGTTTTGTATGATGGTCGGGATATAACTTTTCTGGGATATAACGTAGATAATTAAGTTACGAAGTATCACGGCCTCGACTACAGCATATCATATTTTTTTTGGACACATTTCCAGTTTCCATGTTTTACGAAGAATTTCCTCATGGACAATACCATTTTACTTGACCCAGGAATCGCACAGGCATAAAAAAAATACAATAAAACCCTTATTTTTCGAAAGCATCTCTATCCTAGAATCTCATGACAATCTTTCGCAGACAAAAGAAACGTAGGCCTCGATGTCTTATCGTAAAACTTGGATGAGTGTATTTAGCTGGCAAACAAGGTTTGTTTATTAGACCGGCAGTCGATCGTCTTCCAAGCGTCCGGGGCGGCCGGCAGCTCGGCTGGCAAGCAATTTGCCCCGTCGTTCCGTACCGCCTGTCACCGACAGATGTGCCGCCGTGTACACTGTTATTCAGCGTTTACGATCCACTATTTCGATTGTTCTTTATTAGAAATGTGTGGATTGGACTTTTAGGATACAATTTTGCGCGTTTTACCCCATGTCAAGTGAAGTTTCTTACGCGAGTTCCCGTTTCAGGGGAACAATAAAAACTGTTCCTCGTTCCACGGTTCACTTGAGTTTAATAAAGTTTGAACTTTTGTTTATAATCGAGTTTGGAATTTCGTATCGGCTGAACGGTATAAAAAGTTTAATTTTCCTTCTACCGTATTGGGCAGGATATCATGAGTAAAAAGAAAAGACTTCAATTAAGAGAGCATAAATTATCTTAATTTAATACAATTTTAAATTAAAAACCCAATTTGAATTTGTAACAAGTAGAAATTTAAATAAATTCACACCGCAAGTACCAGGAGAGCAGATAAACGCAAGAATAGATTAACTCGACCGCCGTGGATATTAACCGCTACTACAAGGTAGCTCTGTGGAGCTCTCGAAAATTTATTCTGTGGCGATGCTAATGAGTTGATACTGGGACTCTTGCCGACTCGTGCTCCCCTGGTACACAGCTAATTGTAGCTCAACTTTTCAAAGGTTATAAAGGCTCCCTTGGCGAATAAAACTTTTTTGTAATGAAAAAGTGAAGCAACTAAATACGAGACATTTTAATTTAATTATAGAATGAATGAGATTTAAAATAACAAAAACATGCTGGACACGAGCATTTTAATTTCTTTTAATGGATTAGCCATCTGTCTTTCAGCGGCTTTGAAAGAAAATTTATTTTGGGTTAACTGTTAATTTAGCGATGTTATTGCTGTCAGCATAAAAGGTCATAGGGAACCGACGTCAAGTTATCAACTAATTGGATATTCATTTCATATTAGCATATAAGCTTACGTCCTTTCTCGGTTTGCAAATTAACGCAAATGCTTGCAAATGTTTGACCTATATGTAACTTGTCAGAAAAATGAAAGAATGAACGAAATTACAATGAATTCTACAACCATGCATAATTGTTATGGCTCATCATTTGTTCTTGAGACTGTGTAAGATAAATAGAGATGTCTATTGACATCCAACTTATGGTCCTTATTCGACTACGATAATTAGATTATTGTCAACCGGATGCAATCACAATTATTGTTCTTTGTATTTGTGTTATAAAGTGTATTTAATTCATCCATAGTTTTCTATAGTAAAAAAAGCGACTTATCCGATTTCGTTTGCATGATATACATTGGAAAAAATGTATAGGTAGGCTCGCTACGCCGCAGACAAAAGATAGTGAATAATAAATTTTGCGAGTCCCGACGTTGCAGTCAATACGGAAATCCTCCAATTCGCGTTAGTTATCTTTTTAAATCTTTCTCAAATAATAGAAGAGAATTCTTAGATTAAAGATTTTTCTTTTAATCATATCTTCTTCTTCTTCTTCATCAACCCATATACGCCCACTGCTGAGCACGGGTCTCCTCTACCATTGAGAGGGTTTAGGCCATAGTCCACCACACTGGCCTAGTGCGGGTTGGCGGACTACACACCTAAGAAATTTCTAAGAACTCTTAGGTGTGCAGGTTTCATCACGATGTTTTCCTTCACCGTTAAAGCAAGTGATAATTCAATGTGAATACACACATAACTTCGAAAAGTCAGAGGTGTGTGCCTGGGGTTCAAACCCGCTACCGCCGAGATTCTCGACCGCGCGCCCATACCTCGAGGCCATCACTGCTTAATGTTTAATCATATAATGTGGAAGTATTATTTTAATACACATAGAACTTTATAAAAAGCGTAGTGATATCCCCTTAGCTGCCAGACATAATAAAAATACAGGAACAAATCAGGCATATCCGATCACTATTTAACAAGCTGTTGAAATATTGAACAATATCGTGCACGGCTCAAAACAAATAGTAATAACGAGTTTTATAATTGACTAGCTTTTGCTCGCGACTCCGTCCGCGTAGACTACAGGGTTGAGTTCAGAAGGAAAATAAGTTGTAGTCTATTTTACTTCTCAGAGTCCTATTTATGTCCATACCAAAAATCATACAATTCAGTCAAATTGTTCAAACGTGAAACCGTAACGCGTCGATCGGCGCCTTGTGCATCATTACTGCGCGCTTGATCAATATTTTAAAACTGCAATATCTTCTAAGATATTCAGTGAAATCAAATGATGTTAAGGGCAATTTTATTTAAAATTAAATACTTGTAATGAATAACGTATTTATTTGGATAAGGATTAATATCATATTTATAAAAACACCTTCACAAATAAAACTTTATTTTAAAATAAATTTGTTTAAGATAAAAAACGTTATAGTGAGCCAACCTTAAAAAATAGACATATGCTGTCGCGGACTTTTTTTTAGAACTTTTAAAGAGGAACATTTCTCTCAAACATTATTTTAGCGAAACTTTAACCGTTTTCGCAGCGCACGCAGCGGAAGCTCACAAAAAGGAAAAAATGTCCCCGATTTTTAAACATTCTTTATTGCTGCTCCGCTCCTATTGGTCCTAGCGTGATGTTATATAGCCTAAAGCCTTCCTCGATAAATGTGCTATCTAACAGTAAAATAATTTTTCAGATCGGACCAGTAGTTCCTGAGATCCTAGCGTTCAAACAAACAAACAAACAAACAAACAAACAAACAAACTCTTCAGCTTTATAATATTAGTATAGATTTTAAATGAGCACACTCGGCGGCCATTTTGGATTTCAACGTTCGCGCCTTTATTTGACATTAGCAATCAACATAACCTAGTAAAACTCGATACGTAGTCACTAGTCAATCAATTATTCAGTATGCGGAGGCAAATGTATTAAACCCGACCCTTATTTGGCGTAGCGTATTAGCTCCGCATTGCATCACAATAGTAATTTCATTAGCTATTGATTTGTCTGGCGGTTGGCAAATATGGACGAGAATGACGATTGATGCAATGAAAAATTCATTTCCACTTTGCTGCCCCGTGTTGTATTGTTTCAATTAGGCTTTTGTTCGTTAAATTGCATTGTTGGTTGAATGTGTACTGTTCTGTGTATATCATGGAAAAATTGTAAATTGAATCGTCAGTTCAGTGATCAAATAATACTTTTAATGGGCTTTTTTATTTTAAAAACTTTTTTGAGTAGATACTTATCGTGGCACATTTTTGTATGCCTATATTTACTCATTAAGAAGTAAAGATCACAATTTGTGTAAAAAATGGTTGGGAATAAAAATGTAAGAGGGGATGATCGTAAATTCCTTTGCCGAAACTATTTTTAAACTGCGTTCCAAAGCCTTTATACTGAAAGTGTACCAGCATTAATCTCTAACCGTCCGAAACCTTTGACGTGTCAATTGCACACCAGCATCTGCGACTAAAATGCACAAGACATAAAACATACAGCCTGTAGTGGTAAAGTTAATATATAATTTTTTAATATTTCGCTATCCAATACTACTGTTAGCTGTCATGTTGCGATTATACGATATTTTGATAATGTATTATGGATTTGTTATCTATGCATTGATCCTGGTGTAAATATTCCGGTAATGATGGCACTAAAGACGAAGAACTATTTAAAACCAATTGAGTGCGTATATGAATTAAAAAACTACGGTTAATGGTTATACGCATTGTTTTTTCTTTGAATCAAGAAGTATTTTTAATTTTCAAGTTTTGAGTCTACATTAACAGAGATTGAGGCTATTAATAATTCTTTACACATAACTAATAAATATTACATATCCAGCCATAACATCATACACATTTCTCCTAGAAGCGTTTTGGAAAAAATGTACCAGGAGCTCAAAGCTAACGAGCACGTTCATTTAAAAACACCAGTCGATGTGAAGTGGGGCGTAGGAATTGCACTCGGTATTAATTTTTCGTCTGCTTGACAAGAACGCCCAGACGGAGCTTAATACTCATTACAGCCGTTGTGTTCGCGAACTATGTATGCATGTGGCTGAATGCACTGCCTGCCTTTGACAATAAATATGGCGGTATACGCGGGAAATTCGACTTTGGTTACATTGCGTTTATTGAATATTTTTAGCATTAATTTTGGCGGTATCCAAATCCAATTGTGTAGTGCTTCCTAGAAACCGTGACTTTAAGAGAATAAAATATCTGAATATATTATAGGCAATTAACAATTCCACACACACACTGGTGTGACAAAACAAAGGTTTGACAAGAAGCTGCAAAAACCTGCTAAAATATTAAGGTTGTATTACGTCAAACCTAATTTATGCGATAAAAGCAGCAGCCCATTAAAGCTATACACACGGCTGGCATTTTGTCATGAAAAAATTACACATAATTTAAATACGGCGACAATATCCTCCATGAAAGTATAATATTACTACGAGGTCGCCACGCACGCATAAATCTTCATGAGGCGCCATCTTGAAAGTGCATTTTCCCCGTGGGTAATTTCACGTTACTAGCAACATTTATCATCATTCTTTCGCTGGCAACACCAAAGAAGATGTATTGTTTACGGAAACGATGTGTACTTTATGGGCTCACCATCAGATATTCTCAATCAGTTTAACTTAGGGCCGGGGAGCATTATTTATGATGTAGGGTAGTAAAATATTACCGGTATTAAATTGTGATTATGAAAAAACATGTGTGTTGCTATGTGGTTATATTGTAAATAGATGGTATACTTGTATCTTACAAAAAGTACATTTCGTAATGGATGGGAAAAGGAGATAAGAAAGGGGATGAGTTTTTTTCTCTCATAGATATAAATTTTATGTGCACACACCCAGACCCGCTAAAATTTTCGAAGGCCACACAAGTATTGGTTCTTTTTTGGATTGAAGGCAAAAATATAAGCTTTGAAAGCCATCTTCCTAGTATCGAAACCGTTTTTTTTTAATCTCGTCAAAAAGCACTGGTTTTAAGTCTATTTAAAATAAAATATTACTTCTGTGGATGAATTGAATGAAGTAACAATACGTGAAACCAAACTTAAAGTGATAACCTTTCCGAATGACTTTTCGTTCAGAATCGTTGAAATGTCTAATGACTGTATTGCATACTGGGCAAAGGGCATTTGTGACATGGGAATATTCAACTGTAGCAATTGATAAAGAAACTATTTTCTATAGAATCGACATAATAGGGCGCAAAATATATTTTTTTGTTAAATTATTGCTTAAGATTGTCTCAGCGTCTGAATATAAAAAAATGAATAAAATAATAGAGACAAATTTTCTAAAGAGTCATAATACTATCTAAGTCATAAAAGTCAAGATTGTCTTCAAGTCTAAGAGTTTCCGGAGCTGAATATCTCTAATCGATTGAAACACTGTTCTATTTAACTAACCTTTCATTCTCATCCCATTATAATAATTTATTCCACATTAATGTCGCCGTACAAAGACGATGCAAGTAACCACATCGTTAAACGGTTCTCGCCAGACAAGTGTAGGAGAAAACGCGTTCTCTTGAACCAAACGGTCTTTTATATTAAAATGCTAAAAGGAAATTTATGAAGAGCATTGAATCAGGGCCTCTGTCAAATTGTTTAATTAAAACAAGAGGAACATCTTTATAAAATGCTACATTAATTTCGGGCTGAGGAAAAAACAAAAGACGGACAAGTTGATTCGAGATGTACAACCTTCTTGGAGTTTCTTTTAAAGTATAATCATTCTCGACGGTTGTCTATATTTCTTGAAATAATCTTCCTTAAATAATTTAAGAGTCAAAAGTAAACAAAAAAGGACTCAGATTTGAAGAAATATGTTATACATTTAATATATGTCGTTTAATTTGTACAAACTAAATGACATTTTCTCGAAAAAAGTAGTCATCTTCCTTGACAACAGACTAACAAACTCCTTTTTATGTATACCTAATTCGTTATAAAAATGCACACCTTGCATTTATCAGTGTGCCCTATATTAAAGAGGCATTACGTGCCCTATCGCATAATATATTCTTTCCGGTAATTACGCGTCTAAAATTAATATCCAGGGGTATTTTGTACCGGGCCGCCATTGTTGCGTGAACTTTGCGGTCGGCGGAAGGTAAAATATGATAACAAGGGCCCCGACGACCCCAGGTAAAGGAAAATTGCTTGCAAAGATGCTTCCTTCGAGGGTTATGTAAAATAAAACGTGTGCAGTAAAGGGACGTTTTTCAATTAACAACGTTGAACGCGCCAAGGAAAATGCGGAATTTTTTCACTTTGTAAAGTTTAAATACTTTTAAAAGCTCCCGCAGAAAGGTTTTAAAGAAATATGTTTAAAAGGAAGAAATTTGAAGTGAAAGGTCTTCTCCCTAACATCGAGCTGTCGAATATATTTATTCTTTCTTTTATAATCCTTGATTTTTTAGTTGTGTAGGGTAGGATTATGTCTGAAAATATTGTGTTAAGTGAAAAGATTGAATAAATCCGATTTGAATCTGCGGCCACTCGAGGTATGATATGAGGAGTTAACCGCTAACCGCTCTAAAAAGGAAAAATACAAAATGAAAACAGTTCTACCACAGGCGGATCATTTGAGTTCAACTTGTTAATACACTCGTCAAAACAAAATAAGGGCCACTTGATTTTGCTAATATTTTTACAAAATTATGAGGTTTAGGGGTTGTCAGACCATTAAAATAATTAAAACAGACTATCGTATTAATAAATATGGAAAATATTACATCTAGCCTATATGTACGTATTGTTAACATACGCATCTCAGCGGTCTATGTGGATTCTACATATGTACTATTAGGCAACACAGTAACCATAAATGCAGGTCAAGCTATTGTAAAGGAAATTTACAAGAGAACATAAAGAATGGAAATGTTATCAATATTTAACTGAAGGTAAATCAAAAATGTATCCTTCGCACGTCGTTCGTGTAGGAATAATTTTTTAATCTATACTAATATTATAAAGCTGAAGAGTTTGTTTGTTTGTTTGTTTGTTTGTTTGTTTGTTTCTTTGTTTGTTTGTTTGTTTGTTTGTTTGTTTGTTTGAACGCTAGGATCTCAGGAACTACTGGTCCGATTTGAAAAATTCTTTCACTGTTAGATAGCACATTTATCGAGGAAGGTTATAGGCTATATATCATCACGCTACGACCAATAGGAGCGGAGCAGCAATAAAGAATGTTTCAAAATCGGGGACTTTTTTCCTTTTTGTGAGCTTCCGCTGCGTACGCTGCCGAAACGGTTAAAGTTTCGCTAAAATAACGTATGACAGAGTTGTTCCCCTTTAAAAATTCTAAAAAAAAGTCCGCGACAGCATATGTCTATCTTTTAAGGTTGGCTCACTATAACGTTTTTTATTCTAACCAAATTTACTTTAAATAAAGCATTATTTGTGAAGGTGTTTTTACGAACACGATGTTAATCCTTATCCAAATAAATACGTTATTCATTACAAGTATTTAATACAAAATAAAGTTGTCCTTTACATCATTTGATTTCAATAAGTATTTTAGAAGATATCGCAGTTTCAAAATAATGATCAAGCGCGCAATAATGATACTCAAGGCGTCGACCGGCGCGTTACGGTTTCACGTTGAAACGATTTGATCGATTTGTATGATTTTTGTATATTTAAGTAAATGGGGCTCTGCGGCGTAAAATACTACAACTTATTTTCTTTCTGAATCCAACCCTGTAGTCCACGCAGACGGAGTTGCGCGCAAAAGCTAGTAGTTTTATAAGTTAGTCTATAAAAAAAGTTTTATTGTAGCAATACAAAGTTATTAAATTCGTTAATGGAAGCCGGCCGCACAGTCTGGTGAAAAGAAAAAAATGTTTACAAAACGCAGAATTGTTAACAATTTAATTAAATTCGTCTACAAAAAAGGCATGTTGTTTTACCCTCTTCAAGGTTTCTATAAAAATTCTTTTCAGTAGTTTGATGATATAAAAAATTCTTAGCTTTCATATTTAGGGAATTTCATATTTTGGCGGTCGCGGGTGCGAACCCCAGGCACACACCTCTGACTTTTCGAAGTTATGTGTGTATTCAAATTGAATTATCACTTGCTTAATGATGAAGGAAAACATCGTGATGAAACCTGCACACCTAAAAGTTCTTAGGAATTTCTTAGGTGTGTAGTCCGCCAACCCGCACTAGGCCAGCGTGGTGGACTATGGCCTAAACCCTCTCAATGGTAGAGGAAACCCGTGCTCAGCAGTGGGCGTATATGGGTTGATGAAGAAGAAAGAAAGAAGATATTTAGGGAATGTTTTGGGCGATAAACGAAGATGTTATGTCCGTGTGTTTGAATAGTAGATGAATGAACTTCGTTCGATATCTTTAATAGGGAAATATTTTTAGTTTTTAAGGTCGTAATATTATTTATAATTAGGCACTTACAATCTTTAAATACATTAAGATAATAATTAGCAATAGAAAACTAAAAAAAATATTATTTACCTGCAATATAAATATTACAGTTAACCTTATTTAAAGTAGTAAATTTAATATTTTTTGTAAGAGTAAAGGACTTTTTGTTTAACTTTACATTGTTATAACTAAAACTCTTTGTTACTAAACCGTACATCATAATTATTAGCAATGAAACAAAACAGATCTGTACCAACGGTCCCCAGAATTAAAATAAAGTAGTGCGCAATAAACTAGACTTGTTAAAATTAATCCGACACTCAACCGCGGATTATTCTGGCACGGGCTTTTGTCTCTGCCGACCTCTGAGAATAGGCCTCTATTTATCCTTCAAAAAAGCATACATACAAACATTTTGCTACGTAGACATTTAGTCCTTAGTCACAGTTAGTCAAAGATATTTTGCCTAGCTTTTAATTTTTTAACCGCGAACGTAAATGGTGACAAAGAACGTGACGTTAATTTTTTTTACATATGTAGTTCTGATCCCATAGTAGGATACAAGTGCTGTGTCGTATGTATCAGAGACTTCGAGAGTCTTTTTCGGTCTCACAAACACCCAGATTCGAAACAAATATTACTGGATCACACAAAAATCGTTCCAATAGTCATATTATAGGAATCATACACGCAAATCTAAACGCAATTTTCAAGATAACATAAGACCTGAATTTAGCTATCAATCAAAATCTCGTTTTTAGTCTGTATTTAAATCTATCACTATATGCAAGATAATAATGAGGTTTTAACCATTGAGTTTCGAGCCTCGGAATACTAAAATAAGCTTTAAATCGTTACGATTCATCCGAGCGCCGTCCGAATTAATGTTTGCGTCGCCATTTCAATTTAGCACGTCGATTGTTTAATCCGAACGCTTCAGTGTTATGATCGCCTGGTAGCTGATCTTCCAAATTGTTTTCGGTGATCCAATCAATGTTCTCTGTTTGGGTTTTTGTTTGTTAGTATTTTTTTCTTTTTGAGTTTAAAAGAAAATAAAATTGAAGTTCAAGTAACTGCACAACAATTTTTGTGACTCTACTTAAATTTACAGTGTGTCAATATTTGGTCGTGATTTCAAAGGTAAAGAAGAATATTTATCTATCAATAACTGAGTCGGTGGCATCACGCTTTATATTTTGGATAAAGGACGTATAACCGATGTGTTATTTCCGACTGATGTTTATGTTGATACAATTTTTATCCAGCTCTTGCCGTTTTTACGTGACTAACAAACATCCGTACATCCAAGACTCCGAATTAATGGTACTGTAGAACGCCGATTAATCGAATCTGTCCTTAGCGGAATTAAAAAATTAAAACTAAGTAATTTTTATAGTTTGTATTTTTGTAGATCTGCCTGATGGCAATATTCTGTAGAGAAAGAGTTATTGCAGAAGTGCGTTTGTTAAACTTAATAAAACTTATTCTATATGTGTCAGTTTGTTTTTTTCATTCGCAGTCTATGTCCGATTATCCGAATTTTCGATTAACCGAATCGACTCCGGTCCAAATTAATTCAGATAATCGGCTTTCTACTGCATTAATTGCAAATACAGTCAATGTAAATTACCTCCTAGTTATGATTTATAGGCCTAAGGTATTACATCAGTTTCTCCGAAGGCCAAGTACTAATACGTTGTTCACGACATCTGTTTGACTCAGTGCAGACCGTCAGTGTGATTTGATTGTGAAGATTAGTGGCCAGACGGCAAGTTTAAAATGACCCTTAACTCTGTTCTAATTGAAGGAAAGGAATGGCTTGCGTATTTGTACGTGAGTTTATATTAAATTATCAAATAGTCTTTATGGTTTAAACATAGATTTAAAAACAGGGTTCAATAGGTTTTAAATTAACCATGATACTTGCAAGCTGTATTTCTTAATGTTATAAGTCCAGATAATCTCTATAGACTCTTACAGTGTTTTAAAAGTTTAAGTTCAACTCTACTACATCATGGATTCATTTTTAAATACTGATAGAGCCCAAAGTTAAGATGTAAAAGAAAAATTTATAAATGGGTCATGCACTAGACTTGCAACTTATGTTAAGTAATAAATTAGATCAACTAACATTAAGCCAGTGTAAATAATGACTTTTTTGCTTCTCTCAGTTAAAGCGCACTATACAAATCAATACAGTGCTCTGTAAACATCAACTGGTCTAAGAATATGCACCTATAAAGTAAGTAGGTTATCTTTGTCGTTTTTTTTCAATTAGAATAACGAGACACAGTGACTTCTTTGGGGTGCCGTATAACATTGAATACAGCCAGTGATGCTATGTCATTTTGACCAGTTTAAAGTTTAATACATATACATATATTCGGATTTACGTTATTTATGAAGTATTATTGAATAAGGATGAGACATATAAGCATGCGTGTCTAAGTCTTGGCTATATATTTTAAGAAGTGTAATAGGTCATAAACAGTTAATTTTTTTCCGAAATATGAGCACATTCGCCAACCGAAGACTTAAAACAATTTGTTACAAAGCTGAATGGCGAAGCAAGTACAATTTAGTAAGCCGGTCCAATGAACCTAAACCAATTATGGCCGGCGAACAGAGCTTCTAAGTCTCTGGGCGCATGATTATTATCTCGAAACTCCTTCAAACTTCTCAAATTAACTAACTTGCCAGAGTAATTCCGCAACTTCTTAATGCGGCGGTTCTTTGGAACTAAAAAATAAAACAAGCATTTTTATTATTGTTACAAAAAGAGTTTCAAGTAGCAAATAGTTTCGTACTTCGAAGTGCGTTTCCGCTTTTCGAAATATTCATTTACCGTTGCAAGCTGGGGATATTAGATCCTCTGCTGGCATTATCGTCATTCTTATCACGAGGTTATGAACGCGGGTTTGTAAATACAGTTTTGAACTCATATTTTATGCTGGAAATGGCGAAAGACTCCGTTGGCATCGCATGGCAAGTGCGATCTAAATACTGACGAGAAAGTATTGTTACTTTTTTCCAATTTATGCCAGAAATATTGATATACACAGCAGGTCATTATGCGATATTTCAAAAAAAATATCTATGCTTCTTCAGTCTAAAATTAAAGGACCCAGGACTAGATTGCTAGATTTTTCATACACATTGACTGCTTGCGGCGCAACTGGCTAAGACCAGCTTGCTAATCAGAGGTCGCGGGCACAATCCCAGCACTGACATAAATATGATTGCTTTGGATCTAGGTGTTTGTGAGACCAAAAAATCTCTCGTAGTTTCTGATACCCACGACACAGGACTTGCATCTTGGTGTAAGGTTGGAACTATATTGTATGTGCCTTGGTTCCTTCGACGTTTTTCACCGCAGTTTTTTATTATTAAGATAAAAGCATTATGCATTTGTAAATCCTTTTGTGACTGTAGAAAAATAAAAGTGAAGCGAGTGCGAATTTATGTCCGACAACGTCTGCCCGTTCGGCTAGTTGAGTGTACATGTGTTGTGTGGTGTAGTGTCTTGTAGTCGTTCCAACGTTACTGCCAACAATATTTTTGGGGCACGGCAGCACCCCTGCTAAGTAAAACAAAAAAGCGACATGGCTGTACCATCCTTTTCTCAAAACAATTCAGGCCATTTTCGACGCCCACATGAAACCACAATGTATCTCACGAGTGACAGTACACACCAGTACTTCAATCGTAGCCCAAAAGCCCCGCTTGACTTACAATATTCTAAATAAGCCTTATTTGATACAATTAATTTGACATATACAATAAGTATATCCTAAACCCACAATAAATGATTATAAACTAGACATTACTCAATTAAGGTGTGACGCTTTTGTGCCTCTGTGGAAATACCGCCATTGATACTTATTATATCAAATAACATAGCTTAATGCTATTGCAAAGTCATTCTATTAAAATTTGCATTATTTTAAGTAAGGCAATTTCGTAATAACATAAGACAGAATGTATCTTAATAAATTGCTGTTGTTAAATAAAGACTTATAGCTTATAAAATATTATTCGGAATGTTGTTACGCAAGCTGGGCTTTTACTCAACCTAAAATCCCAGCATTATCGCTCGCCGACCAGCGTGGCCGTGTGTACAAACGGTTCCAATTAATGACGTCACACGCGCGCTCCGCAATAAATATTGATAAGGCAGTTCCGTTCGGACAACACAGCGGGTTGTATCAACCGAGCGGCCGTGTGTAGCCGCATTATGTGAACTTATGAAATTAGCAATGAATATTAAATATGCGAAATGGACGGACATTAACAACACCGAGCAATTATACTTTGGATATTTGTGGGGGAATTATTTATAGCAATGTGTTTTTGTGCGCTGCTGTGGGTAATATAGAGGCTGTATTACATGTGCTAACAGGGGTGAATTGGATAGAGGAATATTAAGGTGCAGAGTCCGACGGTTTTAACTATCCAAGTGTGGGTTCTGTAGTTTGATGTAGGGTAATTTACGTTTGATGATCGGATTTAACAGTTTGATAGTGTTATACTATTGTAACGTTATGCTCTTTTTCTGATGTAAAACTGGCGATGGAGTGCTCCTAAAGTACATGATTCATCAAAGTAATTAATATTTTTTCAAATAATCTAATAGCACACAGCAACGTTAATCTTTGAAAACTATCTTTCAGTATGCTATAGATCGTTACCTCTAACAGGCTTTTTATTAGTTTAACTAACCGCCGCTCTGTTTGTAATAAGTTTACGATTTTTCAAAAGATAGAAAACATAATAGTTTTTATTATGAAACTACATGGTCCTTTATACATCTTTTAATTTGACGTCAAAAACCCGCCAACTCACCTCAGGCGTAAAAAATAATGCTCTAAATTTAAAAACAAAAATTTACATTCATTTTATATATTAAATTTTACAAACGTTGTAATTAATAATCTTTGCGGCAGAAAGTTAAAATTTAAAACAGCGTGAAACGTGAAAGCCTACTACACGGATTGCGAAATGTTGGCTGTTTGTCCTGCTTTAAAAGCACCCACAAAGCGTCCCTCGACCACTTTACAACCTTTATGTGTGTCGTCATCGCACACTCCAAACACTGGCCGAAAACATTTGCGATTTCAAGTTTTTAAAATTCCGTTTTTAAAATGTTTCATTTTTAAACCACTTACAATAATTCCAGTCAGTCTTTTATTCAACACGATCGAAGTTTAAAATGTCAAAACGCTAATGCACTGTATGTGAAGTATTAAAATATTCCATAGACTATTGATGTTTTTAGTGCAAAGAGAATCGTATAGTAGATAGTTTAAAATTCTGTTTTAGTTTAGGTACTGGGTTTTATAATTTAGAATATCTACTCTCGAGTGATCCAGATAATTTTCTCTTTGTGATTAAGCATTTCTGTCAGCTCCACTATGTCTCAATACTAAATATTTAAACGAGAAACGGCACAGTTGTTAAACAGAAATCAAACAAAATTAAATACAAAACGTCGTAAAGCTGAATAGGGAGTTGAAAATCAATAAGGTCTGCATCTAACCGACAACACAATGGAGCTAAAAGTCGAGCAAATTCGAAAGACAAAGTTTACACGAAAATAATAGCGTTTACATGCTCTTAACTTTTGCAATATAACGTTTGAATGTATTCGTATTTCAAAACATTGTCCGACTATACGCTACAATATGCATGCAATCTATTGTTTAAAATCACTTGGGGGAGCACAAGTATAGATCTCGAGACGTGAGTAACGTTAGCAGAAAAGTAAGCAACAGCTTAAGCGGAGAACACATTGTTCCTAATGTATTTGATACAAAAGTACATTGCACAATACAATCGTTATTTGAAAAAGAAAAATTCCGAATATTAGACATGTTATTCATATATTTTGTTCGTATGGAAAAATTTGTGTAAGAGGAGTGTGTCGGTAACTACAGAAAATTAAATTTAATAGGTGATAGATGCAGTCTATTATATTATTAGTTATTCTTCAACATGTAAGAATCCTACACGAATATCGTTATATTGTACGATCGATTATATTATTTGAATTGGTCATAAAAAGTTTCGATTTACTCTCTTTCGTCTGCAACACATTACAATAAACAGCAGAAGTGCACACAAATCCTCTAACACTTAAATCTAAGCAATTTCACATCGTGATCTCGAGAAGACTTTAAAGACACTAAAATAAATTCGGTCTCATACTAAACTATTTAAATTGGCGTATAAATCTTACAATCTCAATTGATCTTGAAAAGTTTTTGTTCTTTAAAAGGGGTTTCGAAGTTTGGATAGTATTTGCTGGATTAACCAATGTTTGCTGAAGTTTCGAAATTGACTTGTGGCTTCCCAATTTATTTCTCTATTGGATAAACTTGGAAACTATTTTCTTATTCATTAACCAAGACTAGCTTCGGTATTTATAACTCGGACGAGGTCATTAAGTGGTATGTTTACGTCACTAGTTTGACAATTCAGTGGGTCAGCAGATTTCATAGCGGAACGATAAATTTTATGGAGGTACAACGGTACTTCTGTGGGCGTCTCTTACTAACATATTGTACCCTAGCCAATATACGAGTGGAAACATACATATAATCACAGTACATCCAACACCAACTTTGCGTCTTTCGGTATGGGATGCGTGCGTTACCAAAATTGCAGATTCTATTTTGCTGCTAATAGTTTTCGCAATAACTGTATCACGTTAAAGTCGACTGTTAGGCAATGTAAGCCTTAGGCTCTAAGGCATTACGTCCACCTTTATACAAATTGAATACGAAGCGAAAAACTCCGTAACGCTCATAATTATCCACAATCTAGAAACTTCTAGATACCGCTAGACAACCACGACTAGCGTGTTCTAAATCAGACAACGTGTGCATTTGCATAAGCTTATAATTGAAAGGCATATCGATTGAGTCCGCAGCGATGGGTGAACACCCCTATGACCTGGTGATTTGACCTGGATAATTGTGCTCTTTGCATTAAACGCAGCTGTTGTTTAGGGCCTGATTATACCCGAGCGGCAGTTTTCAGCACTACACCGTTTGAGATTCTATTCATGACTCTATGCTGGTGTGTGTACGTAGCTTTATATTGTGTTCTAGTCATCAATTTTGGTGTGTGATAGAACGAAATATTAGGGTTTCAGATTGAAAATGAAAGAAAGCATTTCAAAGAAGTTTTGCCTTAAAAATTTCATATCAATTTCATGTCATGAGCAATACGAAAAGGTTTAGCTTTTTATTGCTTGAGAATACATTTTTATTTTCAACATTTGTAACAAAGCCTTTCATATTGGTACATTGGAAGTCTACGCAGATTTTTCTTGAATGTTTATATAATAAATTAATTGGCTATTTTTCGTAAATTTGAGCATTATTAATAAACTAACGCTAGATTTCTAGCGCAGACTAAGACGAAAAAAAATCCGTTAAATTCGTAATATGAGTAATTTACAATTTCCCTAAATAATTCAATAGAAATTCAAACAAACATTTTTGAAATGTTCCATTTCCAACAACTAAATTATCTCAAACCTCTGTAATATTTACTAGACAGGATTTAAGAGCTTTTAATATATGAACAGTGTAATTCATAAAAATGAACGTTGAATTTCCAACAATACTATGGAGTATAATTGAGGAGCTGATCGCAGAGATCCCCGGTTCAACCGCTCGGTCGCGCTATCATTTTTCACGAGGTTTTTGTGACGAAATGCAGACGGCTTTTCCCGTGTCGCTAATTTACTGAGTTGTCAGTTATGGCAGATGTAAAATGTCTGCGCTTTGCTTTTTCAACCCGGGGCTTTATGAAATGTAAGAGGAATAAGTCTTTTTGGAAGTTTCATCCCAAAAAATCAGTCTTTAGTGATGAAGCATTTTAAAATCCAAAACCTTATGTTTTCAAGATATGAATTGTCTGAGACGAAAATATATTTTCTAGGTAGACTTAAATCGATATTGAAATAATAGCAGCACGGAGTCTGGAGTTGTGCCCTAAATTACGGCAAAAGGCTTACTCTCTATTACGTGGGAGTGATACATACCATTTTAAAAGTGGATGAAGAAATGCATCCCGCTTTGTGGAATACAGATAAATCTATATTGAACCAGTATATATGTGTCCAAATTGCTATTTCTAAGGCACAACATCAGACTCGCATTGTCAAAAAATTCCTTCTCCAACACTTGAAGTATTTACCGAAACCGTATCAAACCAATCTCTAAGATCAATGGGAATAAATCTACTAAAGAAGAGACTTCATAAAGCGCATATAAATCATGTGTTCTCGTCCTGACCTTACCGTTTTATCACCCCATGGATTCAGTGGCGTGGTGCCAGCGAGCTCAGCGTACTATCTCTGATTCGCTAATAGATAAATCGCTACTCCGTCTGCTGAACACTACATAAGTTACGGATCACATATTGACTGAATTTCATACACCGTTTGCTTGGTTATAAAATTGTCTACTTTGACAATCGTTTTTGGTATTTTTTGTGAGTTTTACTGAAATACAATAGGAAGGCAGTGGTGGTATTTAAGTAAAAAAAGTAGTTACACGTTAATTGCGTGTTAATTTATAATTATTAATTGTGGGGTCATAATATTCTCATTTATGTCAAATTGCTTTTTCTAAATAATTTTTAAAAGCTAAAGGACTATTATTCGGAAATTAGGGTTTTGGCTTTGGAAGTGTCGTTAATGGGGTAAGGGTCTTAAGGAGAAATGAGTATGAACGTTGAAGAATAGAAACCTGAAAAGTAGTAAAAAAGTAGGTACGAAAAAAAAAGAGATGTATGAATATATGACGGCTGATAAAGAGGTTTGGGAGAAAGGTTTAAAACATACTACGATAGTGCCATATAGAATTAGGAACAGTTTAAGGGAATGATAATTTTATCGAGAATTAGAAGCACGATTAAGACGAAACGGTAACGAATTCATGTCCATTGTCCCGTGAACACTTCTCTGACTTTTAGAGGCAATGTAGGCAATGATCTTCAATTTTCAGTAGGAGTACGGAATTTAAAAATGTGCCTTAAAAGGGCAAATATTCTTCGCAAATATTCTTTATTCACTATTTTTTATGTTAAAGTAGATATAAATATATTAAAAGAAACGTACATTACGGAACGAGAAATCCCAATTCCAGCATGTCATTTCAATACGTTTCTATAAAGATTGTCTCGGGAGACATTCTGTTTTGCACTTGTGGCTAGACTTGCGAATGCGGAACGTCTAAGTTTATTTATTTATTTATTTATTTATTTAAACTCTTTATTGTACACATCTAATAAACAGAATATACACAAAAAAGCAGAGGAAAGGTACAACTGGCGGCCTTATCACTCAAGGTGATCTTTTCAAGGCAACCATAAGATGGATATGTTGAAAGAATTAAATGGAGGGTAGCGTGTACAACAGAACAAAAAATATAACACGAATGAGGGAAAAAAAAAAAAATACATACATATATACAATATACATACAAAAAATATATATATAAATACATGTATACAATATATATATATATATATATATGTATATATATATATATATAAATATAACATTAATTACAGGAGAGATAGTGATTTTTGACGAGTCTTTTAAATTGAATAAGATTCTTGGCCCGGCGTACCTCAACAGGAAGAGCATTCCACAAACGCACTGCTTTAATTGTGAATGAGTTGTCGAGGAAAGCAGTGGTATGCACGGGCATTTTCAATTTTAGGTTTTCTGATGACCTCAAGGTTTTCGAATGTGTCTCATGGAGATACTCAAATCGGGTTTTGAGATACGTAGGAGTGAGGGGATTAAATAAAACATTGTAGAGTAGAGAGAGGACATGAGAATTCCGGCGAAGTCGCATAGGTAACCACTTGAGCATAGCACGATATTCAGAAACATGGTCATATTTGCGAAGTCCAAATATAAACCTTATACAAAAATTTTAAGTTTTAAAGTGTTAGCCGACCGACGAGCTTTGTCTGCGGCTTACAGCCAACCACACTTTTTGTACGAATCCTTCAAGTCAACAAATACAACTGATCTGTTTTTGTGTATGTGGTGGGAATATTAATGAAGATTTACTAGGTGCCGTGGGTCTTTGATTAAGGTTCGATTTCTAAGTTGTGCAATATATTGTTGGGTTTTTTGATAAAGAATTTCTACGTGCTACGTGAAATCTTGAAAAACGACAACAGACTCATTAAATTCGTTTAAGTCAGTTTATGTGTTATGTGCGATTAAATAATATTATTAATGTTTAGATATCAAACTTACACGCACCCTAAGGTACGATAATGAGATATTTTTGTACATAGATAAATAAACTTTAATACCGTTATAGTCTTCTTTTCGTGTTGTGTTTATGAGACCGAAAACTCTGTCGTGGTCTCTACGACATAAGACAGGAACATTTGTGTGTGATCACAACTAGATGTATGAGTGTTGAGTGAATTTATTTATGACCTACTTGAAGAATTAATTATAATACATTTTGTGTCAAAATCTGTACGATAACGAAACAAACCAAAATACAAGAGTTTTAAAAAAGCCTTTTCATAATATTCCTTCGATAATAAAGTTGGCTAGCACCCACTGAAAGGACGCTAAAGATCCTATATACATAGCTAGGTACAAGACGAAGACAATTTGCGTCCCAGCAAGTTAATTTGCGAAGACGCCGGTTAGTTAACCGAACTAATATCGTCAAAGTGGTCCCGCCGACCGACTGAATGGGATTTCGCGTATAATTTCGTAAAGCCATTGCTGCAACGCAACTAAGATTCCCTGTGGGCGAACAAGAGTGCTTCAAGCTTCAGGAAACGCGCCAGACATTTAATCCAGAGAAATCAGGCTGGCTAAATTGTCTTGATGGACGGAAGAAGATATTTCACGTGGATGTGGAAGTTGTAAATATGACTTGAAGCATTTTATAGAATTAATATTTGCATCTTTGTTTTTTGTAATAATTACTTTGGCATTTACAATATTTTTGATGTATTTAGGTATTCGGAATACTTTTGGGGTACAGACAAATACTGTTTCACGGAGATTCAAATCCATGTCAAATGAATGTGTGTCACATTCGCTTTTTGCATACACTAATAACTGTTCCTAATTGCCCGTGCCTAACAGATGTAGGTATAAAGGCTAAGAATTATAATATAAGAGTAGTTACTGTGTACATTAAAATAAATAATAAGAAAATAATAGTATTAGTATGGGTACCCGCTATAAGCTCGTGATTCGCGACTGCAACCGCAGAGTTTAGTCTTAGGGACAACGGCGCTGCATAGATAGATAACCGGCTAATCCCACAGGAACCTCTCTTTGTTTGCCTACACCCTACAGGGTTCCTACCATGCTACGGTGGTTTTTATTGGGACTTAACGCGCAACTCCGCGGTTATGTTTACGTTTACAGCGCCTTTGTAGCTGTATGTGTTGTTAAAGAAAACTCACTTTGTGTCTAATGTTGACTTTGGGACTTAGTGCTTAGTGTATTTGAGGAAAATCCTTTTAGTTTTAAAAGTATTAATTGTGCAAGATAAAGTTGTTATTGTCTCGAGGTTTGAACGCGCGGCTGAGTAAACGCAGTGGTTGCGGGTTCAACTCCAAGGCACACACTTCTGATGTGTTATGTTTGTATTCAGAATGAATTATCAAACACTTTACTCACTAAGGAAAACATCGTGAAGGAGTAACTCAAAAAAAAATTTTTGGAATTTCTTTACTTTGTAACGCACTAGACCAGCGTAGTAGCCTAAGGCCTAATCCTTCAGGTGTAATGGCGACCTGTGCCCAGCAGTGGGCATATATGGGCTGATAACAAATGATTTAAGAGCGTGGTTTATTTTTACTTATTAAATATGTAAAATGTACATACAGGTATGCGGGTAATTTACGCAGTGTATTATAAAATAAAGCTTCGAATGGTCTGACACAAAAAATTCTTATCGCTTGATGCAACAATAATAATGAGAGCATCAAAAGCTCTTTGTAAATCCAAAGTAATATTATATTAATATGATATTACGACGGCCACAAATAATATATTTTTGGAGCTCGTTTGTTTTCTACAGGCATTATTTATTTATAACCTTTATTTTATAAGATTTCGCATGTTTCATTTATCAATAATGTTCATGATAACTCCATTAACGAAGTGTAGTTTTTAAATGACTGAAAATGAATATGGTTTACATATTCCGATGGATATATGCATTTATTTTTAAATTCACATAATAGTGAACAAAGCCATAAGCTATGGTAATTTAATAATTTATTTCTATCATTGCTAGTGTATTTCTATACCGATATTTAGGTGATGGTGAAGTCCTACGTAACTATTTTAACCATACGTCGTGCTGAGAATATCTCATTGGAAAACTTATAACATTTCTCAATTTTCCCCGCACACTTATTCCGGAACTAACTTAGAACCATCTACACTGATTTTTGTGAATACATGTATTCACATTAAACTCTCCTAGTTTATATTATTTATAGCACATGAGTTTCTTTATTCGTTTGAACGCTTATCACAGAAGCTACTGAACAGCTACTGAACTACATGTTGCATAGATTGAGTGGTTGGATGAGGAGAACCGAAGGTCGAGCCCAGTGGCGTGCCATAAGAGAGGCCTAAGTCGAGCAGTGGACGAACAAAGGGCTGTTGATGATGATGATGATGATGATGATGCAATCATAGCTTTGTTAAATTATTATGGACTCTGCAATAAGCGTGGCTTTTATCGCATAGAAATTCTTTCAGTGTTTAAGTTTCCTTCGAAGCCCAATCGCTGTGAACTTATTGCGTGTGCCAAAACAGTGTTAGTGGACAATAGCAAAGCTGAGATAAACAGATAATCCTATCTGTCCGTTGTTATAGCACCCTGTTTACTTACACACAGCGGAACCGTTAACGCGTTCTATAGTGTTTTTATAGCGTGTTAACGTGTGCGTTTGCGTTTCCTTCGCTACTGTTATTGTATGGACCGTTTAGAAATACTAGTAAAGCGTTTAAAATTGTTTCTGGAATACTGTGTTGGACTAAGCCGGGAACTGAGTTAATTTGCGAGTTTTTTACACTTTCATGTAAGTAGTGATAGTTGTGGTATGAAATTTTAATTGCATGATTATGGCTATTATGCAGTATTTTTCTGGAGGTTTTGAGATCCTGGGTTCAAAGTATTGTTTTATTTTTCTATTAGCAAAATCTCAGTCGCAGATTCAAGATCATGAAGTCTAGAAATGTGCCATTAAAATGTGAAAAAGGATATTGTGTGAGAAAACAAGAAAGACTTTTCGGTCTCACAAACACCCAAACCCGAAACGAATATTTGTTAATTACACAAACATTTGTCTCGGTGCAGAACGATCCCACGGCCTCCCGTTTCGTAAGCTGGTATCTAGCAACCAGTGGCGTGCCTAGGGTGTCAAACTAAGGCAAGCCCAAATGTTTATTTAGTAGCAGCATATTTTTTTTGGTACGTAGGACTAATAAATACCTACCGGTTAGTACTCACATTCACGTTTATAGCGTTATTTTATAAATAAACAATCGTTAAGTTCGTTATTCGGAACTATGTAAGGCAAGTCGGGCTTTCGGGCTTCTATGGAAGTACCGCCACTGCTAGCAACCAAGGTAAATAACATACATGCTAATTATTTTATTACTTATTTAATTTACCTCGGATTCACGATAACATTGAGTAGCCAATAATTAATTTACTAGCTTTAGTTCTGTACCTATTCATCTATAATTGCGTTATACCTAATTAATCCGGTATTAATCTGATTCAGGTTGCACAGGTTACATATAAAACTAGTTGTCTACATACTGAATGTATTTAGGCCGTGGTCGAAAACTAAGGCAGGTAATATCTAAGGTCCATTACAAAACCCTTTCTTCATCAACCCATATACGCCCACTGCTGAGCACAGGTCTCCTCTACCATTGAGAGGGTTTAGGCCATAGTCCGCCACGCTGGCCTAGTGCGGGTTGGCGGACTACACACCTAAGAAATCCCTAAGAACTCTTAGGTGTGCAGGTTTTATCACGATGTTTTCTTTCACCGTTAAAGCAAGTGATAATTCAATGTGAATACACACATAACTTCGAAAAGTCAGAGGTGTGTGCCTGGGGTTCGAACCCGCGACCGCCGAGATTCTCGACCGCGCGCCCAAACCTCGAGGCCATCACTGCTCACAAAACCCTTTGGCAGACAGAAACCAAAATTTTTATAACAGTAGCGAAAAATAGAACGGCAACAACATCTCCTTTAATACATCATAACGCTGAAAATTATATCCCTGTTTAAACACAATGAATCGATATTCACAGGCGGAGCTTATAACAAGGATTTGTAGTAAACGATCAGCCTGAGATTCTTGATGTGTCATTTGTAAGGGGTGCGGGCTGGGCGAATAAATTGCGCTCTGACAGCCAAGAGTACATCTTGTCTCAGAAAGGGTTACTTAAACGAAAGATGTTATTTATAGTTTCAGTTTAGAACGTTTTAAAATATTGGCAAATGGCTTGAATTTATATAAACTTCAGCTCGCTGTTTCAATGGCGGAAAATGTATATCTAATGTAAATTCTTGACGTTTTTTAACATTTTTGATATGATGTGGTAATTGTTTTGATATATAAAAACTAAGATAGTTAAAATCTACGCTGATTACAAGCATATTGCTGGTAAAAACCTCAAAAAAAATGTTTTCATTGTCCCAGTTTAAGATCTCATTACAATTATTTCGACCAATAAGATTCTCGACTGCTTGCCTAAGCCTCGAGGCTTCTCGACTATAGATACAGGGTATATTCAAACCGTGATCGGAAACTAAGCCAGGTAATAATCAGTGGCGGTACTTCCATAGAAGCCCGAAAGCCCGACTTGCCTTACATAGTTCCGAATAACGAACTTAACGATTGTTTATTTATAAAATAACGCTATAAACGTGAATGTGAGTACTAACCGGTAGGTATTTGTTAGTCCTACGTACCAAAAAAATATGCTGCTACTAAATAAACATTTGGGCTTGCCTTAGTTTGACACCCTAGGCACGCCACTGGTAATAACTAAGGTGATAACAAACCCCCTGACGTTAAAGAAAATCCCGGCAAAAAATAAAAAAAATATGTTTCCCACACAAACCACATACATTTAATACCAATGTTTTCTTTAGTTTTCTATCACGATCTTAATAAACACTGTATATGTGTAATCCTACCTCACCACAACCGGACTACCCAAGTCCCAGTAGTATCGACGTAAACAAAAGGTGTGCGTCATTACATGCGATCAGCGCGCGACCAAGACAAATGACTGCTGGTCGGTAGCCATTTGTAGCTATGATTCACGGGCTCGGAGAATCATCTCGAATGATTGCGCATTTAGCAATACTAGGCCCGTTTGTTACCGATTAGATGATTGGATGTAACGCTAAGTCTGTGTGGGCGGTAGTGGTAGAGTAATTTTTATTTGCAGTTTTTAATTATAAAATAAGATTGTTTTGTCATAATTGTGACGAAAAGCTAGCTTAGTTTTATCGACTAATAAAAATAATTGACACCATTTCTTGTCTGATTTTAATTGCAATTACAGTTAATGTTGCGTTTAATTATTAATACGAGTATGTTACTTATATGTAGTTTATCGAATTATAAGTACCTATAAATGTATCGGTGGATGCATGTAGTATTTCTTTATATTGGCAACACGCTTAATAAAACGTCATTGACAAAAAGTGACACATTCTACTTAGAGATCATGTTTTCTCATTCAATCCTGTCGTTATCTATCCTGAATATAAATATAATAACATTGAAGAAGGACTCCACAAGCAATCCAAAATGGACGGGAAAGTTGCAAATTAAATGCAATAGTGGGCTTGCTCCGCCCGTACCGCATTTAATTAAACAGTACACGCCATAATTAAAACAAGTAGACTTTTTCAATGGAAACTATTCTCTCGCAACTTCGTTATCTTGAAATCCTTCGGCTCAGGCTTGATTTAATAAAATCGCCCGGCGGCCGTATAATAAATACTTTTATTGACTTTTAAGTATTCTAGATTTTGTCTCGGTGCGGTTGGGCTTTCACTATATACTTATTTTCCGGAATGATATTTATTAAGACTAACCTAATTGGGTATCGGAAAGAGGATAGACTCGCCTCTTTGTATTCTGTTGGGTATTTCAATTTAATTAGGAATGGATTAGGTTAAACAATGGGAGATGCAATATTTAAAATAAAATATTTCTTCATTGATAATGCTAATATGGGTGCAGAATTGCACCTCCGCCTGGTTTTTTGGGGAAGATAAGCGTTAGTGGATACTGGTGATGCAAAAAAGAGTAACTTGATAAAAAAATATCACATAAGTGTTGAAGTCGGTAACTGTAACGAAAATAAAAAACATCTTGTATTATTCACGCAACTGTGGAAATCCTCGCAAATAACTTTCATTCTTGCCAACGCAACGAACATAAACGCAAAATAACTTCAAGGCCAACACTTTTTCTTATTCCATAACAAAATTCAAAAATCGTGTCTAAAAATTTAAAACCAGCTTATACAATACAAAACCGACACAAAGGCCTTTAAGAAACCTCTCACAAACAGACGTCATAAATATTGGAGCGCTGGCTAATAAATTAAAAAAAAAAACGACAATTTCACGCACGATTTCACCAGGCCACAATGAAACGAAGAAGATCTCTTTAATATCACAAAAAAGTTCGTATACGTTTTTAAATAGAACGTCATTTTGCGCCGCTCACATTACCTATTCATTGGAGCTACATGAATAAAACAACATATCAGGCTTATTCTGTATATGTAAAAAAATCTTTTCACTGAAGGTTATCTATCCACAATGCTATCAAGCCCGGGGCAAAAACTACGGCATGAAATATAGCCCGCCATCGCCACCTTTAACACTTATTTGCATAAAATATAACCCTTCGGATGTATGAGAGCCTGGTACTTTCGATGCGCTAAATTTTTTTACGTATTTTTTTTTGGTCTGGCTTTTGAGCATCGTTTTTTTTTTAATGTAATATTTTTTACATAGTACCGTAATATATTGAATTATGGATATTTTTTCCTTTTTTCATGAAGAATGCAAATAAATAATAAGTGATTGTATTCCGAAGCTAGTATGTAAGAGATTACTCTGAATGGAAGTACTAACCTAATTCTTTCTATAAGAAAATGCTCCTTTGTCTTTAAGTGACAAAGGCTCTACTATCCTAAGGTAAAGGTCGTCCCTTTATTAGTCCTTAAACTTAAGAAAATATTTTTATGCCGCAGTTAAAACGCCTTCAGATTAAAAAAATTGCATGAAAATTCTAAGTCTAGGTTGGTTAAGGCTTTGATTATAAATTTGCTGAAATGTACTAAATCTGCGAAGATATTCATTTCTTTTATACTACATTTCTTTCACCCACCCTACATATATCTGTTATCTATATTATGTACGTGATGGTAATACTAATGCTTTGTAATCATGCCTAATTCTAAATAAACAGTAATAAGAATAATATTCCAGCCATTTCTTCTCTAACTTGTCTGAATAATACAAAATTTATGCTGCTCGGTTGTGGAATGAGCTGCCGGAGTCAGTAAGAGAAGCAAAGTCACTTCCTATTTTTAAAAAATTAGTTAAGGAACATTACTTGTCACAATCATTGTAAAATGGTTATTTATTTTGTGATTTATTTATGTATGTACATATGTATATTGATACCTTATATTTATTTCTATTGTTGTTTCTTTTTTATTATTCGTTTGTAGTTCGTGTTCAGTTTATTCCTTTCTTAATTGTACGTCACATGTATTATTTTATGAATAAGTATTTTTACTATGTGCCCACCCGCTCTGTTTTTCTTATACTTTCCAGTCCATACTACGGCTGTCTGGAAGAAATCGCATTCAGCGATAAGACCGCCATTTGCTCCACTCTTTTATATTTTACTTTAGTTTTAATTCATGTTTTTGTATGTGTTGTGGTGTACAATAAAGTGTAATAAATAAAATAAAAATAAATAAAAATGTTTATTATTGACGGGCCGACATCTCTTCCATAAAATGTAGTACAGTATGCAATGTATAATGTTTATATTTTTTTTAAATATAATAGTAATAATCAATTCCCCCTTAAGATTCAAGCGCTTTCAAAGATTAACAACGTGGCGTACATCCGTAAACAAAGGAAAGCAGCCACTAATTCAAAATCGGTGCGGCACAATACTCGGCGGCTGGAAGCGGCTGCATCGCCGGAACACAGCGCCAGAGAGCGCAATATCCGCTTCCTACACAAAAGCATCTACTAACTATTTATTATAACCTTCTTGGCAAACTGTTTGCCACGCTGACATTTAAAATTCTTTTTTATTTTCCATAGTAAAGCGAAGCCGTTATAGAAACCGCAAGAGAACTTTATTATATGACGAGCAGTTTTATGATACGAAAAAAGGCCATCGTCAAAGTTTATGACGCCAAACGATTCGTGCGCAGACATTGATAAAAGTGTTTGGTTAAATATTACTTAAAATTTTCCAATTGATATTTACTCCGTTAAGAAACAATTTTGGTTGTGTATCGTTATCATTATTACTAAGGGATTAATTACACTATAACCTGTATTTCCAATATATTTCAACCCGCAAAAGAAACATAAACTTGAATTGCGTTTGACCGTGACTTTTACTTTGAAAACAAGTATTAACAAACGATACAGGACAAATGTTAGGCAAGTATTTTTACTCTTAAACCAGTTTCCTAAATATGTTAAGCCGCAAAAGAAACAAAATAATATTGTTCATCAGTAAAACACAGTTTGAGAGCATATACTTTCATTAGCGTCTAATGGTTGACTAAAAAAATATGTGACCAACAAAAACCCAGCATTTTAAAAGCACAACAAGAGACAAAACAAATAGAAAAAAAAATCGCCGTCAATACAAATATTCCAACTAGAAGGCAAACCGAGACAATAAGGTACCAGGCAATCATAAAACAATGGGCGCTCATATCATATGTCGGGAGTCAAATGAGCCCATTGACGGTGCCAAGAGACGTGCCGGCGATATTTCTGCCAAATAAAACGTAGGGATCTAGTGCAGTGGTCACAAAGTAGCGCTTGGAACACTTCCAGTTGTTTAAGACCCCAAACTCAGTTCGTTCCAGACTAATGAATATGCCTTTATTTAAAACTTTAATTTGTTACATAGACAAGATGAACTGGGCAAGTTTCGGTTGTAACAGCCAGAAGGGATAAAAGGGAGTCTATTAAACAATCTTTCAAGTAATTTGAGTTTGTAAAGTGATACTGAGGTCTTGAATTTACCCTTTTTGCACACCTACACAAGGGTCTATATTTCAAGGCAGGTACGTTGTTTATGTAACTGACGATAGCCATAAATAAATATGCGTTAAGAATATGTCTCAGATCATCATTATTCACATCATCATCATCAACAGCCTTTCACGTCCACTGTTGGACATAGGCCTCTCTCATGGCACGCCACTGGGCTCGATCCTCGGCCCTCCTCATCCAACCGCTGCCAGCTACCTTATTATTAATATTCATCATTATTCACAGCCTTTTTTATTCTACTGCTCGCTATAAGATTCTCATTTAGCAAGCTATTCATGTCATGTTTCACACAGTAAGTAATATTGTTTCATTTTGTAAATAATACACGTCAGCATTTAAAAGGGGGTAAGCACAATGCGTTTCTGTATCGACATTTTAATTCAGGGAAAAAAACGTACTGCCTATAGTACTTTTCCTAATACAAAAGTTCAATCGCACTGTGCCGCGTAACCAACCAGGCAGTTATAATTTTCAGAAGCGTATTCCTAGGTCAGGGCTTCCCAAACTGTGCATCACATCCTGGGGGCGTCGCGAGGCGATCGGCAAACATTCGCTGTCCGTATTTTTCTGATAACCCCATATTACGCTGACTACTGCTGTTTTTATTTCCAGTAAAGTAGGTAGTTTTGATGATGTTGCGTCGCAAGAAAAATAACAATTCTATAGGGCATCATAGTGTAAATAAGTTTGGGAAGCCTTGTCCTATGTAATAAATTTTGTAGACTTCATATCCAAACTCCGAAAAAAACTAAGTTTAAAACAATAGATATCATGTTTCAACTGAAAGCTGAATCACAGAACTTTTCTTTTCTAGCAACGAAATTTACTTAAACTTTTTAATATTCGCTATTTAATCACGAAAGTATAAAGGAATCTTCAACAGAAAAAAAAAACAAAAATATTTCATAGAAGATTATTATTATAAGTGGAATTATTTAAATACACATTAATATTCTCACGTTTAGGGATTAGTAGAGAGAAGTTTAATACTAAAATAAAGTACTATCCTTTAAGATTTAATCTCTGAGTTCTTTAGTGTAGTAACAATACAGGACCTGCTAATTAATAGAATGCCAAAATAGATTATTACTTACCACAGATTGACGTCCATCATTGATCATACATCGTTAGACAAAATGTATCAAATTGAACTCCAAAAACTCGTAACTTCATAATGCATGTAGATTACTTAAGCTCCAATCAATAAAAACTCATTAATAAAAGATTTAAAGTTGAACGTGCATAATCTCCGTTTTATTTTTAGCCCCTATCGAAAACAATAGAACGGAGAGAATCCCTTAAAAATAAGGTACATTACTTAAGTTACGAGGGGCTGATGGGAATGGCTGGAATAACACAAAAGAGTGTAATGATAGCCTCGGAAGACAATAAGCGGTACACAATACGGGCAGATATTATCGGATTCTCTCCTGTTCGCGGTAGCTTCGCGATATTTCCCCTCTTTGTGGGAAATAATAACTTTTTTCTTCAATTTTTGGATGTATGGCTTTTAGATAATGATTTATGGCTTCGTACCGAAATTAGAAAGTTCAGATTGATAATTGAAATAATTCAGGTATGATATATTGACACACCGTTTTCCATCTAAAAGAGTTCGGTAACTTATATTTCGTCAGAAGCACCTTAGTATGGATGTGTGACGTGTGCGTATGATATAAATTGGTAGAAAATATTTTTAAGTCCGCGGTTATAAGTCCGCATTTATATTTTGTAAATAAAACATATATAATATAAATAAATAAATATGATGGCCTACTGTTATACTAGGGTTTGCTGGACAATGCAATGCATACGTATGTAAATTATGAAATCGGGTCCATTTAACTCCTACTTCAAAAAAAAAGAGGAGATTTTTGTCTCCCCCAATAGGGGCAAGTACCTATACAGCTATTTCAAAGAGCACAATACTACTAATTTTTTTTTGGTTTGTAACGTTACTTGTGCCTATTTTTTTTATTTTCTTATGTAACTTGAAAATTTAGTAAGCGACTTATTAAAGAAAATCACAGTTCTGGTTTTGTGCAGTATGAAAATCTCTCTTGAAAATGTTAAAAGCGGTATTAGTTTTATTTTCTGAAGGGAATGTTCTGAAATTATTCGCACCGAAATATACACCATACTACTACCAAGGATTTCTTCAAGGAAAAACACATTTACAGTTTCCCCAACCCAGGAACTCTAGATCGCATAGTGCCGGGAGACAAAGAGCAGATAGTCTGAAATAAACCTGAATGTTTGTAGGTAATGGGCCGCATTCGTCGTCTGATTACAAAGTTCCCGTAAACCAGGACACGGGATATTAAAACGCAACATTCATATGAACTGGAATTATTTTTCCATATGTAAATAAAAGAGAGATCCCGCCATTAAAATCCAGCATGAAATAGAGCAGGGCACAGTGTGATCATTAGACGAGCTGTACGCAATAGTAGATCGCTGTTCGTTACTGTTTCTATATTATTTTTTGTTTGATATAGGAATGTAGAAAAGTCTGTTTTTTAGTAAAGAATAGTGTCCGGGACTGATACCTGGTATAGTCAAAGACAAAGAGAAGATATACCAGTTTTGGTACCGACACAGTTAAAATATTATTTTTGTAAAACTCCTACCTGTGAAAATAAAGCTGGGTTCAAATACATCGATACAAACGTTGGGTTAAAAAAAAACAGTTGAATAAGACTCGAAAAGAAATGTCAACAATCCAAGCGTTATACATATTTCTTATATTTTTGTATAAACATATAAACCCGTTAATAAACTTGCAAACAATATTTTGTTGTGTCAAATTTATTTAAGACCACAATGTAAATTTGCTCGCTTATAAATTTATAATGAAGGATTCGCGTTAACTCCAGAATTTAATTAAGAAAATGTCCACACGTTACGGTTTTAAATAATATGCAGATTTGAGACGCCCAGATATTTCGCACATCCACTATTCGCAGCACATAAATATTATTCATGGAGTACAAAGCCCCATCGCCATCCTCTTAGAGTACAAAAGGCCGTCCATTCATTGCGCGCTATGAAAATATTATTCTTGGGGATCCTTTACGTGTGCGCCAGTTAGCGTGTGATGTAGAGGTCTCGGCCTTTAAGGACCTCAAGCCATTGTTAAAGGTTTGTGTCTAACACAATATGTTGGTTTAGGTTAGAGTCGTAAAGAAAAGGGAGTTTGAAACTAGCTGGTTTCGCAGAGGTTACTTACGTCAAAATATGCGTGGCTGTATCGACGTGTTTCCTTTGCTTCGGGTTGGTTATTCAAAATGGTGGGTGTCATTGAAGAATAATGATTTTCGCGCGTTAATTTGCTTTTTTTCTTACCTTTTATTATATTTAAATAAAAACAGTGGCGCAGTTGGCTAGACACCAGCTTGCGAAACGAGGGGCCGCGGGTTCGATCCCGCACCGGGACAAATGTATGTGTGATCCACAAATAAGTATTTGTTTCGGGTCTGGGTGTTTGTAAGACCGAAAAAGTCCCTCGTAGAGTCTGATACCCACGACACAGGTCTTGTAACCTAGTGTGGGGTCAGAGCTATGTATGTGACTGTTGGGTGTATTTATTTATTTATGTATATCTTCTATACTTTCCGTACTATTCTCGTTCTCAAAAAAATAATTTGCCTTCCACGGCTGAATATTGCCGCTTCCTTACACAAAAAGGGAAGAATACCCAATCGCTTGTCGAAGTGAGTGCGATAAAAATACTAATGTAAAAAATAAGGTGGACTAACAAACAGGGTGGGAATATTTTCACATAACACAATAGCGGGGTTGATGCATTGTGAGTGCTTTCTCCTTGAACAATATTTACTTTGGCAATATATTTACGTTTTCATAAAACATTTATCAATTTAGAAGAGCGATGTGGCGAGTGTTTGCTGGGTGTTATTGTTTCGTAGGACGAAGGTTTCTGAGTTTCACAACTCCTGCATTTTATAAGGGATTCATTGAAATATAGAGGGTTCGTCACACGTCTTAAATAAAATATGCATGTAACTAAACCCTTCTTACGTCAGGGGTAGGCCTCGATGATGTTAGATTCTGTTTCCTTTAAAACACAATTCTCTTATGATGTTTAAAAGCCAACTAACCGTCTTTTACGCCATCTGTCTCTTTCTCACGATTGAGATGAACCGTTATTAATGATTTAAGGAAGAAATTATTAAATTGCTATTTTAGCGAATGTCATTAGAAAATCCTTATCATTGATTATTTATCTTAGCGCATTTTCCACGGAACATGAAGCGTCCACCGTGTTGACGTTACATAATTTCCGATGACTGCATCCACTCAGAAATTAGATAGCAACAATAGCTGCTACTAATAGCGTAATAACGGTTATAACGTTATTAACTGTTTACGAGTGGCAATATTGTGGTATAACGGAACGAGGTCACGCGCCGTACGTATTCACAATGAAATTAGCTGCGATCCTAAGGGAATCGTGGACAATGGTACCAACATAACAGTATGTTTCATTATTAACGAAGCTGTTTCAAGAAATTTGAGTAACAGTTTACTGCAGTTCCGGTAACGCGATAGGAATTGGTGATGGAGAAACCATCGGTTCCATTTTTGAATAGCAAAAACCGTTGCGAAATTCTTTATTGCAACACAAAATCTGGAAGAAATGTTAAGTTAGATCCCCCAAAGGGTTAAACATAGATATATATTTAAACTTACAGTACCAGCTATATATAAAGAAAACAATATAGCAGTTTATGTTACATTAATATTTGTTTCTTAGATCAATTATACCTAACTATTTTGTATTGAAATGGGTCCCTTACACGTCTGGATTCACAATTAGACTCCATATAAGGTAAGTTTCAAAACAAACCGCTAGAAATCTCATGCGCAGTTGTTATTTTAAAGATTTCACTGAAGCCACAAAATTAATAGATTTCTTCTTATCTATAAAGAAATACGAGTTGGAACTAAAAGTATTCGCTATAGAATATTGTCGGCTTAGTGAAATGTCAGCGGCGGTATGGACGTACATTTTATTTATCCCGGATTCCCGGATTTAGGAATCCGCCGTGTGGGAGGCTGTGTAAATCACCGTGTTTTACGTTTATCTTCGAAACGGATAGAAATATATTCTCCAATACATATTTGTTGATGAGATATACGTTTCAACTATTTATTTTGTTTTTATGCGTCTGAAACATTTTTTTTAATTCATAAATGGATGAAAGGAGGACGACTGTCTTAATGACATGAAATACATTTTTACCAAAAAGTAAATATTTCGTGGTCTCATGGCGCAAGTATGCATGGTGCTATCTAGAGCTCTGGGTTCGATTCCCGATTCAGGTAAAGTGTTATAGAGTTTTTCCACTAAGAAATTCTCTGTACCCTTCTAGTACTTCTGAAACATTGCTAATATTTTAAACTAAAAATATTGAGTCCGTCATTAGGCATCATGAAAAATACAATTGTATACTTTAATAACATTTGAATTTATGTTCATGTTCATTTCCACAAGAAAGACAAATATTGCCGGCACCCCAAAACGGTTATCTTCCGAAAGTTTAATTTATGATCGATTATCTAAAACGATGGTGGCATACAGTTTACATAAAATTACAATTCTCGGTCTTATTAGGACGATCGCTTATAGACGAGTAAAGATGGAGATGAGAGAAGACACATAGAAGTATAATATAGCATATCGACCTATGCATCGAATAAAGTTATATGTGCTTTTGCACAACTTCTCTTTCTCAGCGATTTAAACCTAATTGGGCACAAAATTATCAGTAAATTTTTATGTTCTTCATACAACAACAAAATTTATGATCATTATTTCTTTACTAATGCAATATATAAACAATTTTAACTCTATTATAGACATAAAAAGTACTTTGGTGTTATAGTCATAAGTAACCTTATTCGATGCATAGGTCGTTATGCTGTTCCGTTCCTATTTTTTTAGTATGATGATATATAGCCTGGAACCTTCCTTGACATATTGACCATCTAACACTGAAAGAATTAATAAATCGGACCAGTAGTTCAAGCAAATGCTGAGATTAACGCGTTCAAACAAACACTTCAGCTTTATAATATTAGTATAGATATCATAATTACATACATACGTGCTAGATAATTTACAACACATAATACTATATATATTTGCTAGGTATGTTTGTAGAACTATGTATGTATCTGTTGGGTGTATTTATTACATACAAATTTCATAGTTATGTTTATTAGTCTCTCTGTATGTTAAGCATACAAGTATAAACCATTGACCCAATTCTCATGAGTAATCATACGAAGGCAGGTTTTTCAAAACTAATTTATTAATTTACGAAAAATAACCTACCGTATTTCATGTTAATTAGCGTGATGAATGTTTAGTGGTCTCGTGGAACAAGTGCGAGCAGTGAGATCTAAAACCCAGGCTTTAATTGCGTGTCGGGAACAGGGTATTTTTCTCTAGGAAATTGTCAATAGCAGCAAGGAGTTTGGAATTGTACTCAAAAACTGCAATAATTTTGTCCATTGTTCTTTACAATGATTTTTTCCTGTATTTACTTTTATTTTTCCAGAGTACTTCGATAGTGACTAGGACAAAAGAGAAACCCTCTCAGTTCTAGAGAAGATCAAAATTCATCAAAATTAGAAATGTAATCCTGAAAACGTGGCAGCTTCTTATGCCTCTATAATATTTTATTCTAATGTTTTATCACTTTGTATAATTACTCGTATGGATAAAAGAGTATCTTTAATTGCAAAAGTCTTATTCTTTATATCAGTATTAAGGACAGAAATAAAATCTACTTCAGATAGCAATATGATTAGTTTGAATCGTCCCCGAGGCAAGTGCATGCATTCTTTGCGAGTGGGCAGTCATTATTCCATTGACAGTCATTTGTTCATTACGAACGCCACTTGGAGCCGAACCAACACGGGTTTTACGCCATTACGACGAATAATATCGCATCTTATGTGATTGTGATATAGTTTTGAAACGTACTTTTTAGGTACAAATTACTTTCTAAAGTTATCGAGAATTTTTATATATTTATTTCAATATCGATGATTACAATTTAGGTAATTATATTTAATTTTTTTACACCTTTGATTGTATGTTTGCTTTTCCTTAATTATTGGACATAGAATCGAATTCCCTAGTTTGTGGTAGGCTCTATGAAATTTTGAAATAAACCTGAACAAAACAATTAGAAGTTTGCGACTCCAACACACGCACACTAAACATTCATTACTTGACTTGATATTCACAACTGTAATTTTTATAAATTATAATGAATATTGTATATTTATTTAAAAAAAAAAACAGTAATAAATTCATTATATAATTCCAAGTTGGAAATATAGGTACACATAAATTCAGTAATTACGGAATATCTAACTTCCCACGTACCAGCTTCTAATAATTTACACCGGCCCTCATCTTTCATTACCGCTCGTTAAGTAAACTTAATTGCGTATTAAAAAAGATTATTTCATTCGAATAACACTCCGCCCACATCAAATGGAACACCCTGTAGCTGCTGTTGAGTACATGTGTACTTAATAATTATGGGCAGATGCCAAGAACTCTCGCGAGAGGACTTTGAATGCTTCGAGCTACATTTAATGACGCCATGTATAGTTATACTTATTATTGCGCCTGTGTTCCTAAGGAGTAGGCAGAATGGGATTACTATACTCTTAATCTTTGTTTTGAAATCTCATAGAGCGGTGTTTTTCGGGGATGTTATCAAAATCAGTACTTTCGTTGAGAATATTGTACTTGGCAACACCCTTAAATAACTTAGTTAAGTTTAGTTTTAGTTAATTTAATTTAGTTTTAGATAGTTATAACATCGCATTGGAAATCTGTAAAAATGTTATAAATTATGTTAATAAATAAATAAATAAACCTTTCCCCACTCAGAAATTTAACCTATCCTGACCTAAGATGGTGATTCGTGCTGCAGCACGATGATCTTTCGACTTGAGAACGATGGCTGGTGGCGGATGGATAAGGGCTGCTGAAGACCTGGATGGTTGGCGCTTTCTTGGGGAGGCCTACGTTCAGAAGTGGACGGCTATATCTTGCTTGCACACCGCACAAATATGATTTTCTTTTAGCAGTTAGCTCCCACGAGGCAATAATTTCGACCTATGCATCGAATAAGGTCACTTATGACTATAACACCAAAGTACTTTTTATGTCTATAATAGATATATAATTGTTTATATATTGCACTAGTAAAGTAATAATGATAATAAATTTTGTTGTTGTTTGAAGAACATAAAAATTTACTGATAATTTTGTGCCCAATTAAGTTTAAATCGCTGAGAAAGAGAAGTTGTGCAAAAGCACTTATAACTTTATTCGATGCATAGGTCGATTTAATGGCATATACATAATCCAATCATATTAACGGTGGCCTTATAATTAATATAATAAGCTAGCAAACAATTAGCACATTGTACAATAATACTAGCAAAGAGGTTTAGATGACTTAGGTATGCTCAGAATCACGAACAATGTCAACAGAACGGCGAACTGGGTCACAAATCAATGAAAGAAAACTCTAGAATTTAAATCTTAGCGCGCGAGTATTTTACTTAAAAGAAGTGCGTTTATGTACTGTTTTTGATTATAATCTACTTTTATAATGTACTTATATCAAAACTGGTCATCTTGGATTATGCCTTACCCCTCTTAGTTTATAAAGGAGGTCTGTGTCCAGCAGTGGGACATACGCAATACATCCCAGTATTGACAGAAGATGCTGAAATATTATACTTAGTGGTAAGAAACAGTTTGTTAAAGTAAAATTTGATAATATATTTTACCTTTTTAATATCAAAACCATCAAAAAGGTTTAGTAAATTAAGTGTGAAACCGACGGACACAAAGTTATTAGTATAGAAATATATGTATATTGTATGTATGTAGATATTCTCAACCAAACATATATTAATGAGTGTGTCTATGCCCTTAGTATATCGGTATAAAATCGCCACACCGCCTCCTATTTATCTGGTGGAACTACACAAACAAAATGTCATATCTGATCATGTTATCTTTAGGTAAACCCTACCCAGCCACGGGCAGAACGCTCCACAGATTATAAAAGGCTTACAGACGGTATGTGAGTGAAGTAAATATTGTCTTAGTTTTCGATTTGGATGTTAATTTTTTTAGATGCTTGGCTGCATGGGTGTTTCCTTTGTTTGAATTTTTTATTAACAATATTAGTGTTTTTCTTGAATTAAGAACGTTGTTTAATTATTAATATAAATTAATAATAAATTTAATTTTAAGGCAAGTCTGTATATTTGTTGCCTTCGTCAAAATATTGTCGCCATATTGAATATTAAAAATGTACCCTTAATTAATAATTCTCCTTGTAAATTAAGTTAAAATTAAAGTTTTAAAATGTTACTTTACATAATCGCCTTTGTTATCATTTCTTTAAAAATGATGGTTAAATATGTAAAAGACTTTAAAGTGGCTCCCGTGTTATTCATACGCAAAAATTTATTCGTCGTCCTTAGAGAGTTGTGCATTGTTCCAGGATGAAAAATACATTGTAATGTATGAAATTGGTTATATATCGACTGAACGACAGTTATCTGTACTAAATTTCTTTTATACGGTAACTATTGGTATTGCTATGTTATATGAACATTCTTTGTTTATTATTTTGTAAATTAATCTATGTAATTATAGACCGTGAAGTAATTTAAACCGCTTGACTGAATAAGAAATTTAATTGCTTATGTTTTAATAATAAAAATAACAAAACTAAGTCACGGTACATGTGCATTCGTAAACAAATTATACTCATATAGAGACAACAAAGCTTCACAAATAACGTTACATATTCCAAAGCCTACTGACATTAACCTTAACAAATGCCCCTTCATTCTTAAAATATTTCTGGGACGAGAAAATGTCGCATGAAAAAACAAATTCCTTTCCACGCGTAATGTACGCACGAGGTTCCTCACGAATGCCCATATATTTATATCAAAAGCGCTCACAGATTGGAAAGGATGAACTCGTCATCTTTCAACGTCAAAAGAACGAGAAACAAACGATGTGTAATACCCAAGAAATGAGTAATACCCGATCCTTTGAGGAAAATATCAACCACGAACGTCCTATAAGTTTTTTTTAGCCAACATTTTAAATACACCCAAATGTACCAAAATGTACCGTCTAAACTTAACTTTTTTAATAAGCCCACCCGACGGACGCACCGGCCAGGATTAACTACCAAACTTGATCGGTAAAAAGAACAGGCCGAATTTTAACAAACGCGGTTTGATAAAATGAATAAATCAAGCCACTTACCCAGTTGATGGCGAGGTTTTAATTTTTCAAATTTAGAACACTAAATATTTGATTTGGCAGAACTTCGGAGCGGCGAGAGGCGCGAGCGACGCGTCCACCCGACACGACGGCACGGCGGAGACTAGTACGTGCCCGAGGGTTGGGTGAGACAACCCCTCTTGCAACTTAGGGATTGCATTTACTCTCCACTCGAATAAAGACATTCGAATTTTAAATACGATCTATTATAATTCCTGCCAGTTATAAAAGTCCATTAGTGTTAATTGAGTGGACTTAGAGGGATTGCATTGGACTTTTGATAGCTGTTCCTTTGCGTAATAAAACAAAAAGTTTCTACATATAATAAAGTTAGCATTTTAAACAAAACCACAAGATTTTTGTGTCAATATCTATAATTTATACTTTATATTCTATTTTTATATACAGCGTACAAAATGAATCCTGTTTTTGATTAAAAACATTTGTAATAACGTTATAAAATTGACAACGTGATTGGTACTAAGTAACCTACGTGCTGCGGACAAAGGATTCATGGAAGCTTCGGGCGGAAATTGAATTCTAAAAAATGATTGGACTCCGAATATAGGATATATTCGCAGCCAATCGTCGTAATAGAAATGAAGTTTTTGAAAGGTGTCGTAATAAAAAACTGAAAGATATATTTATGAAAAAGGAAATGTCTTTATTAAACTAGCGAATATTTTTGGCTTCATACACGTGAATTATGAAGCCATTTTACTGTATTTAGCCATTTTAGAAAAAAGATTATAAGAACTAATTTTTCTCGTAAGTTAATACGAGAGTAATATTTCGCGGTCTAAAATATCGACGGTCGCGGGTTCAAACCACTCACTGTTCGAATGTATGTATAAATTCACAATGAATCACTTATTTTATCAGCGAAGAAAACAGTGTGAGGAAACCTGCACATCTAAAAGTTTTTCACCCACCCACACTAGGCCGCCGTGGACTGAGGCCTAAACCTCAGTTGTAGAGGAGATCCAGGACAACACAAATTTAATACAAATCTCAAACTCATATTATAAAAATACACTTTTACCTAAACAGTTACTTGTTTAGCATTACCTATATAGTATGGCCCCATCCTAACGAAGACAGCAAAGTCCACAACATGAAATTAATTGGGCAAACTTTTGTTTTATACAAGAATGTTTGAGGTTCCCGTCTAAGTAAAACGTACAAAAATAGATTGGATTTTGTTGTGTGTTTGTATAGATTTTTTATTCGCGAAAGTTGCCGGTATTTGCGAGATATTTTGATGAACATTGTTTGACAACTCGGGTGGGAACAGCGCAGGGTAGATTTGGCGAGTGTGGAGTAAGAAAATTACTGCAATCGTACCTTTGTTATGGCATTTGTGGTCAATATTACCTTACTCATTTATGTATAGGATAGACAGAGGTATTTTTAAACTGCAGGGCTAAGTCACAACATCACACTTCATGCGAACGAAGGATTACTGATTTAAAACGAATTTATTGATAAAAAACAATACCTAAGAAGATTAACATTATTTTGATACGAAAAAGATGATTTAAAAATGAAAATTCGACTTTTGACTTTTATATTTTGTAGATTCATTATGATATACATCCTCATTCGTATATGTACTTTCAACAGCTGGGCAGGGGCCTACTCTAGGCCTTAGTTCACTAAGCTGGCCTAAAGCGCGATGGCAGATTAAACACCTAAAAAAATTCCTAAGAACTTTTACGTAAGCGCTTTTAATCACGTTTTCGTTCATCATCAAAGTACGTGATAATTGCTAGCGAATACACACATAACTTCGCAATGTCGAAGGTGTTGGCTTGGGATTTTAACCCGCGACCGCCGCGATTCTCGACCGCGTACCTAAACCTCGATGTTTATAGATTCAATAAATATTATTTCATTTCACAATCAAATTTCCCTACAATGTTATCCATCGTTAAATATTCCTTATTACGCGTCAGAAGTTGGCACAATAATAGTTAATTAAAAACTAATTAACGCGAAACAATGTAACTCGTATTATGTTAGTTTTATTGCCCCTAATGTCTCGACTCGGGGCCTGTAACTTTATTAATCAAAGTTAACTAATACAAATTTAATGGAAGTATCATAGCGGGGTCTTTCGGTGCCCGGTGGCCTGGGGTATTACCGGCCTCATGGCGAGGGTTAATAGTGAACTCTTCAAACTTTACCGGAATTTAAAGCGTTTTACTAGTAATAGTTTTATTCAATTGATTATTTTTGGTTTAGTTTTCTTTGCCTTGATAATGAGGCCTTGAAAAATTATATAATATATTTTTCATTAAACACTTTGTGTTAATAATATACATTTTTTTGTTTCTTTATATTGTATTAAGAATAATAATCATCAAAATTGCAACAAGTTGTTTTAAGTAAAAGATGTTTCTTTTAATCTGTGATCAAGTACTAAAGAACTGCTAAAATGGGAGTCACAGTATTAAATTAATTGACAGAAAATCATGTAACTTTAACTACAATAAGGTTCAAGCAAATTTAATACACGTAACATCCTTCTTTTCTCTGTATTTTCGAAGACGCAATCTGTGAGATTTCGGGAGTCGAATATGGTGTTTTCTTTTGCATTTTTTAAATTATCAAATTCAAATCGTTTCTCTTTCTCTTTGTGCCAAATGCTGGCAGTATGGGTTTTGTCTTGCTGATATGAAAACAACATCAATATACCGGTCATAAAAACACCGTGATTGAAAACTAAGACAGTCAATAGCCACTGCAACTATTGCCCTAGTTTTCGATCACCATCTTTTTATCCATTTATAATTCCATCTTTGTATATGTATTCCATGTTCGTGTGTTTCAGTTGCCGTGACCTGATTTGCCTCATATCAACTCGAAGTTATTCTTTCTCCTCCAGTTGGAGAAATGCATCGTAAAATATACTAAATATATTCCGGTGTCACTGAACTCCTAACCCAGTAAAAAGGTTGATTTTAAGCTTGTTCTTTCAGTGTTTCAAACAGTTGTTAATGTTTTCGCGTGACTCCATGCACTGTGGAAATTGAATAGTTAATCTTATCACAGCATAGTTTTACAGTAGTCAGTAATGTAGCGTGTTTTGTTTTTTATCTTTTTTTAATTTAAATTAATTAGTGTGTAAATTATGTAAGCATGGTTGGCATGTCCGCTAGGCGAATAATTTCTTTAGTGAACAGAAAAAAAAATATATATATATATATATATATTGTAAGGTAAAGTGGTATTATTATGCAGTTTAAATATTTTGACATATTCTACGTAAATAAATAACTTAAAATTGAACACAAAACAGAAAAACAATTTTAAAGAACTTCCTTGAAAAAAATATAGATTTAAGCTCTGATCTCCACTTTGATCTCTATTAACGGTGTAACATTGAATAGCACATTACCTGCCCCGGAATCGAACTTAACCTCTTACAAATTCACATTATTGAGGCCATCAGTACTTTAGCGTATAGCTTTGAATATTCATGTGTATTCCATATTATTGTGTATATACCGCTGTGTATAATGCACTACACACCCATGGGAACGCTCGAGTCGTGAATACTAAAGCGGTAATACAAACGATAGTACAAACGATTGTTAAGACGAACGTTTATTCTATCATTGATGACCTATTCGCTAAGCTCGTAGCAGTTCCTACCTTAGGGCTACGAGGGCGACGTAGGGCTACGAGCTACGGCTACCGCTACGAAGTATATTTTGTACGCTATTTTGTAGTTTTAGTAACTATGAAAAGGCTCGGCCGTAGTATCACCGCTGCTATAGAAAATAGGTGTAAATGTTACTATTGTTTTGTGTTAGGTGATGTTATAGGTCACGCGAATTATACATTACTCCGTAAAACTTCGAATGAGAGAGTAGGGCTGTTGTTTTTATTTATTACCACAGATATTGTTCTACAAATACAAAAGTGTTGTAAAAATTTGTATTGTCTATTAAATGTCCAGATTCGAAACAAATCTACTTCAGGAACTTATGAATTTTCTATATATAAAATAAGTTCTAATTTTATGAGAATTACAAATAAGACATTATAAATCCAAGGACATTACAGGTTATAAAACAGGTTTATTACCGGCCGACACAACTGAGAGACGTAAATCTAAGCGTAAAGGAACGATAAATTACGTCACAGTGCCGATACCTTGATATATATATGTACATATATATGTATACGCGATCTATATGCGGATGTCATACTCGTAACGCTGGAGTCATTGCATATATGAACATAAAGACTTTACTGTGCTAGTGATGTTTGTTGCCATCGATTCTATTGGTTTTTTTTACTTGGTAGTAACCCAATTGAAACTGCGTTAAAATCACAAGGATTAAGAGCGTGCCGTGCAAGCTAGGAGACTTGGGTTTGATTCTTAAGTCAGTCTAAAATAATCTCAGTAAAACCAGCAATAAGTTTATCCTCTATTAGGTAAGACTTACACCACTGCTGGCAAAATGTGAGTATAGAGATGCAGGTGTGACTTTATAATATACATTCATATTGGGTATCGTTTATATGCTGGATGACTTCGAAGAGGTCATTTACGAACATTCCAATTGTGTAGTTCGGTGTCGGGGAAATCAATTGTACATCTGTGTATGATTACGAATTTATAATGTTACTTTTTGCCCGGAACTTAATCTTGAAAACTATTGAACAAAGCGACAGCAATGGCGCCAGGATTTCTAAGAATTCGAGAATGGAATACACCCAACTGTTAGCCCAACCCGAGAAGCGATACTGCGATACAAAGACTTTAACAAAAAAATAAATATCGATAAAATACTTCCGTTCACATCACTACAAGTATCGAGTTTGCATAAGGATTTTACGAGGCGACGTGGATGTGGAGTACGGCCGAGATTGTGACTTTGCATGCAACAAGGCGATTTACAGCGCCTACGTCTACCGCTAATATACGCCAAGAAATTCCACCAAGAAACAACTTTATGCGTCACCTTATAATAATACGCCCTATAGAACATTTTAAATAATAATACGCCCTATAGTACCGTTTGCAATAATAATACGCTACGCACTATAGTATTAGCTACGGTACGTACTATATACTATCGGCTACGCTACAAGCTACGATTGTCTACGCCATGTACACGAAATGTAACAATGCGCTACGCTTGCTAAACGCCTACGACTAACAATAGCGACGAGTTACTATACTGCGTAACATGTACTGTAGAGTTACTAAGCCACGTATTCAGATACGCTATGGAAGTTAGTTTACTTCCCTGTTTTTATTTGTGGATTACTTAGTATTCATGCACAGCTTAAGTTGGCATTAAAGAGAAATGTGGGACGAGGATTTAATCTTGCAAGCGGGGTATTAGTGGTATGATACAGCCCCGGGAATTCAACATTTTGCGTTGCTTGTGGAATGTAGGTGAGTGCTATGTCAATTGTTTAATGGTATTGTTTTATGACTTTTATATTTTCTCATTATATTAAAACTATTTAGCAAAGAATTTAGTTTAAAATTATACGACTAGATGTTTCTTATGAGAAAAATTGTTTCAATTTTTAGCCGTAGGATATTTGTGTTCTTCCAAACCACGAAATACGCCGTTGTGACCTAAAAGAAGGAGTTTTAAGTAAATTATATTTTGAATACTGACGTTGCGAAGAAATCATACTTATTTTATTTTATTTTTTATCCCTCTTCTTTTTACAATATACAGAAGTATTACTTACTTTAGTAATTTTAGTATCAATACTAAAATTACATTGGCATATACTATCATCAGTATTCAGTGTCACCCTTTCTACAGGGTCATAGGGGGGAAAAAACTGCCTACTCTTTTAAAATCAGCATCAACAATTTTCCAATTCCCTCAAGTTCATTAAACTATGAATATGTTGTTTTCCCACGCCAAAACTAGTATTAGACAGGGACAAATTTAATGAGTGAATCAAAATATTAGACCTTAATAAACCGCCAGATCTTATCTATAGGTAGGTACTTACTCCTACATCTAAATACTTAAAACCTGAATCTCTGTGACAACTATTGTACTACAATTGGACTAAGCAGTTTAATTAAACAAAACACGCACTGTAAAGTACTAAGCACAAAGATATAAATAAACACGGCCTGAGAAGTGAACCCAGCATGCGAGAATCTATTGCATCCGCTACTTTACAGCCACCAAATGTGAGTTGCATTTCAATTGAGACACAAGGTCGGGGCGTTTGAAGAACCAAAAGTTATGTTGTGGAATAATAGCCTTAATTGTGTGGATGAGAATAGATATTTTGCCATGAGATTAAACGTGAAATGATTACGTACCATATCGGGCTGTCGTAAGAAAGGTGTGACTGAAACGGCATAAAGGGTTAGCCCCTTGCATTTAAGAATGCAGAAGATCACGTATAATTAACAGTATAATTTAGTAAGATGTGATTAAAACCTTGGGTCAAAGCCAGTTGAGTATATATAAAAAAATGATAAGTAAAAATTTGCAATATATATTCTCCCTGTCGTCGATTTGACGTTATCTTCAATTCGAGTTGGCCTTGTTCAGACTTCTATTTTGAAAAATGTTAATGATAAAAACAAATTACATGTGAACATCAAATATTCGCGCAGTCAATAAACATTTACGCACTTTTTACTGCTACAATGTCAAATAATGTCTTCACATACAGTCTTAATTATCCGTTTTACGATGGTTTTATGTTTGGCTAAACCATTCTGTGAAATATGCAGAGTTTTGTACAATTGCTTCGTACTAAATTTATTAACACAAATTACGTTAGTATGTAATGTTAAATATAATTATACAAACTAAGTAATTGTTTAATATTTTAATAATAAAACTAACTATTAAGGCCTGGTTTGATTGGTAGCATTGCTTTAGAGAAATTTATTATTTCAATAATAAGGGCATGAGCTTCGTCGATTTATGCAAAAAAATAAATAACACACATTATATTCATACCCGTTTTCCTGACTATGCAAAGAATTTTCTTTTATTAAGAAGGAAATGGAAGCATTTCTTGAAGAAACAGTTTCTGTCGTCTCTTTTAAACGATGGCCTTCGGCCCGTAAAATCTGACAAGACTTTATTGACATTTAATTTTTCTGGGTCAGAAGATACTTTGACATAACTTTTCAAGCATAATTATATAAAAGTGCGCTAATTTCCTTGTTTAAACTACCAGGCAAGCAGAAATTGTTTTACAATCATTTTGGTTTTTTGTATTATTATGTTATGTCTATTGGCACTTAGAACTTATTAAAAACTTTTTAGGTATGCAAGTTTCCACAGAATGTTTTCCGTCCCGAAAACTTCAATGAAAAATTGTATCGAAACTCTCATTCAGGCGATTTTCGCTTTACGATAGTTGCAACACTGTGTCATGCGAATTAAATTTGCAACGACCCAAAGCCGTTCAAGTTTCGCTTATGCTGCCGGCAGTTCTCTTTGTTTTCAAGTTTCAACTAATTTATACCCATTACCGATTGTACCGTTAAGTGAAGAGCTATAGAGCCACTCTCCTCATCATTAATGCTGCCCTGGTACTAAGATTAACGATACCCAATACATCTATAGTCAATTTATTACTGTGGTTTGAATTTTTTATGTTTATTTTTTTAATTGGCACACTTACAGAAACTTAACTGCCAGTCATGGTCGGAATAAAATTTAACGTACTTATTTTATATTTTTGTACAAAGTTTATGATTCTTAATAATTAGGGGAAACGTGTAATATCTTTTCTAAATGTGCGACAACCAATATCAGTCCTTTATTTTTATTTGATTTTTTTAAGCATTGGTTGTGTAATAGAATGTATAGGCGACAGACAAGCGGCAACACTCGTCTCCATACAAAATACTGTATCTTTTCCTCTAATCTTATTCACCTGTGGATATAATATGTACATACCTAGGAATATTCTCCCGAATTTGTTTGCGATAGTTATTACTGAATTTTTTGTTCACTTTACCACATCTCGCTATGCAATTTCGTTTGCAAACATTTCAAAATGAAACGAAAACAGTGCAACGTTTTATAAAAATATCGCATGATGTTATGAACTTTTTATTGTTGCTTTGCGTTTCATTCGAGCATGTTACCTCTACGATATGTTCTTAGTATATGCAATAAACATTAACCAGGAACATATGACGAAATCTTGAGAATTCATCGGCTAATTGGGCCGGAGGTAAAAATAGTTAGACCGACTAGATCAGCTCTTTTATTTGGAATTATATTTGTAAGAATTTATGCGTGACATATTTTTTTATTTGTAACCGTTTTTATATAAGGAAACAAAGCTTGTTTATTATAAATTACATTCTAGTACAAACAATACACTTCATTTTTTACGTGTAACATTTATTATTATCTGGTCAATCGCTAATAACTTTCGTGGACTGTCGTTTCTTCGTGGTTTCAACACTTCTATGATTTTTTTATAAATTATCTTCAAAGGTTTATAGTCCCCAAATATCTAGTTAATCTTCATTGTTTTATGTAATACCGAAATTTAATTACTTTATTGTAAATCTAAAAAAAAAAAACAAACAAAAAATTTAATGCGTGACACAGCTGTATTAGGATAATAATCCTGTAAAAGTTTTGTTAATTAGAAATGAATAAATCAATTTTTATTAATAAAGGAATGTTCTACAAAATCTAGTAAAATTTCCATTATCATGTAGGCTTCAGACATTACAACAGAACAAAATTCTTTCACATTTGTATTTTAAGTGAAAAGCATCAGTTTCAGATTTCATTTAAAACAACAAACCACATTTCTACAGCCAACAACTCCCCTGCTCTAATCAAAAACTACTAGGCAACCATAAACCAGAACAAGCGGCAACAAACTGGCCGAAGACAGACCACATACGGCGAGCGTTCTCGTTGGGAGCGCAGATGAAAATCTAATAGCAAAGTGGGAGGTGCAATGCGTTCGTTCACACCGCACAAAGTTTTAATGTATGTTCCGCGGTAAATGCAAAACTATGTCTCACATTGCACGAATATGAGAATTTGCGTTTAATGCAAGATGCGGATGGAACGCGGCGCGCCGTAAACGAATACCTCAGCGAGAGGCAAAGTGTTTCGACACTTATGCGCTCCTGGTACTCACAAGTTTGTATTTCTCAAACTTAAATGTTATTATGAATTCAAATGGATTAAGAACTAGCGGTGGCAACAATATTTAATCCCGTGCTCTTCCCACGAGGACAGTTAATTTACACACTTAAAATTACAAAACGCCTGTCGTAACTCTTCGAGCAGTATGTTCAGTAAATTTATTTCTCTATAATAAATAATATTTTAAATATGGTATTGCTTCTCAATTGCCCATTTATATTCAAAAAATAATTCAAATCCTTGATGGAAGTTTTGTTGTTACCTAAATATGTGAGTTGGCAAACCAAAAAAGTTATAGTTTTTTTTTGCTAACCGACCTAATAAGTGCTATGGGTGAAATAAAAAACAATTCACTATTTATCTTTTTATTTAACTTATAATCTAACAGACAGTTTCTTAATCTAAATTATATTTTAAATTACACGCTACATTACGTACTCTACTCCAGTAACTACATATTAAAATTTAACAAGTTGAAAGTGCTTTTTTAAGCAGACCATACATTATACAGCCATTAAAATTCACAGTTTCAGTAATTCATTCAGAGTAACAGGTGCACACGGCGTTGGCAAATGGAGTAATCGATGGCATTCCGTCTACTGCAGCCCACTTTGTTACGAAAATAGTTTTTATATCGATGTTTCAAAGCAAAAAAATATTTCTCTCTTATTGTTTTCATTTATGACTCACTTTTATCCTACAAAACTTTCATCCATCAACTCTTCATAACAAAATTAATTATATACCACAAATTTCTCAGGAAAATCTTTTTCTTATTCTATCCTTTACCTAAAAAGGTTACTTTGCCATTTCTTAAACATAATTCTTCAAGTATTTTTACTATAAATAAGTCTGACTAGTAAATTATATTTATACTATCAACCTTTCTCTACCAGGGTTACAGAAACGATAGGTTCAATTGTCGTATCTTTGGAACTGTATGAGGATCACCAAGTACGTGGTCACCGCGCCGATAACCTGCAACAATAACGGCTGATTACAACATTGTTGCAATTATTTGGTTGTTTACATAACATTTGCATGCTGTGACTATTATTGTCTTTGTTGTGGTATGTATCAATGATTAAAAAGTATTTTTCGGTCACATAAACGCATGTATTGAGCTAATTGTTACGCATAAAGTATAGTAGTGATGACCTCGATGTTTGGGAGCGCGGTCGAGAATCTCGTCGGTCGCGGCTTCAAACCTCAGACACATACCTTGGACTTTTCTTAGTTATGAGTGTATTCACTATGAATTATCACTTATTTAACGGTGAAGGAAAAAATCGTGAGGAAACCTGCAAATCTAAAAAGATCTTAGGTGTGTAGTCCGCCACCTCGAACTACGCCAGCCTGGTGGACTAAGGACTAAAACCTCTTAGTCGGAGAAGAGGCCCGTGCCCAGCAGAGACATGTATTTGGGCTGATGATGATATTCATAACATAACATCCGTACCGATTTCGATCCATTGAAATATATTTAAGAACAATTCAAATTTTGAATGTAGAGTGAATGAGAACCATCAGTTTTTTTGACAACAGCAATCCGAACCAAGTTCTATCCTTGTCAAACAAAATATTATAAAATTCACTTTATGGTTCTGTCTTATGATTCTGCATTCTGTTTTTGTTAATGTAAACTTTTTTTATTGTTTCGTCTTGTTGTGTGTCTACAATAAATTCCTATTCTATTCTATGAAACAATCAATTGCTTATCCACCACTGTACTTACAGAGGCGACTAGCGGTCGGTCGAGCGTGCACATCCCCATGGGCGAGTAGCTGACGCTCTGCAGCATGAGCTGGCGGGAGAACAGCTCCAGCCGCGAGGGCAGCACTCCCGTGGAGGGCGTCGACGTCATCAGACGACAGATCAGACCCTCGGTTCTTTTACCCTGGAGTTTATAGGAGAAGTATACCAATTTTTTTTTATAGTGTTAATAGAATTATTACAAAGGTTCTGTATTTAGAATACTTAAGAATGCGGTCTGTTTTTTTTTTGGAAAACTATCTCATTCAAAATATTATGCTATGTTTATTTTTTTTGCTGGCCACTGTTGGTTGTATATCATCTTTTTAACACTATATATGTATTTTGTTAGCCTACATAAATTAGCTCAGACATTTTTTCTTTGGGTTTAACTATATTATGCAACTAATTTAATACCTCATTGACGGTGTAATGGCAAGGTTCGACGACGACGAACATTCGCAGCATGTGTGTGGCGCACCACAGGAACTGCAGCACCAGGAAATGGATCCGGTTTGTTGATACGACTGATAAAAATAAATGCAGACATTAATAGCTTGATTATAATTTAGAAAATTGTCAGACCAGTATAGGAAGTCTTTTGGAAAGATTATGTTTGGAGGAGATCTAATACTAGTAAATGGGCCATTAATACATTGAAATTGATACGGGGAGCTAATTTGAGCGCACGGCGCAAGCTACTTTAACAGGTGGTAATTAAGTGAGTCAAGAATATTCTGGGCATGTAACTGGGAAAAAATATTTGGGTATAACATAGTTATATTGTCCTAATTAAATAGATAAGAGTAATTGTCTGATTAAAACTTTGTCAAATTACTCACATAAAAACACTTAACGAAATAAAAGTGTTTTTACAAATTTCACTAACGTTTTTTAGCTGTCAAACTAACCAGGAGCTCATAAGCTCAAGGAACCAGTACAATCACTTACTGATCTCCATGATCAGGAAGTACGGGGTCACAATAAGATGCAGAAGCGTGGAGATGAGTATAACTATGAGGGGCAGCCCGTAGCTGTCGTCGATGCTGTGCACCACCTCGCATAGAGTGCCGTGTAGTACTGCCAGCCGACGGATCGCCTCGCACGGAGGGACTATGAGACGAGCCTCGCCGCTTACTTGAAATAAAAAATGAATTAAGATATAGTATCAAATAATATAGTGATCTATGGCTGGGAACATTTATAGTTTGTTGTGAGTGACTTAATTTTACGAGTCACAAGTCATACGTTCCGGAATCAGCCTTTTTGCTAATGACAAGATTTGTGTCGACTTGAAATGATCCTAGCTCTTTTTTGTAAAAGAACAATCTATTTAGACCATAGGATATTAGCATGGTAGTGTATTTTCTATCTTTTATTATGTGTTCTACGCTGGGCGGATACCAAATATCTATTATAATTATGATGCTAGAAGCTGTTTTAACAGTGATTCATCTTACCAGTTCTCTTGATGATGACGGTAGCTTCTCTAGCGGGCCCTGAATCTACTAGCAGGCTGACGTTGGCTGATCTCTGTGAGTCCACTGGTGACACGCGAATTGCGTAAATGTTCAAAGGCGTTGAGGCTTTCGGTATGTCTACTGCAATCAATATTATAAGTATTGTTAGATATTTTGACACTATGCAAAAATTATGTGAAATGGGAAAATTTACGTTGGTGAATGGTACGTTGCTAAGTAAAGCTTTTTATCCTCTTGAATTTGTAAAGATCTAGTCTGGATTCACAAAACATACAATACGAAATACATTAAAACGATTTGGTGGCTCTTTAGTTTCTTCATTTGTTGTGTTTGCTGTACATGTTATAATACAAATTATCTTTAATAAAATGAAAAACATTTATATTCGCGACAAAGTAAAATTGACGAAACAAAACCACTTAACCGATTTGGATGATTTCTTGATTCTTCAAGCCAGAACCATAGAAAATAAACAACACTTCTTGATGAAATTGCGTCTGTACGTAGCTTCTACTACTTCAAGTAATAGTGATTTATAACGTATAACATATAAGGTTATACTCACTAGGCACGGCGACTTGGCGAGCAGTAATAGCAAGAGCATCGTTGACAGCACGGAATCTCGCGCGCACCGACAGAGCTGTGAACGCAAACTGCAGCTCGAGGATCATCACCACGTACCACAGCAGGTAGAAGCCTATGTAGTTCGTCACTATGTCCCCTGGAAGGTAACATTAGGATCTTTATAATTTTCATCTTTTATGAGCAAAGTCAAGCAGCACGATGGCCCGACGACTTGAGAAAAATGGCAGATAAAGGTTGGACGAGGGCTGCTCAAGACCGAGATGTTTGGTGCTTTCTTGGGGAAGCCTACGTTTGTAGTAGTCGGCGGTAGCCTGAGTATATAAGCACATGTTGATGCTACATTGGAGAATGCATTCGGCTTGCGTGGACGTATCCGGTATATTTTATGACCCAGCAGTAGAAATTTAATAGCTATAGATTGAAAATAAGGTCATCGTAATTCATGTGGTAAAGATTAATTTAAGAACATGATTATTCTCTAGATCCGAGTTTAGACACCAAAATTTTGGCGACTGTGATAAAATTGCGGATATTTCACTGACAAATTATGGCAGTATAAGGATACTTGAGCGGACTTATTTCATTTATTTTTATCGTAGTCAAAAACAACTGCAAATAGGAACTGCTTTCAAATTTCGTGCTAATTTAATCTTATTCGATTTATGTAATACTTACATTGTCTGTCCAATCTCCTTGCTTGTAGCGCGTAGAAGCAAAAATCATCAGCAATTAACACGGAGAAGAATATCAGAATCGCCAACAGTACTGCGCACAGTTTTCTTTCTGTCAGGGTTGAGTACTGCCCTCCTATACTGTTGTCTATCTGGAATGTGATAAATTCTTGTTGTTATGGACTCCTAGTACCGATTCAATAAATCGAATGAATTAGAACTTGGTAGTTTAGGTTTATTATCGTCTAATTCAAGATACCTTGAGGGTCTAGCGGCCTTAATAGCGCCTGGGACCTATAACTGTTTTTCGGGCATATTCCTGGACTTCGTAACCTTCTGTAGATTGCTCGTTACATACTCGAACCGCTAAACCATAACGCTAAGTCATTTCAATTGCTTTTATATTAAGTCGAATGTTCGATGTTATAATCTATACAAATCGCATTTTTATGGACGATTCATCGTCCGTATTATTTGTTTTTCACCCGATAAACATTCTTATATCTTTTAAATCTATGTCCATTCATATGTTTAATATTGTAAAAATAATGATATTTACACATACAAGTAAACAAAATAATAAATCCATAATTTACTTTGTACCGCCTACGATGATTCTAACAATGATTGATGGTATTTACGAAATACGAAGATCTTGATAACAAAAAAAGGAATAACAAGTTTATTCTACTAATCAAATTGTTTCATCTTTGGGTAGTTTTTCTTGATAACACAATAAGTATACAGGGTGTATTCAGACCGTGATCGGAAACGAGGTAATTAATATGTAATGTGATTACAAACCCCCTGGCGTTAAAGAAAAACCCGACGAAAGATAAAAAATTGACGTTTTCCTTACAAATCACGTACAATTGATACCGATAGTTGTATGGAAAACGTCAAAATTTTTATTTTCTGTCGGGATTTTCTTTAATGCTATGGAGTTTGTAATTTTAGATACCACGTGCCTTAGTTTCCGATAACGGTTTGAATACACCCTGTATTTACACGATTTTTTATCGAGTAGACACAAGGGTAAAATGCTCTACTGTCTTTTTCTACTTGCCGCAATATTTCGCCAGTACCATCAATCTCTCACCTATCATCATCACCACCCTCATCATCACCACCATCACCACCACCACTACCGCCACCATCATCAAATACAAAATCAAACCCCCCTCACCGAAGCGACCTTCTCCATGAATCCCAGCATGATCCGCATCCGCTTAGGCGCCCCGTAGACGCCGGCGCCGGCGGTGGCCACCACCACCAGCACGTCGCACGTGGACACCACCTGGGACATGCGCGAGGACATGCGCACCGACAGCTGCACGCCCACCTTGATCTCAGCCACCAGGCCAAAGATCGTTAGCACTACTGGAAATTTCAATAATCTTCATCAACAAACAAATTTCGGACAAATTTCAATAAGTAATGTATCGAGGTGAGTCTCTAAAATTGTACAGTTAGAAGTAGCTCTTCTCAAGATGTAAAGGCCGGTACCCCAGCAAAGGTAAATATATGTCCTGAATATTGATGATTATTAGGTGACATCCTGAGATAAGCTAGCTTAAAAGGTTTATAATCTCATTGATTGTAATAATTCATTTCATTCATTAATTAGAAAGAAGAAAGAAAGACGCATTTATTGCTATTACAATTTATATGTAAAGTATATATATTAGAAGAAAGAAAGACAAAGAAAATGAACAATAATTACACCAGCAATGGTACCTCCCATTCAGCTTCGTTCATTAAGTGTACTTTCTTCTAATTAAGACTTAATCTCCTAGCCATCAAAACCCACCAAAACCCTCAGAAAGCTTTATTAGAAGCGTCGTTTTACGGACGAAGAATGAAATTTACCTAAAATGGTGACTAATATGTAGCTGTAGATGCACATAGCACTAGACAAGGAGACAGAGAAGCCGTTGGGATGAGGCTTAAACCGTAGTGGCGCCAGTCCGAAGAAACTGGATATCTGAAAACATCGAAATACATTTCAAATGATTGATAACCAGGCAAAATTTTATCACAATTAATTGCATCAGGATAATTTTAAGCAGTGACGAATACAATAGGTTCTGCAAAAGCAAGGATTTTTAATCAATCAGGAAGTATCTCTTAGTATCTTTCATTTATGGTTCACTTTGAACATTGACATCCACAACGATAACACTATATAAAACTTTAGGAAGAGAATCAAAACAGTTAACATATTCATATGTTTTAACAAAAATCTGCTCTTATAGTCTCTACTGAAACTAAGTCAAAGTCAAAGTCAAAGTCAAAGTCAAAGTCAAAGTCAAAGTCAAAGTCAAAGTCAAAGTCAAAGTCAAATTATTTTTATTCAAAAGGACTGTCACAAGTTCTTTTGAATCGTCATTCTTAACCTTTTTTTGAAACTTCTTTTTCAAACCTTCGAAACGTGTTAAATCTGTGAAGAAGAAACGGCAAGAAACTCTCTCGGCAGTACAAAAATATCATTTGTTATAAATACATTAAAATTACAACAATTACAATAAAATGCATGCAAAACAAGTGAAGATGAAACAATTGCAAGACATACTCTGAGTATGAAGGCGTGAGCGCCGCCGACGATGCACTGAGTGGGGTGGTCGCCCCCGCCATCGCTCGCAGCCGAGGACTCCGCTGGCGCCCCTTCCACCTTCGTCGACTCAAGACCTGCAACAAATATATTTATATTTACTTCTTATTTTGATTTTGAAAACTTGGACTTAATTCCTGAGGCGGTGTCTCCCAGTCGATCTTTACGTGGTGAAGAAAAAAAAAGCATGTGTAGGTGTTTAAATAAATTTATTATATACTACACATAATATTAATTAAAATATATGTATACAATATATTTAATGTTGTAACGAATAAACGCATAACTGCTTGACAGATTTTATTAATTTTTGGCATGGAAGTAGATGGACTGTTACAATGTAACAAATGTTATTTTTTAACAATATTGAGTTGCTTATAAAGTTATGGCAGGCGTTTTGTATTTTTGTGCCAAGTGCTCCCGTGGCCTTTTGACTACGAAAACTAATATCTTTAGCCTTTCGACGTTCTTATGCCGATGTGTTGAGAAAATTGTTGAAGCTTGGCTTAGAGATCTAATAACTGTCTTAAATCTGATTCCTCTTTACTATTCAGTATGGAAAACAAAAACATCCAGGTTAATGGACGACCTTTCGATAGGTTCATAAAAAAAACGCAGCTAAAAACCCAACCCTTATCAATATTATGAAATTGCAACAAATTAGCTCAATGATATTTTAAATATTCGGTGTCAATTGAGTAATTTAAAAAGATAAGAATAAATAACAACTTCGCAAACAATGTTTTTTAAATAATCTATTACATTGTATGAAATTTTCCCACAATGAATGGATGGATGAGTTTGGTAACATATATATATAGGCAGGTTATAACTATCACAAACCCAATGGCGTTAAAAAAAAACCTGCGAAAAATTAAAAAAGTCGACGACATTGACATTTAATACGAATGGTTTTATGGAAAACGTCAAAAAAAGATTTATTTATTTATTTATTTATGCTTTTTATACAATGTGTATAAAGGCGGTCATAATGCCTGAGGCATTCTTTAACTGTCAACCTTAGGGTGATGCAGAGATTAAAGGTAGGTGCATAAATAGCGTAAAGAATAAAACTCTAAACAAAAACTAATAAATAAGAATATTAAATAAAATATTCTTAGTTTAGGCTAGTAATCTCCGTAGCTATTGCCTGCCTAAGTTTCCGATCACGGTCTGAATGCACCGTGTATAAAAATACAGTGTACGATGTAACATACTGTACGTTTTATATTCAGTGAAAGGGTATACCAACGTCATAGATTAGTCATACAAACGGAACACCTCAACGACTTTGGTGCCACTATCTCTTAGGCAATCTACGTAAAGCAAACGTCCGCTATCGTTTAAACGCTGAAATTACCTAAAATCTAAGCTGGTATCTTAATATTTAACTTAGTCTGAAATAGAAAATCGAAGAAGATTACAAACGCGTCATAAAAACCTATATAATTGTGAAATGTTTCAAGACCCATTATATTCTGTAGAAAGAACCGCTGTGATTATATCAAATCTCGCTGAGGGCACGATACGATGTTTATTTTTTAGTTCGAAGTCATACTGTAACGTAATTTTTTCTTGCCGAATTTACGTGACTACTAAGTGATTTTTTTTATATATCAATACTTTTAACTCTTAATACTCCTTGGAAAAAATTAAAGAAAAATATTCTTAACATCTGAAACATAATTTTCTCACCATCAAAGTCGTCGTCTTCGCTCATGGCACAGCCGCGGCACGTGCACACAACAAAATGAATGAAACCAACAAGCAATCAGAAGCTCATTAAACTTTATCTATCAATGTTTACAGCGGGCAATCGGAAACTTTAATCATCCCACCATACGATGGAACACTTCACACTACGCTGCCTTATGTAACATTAATATTATGCCTAGCTCAGTGTGTACCTACAGAAATAAGACAAAATATAACTAACAATCTCAAAGAAAAGGCTATCAAATCTTTTACCTTTACCAGGCGAGCCGTACAAATAGAAGTAAACTAGGCCTCCTCAGCTGTATAGGAGGCCTAGCAGTGGCATGTATAACGGCTGATGCTGATGATGATGATGATGATGATGATAATGATGATGATTATGGTGATGATGCATACAGAGGTAAGCTCAAGTTTGTATGTATAAAAGCGTCGGCAAAAATGTACATCCCCACCCTTTCTTAACAGTTTACAAGTACATTGCCGTTGACTGAGCCAATTTTTAGTCTTAACATAACATAACCCAACTTGGACATCAAACCTGAACGATCGCTCATGCGCGCTTTTTGCCGTGTGACGACTAAGTCGGCACCGAGGTATAAAGGCCTTAACACCAAAACTCAAAATCTTCCTAGCTCCTCATTAGAAAATTATAACTTATTTTTATGTTATCATTTAGTGCATGTGTTTCCACATCAACAAAGTAATAAAAATCCATTGTAACAGATGCACTACAGTCATGTTTATGAGTTACTAGCGACCTGCCCCGGCTTCGCGCGGGTGCAATGCTGATATTTAATGGATGTTATCACACATATAAACCTTCCTCTTCAATCACTCTATCTATTAAAAAAACACCGAATCAAAATCCGTTGCGTAGTTTCAAAGATTTAAGCAAACAAAGGGACATAGGGACAGAGAAAGCGACTTTGTTTTATACTATGTAGTGATGTAACTAATGCAAAAATCTCCAAAACATCGCAAAAACCGGGACTTAATACCAGGAGATATTAAAAGAATAGTAGCTACGTCGTTCTGAATTTAGTTAATTTTATCTGGTTTGACCTTATTTCTGAATAATAAAAAAAATATTCCACTGTATTCAAATTTTATGAGGCCGGGACCTTCGGATTAGTAACCCGTTACAAAAAAAAAAATAATCAGCAACACAATTTAAAACAACTGCAGTTAATTCGGTATTTGTTTACATGTATGTATGTTTATATATTTGCATAGATAACACTTATAGTCTCGTCTTTATCCCGAAAATGAAAAACATCACACAAATTTCTGCGCCCATGTTTCCCCAATTGTCCTGCTTCAGCTATTAGAGATCACTGGCTAGCATAAAACAGCAGCAATATTTTTCGGATAATTTTATTGATAACTGAACTAATATTATTGGAATTCAGTAAATTAAATATGCACATCCACGTGGTCCCAATAAACGGCGCATTATCTCGATATTCGTGGGAGGTTATCACGATTATTACATTTATATACCGCCACAAACACTTCATCGAAAAAAATATTCGGATGTTTTGAATAGAACTACGATTTTCGCGTGTTTTGATAGTACTATCACAGTAAACATTTTTTTTCGATAGAGATGAAAAATAATTACGAAAATAATCGAAAATAGATACGCGTAACATTTTTGTAAAATAATACCATTATTAGTTTATACACGTCCCAACATGAGCAAAAATCTTCCCTGCAAAATTAAAAAATTGCAAATACGTTTTTCTTCGCCGTTTCATTTTGCAATTTAAATACACACAAAACTTTGAAAACTCATAATAGTGCTTCTTATAACACTACCGCAAGTACAAAAGTAGAAATCACCGTATTTGAATCAATAAAATAACATTCCCCCACACAATAAATTCTTTCATTGACTCACCGATCAACTCTTTCACATAGATACGTCCGACAAAGTTATTGTTTGAAATAGACCACGTCGTCATTTTAATGGACACGTCAGGCGCCACCTAGCGGGGACTTTGGAGTGAGGAATTTCCCCAATATCTATTCTCTATAATCAAAGCAACTTCAACAATTTATTTCGGTTTAGCTTTAGGTATGTGTATACGGACAAAACAATCGCTGAATTTATTTGACAGCCCCGTGGCGCAGTTAGCTAGACACCAGCTTGCGAAACGAGCGGCCGCGGGTTCGATCCCCGCACCGAGACAAATGTTTGTGTGATCCACAAATATTTGTTCCGGGTCTAGGTGTTTGTGAGACCGAAAAGTCTCTCGTAGTTTCTGATACCCACGACTCAAGACTCGTATCTTGGTGTGGGGTCAGGACTATGTATGTGACTGTTGGGTGTATTTATTTATTTATTTATACCATCATAGCTCTTTCGATATCTGTTTGGCTGTATACAATTCCATCATTTCCCATTTTGTATTCAGTTTATAACACTCCTTTTATTGAAGTGAAATCATATACTATGTTAGATCATAAGGTTCCTTTACCGTTAGTCAGTAAGCTTTCAACCAGCAATCATATTTTATCAAATGCAAGTGGGCTCTTTAATATAATTAAGATGGTGAGGTCTTAGTCCACACAGGCCTGGTAACGTAAACTATATTACGTTTTGACCCACTGCTAACTCCCATTTCAAATAGATAGCTCCTAGTGTGCACATGACTTAAAAGCGATGAAACTTGTAATACATATAATTTTAACATCACGAACGGGTATCCATTAGGAAAAAAATATACGATCACTAAAAAAAAATTATAGAAGTGTGCGTATAACAAAACACATTATTATGAATGTACATATACATATATGAGTCGATTTACAAGAATTCTACCACTACTAAGACCAGTCAAATCTGCAAATTTATACGTTTGCCATTAACTCATTTATCAATGGATAACAATAATATCGAATTTACGTGCCGTTTGTGAGAATACATTACTCATCGCTTCATTGCGTGAAACCTATCAAATTATTTATTTACATGATTTGATTTATATCATTTATTTCACAGAACAGTGGAATAAGATTAGAAGATAAGGCAGTATTTTGAATGCAGACGAGTGTCGCGACTTGTCTGTCACCTATTCATTATAGTATGATCACTTGACCAATGGTAAAAATTCCACACAAACATGAAGGGCTACCTTTGGCTATCGGATATTTTAGTCCAGTCAAAATAGACAACTTAGGAAAAAAACGCACACAGCTGAAAATTTAATTCGTAACTATAAATAAAATAGCAAAGATCCCCGTCGCTCCTCCTGCAAAAAAAATATTCTTGGTCAAATCTGCGATATTGTGGTCTTTCCCATTATCCTTGAAAACGGTGAATTTTAAGGTGAAAATAGATAAGACAAAAGGTAAAGACAATAGTTGTACACCCAACTGCTGGATACGTGCAGAAGTGACCACTACATAACTTCTAAAAGTCAAACGGTCAAAAGTTCAAAAGGTCAGACGCATATGTATATGAGGTTTTGTCATAAAAACGCTTAATATTAAAGGACATCATGACTTCAATTTTAGGGAAAAGAGGTTAAAATTTGTATAAATTGTAATTCATACTAGTAAAAATTATATTTAAGCGAGTCTTCAATGAAAGAAAGTCAAGTGATTGATGAGCTGTATGGAACCAAGGGTAGTTTTTTGGTTTAGCTACCACATGACCTCATATTCTATCAAATAAGGGCTTATAAAGTCTCTAGGGAAATTATATATATTAACTTCATTTATGTGATTAATATTGTAACCATTAATCGAAAAAAAAATATTTATTTTTTACCTCCTTAACCCTGCGTCGCTTAATAATGCACATATTTAGTGTAACTATGATGAATAGTGCTCAAAACGTCGCTTAATAGCTTTTCGCACGAAACTATACTACAAAGGACATACTTGCCACAGTTATAAAATAAATACACCCAACAGTAACTTTCATAGTCTGACTTCACACTTAGGTTAAATCTTGTCTTAAATCAGAAACTGCCAAAGACTTTTCGATCTCACAAACACCCAGAGTTGAAACAAATATTAGTAGATCACACAAACGTTTGCCTCGGTGCGGGGATCGAACCCGCGGTCTCTCATTTCTCAAGCTGGTATTTATTCAACTGCACCAAGGTCTGTCATAGCTAATATAAAACAAAAGAATAAACCTTGCATTTCAACAGCTAATTCCATTTTCCCCTCTCGCCACTTCTATACAGTGCCAAAAATGTTCCTCAACTGTTTAAAAAAGCTACAAGATTTGGTGGTGACAAAGTGAATGTCCTATGATATCTGTCAAAGTTAGAAAAATAAAAATGACATGTGGGTAAACTGTCAGTGTTTGGCCTAACTGACATGGAAGGAAAAAATGTTGGTGTGATTGGTAAAAAAATATTGGTGACAGTTTATTGGTCCTACAGTATCAAAATAAGCGTAAGGTTGGGACATCCCGCAGTTGGTTCGAGTTTTATTTAATTGTATTTCTATAATTTTAAAAGTCTGCCTAGAAATAGGGACACCATGCGAAAGTATCTTTCCTTCCGTTTAAGTTTTGGTGAAACCACTAGATTAATTTGAATGATTTCTTATGATTATGTATGCATTAAGGGCCAAGGCCTTTTCTCAAGAGAAAGATCATGGCCTACTTATTCTTATTATGGTTCTCCTGATACTTCATGTTGATGATAAATTACCTACCGACTGCAAACAATTGTTATAAAAAGTTACGGAAAGATTTAGAAGTTTGTTTACATCACTAGGAAGTAAATTCCAGTTCCGATTTAAATACATCACATCTAGCTACATATTTACTTAATATCACTGTCAAACAAAAAATAACAAAAACATATGGCCTAGAAAACAGCAATCATTGTAGGAAAATATTCTTTCACATATCACATTAATAATTCAAAAGAAATCTGACGAAACGATTGTATGTTTGTTTAACTTCTTGTACGCAACTATCGAAGACGTAAAAATTCTACAGTATTTTCAAGAAGTCGGTAGAAGGTTGAGTGGTAAAAAGAGATCGTGACTATTTCATTGATGTATGAAATTTAAAAAATAAGAAACACAATAAACAGTAAGAAAAAATCAGTCGGAATACTTTTAATAGCAGTAAGTTTCAATAACGTATTTACATAGAAATAATTGAAACACATTATTATAAGCTACTTCTTTTTGATTCTAAAAGCGACTGACCACAAGTCTTACAAATAAATAAATAAATAGTATATTTGTATGTATTATAGTATGTTGGTATATGTATAATGTATATATTTATATGTATCGATTATTATTACAATTAATTCTTTACTTCTATTATTCTAATGTATTTATGTATATATTTTGTGTGGCTTTATGATTTATTTTATTTGCACACCTTCTGCGTATTATCTCTGCATCACCCAAGGTTTTACTGGCAGAGAATGCCATCGGCATTAAGTCCACCTTTACAAACATTGTAAAAAGTGTAAATAAATAAACCATCATAAATTATATTATGTACACGTGTAGTTTTGACCCCACACTAAGATAGGAATCTTGCATCGTAGGTATCGGAAACTACTAGAGACTTTTCAGTCTCACAAACACCTAGACCCGAAACAAATACTTAAACATTGATTTCAGCTCCGGGATCAAACCTGCGACCTCTCTTTTTTAAGGTGTCCAGTCAACTGCGCCACGGGGCTGTCAATAAGAAATGATACGAAGGAAGTAAAGTGAATTTCGTGCCCAAGCCATCAAAACGCTGACAATGTTAAGGTGTGCGCTTATCCAAATAATAAACTACCCGTTAGCCCCTAATAGGTACAAGGTACATTTTTTTTATGCATTGTAAAATTCTTTTTTGAAATTCCTGACTGTCCCGTGGTTTCGCGGTATGTGTATTGCGCCCTAGTGGTTCTGGGTGGGATCGGGTCGTATAAAGTGTTATTGGGTTTCTATATAAGGAAATTCTCAGTAGAAGGCCGGAGTCTGGAATTGTCTCGCCCCTTATTACGTAGAACAAAAGTTATTGGCGAAACACAGACGTGAACTTATGTCTATTATGTATAATTCTTTCATATTTCCATTTCATTCTTTCTCTTTTATTCGTAAATTTTTACACTTGTTCTAAATTGTCTACTTACTTCTTATGGAACTTTTTTCATTCTTTGTCAAAATGTACAACATAAGCAAAACCTATTTCAAAATAAACTGAATATTCTATTCGTCAGAACTATTTCGGAATTTCCCACAATAGCCTCTGTAAACATCTATCAGTCGATGTATCGCGCTCTGTTGAAAATTTTCATAAATATTTGAATGTTAAATTGCACTGGCGCTAATTTTATTCGTTGTTACGACTTATCATTTGTTACTGCACACGTGTTATGCTTTAGAAATAATATTTTGTGCTAGACTTTGAATCTTGCTCCAATAAGATAAGAACGTCATTCGCCCAAATCATGAAACAATAGAGTAATGTTTTGAATTGGAATACACATCACCATCATCTGTCTATAAACGTCCCACTGCTAGGCACCAGCCTCCTCTACAACAAAGAGCGGGGTGGCGGACTACTCACCTAAGAAATTTTAGGTGACCGGATTTCCTCACGATGTTTTCCTTCAGCGTAAAATCATCATCATCATCAGCCAAAGGACGTCCACTGCTGGACATAGGCCTCCCCCAGAGACTTCCAAAGCGCTCTATTGGAAGCAGCCTGCATCCAGCGGCTTCCCGCGACCAGCGTAAAATCAAGTGATATTTTATTGCAAATATAAATAAATAAATAAATACACCCAACAGTCACATACATAGTCCTGACCCCACACTAAGATACGAGTCTTGTGTCGTGGGTATCAGAAACTACGAGAGACTTTTCGGTCTCACAAACACCCAGACCCGAAACAAATATTTGTGGATCACACAAACATTTGTCTCGGTGCGGGGATCGAACCCGCGGCCGCTCGTTTCGCAAGCTGGTGTCTAGCCAACTGCGCCACACTGTCTAGCCAACTCCACATAACTTCGAAAACTCAGAAGTGTGTGTTATTTTTTTCGTAAATGGTGATTTATATCTAGATATGGATATGTGGTTCTAGAACCACTTTGCATACAAACATATGTATATACTTCCCTATCAAGATAGACTTATCATTAGTAACATTACCTACGTAAAAGAGCAGTTATGATAAACATGGAAATGATAGCTTCAGTTTTTTTAAGACAACTTCTGTTAAAACAAACGTCAAGAAGAGTAACAGTAAAAATCCTGAATGTAATCATTTCGGAGGGATACAACACCAAAATATTATAAACAAAATTTAAAAAAAAATGTCGTATCAAAGAACCTGATATAACACGCAATAAATATATTTCCTATGAAAGAAGTCGTACAATTTGTAATTGAAAACTTACTATGTTAAGTTTCTATAAGCTTAGTCTGTAACATTCAATTATCTTCAAGAGAACCACGTCGTTAGATACATGGCGCTAAACTTATTTATTTTATTATATACATCAAAACATTAAAAAAGCATCAATAATAACATACCCATGAAAATTGCTTTTATTGCACGGATCTTGCAAATACTTTTCACATTTTCGCACAACACTATAGTAAGATGTACTAGGACTGCAAAAATCACGTGGAGATGTAAGGCGGACGGCGCGTGGACTAACGGTCGCGACGTATCTAATGCAGTGATTATTAACAAACCTGGCGCCATTTTCTTCTCAAACCATTGCGTGTTTTGTTCCATCTTACACGAGTTCGTATAACCTATAAGACGCAACCTATTACACAAAGTTAAAATTATCATTATTGCAATTCAAAGAACATTCAACCGAATGTTTATTTGTATACAAAATTATGATATATGGCTTTTGTTGGTATCATTGGCTATAATCCGTGCTAATTGCGAAATTCTGTTTGCTTACATTAATTATTTATGACTACAGTTGTACTTCAAAATGAAACCGCGGGAATTAGTGTTCCAGAATATGCCGATATCAAATATTATCGATAATATGTACTCGAAACATGAAACGTTTATCTAAATTTATCTAAAACATGCCTATTTAACATTCGTACATGGCAATATCCTGTCTAGCGACGTAGTCTGTCAAAGAAGTTCGTGGTAACAATGAGTTTCAAATATTTACTCATTTTATTTTTCTCGCCTATATGTGCCAGTCATATTCCTTTGATTCAAGTGAACGAATACAATTTGAATCAGCAATTAAAATACGAAGAATTCAAAAACATTCTTATTGACAACTTGATACACACGAGTGATAATTTAAAAACAATTTTGAATTTAGAACGAGGTGACAGCGATGCTGAATTTTCTATTTCACGGAATAATTTAATTCTTCTTCTTCTTCTTCTTCATCAACCCATATACGCCCACTGCTGAGCACGGGTCTCCTCTATCATTGAGAGGGTTTAGGCCATAGTCCACCACGCTGGCCTAGTGCGGGTTGGCGGACTACACACCTAAGAAATTCCTAAGAACTCTTAGGTGTGCAGGTTTCATCACGATGTTTTCCTTCACCGCTAAAGCAAGTGATAATTCAATTTGAATTTAATTCAGCCAGAGTTAAAAAGGATGGTTGATGAAAATAAGTTTGATAACAAAAAGGATATGAAATATTCAAACTCCTTGGAACAAAAAGTAGATACAGAAAAGGACGACCCCAAAAATATTGTGGTTGATGAAGACAGTGATTTTAATGAAGGTAACTGGAAAAAGGGTGTTATGATGAAAATTAAGAGACAAGCCAGTTTGGGCGATACCCAAATGGTAGTTGGATCATTTCAAGCTGTAATGCGACCGATGTCATTACCTGAAGTACCGAATATACCTTCCCTGGGTGGGAACAAGCAACAGCACAATGACACGTCAGAACGCTAATGTACCAATAAATGAGTTTCATTATTAAGAGATGTATTTAACTTTACCTTACAGCTAAATGATAAATGATTTTAATTATGAAGGGATTTATTTTACTTTACCTTACACAAGTCTTTTACTAACGTATAATAAAATTAAAAAATATCAAAGAACGAAATGTTTTATTTCAAAAGCATTTATTTCAGCTTGTTCATATAACATTAGCCTCTTTATCATATAACTATAACATATTATTTCAATGTGATATACCACGCATGCCATTTTAACTGATGAAAAACATTTTAACGAACACACTTACGTCTGTATTCTCCAAAGAAAGGCAGAGGAGCATTATTGCCTTGTTGCCAATTATCTTTGTCCCACGTAATAAGGAGCGAGCTTATTGCTATTTTTGGACACATTTCCAGACTCTGTGCTGCTACTGGAAATTTCCTTACAAAAAAACTAATAACACTTCACCAGACTCAGAAATTAAACATGGAAGCTGTAGATCCCACGGCATATGTTTTAACGGAGAGACCACGAGGCATTTTTATACTCTACATATATCAAAGTTTTAGTCATATTTTTATCTATTTTACCCTTTTATTTATCGAAACACAGGCAAGAATATATATACCCATGTACATAATATGCTCGAGGAACCAGGCTTACATAAAATCATTTTTTAGAACAATAACATTAATCAAAACATTCCCATGACGATTACTACGTTTACCTAAGAACACAAAATAAACATAAAGGCCGTTAAGATTTTTGATAAAAGCGCCGAAGTTTACCTAAACGCTAACGTTTGGCCCTCATGTTACCCTGGTACTTTAGTTCCTTAACAGCCACTGAGGGATAGGTAAGAATTCAGTCAATGTATTTTTTTGGAAGTGCAAAATAAATAACAATTTAAAAAAATACATCCAAATGACAAATTTAATGTCCTAACTTTCCCTAACTTTTAACCCTAGAAAGTTAATCCTATTTTGACCTACGCTTTATACCTTGACGCTGGCAGATGCGCATAGCGCGCCTTGCCATAAGGAAGAAAAAAAAAATGTCCTAACTCCATCTTTAGATCTGAGTTTTTTTTTTTGTGAGAATCAGTAACTACTTATGAAAGAATTACGCTAACTTAGGGCAAATGATTATAAATTCTATTTATAAACTGTCGTCTTCATATATATAAAAAAAAGATGTGAATATTGCCTTAAGTCCCGCCTAATAGGAAACGAGTTGTTGTTTCTCGGCCACATTTCCAGAGTCCCTATTAGTATTGCGAATTTTAAAACAAGAAACTCAATAACTGTCCAACCCTGCAATCTCTCACTCGCAAGTCGCAATGCGCATTAAGCCAAAAAGACTTTAAGAAATGTATTCCTCGTTCTAAAATTCAACCTCGCCGATTCCTAGCCAGTTGCGTGGGTTCTTCCACACCAATTTTCATGATGGGTAAAGGAGTCCTTGATGTAACTTAACCACTTGAAATGAATTTCTAAACTTTATGTATGGCAACGTTCATTCCAAAAATCGTAAACACTACAGTTTACTACTCATCAATTTTATCTCCCACGTAGGACGACTGCTTCACAAACCAGGCGACCAAGAAAAAAACGAGTAATTATAAATACAAGAGGGCTTAAAATGAAGAAGCGCCCGCGACCAGAGTGCCTTATTCCAAGAAGCATGGGTCTGATTTTATGGGTATCTCGTTTTTTTGGTATCGCACCATTAAGAATTATGGGCAATCGTGAAGGATTCCTTATAAGATACTCTCCAAGCCTTTATGTGATGGGATATTTTATCATCACAATTTACTGTAAGTAAAAACTTTTTTGCTATTTATTATCGACACTCCAGAGTGCCATTGTAAACATAGAACAACTGAATAAGACTAGATAAAGATTAAACAATAATAAGAATCTTAGATTGTACAATCATATATTTAAAACGGCAGAAAGTGCAACTGAATTTTCAGTCTCACAATTATCTAGATCTGAAACATCACACTACCTATTAAAAAACCACATCTTTCCAGTATCAGTAACAGTGGTAGCTTTGGGACTAGATCTCTCTGTGGGTCTGGAGATGTCCATTCGTATGAAGACGGAGACAAGGCGCTTGGTGTGGATCTCTGACGTGGCAGTCGTGAGTCTGCTGTGCTTCGTGGGGGGGTATCAAGCGCCTACGCAGATGAGACGGCTGATCGACTATGTCATCAGGGTGCAGAAGGTGTAGCATATAATAAGCATATTTATTATTCACATGTTTAAAAGATTTGAGCAGATTTTGCTCTTTTAAATATGGCTGGCAAATAGCCAGTAATTTGGTTGAAATTACATGCAAAGTGAGATATTGTATGTATTTAGTAGATATTTGTAAGATTGTGTACTATTAAATAGAGACAAAGATTTTTAGCCTTTCGTTTACTAAAATATGTATCCATACAGATTCCCAATTCAAATTGCAAGGTTTTTATTATAGCCTACTTAAAAATTATCAAAAATACAAATCTCTTCCAAATTTTCAGATAAACGCCGAACTAAGATTCACTAACGGTCCCAAATTAACGGATAATCAGCTGTACCGTAATGTTGTTATAGCCATGTCAATCACATTCATTTTAATGGTCGTCGACTTTGGTATTCTCTTGTATGTGACTATTTTGGAAAATCGTCGAGGTAAGAATCCTAATTTACCCTAATTTTCGTTTGTGTTATTATTTATTCATCTTAATTTTTTTTATATTTGGTGTTTAATCTTGAATGACGAGAAACAAGATTAGACATTAATCAATACCAGGCGATCATAATGTTATAGGTGTCTTTTGTTTGAATCTTCAGAAATGTACAGTGAATTACGGAACTGATAGCTTTGATTATTCTTTCAGTATGGTTAGCAGCCCTGTATGCCTGTTACTACTGCAGTTACATCGTACTACAGCTTCTAGAGATACAATTTATATTAACGGTGATGTATGTGCTTTCGCCTTTGAGGATTATCAATTACAAGCTGAAGACTTTACAGATTAACCAAGGTAAGTAGATTTGGCAAAGGCTTTCGAGCTACTAGTAGATCGATATCCAAACCCAGTCTTATAAAAGTTAACCCAATATTATTTCCAATATTCTTGACTACCTACACATGAACTTATGAATTTTCGTAGATATTTCTCGTATCTATTGAAACAAGAGACAAAATGACTAAACCGTATTATGAAAGAATTCTTAAAGTTGAATATTGTATTTTTTTTGCAGAAAAATCTGGTTTTAAACAAACTACAATAAATAATACTATTCCTGCATATACAATTACAGTTCAACCAAAAACGATAAACAAAATTGTGGACACTCTAGCAGTCAATTCTCCCAATAGAGGTCTGCAGATTTTTTATTTGTATAATTATAACTACTATACTGTATAATTACTACCTTTCATGATAATTTTTGGCTGAGGGAGTAAATACCAGCTATTTAAATTAGGCAGTAAACAAAACAGAAAGTTCAATTTTGTAAATGATGATTCAAAATTTATTACAGGCTTATTAAGTAAAAAGCATAAAATAGAATAAAATCCATAGCATAAAGTTTGCCAGAAGAAGAGTCAGTTAGTTGATATGTTACTTTTATCACAACTTTAACAATGAATGAAAATGCTACTGAAGATCTACGTATACTGAAATTTGTTACAAACACAGTTTTAGTAGATTAATATACTTAAATTGTCAGTTCGGCTAAATGTGGCCTTGGCAGCCAACTCTATGTTACTCTATCAGAAGGTACAGTCACAATGCGGTACCAGCATAGAAATAAACTTTTTCTCTATACTTCCAGAAGAAACATCGGAAAAGTTGAAGACGGACGCGCGAATGATTCGTCATCTCTCTCTGTCATATACCTCAGTATGCAAGATAATAAGAGAAGTGAATAACAACCATGGAGTAATTATAATACTTCACCTGGCGTCGTTTCTTCTTCATCTGATCTTCACTCTCTACTATATTATTATTTATATAATATGTATGTTTAATATGATAAACATTTGTCTTTTAACTGAAACTAATATTTCTGAAATAGTAAAGTCATATAATATAGGTACCTACTTTACAAAAGCTAACCTAAAACTTACGAATTATTTTAAAGGAGTGAGTGTAATTGTCGGATTTATGAAATATACTGCTGGTAAGAATACTGTCAAAGAGGTATTAAGCCCATAATTTAATCATTGTAACCCATAATTTTCCTGAACTTGAATCAGAATCTTTAAAAAATAACTGGCGTGAAAATTAAGCACTATCTATCTTCCACCAGTCTCTATAACAAAGATATGTTTCTGCCCCAAGAACACCTCATATATGTATTTAATTAACACAGTGAATATCATTAACGAAAACTTCAATAACTTTAGCCAAAAATTCCAAACTCGATCAATCAGTGAAAAGATCCTGGGAAAATTATACAACTCCGCTACTGCAAGTGGTGTGGGGCGCGTTCCACACTTTGGATTTGGTGTTGATTATAGAACCTTGCCATAAAACACATGCGGAAGTAAGTTATACATAAACATAATTATAGTATTACTTATAGTGACGTTAATTTTGTATATTCTTTAGAGTAAAGCCAATCGAATCTGCTATGCATAGGAATGTCCAATGAAAAGTTACCTTCGTTGAATTTTTCGAATAAAATTATGCAATGGATCAAACAATTTCAATGATATATTCATCGAAGTTTTACGAAATATTAAAGTTGTCACTTATTGATGTTTTTTGGTCCTATGTTAGGATACCAAAGGCCGTTATACAACAAAATAAATATTTTAAGTTTTCTATCTGAGGCATTTTTTTAGATTGAGCTAACTAAGGAGTTGGTAAGCTTCCTAATGTGTACAACCAGCACACAACATGAGCCGTTGACAACTGAACTGGAATTATTCCTCAGAAACCTCATGTTCAACCAGGTCTTCTACGCTCCCTTGCAAGTTTGTACTCTCACCAGATCCCTGATTTGCACGGTAAAAGACTATTTTCTTAATTTAAATCATTTTTTTTATTTAACAAGGATCACAAATATTACATTTTTCGTACATTTATGCTATATAGATTATTATATCTATATAGTTAATCTTTATTTAAGCACGTATATTGAAATCTAATTTAAAAAATCGACGTCACACACAGTTAGTACATCTAGCATTTGTTTTTCAGGTTCTAGGCAACATCATTACGTACTTGGTTGTAATAGTACAATTGTAAAAATAAAAATAAATGAGTGATGGAATTACAGTTTATTTTGAAAGCAAACCTTTTCATTTGACCTTCCTAGAATTCTTCTCATGATCTTCCAACATTTGCTCGACCATCAATATTTTGTCTTCTACTTCTTCAGCACTAAAAGAAAATAACTTGAAATCATTCGCAGCAGAACGTCTTTTGTTCTTCTTTTCTAATTTTCTGTCATTTTTCCCTTTTACATAACCATGTTGCTTTTGTTTCTTCAATGCATTATTGGGTTTATCCAATCCATTTATATCTTCATTTAAATTTACAGTATCACGCGTATTTCCATATGAAATATTATATTTTTTTCTTGGAGTTTCAATATTTGCATTAAATTCATAAGACTTATTAATTAAATCTCTTTTTAAAATTTTACAACTTATAGCGTCGGCATCACTTAGACAATGTTCATATTTGGTATCCGTATTTCTCTTATTCTGTGCAGTTTTGTTTTGTTTAAGTTGTTTATTTTGAATAATTTCATCTGTACGTTTCTGAATATTAGGTTTCTCAGTATCTCCTTTAGCATTTCCTGATTTCTTAGATATTGGACACATTGTCTCTTCCGTATCATCGTTACCTTCTATAGGACAAGTATCTCTTTTGACTTTTTCCTTCTGATTGCCACTTAGGTCTGCATTTTTTATGAACACGGTGATGTCATCCTTCTCTAGGACTTCAGGTTTCTCCGCTAATCTACTCAGAAAATATTCGAACAGTCTCGGTATGTTTCTAAATATTTGCATGTATTGATACTTGCCACTAGAATCTTCCTCCTCTAATCAACAGAATTGTTATAATGATTAATAAGTTAAATAAATGAGAGAAAAATACATTCTTATTTATAAGACAAATTGTTTTTAAAGATTTATGATTAAGGATTATAATTCCGAATTTTGTAAAGTAAGCTGGGCTTTCGGGCTTCTATGGAAGTAGCACCACTGATATAAAGCTACATGTATTTCTATTATGTGAAAATTGCTAGAAGTGATTTGAAGATGGGCTAAGACTTCATTAAGTCCTTCTTAGTGGAATCATAATTGAAGATATATAGGCGAATCCAGAACAGAACAAAGGTATGTTACGATGTAAAAAAGTCCAATCTATGGTTTTCTAATAATTTTACTTTAAAGCTGAAAATTCTAAATACCAAACTTACCTTTACAAAAGACAGCCGCTGCAAACAACAGTATAGCGCAAAAAATAATTTTCGACATGTCTGTAATATACTGGCGATACGAAAGACTATGAGGAAAATGTCGACTGCAATTTTCATTCGTTGATAAGATATACTGCTTCAAAATAGGGTTCTCTTTATCATCTACATGAAAATGTAAAGGAACGTACATAATACAAAAAAACAATCGTACATATTATGTGTAAATAAGCAATTCCTATGTACTACATACATACCTACATATATTCATGCGTATATACACGAACTCTGTATTCCTTAAAGGGGTTGGCAGAAGGGTATTGCTGTACCCACATTTTGCCAACCTTCGTTCTCAGTACGACTTAATGAGAGCGAGTCTGTTGTCGTTTCTCAACCAAATTTCCAGAATCAATATGCAATTTTGAAACCTCTAGATCACGGGCCACACACTATTGCCGTAGACCAGGAGACGAAAACAAAATAATGTGACGCTGTTAAAAATATAATTTGAAAAGAACTTCTACAGGATGTGTATTGTGTAGTCCTGGACTAGTGGTGTAGACTAAGGCTTTCAATTATAGAATTTTCTAATACAAAATAGTTTCTTTCCGCTAAAACTACTGTCTTTCTGTATGAACGCGACATAAGGTATCCTTGCATAACCTAACACGACTTGACGTTAAATATTCATTTCTTAATTTGCGCGTGGTAGGTTCATCGTATGGCCTACTTAACATACTCTTTGTATGCAATTTTTAAAAAAAAATTAAGGGAACTTTTTCATCTAATTCCACGAAAATCTTGTTGATGTTTCATCATCATATTCATCAGCGCATATGCATACTTCCCACTGCTGGGCATGGGCCTCCTCTACCATTGAGAGGGTTGTAGGCCTTAGTCCACCACACTAGCCTATTGTTGATGTTTCGGACACATAAAGTTTATTTATTTTGATTTAGCATAAAGACTCTCATTTTTTTTCTACTAAAATATTGTAATCAAATTTTATATACCTAATTGTAATCACTACAATGATGCAATATTTTTTGTGAAGAAAGTTAATGCTACAACGTTCATGAAAAACAATAAAAATATCGGCTATCTAAATTACATACATGTATTTTGAATAACTACGTATCGCCGAAATAGCTCAGTTGGGAGAGCGTTAGACTGAAGATCTAAAGGTCCCTGGTTCAATCCCGGGTTTCGGCATAACAAAATAATCTTTTTAATTCATTTCCTAAGGTAAAAGATTTTTCTAGAGATAAATTTGCAATTGTGGTGACATCTAACCAATACAAAATGCATTATCCATGTCTTATAGCAGCTATAAATATACGAAATTTGATCAGACTTTCCTAAGGTAAACCTAAATTGTTGATTTACAGATATCAAAGATGTCGCTGTCCTTCAGAAACTGTGTGCATAATAAAATCCAATTACGCATGTCATTTGAAATACATTTTATATTTCTTTCTTTAGAATTGATTTATTAACTAGCAAGGCGACTATTTAAGGCTTAGCATTCATTAAGGTCTATAACACGAGATTCTCACTAAGACTACTAGATGTCGCTATTTTAAATAGAAAAAGAAAGACGGAGAAAATGTTTGTTTTAACTATGTATATCTATTTTTAATGGTCATCTTCCTCATTCTCGCGTCGTTCTCCTCGTTGCTAAGGGTCGTAATCCCCTGCACCAACAGTAGTCGTCCTTCTTACTACACTGCGCCACCTGTTCCTGTCTTTAGCATCCTGGAGCGCAACAAAGAGTCCCGAATTAAATTTAATACGAAAAAGGTAAAAAATAAAATAGCTATGAAAACGAAATAAATAGTCGTAGATATCGCTAAAAAATGGTATTCAACTCTGCATTTACTGAATCTGACTCTGCATCGCATGCTTCGATCTAAAAAATAACCTATTTATGTTTAATACTTTACTTATCTCTATGCATATACATATGTCAGATGACGTGAAATTTTAAACATCTTTTATTCGAAAACACTACCTACAAACTTTGTTTATAAAACAATTATTATCAGCAAGACTTTATATTAAGTTATTCTGACTAAGTAAGTGCCGCCGAAATAGCTCAGTTGGGAGAGCGTTAGACTGAAGATCTAAAGGTCCCCGGTTCAATCCCGGGTTTCGGCATAAAGAACATTATATTGTTCTTAATTGTTTTTTTTATCAAATCTTGGTAGAGTTTTAGAAACCCTTTCAATGTTAGACGAGGCCTGTGTGATGCAATATCCAGTAGTGATACGTATGAGATGATGGTGATGAAGTGGTGACTTATGTTTATTTTATGTGACTTTGCAGATGGTACTCTGTTGAAAGAAAGGAAACATATTACTCATTGGTGTAATCAAAAGCAAGCTATTTAACTGATATATTTTTGTTACATAGAGACAATAGAAGAGACATGATATTAAGGGGGGAGTCTGCTTTATAAGGCCAAAAAAAGACGTTTTTTGAAAAAGTTCTCAAGGGCTGAAAAGAAAACCAATTCCAGCGAAATTCTCAGATCATTTTATTGCATATGTGAACAGTGAAACAAAAAATTTGGAGAGGAAAATATCCAAGCGTAGTTGACTTTTCATAGACATTAGTGCCAGACCTCGCAATTGCAGTCTCTGATCGGCGAGCAAGATAGAGGTCTTAATTTTTGTCGGAAACAAAAAACCGAAATGTTTTTACATTTTTAGATATTAAATCTTCTAGATGAACTAAGAAAATCTGGAAAATTTATGAAATTTTAACATTTTTACACGTTTGAAAAAAAAAGTTTCTTTTACAACGACGAAAAAATCATTTCAGCTTGGTAAAAAAGTTGTTCAGAATTGTTTTTTCGTGAATCTTTTTAGTTCAAATAGAAAAGAACACAAAACTGAGTCTAACAAGCCTTGGTTAGTTTCAATTGGTCGTTTGGTTTTCTTGCAATTACGCCCGCAAGTTTAGAAAACAATAACTCGAGAAAATGCGCTTTAAAGTTAACAATAGGAAAAAAGTTATTTTTTTATTATTTACAGCGATGGTAAGTTAATCAGCTATGCCTTGGCTATACAGTAACCCTTCAACTTCTTCAAAGAACTCATTTTGTTGTTGTTTCTCGAGTCTACAGGCTGTGCGAGCTTCGTTGCTGGAATTAGACGTACGCCGGTTTTCCTTCGCAATCCGTTCTGCGTCGATGTTTCTCGCAAAAATCCTACATTGCTGGCCCATTTTCAACACTGTACTATTCGTCACTCCACTACTTGACAAGCTATATTTGTACGGAATCAAAATATTATTTCGAACGACCGTTGAACCTTGTTTTCAAAGCATAGTTCGGAGCCGTTCGGCCGAGGTCCCGATTGTGCGCTCTATCTGCCCAAGTGCTCGTATACCCGGCCACGTATAATGCTGTTTTTTTTTGAAAATATTCAGAATTAGCCCTTATAACTTACATACATATTTTTGGATATATTAGGAATAGATTGTAGCAATAAATAAAAAAAAAAACAATTTTTTGAGGCACTTAACTCTCAACACCCAGCCACGTTTAGTGCTGTATTTTTGAAAATATCCCGAACGAGTCTCTATAACTCTACACACATATTCTTAGGGATATTGGGGATGGATTGAAGCACTAAAAAAAAATTGTTTTTTTTAAGCTGTCTAAAGCAGACTCCCCCCTTAAGCTAACCCCGGGGTGCAGTTGTGCACTTGTGAAACAAAAAGCTGCAGAGTCAATTCTGCAACAAAATCAAATATTTGTTTCAGGCTTGGGTGTTTAAGAGACCAGGTTTCTAATTCCCAAGACAAAAGACTTGTATCTTAGTGTGGGGTCATATTTACGTGACTTTTTTATTATTTTTTTATGGTAACGGCTAGACTTTGATCAAACAGCTAGTAATAGTGTGTTTCTGCCTTTTCCGTGTTGTATTATTCGTAATATTTCAACTAATGTGTCCGCAATAACAGGGCCATTTAGATAATCGATTACAAATTACTAATTGACGGCAATTTGCGGACAATTTCCCGTCGTTTAATCCAATTATTGAATTTCAGTTCTCTACAGAAGGACACTGAAATGTCGTGTTTAATGCCATGTAAGTATATTGATATGTTTGGTAGTTTGTTCATTTTGTTTTCTCTATGTTTAATTTTTAAAATATATTTGCTTCTATTAAATTATTACTGCGTCCCTATCCCACCAAACACCCACCACTGTAATTTGTGGATTCCAAGATTCCACACACCAAGTTTTGTGCCGAGCACTAAAGCTCTGCGAAACTAAGGGAACATGATTTGTCATGATTCCGAAATAAAATCAGAAATAATATAAGGAGACAGAATATATATATCAAGTAATCGCAAACCCAGTAATATAAGACAGTATTCAAAAGTCTTTCGGGATAACATCATTAACAACTCATCTGATGAACAAATTAAAATAATGTATAATTTTTCAATTCATAATTTTCTCCCAAAACAAATGCTAGCGAATCACTCAAACTTTATCTCAACGCAGGAATCGAATCCGTAGCTCTATGTTTTACAAGCTAGTAGGTAACAAAATGCAATACAGAGACTGTCTGACGTCATGAATTCCAAAGTGAATTGGCTTTTGAAACTCAAATAATTATGAAAAATTTTGGCAAACAAAAATATTGGACCAGACAAACCCAAGTTTTTTGTACCACCGATGATAAATACAGTAATCATGTTTGCCATTAGATAATCATTGGTGTAAACATGCTTAATAGCAATAATTCGCTTCCCACTAATTCAGAGGTTTACAACTTTTTTTAAATGCTAAAGGTGTGAAGGATAAACCAACTGGGTCTAGAGAAACACTATCAGTTAACAGTTTATCATTATCATCAGCCCATATAATATAACTAAATTTAAGGCATTAGTTCACCACACTTGCCTAGATGGTTGGTTGGTTGGCGGGAATAAAACGTGTACATATAAAAAAATTATAAAAGTTTTCTTCGTACACAATCCCAAAAATGAGAGGTGTATGCCAGGATTTGAATTCGCGAACGCCGAGAGTCTCGACTGCGCGTCTAAGCCTCGACGCAATCTCTACTTGCGTGAGTTATAAATCTCTTATATTCAATTGAAACGATTACAGTGCCATTTTAAAATGTCAAAGTAAAATAAATGACTGTTCCAGATACATATTTCAATGTATTTTGAAAAAGGTCACGTAATTTTAAATTTAAAAAAAGTAATTAGTATACACCACGTGACCACTGGTGTTCAGTTATACACGTTTTTAAATTCTAATGTACGCTGTCGCCGACGCGTATAATACATACAGATGATCTCCGAGGGAAATCAATTGAAAATTATAAAGAGGCCATGTTTAAAACAAGATGTGTTTGTCTTGGATCTTCACTGTTGTTTCAGGTTGATTTAATCGTTAAAAGTATTTCTTTTATTTATGCAGAATCCAAACTCCAGGCAGACACCTCTAACTTTTCGAAGTAAATGTAATCACAATGCATTATCACTTGCTTTAACGGTGGAAGAAAACATCGTGATGTAACCTGCATACCTAAAAAGTTCTTAGGAATTTCTTAGGTGTGTAGTCCGCCAAATCTCTCTAGGCCAGCGTGGTGGACTATGGCCTAAATCCTCTCAATGGTAGGAGAGACCCGTGCTCAGCAGTGGGACGTAGATGGGCTGATGTTGATGATCTAGAAAATTATAATTTCCAATTCCAATATAAATGTTGGCAACATCTGCAATAGTTACCAGCCTATATAAATTGCCTCCTATAATCACAGTTGTAGAGAACATTGTCACATCAAAATGTCGAAAAGGTCGTGGTTTGCGGTCGCGGTGATATGTTCGTGTGTCATCGCCAATGCTGAGGACGCCAAAACCAAAATGGCGAATGTGACGCAAAACATCAAGGACCGAATGAACGATGTTGACGTTGAAGAGATCATGAACCAGTGCAACGAAACCTTCAGGATTGAGATGTGTAGGTCTTTGTTATAACTATAATATGTCGATAGATTTTATGGAAATATTTTTCACCAATTTTTAGCGGTGCATTGCCCTAAGATTGGCTGTTATAAAATGCCTAAGGAATTAATTCGCCTTAATAGTAATTGTAAATAAATCAAATAAATGGAAACGGAATAAATTAATAACAACTTATTAAATCAACGGATGGATGAGGGCTGCTCAAGACCGGAATGGTTGGCGCTTTCTTGGGGAGGTCTTCGTTCAGCAGTGGACGGCGGTAGACTGATTGATTGATTGATTGATTGATAATAGTAATTGTATTTCAGTCATAATATTATAAAAAAAATAAATTTATAAAAAAAAATATTGTTAACCAATATAAAAGAGTAACTCCAAGTTCATTAAAGTTTTCTGAATTCACTGATATAAATTAAAAATGGATATGTTCGAAGAGACCTAGATATTTTTCATGAAAAGCTATGTATTACGCAGATTGTTTTTCGGTGAATAAACACACAGTTTTATTGTTTACAGCTTACTTAGAGGCTCTAAATGAAAGTGGAAGCTTCCCTGACGAAACTGATAAGACTCCCAAGGTATATTATAATAATAATTAACAGTTTATTGGTACTGCAGTATGATGGATGTGCTTTACTTAATGTTACGACCGTAATAGTTTTTAGAGCTTCTGTTATAAACAAGTGAACTGTAGTGTTTAATCATTACTGAAGACGAAATAATTAACTTTTAATCGAAATCGTAAAGAAACTTGCACACCCTAAAAGTCCTAGGAATTTCATACAAGTATGGCCCGTAAAATGCGCTTAAGGCCAACGTGTCGGATTTAGGCCTAAACCCTCACGGCTGGCCCGTGCCCAGCAGTGAGGCGTATGTACGCTGATGATGATGTTCAGTATTTAGTTTACATCTGATATTTTTAAAAATTTCCTAGCCACACATATACGCAATCTTAAACGAATATTTTTCTACCATCTCCTCAGTGCTACCTCCGATGCGTGCTCGAGAACGTGTCAATCATGTCGATAGACGGAGAGTTCGATCCTGAGCTCACAGCCTTGTTGTTCGCGGGAGAACGGGCCGGCAAAGTGATGGAGGGGCTGCAAGACATGGCCACCACTTGCGCTAATAGGAGTAAGTCTTTCATCATCTCCTTGGTCCTAATTTCAATTGGCTTCCGCGCGGTATGTTTTATACTTCTACACATCTCTATCAGCCGTCATGTCATTCACTTCTTTTTCGTAGAAGTAAGTGATTAACGGTGTTATATGCGACGGTGCATGAATCAGTGATGGCTTCGAGGTTGAGGCGCGCGGTCGAGAATCTCGGCGGTCGGGGTTCCAAACCCCAGGCAAACATCTCTGCTTTTTTGGCGTTATGTGTGTATTCAAAATGCAATATCCCTTGCTTTCACGGTAAAGGAATATCCTGATGAAAGCTGCACACCTAAAACTACACACACCTTAAGGATTTCTTAGGTGTGTATTCCCCTAACCAGCTTTAGGCCCGCATGGTGGGTAAAGGCCTTATGCCCTCTCAATGGTAGAAGAGGCCCGTACCCAGTACATTTGTTGCTACCGTTAAAAATTCCCTAACGATAAAATATATTTGTACATAGCTTGATCTATATATCGTAAAACCTTCCAATTATCATAATACCAATGTATTTCTATATTATATTTCTTTGTTTTGTTGCAGAAGAGACATGCAAATGCGAGAGATCATACAATTACTTAAAGTGCCTCATGACGATGGAAATTGAAAAATACGAGAACAAGAATTAAGTAGACTAAATATCTATCTGATACTAGCTGCGATTTAATGGACAAATGTTTTATTATTAATTATAGACATGAATTTGAATGTTTGTCTTATTTCCAAATTTTTCGTCTTAAATAAGTTTTAAACAATATTACATACACAGGGTGTATTTAGACCGTGACCGAAAACTGAAGCAGGTAATAGCGATAGTGGTTACAAACCCCCTGGAATTAAAGAAAACCCCGACAAAAAATAAAAATTTTGAGGTTTTCCGTACAAACCACATACTTTTAACACCGATGATTGTATGGAAAACCTCAAAATTTTTATTTTTTGTCGGGGTTTTCTTTAATGCCAGGGGGTTTGTAACCACTATCGCTATTACCTGCTTCAGTTTTCGGTCACGGTCTAAATACACCCTGTATAGACGCAAATTTGGTTATATTTTGCAATTGGCACTCTTAAATACTTAAATGAATTAATAATATAAAATGAAATTACAAATAAAGTTTCATAACAAATTTTATTTATAAATTACATAATTTAAAAGACTAGTTTTATTAAGCCTAACAGATCTTGTCATAAATATTTAAAAATAAAATTTTCATTCGGCCACGTCGATTGATTTAGGAGTTCCGAACAGATTCTGGAAAATTCCACCAAACCATCCTGTCTGAGGTTCTCTGGAAATAAATGCATAAGTTTAACAAAAGTACAACAATAATTGGAGACTAATTTGTAACATTAATTAATACAAAATAAAAAAAGGATAAAACAGGATTTACAGTAGGTAGACATAATGGCATAAAGAGCATGCACAGATTATAAATCTCAAAATTTACCGATACAAATTCAAATTACTAACAATAATTACTTAATTTTTCTATAATTTTCGACAGCTTATTCACACATTTACTTTATTTATTCTGCAATGGATGTATAGTAAAATGTAAAAACTCTTACTCTTTTTTACAATTGTACATGTTGTTAATTTTCTTTACGTCGCCTCTGCTGAGCCCTTCTCTTTGGCCGAGCTTCACTCCGCTAACCTGTGTAAAAAAATCATTATAATATCTTAGAAAAATTAAACTTGAACAGGCAATCATATTAAAATCCATTAACAATTTAACATACTGACAAAACTATCCATTACCTAGAGAAAGATATCAAATAAATAGAATAGTTTAGTATTAATCGTTAATAAGAAAAAATTACAGCTTATAAATACTTACTTTGGGTTCAATAGTCTTCTGCGAGTTTTTAGAGAAAGCGTATTCTGAGTAATGCATAACACTGTTGTAGTCGTACGGGACGCCATAGCCGTGGGAAGTCTTCGCGTCGGCTTTCCTGAAGTTAGCCTCCGAGCCTTAGACATAAACGATTTTTTTTATATACCTGGAATAACTTTTAATGACACTTTGTAGTAGTTGCAGTATAAATGAAATAGAGACAAATATATCCTAATATTCTTCATCGTCGTCATCATCATTCGTCTCCAAAAGTACGGGAGTGGTTAGACAATATGATAAAGATGTTGTATCACCTTATATGTGTATGATTAATTCATTTTATTATTTTTTTCTCTAATACGGCTTAATGATATATGCTTTGTACTGCAGAAAGAATAATTAATTTGAATACAAGTTACACTCCCAACAGTCCTATTTTTGGGTGTGTAGACTGCCAACCCGCACGAAGCTAGGGTAGTAGACTACTGCCTTAACCCTCTCAGTTGTAGAGGAGACCCAGCTGTGGGATGTTTAAGGGCTGATAATTATAATAGTAATGAATAGAAGTCAATCTCACCTGGTTTGATATTCTGGTAACGAACGTATACGAAGTCGTCCCGTTCAGGACGACTCTGCTCATGCATGAATCCTATAGCGTGAAGCAGTTCGTGGAGAACCGTTCCCTTCTTCGTCAGACATCCTGGGGATTGGAGGTTCACTTCTTGACGCCCACCTAGATGAAAAAATGTAGAAAGTCTTTAAATCTAAACACCTTTTTCTTACATTTATACAATTGTTTTTAACGGTGAAGGAAACATCGTGATGTTGTCTACGCACCTAAAACTTCATAGGAATTTCTTAGGAGTGTAGTCTGCTAACCCGCACTAGGCCAGCGTAATGGACTAAGAGCTTAACCCTCTCAATGGCTGATGCTGATACAATAGTGCCAATATTCGCATAGAGGTTGCAAAAGGTGTATATTTACGCCCACATATCAAGTGTTTTAAGCCCCAAATACACTTTACTGTTAGTCCAGAGGTGTCTTTTATTTTGTAAAATTCATTCATTCCTTTTTATTTTCCGAACAAAACATAATTTCCGAAAGAAAAAATATCCATGAGTATTCAATGTATTGGTACCAGATAACCATGAAACGTAAAGAAGGCTTACCAATGCGACCAACGCTTGACCAACATCCAGTGTTCCTGCTTTGTATGGTGATGTAGTCTTCTTGTCCATTGTAAGGCACGAAACGGAGGCATGTCAGTCGATGGTAGTCTGCTATAGCCTTCATTATCATGTCTCGCTGTTCTTGATCTATTAATATAAATTATATCAAAAATCCACCGTCAAGATTCGTAATGTCTTTGATACTTTGAAGGTATATGCTAGAGTTATGCCGTAAATAACATAAATAAATGTAATGGCAAATAACCAACTTATTTATTTATATTTGAAATACGAATTCCTTTAATTCTAATTAAGTTTAGACTGTGGTCAAATATGACAACAATATTATGCAGTTTTCAAACATTATTCGAAAAAATAATTACATGTTTTTTCAGTAGTAAAGTAACTTCGATTTAGATTTAGTAGAGTCTCTTACGAGTTCCATACTCTTAAATATTAGTTTATAAGCCTACGTACCTTAATTTACTTAGGAATTTATTGAATTTTTTACTTACTGAAACCGCTGTCAATGACGTAAGGTATGTGGCCATTAGGCCACTTCGATGATTCTTCCTTTACTCCGTTCCTCGTCATTTGCAACGGCATCAAGATGTCACCTTCAGCATACTCGCCCAATTCTTCAGGGTTCACCAACGAAGACTCCGACCATGTGGTCAAAGCTTGTCCTGTTTTGAACAAAAAATTACCATTTTTGAGATTTATCGACCGGATCCACGCACCATACATGGTTTGAGGTGCCACAGCTTCTTAGTCTCTACCATTTTAGTTAAAAATATGCAAAGTTTTATCTTTGCCGTATCATAAAACTATGAAAGCATTTGGGAACCCACATGTCCAATGTCCATCCAGCCCTAACTGTATCAGTAGCATGAAGATTATACAAACAACTTCACCAAGACGGAAAGAGTAGGCCAAGTGACGAAAGCAGGTTTTATAGCTCTCATTTATTTTTACGTAAGATGTTACTTATTAATTTACCTATTAATCGAATAAACATAAAAATACGCACTTTAAATTTAAATAGTCAAGACACAAGCAAGATTAGAGATATTATAGTCTGTAGTTATTTAGTAAATGTCACATAAATAGTAATTGATGTTAAATATGTATCGAGACACCAAAAAAATGAATAATTAATGAGATAGAAACGACTAACATTCTTTTATGTTAGCGATGTTGTAGATAGAAGGGTTTGTCAATGTTTATCCCGCCATTATCGAACATTGACAGCTGTCAAGATGTTATCGAAAAACACGACAGTTAGCACTTCTTGAGCTAATTACTTCGTTTTGTATAACATCTGTATAGATACTGGGTGCCTAATAAGCCGTTGTTACTGTTTTAATTAGTATAAACAAGTCTTTACTTATGAGTATAGTCATATTTTCTTTTTTATTTCTTATTCTGTTCTATTTCTGTGTTTTAAAAATATACCTACAAAAAGTTATACGAAACTCTATTTACATTTATTATTTGAAAGGTAAGCTAATTATGTCGTCCACTTTTTTAGTAAGGATTAAAACAATTTTTTCATTAAAACAAATATTTCAAGTTCTTCCATTCCATTACCTAAACGCTGCTAAACGCTGTCTTTCTAAAGCACGTAAGTAGCCTCTTTTACTTGTAAAAATATATTATAGCAACTAAGCTGAAAAGCTGTGATTGTACGTAAATTAAAGTAATCTTTATTTTTATTTTAATCTATTGGACTATCCGAGTCCAAAAGCCGATCTGACACATAATAATAATATTATTTTAATATGGACCACATTAAAACGGGTGTATAGGGTGTGCCTTTCCCACATTAAAAAAAATAGAAAAATCGTAAATTAGCGAAAAAAAAAGGCAGAGACCAAAAAGGTATTCTTCTTGCATTAAAAAGCACTATAAAATATCCTTACCGCTTTCATTGTTCGGTGTCCCGTACGCCTGCGGTCCCAAGTTAGACAGATCAATTTTATCACTATCTTCTCCGACATACTCGTCTATGTTATTGTAATCTACTCCAATTGTATCGATGTCATCTACCGGCAAAGATCTATGTCCAGCCACGAGGAACAATAGAAAGAAATACATGGTTCTCATATTAACCAGAGTACTAGGCGATCAGAAAACACTTAGAGGTGTGTGATATGAATTCGCGATGTGCGAGTATTTATAACAGTCTGCGAGGGCGTGTCGTAGGGTAAACATACTAATATCGACAAGGTTCGTTACTCCTACTTCCTGATAAAGGATGCGGCGAAAAAGTATAAACTAATCGATAAGAACAGCCTTGGCGGTCGCGACTGTTTCCTTTATTGTTTTGGCATTCGGCAGAAATTGCGTTATGATGCGCTCTGTGTGATTTGACAATGACCGTGAATAACGCACTGATAGCGCTTGCGTAGAGTTGAAGGTAAATATTTTGATACGGGAAATCTCAACTAATGTTATTGTTGCGAAAGTTAGTTTGTGTGTTGTACTTTTTTTTTTAACTAGTTTTGATAACTTTAAATACTGGGAATGTAATAGAATGGGAATATTTTTCTAAAAAAATAATACGAAAAATGAAATATTGGAATTGAAAATATTTTAGCTTCTAATTTTAAAGGAATTTTAAAAATCCTCACCATATTATTTATGGGACTAAATGATTACACCGGTTTGTATAGTTTAATGGGATAGCACCACGTTGTAGTCAGATGGACCGAGGCACGAGTACGAGCTTGTTCTAACTATCTAATATTCAAACCTTTATCTCTTAATTGTACTCCTCAGCATATGCATTTGTACAAACACTATTTTCGAACAGTTTTTTCCATTTCACATTTTACATGTTTACTTTTATTTCGTGTCTTCCAGTTTATTTCCTGAGGATTTTTATATGTTTCAGTCCTGGGAATTGATCCTAGATCTCTTGATTGCAAGTGGCAAGTGCACACTTTTACCGCGACACTAATTAGAGTCATATTTTTTATAGTAGATCGACTATGTGACATTTGCTGATAAGTGCAGCACAGCAAAAAAAAATATTACACAATGCAAATATGATGCTTGTCACTAACATACGCAACTACACGGAATAAGAACTAATTCTATTATATATTTAAACTGTATATTATTTATAAATTGCATACACTATTCCGTAAAAATAAACATTTATTCTCCTTTCTAACTACAACCACAATCACACAAAAAATAACTATCGAACACCAAGTAATTTAATCAACATAATTACATAAACAGTAATTGCACGTTACATTTTGCCACAAGGTAGATGCTATCTCATACCGGAAGGATATCTGATAAAACAACAACCTCGACAAAACCTTCCCAATGAATTCGTCATAACATTTGTTCTTGTCATATTCCACGAAAAGTTAATCCAGCACAAATATACAAATAATAGGTCACCGATAAATTATAGGTAATTTTTTAAATATTTATTTTATTCAAAACTTTAACCACATGACCCTATTGAAGATGCAAGGTTGACACCCACGGAACGTCGAGGGTAATAACTTATTACTAATATGTTTAAACTATAAGGAAAACAATATGACAATATTTACATTAATTTGAATAAATTTTATTGTTGATATGGATTAAGGTAGCTTTTAGACTGCTAGATCCAACTTAGCACAAATATGCCTAACCTCATGCATGTATTCTTAGAAGGGGTAGCTAGATGTACATTTTTACACATAATTTTGCCAGATATATAATATATTTGCCAGAGCTATAAGTTCCAAGTAGCAGAGGACGACCCAAGTGCCGTTTTACGGTGCATTTCCCAATTTCGTGCTACAACTGAGAATCGAAGATTTTTGCTGACCGATGAATCAAACTGGAGTCGTCTTAATCGTATGACACATTATTATGCCGCGAGATTACAAAGCAATCTAACTCACTCTTAAAGATAAAAGTAGCCGAATGAAGAGCCTAGCCAGGACTTAAAGTGACGAATGAATATCGAAGATTGGAACTGAATTTTTTAGGACAACACCCAGGCGCCAAGGCGAAGCTTCCAAACTATTCACTTGCCACTTCATAATTTCGAGAAAATGTTTGTTTTTCATTAGCAACTGTCAGTCTCAGCCAGAGCCTGAGTAATTGCCCGAAAAATAGCAATATGCATAACCCGTTCATCCAACTTTTATACAGAATACCTCGTTCGTCGAAATGTTAATATTGTGGAAGAAGAGCGTGATGGACTTCTAGCAGATATCCTTGATAAGAGATATCTTTGAGCCAAATATATGTTAAATGTGGGCCATACAAACATACATAACTATACAAATGTATGAAAATGGTAACGAAATTGTAATATAAACTTGACATTGAAAATAGTAATGTGATGCAATATTAGTAAAATAATGCATTGAACTCAGTAATAAAGATTGGTGACCTGTCTATACGGGACCCCTATGGTTTTATATTATCAGGTTGACAGACGACTAGTCTGTTATAGAAAAACATTAAAATAGCAATTTATAAGGTAAATGAACTGATGTCTGGTAATTAAGAACAAGACTTTAAGAATTTTTTTTGCATAATTTTGTTTTTAATTTGAAATTAACGACAAGCAAGGTAAACCAGCGCCCTCTAGGGGATAACTTCGTGAAAGCTTTAAGAGATTGGGTTATGATAGAAATAGCATGATTTATGACAATACAGTAAGTCTGGGTCTTCCTTAGAGATGTAGAGATCCGAGGTCTTTTAAGAAATTTTGAGATTTGCAGGGACAGCGTAACAGTTCGAAAGTTAAAAAAAAAAACAGTTCAAATGGAAGAAAAAAAAATAAAAATGTATAGAACTTTCCTTATATTATTAGTACGCAAAAGACTGGAGAGTCCGACATACCCTTTCTGGCTTCCCTCGAGGATAAAAACAGCATTGACTTTAGTACAAAAAAATCTTTGTAATTAGTATTTAAAATATAAATGATCTAGCGTCATAATTATGATTTTTAGATAAAACTCTGAAATCTTCCATATTATGGATGTCTGCGTATTTTCTGACTGTATAATGACTCAACTGAAAATTCCCCTACACAGATAGCATTGGACACACCTCGAAATTTCCAGAATTACGACTATTCATTGTTATCGTTTAGGTCAATTGCGAAGGATGACATGACTTAACCTGATAACCTTACAATTATTGCAAGAATTTTGTTTTCGAGGCCTATCAACCCGCAATAAAATTTAAAGCAGGTCTGAGGGCTACTTTACCAACCAAAAAAGTCATCCGAGCCCAAAGCTGCTAGGGTTTATAGTGTTAGGAAATGAAGGCGTCTTTAAAGGAGTTTTTGTTTATTGTCTTGCAGAAATAAGATCAACGGGATACACATAAAAAATCAAACACAATAATTTTATATAATTTCTTGTGTATTTCTAACATATCAGAATTTTATATACTACTTCATTTTTTTTTATTTACATGAGCATTTTCGCTTCACAATATTATTACAATTAAAATAAATTTCTCTCTTTATTATATTATTTTTTACATTTTCTTTTATTTCACCTATTCATTAGGCAAAGTGACAAAATTTTTTTCGTTTATCAGAAAAGCTTAAATACTGTATATTTTGTAATTTTGTTGAGGAGCGGGCCCTGGGTTGAGAAGTTTGGTAGCCAAGGGAAGTTAAAAAGTGACATAACATTACCGACACGTCACAGCCAATCATACTTACAATATATATTCAATAAATAAATAAACTAGCGCACGATGACACCACCCTATTTGTTATTGTCACTTTCTAAAGTTACGAACAGCCCTTAACGACAAACAAATAAATTCATCGCAATTCGACACAACTGACTTTTTGGAAAGAAAAAAAGGATTAATTGACGTTGGATCTAGATGTACTTCGTATTAAAAATATCAGCATTGGAAGAAGGCATTAGAGGTGGACCAATCGACCACCATTAGGCGAGAAATATAGAAGAAAAACATATATAGTCAATAATGTCGAAATACGACCAATTCCATATCACACACAAAAAAGTAAATAAATGACAAAAGAACACTTTTATATATAGCAGTGTAAAATTTGTATTACTTATTGCACTATTGATAACCACCCTATCCACAAGATATAACCCTTAAATTTAAAGCTCGTTTTTTGATAATATTAACTGCAACCGTTCTTTACATTGGTTCTGTAAGCGGGCCACACAAACTTGTCGGATAAAATATTATAAATAGCTATTGTCGCGTAAATTATAACGATTCAACGCTTAAATGGAAAATCTTTTAGACAAAGATCGTGTTTATGAAATTTCAAAACCTGACTTGAATAGGCCGATGTGATTTTTACGTACAACTGTCATCCATAGACAAAATAGAGTTGATTGCATTAAACACGATCGTTAGTCACGACGTAAATGTTGGCACAATGTGGCGATACAAAAGAGAACACAACAGATTCTCTAAAAGGCTTCAAAATCTCATAAATAGCTATAAGAACGCCTATAAATGTATGAGGTCAGAGAGCAATACCATCTCGAAGGTCTTTAGCAAACATTCATAGTTATTGTCTTAATAAAGCTACTAACAACTGGGTGTCAAATACGAAGCATCAAAGACGTTAAGAAAGCATTATAAATAGTTTTTAAATTACTTTCAAAAGGCGTAAGGTTTAAGATAAATATTAGAAGATTTTTTTAATAGCCATTCGAAAATGAAATGTCAGAGTTCGAAGACGGAAAAGAAATTAAATATTTGATTAAATTAAATTACAATAAAGATTTCTGATTCGTAATTGACACCCTAGTATATACCTTGAATATATCATCGCAAATTAAAAAAAAAAAAACGCTTTTTACGCCACTTTTAACGTTTATTAAAATCTCAAGTGGAGTGTTGTTAAAATGAATTACTCTCGATCAAGTAAAAACTTTGCTGCGACTACCAAAATTGTCCTACCTAATATCGGTACTTAGATTCATATATTCAACATACCCAAAGTATCTGAATTTAATATTTCTAGCACTGGTCTTTCAAATTATTCCCAGCTAAAATTAGCCGCAACCAGCGCTGAATTTGTACTCTTCAATTGTCTGTAAAGGAACTTAACTACAGTTCATAAATGTAATAGGCATCTATAAGATTTATGTAATAACACACTATATTCTCGCGATTATGCTCTCTGCGCCCCACTTATGTCCAGACTACGAGTAACAATAACCACTTCATATTTCTAGCAGCAAAACATTAAAAAAGTAGGTTTAAAATCCGCAAAACTCTGAAAAAAATCTTCCAGAACGGTCGTGATCGCGTGAAATTTTATAGTTAAAATAGATTTTTTTAAAAGTGGATATGAAACTTTTTGGTCTGGACTCTTTAAAGCGAAGTAATAAGTATTGTACAACGATTTACTTTACATTACAGCTATAATGAGCGAATTTACAATTTTTAACAATGTTTCCATCTTAATACACATAAAAACGAGGCACATAGTGAGGACGGCCGCGCGGCCCGTGCCGGCACCGAGACCTGTCGACTAGTCACACTTCATTGGGGCTTGTGCGGAAAATAATCATAAAAAACTTACATTATTTATCCCTTATTGGTTGGGCTTAATTTTAAGACTTAATTATACCCTTAAGAATTATTCTTTAAATATTTATAAACATGAAATTATTGATTTGATCCGACATTGATCATTTTTGTATTAAAAAAGAAACTATGGAAATATAGAATGCTATATCTAGGTATTATTAGTTAACTTTACAGCTCTAATTCAGACAGCATTGGGAATATTTAATATACATCTCATAGCATGAAGGATTTTAGCAGCAACAGCCAAAACATAAAACATTAAGGTAAAATAAAGCCTTATTGAAATAAGAGTGTATTGTCCTAGTCGACGTTCACACGTTTCTGGTCTCCTGGTGCATGATGCCTATCACAATGGATGTCCATACGTATTGCAGTATAGCGACACGAATAAGCCACATGTTTTATTACATCTAATCTTGATTGACATTAACACAACTGTTAGAAATTGACAACACATAAAGACGTCTTTGTACAGAGTTTCCGTATCTACCAGTACCTAACTGCACACATCACAGATAATATAGAAAAAATAAACTTTATCTTGTCAGTTACTATACATAACAAGTACACTTTAGCCTAATACTACATTTTTTCACAGTAAATGGGAAAAAATTTGATTGTATAATCGTTACAAATAGGTTACGAGGGTTTCCATCAGTCCACTTCCCGCCATTTTCATTTGTTGTTTGACAGCTGTCACTGAGGCTAATGCGAAAATCACTTTTATAGAAATGCAATCATAATACAATGACGCTTAAATAAATTTACAATTGTTTTTAATGTTTTCAGGATTTACTTCTGTGAATTAAAAACTTCCTTACCATAAAGGCAGTGTAAAAATGAAAACCCTCGTAGTCGTGTCTTACAAAAGATCTCCTAAGACGGTAAAAGTCGACTTAACTAGCTATATCTGGATGCAACTTTCGTACTGAATCTTTTGTAAGGCACGAGCGTTTAATCTGTCAATACTCTAAAATGGTATACATAATTTTGACAGCTTAACAACCTTAGCACGGACGCCTGTATTGGAAACACTTGCCAAGCCACATGACATAAATCGAACTCTTTCACATCACCACCAAAGGAATCCGCTCCATTTGCTCCCAATATTCATCGGTAGTAAATAAATAAAAATTAAATAATTTTCATATTTATTGTATTCAATCACAATGCGGAATAACGTTAGACTGTAGAAAAATATAACGCGCAGCACGCACACCGTTCGGCCAGTCCGACCGCTAACGTCCATTTGTCACTTTGCTATCACCGTCTTTGAAAGTAAACGTCCACTAAATATAGATATTGCATAAATACATTTTTATACAAACGCGCCGTCTTAACATAAGAAGCGCGGGCCGCGGCCGGGTCGCGTCGGCGGCCGTCCCCCGCAACCTCCCGACGGCCACACACCGTCCCGAGGACTCTTCCTTCCCTACGTATAATCGAATTATTGCTCGATAACATTTGGCAGTGTTTTACAAGACGCCGACACACGATCACGGTGGATTCATCTGCGTCGGCATCAGTCGTAACTCGCGATAGTTTTTGGTCCGAAGAGCGTCCAGACGGGAGGCGCGTAGGGGCGGGCGCGGGTGTGGCGCGGGGGGCGGCTCCGGCGGCGCGCGCGGCCCGGCGCGGGCCCTCACGAGGGCGGCGGCGTGCCGTGCGCGCCCGACACCACCACCACCGGCTTCACGATCGTGGTGGCGCTCAGGTACTGCGCGCTCACCGTCAGCGGCGCCACGCTGCCCTTCACCATTTGCGTTTCAACCATCTGGATACACAAATACGTGTATGTTTATGATAAATTTACTACTATTCAAAACAATAAATACTAGGACAACACAATATAACAGGAGTCAAAAAATCAAAAGTACAATTATTTTCAAAAAAGGCATATTATGTAATTAATTACCTTATGTGTAAGTGTGTGCGTCTGTAACAGATGAGCGGCAGGCTGCGACACCACCAGAGGCGTCAGCCCGCTCACCACAACACTGCCGCTCTCTGCAATGTTACAAACAAAACCTTTATTAACTACGTAACTATTTGTTTTAACAGGATAATAAAATAGCAGTGTTCGAAATTAAATGCAGTAGTTTGTTATACCTCATTCACGATAAGTTGATTCTTTTGGCAGATGTCAATTTTTCTGAGACATGACTTTGAAATTTAAAAATGTATTATTTTATTATTTTAATGATTTGATAAATATAAAAAAATACATACAACACAAAAGTCCCTAAAGACATAAGCGTTATCCGAAAATTTTGAGACTTTAGTGCTTCAAAGAAAAATTAAAATAGGAATACTGAAACTAATTGACGTTTGTATAATGTTACATCGGTCGGACGGAAAGGGATGTAACATCGTTCATATCGATATCCACGTCGATAATTTTACTGAACACTATGATGATCATGTCTGTGCTCCAGTTTCTTAATAAAAACTGTTTTAAAGATAAAACTATTTAATTTTTCAACCTTAATTTTTACATACTGCGTTATTTTTGGACCTCCCGTCAACTTAAAATAGGTTGTTTAGACCATGAAACTAAACAACTTTTCCAAAGAAACATGGGTCGAAACGTGATAAATAATTCGACCCTCCCATAGAAAACTACTCACGTGGTCGATTTCGTGTAGAAGGTCTGAATTTTTTTTTCACTTTTCGACCCGTGTTTCTTTGGGGAAGTTGTTTACTTTCGTGGTCTAAAACACCTATTTAAATTTGGCGGGAGGTCTAAAAATAACCCTGTTATATTAAATAGGTACTTATTATGACCCACCATCGCTTATCTAAATAATGTTTTACATGTCGGAAGTAATAAAGAATTTCACACATAATGTAGTATTTTAAAACGCAATATTTTTGAACTACTCGATATTTTCTGTTTCCCATCATTAGTCGATATGCCAAACGAATCAACTTATCGTGAATGAGATATAGTACTTCTCGACAAAAAAAAATGTTGCGTACATAATTAATATTAATTACATGCTCTAATTAAGACTTTATTTATAAAGCATCGAGACTAAACCAATAAGTGAAAGTACCTACAAAAGATATGACGGCGGAGTAGAAGAGTTAGAGGCAACTCCTCTAAACTACAAAAGATTGAGCTCAACATAAGACACTCAACATAGAGACTGATTAAAATTTAAAGGTTAAAATATTAATAATAATTTGCTTATTACCTGTAGAAACGGGTGTCGGCGAGACAATTCCGTTTTCTTTAGGTATCCTATTATTTTCGCCAGTGGTGACGCCTGGAAAAAACAACAAAATATATTACTTTTGACTTTTCATGATTTGTAAACCTGTGCGCGGAAAGCTATATGCTGATAATGTTTTTTTTTTACCGTAAAGAACAATTTTGTCGTAGTAATAATTAGTAACTATCCTTGAATACCGTATTTATTTATATGCTTCAATTTACATACAACATGCAATTCAACATAATAGAGACCAGGGCGACATAACTGACCGTTAGTATGCACGTGCGGCGCTTGCAGCACGCGCAGGCCGGCGCTGGTCGACAGCAACTGCAGCGCCGCCGGACTCACCACTAACCCGCCGCTACCCACCATCTGCACACATTCAATTATGTCAAATTGTCTATCATAGACAAATACTGAAAATTCGTCAATTTTTCGACTTTAATATTTTAGAAAGCAACTAATATGAATAAATTTTATGTTACTTTAAAATTATAATCGTCAATACAGGCAGTATTTTTTAATATAAATCAATTTTTACCTGCGATAGGGGTAAATGAATTTGAGCTGGGTGCACTAGTGTGGTGCTCAAGGTATTTGTGACGCCATTTTCCACTGGCTGCCCGTTCTGCAATGACGCAAACATAATAATAAAGTCTAAGAATCAAATAATTATAGGCATTATAACCTTGCCTTAACTCAATAAAGCAGTATACGATTCAATTTTTTGGTTTCGAAATAATTAGATACGAACTAAGTAACATAAAGCCTACCTGATGCGTCGTCGGCTCAGGAGCCAGCGTGGTTAGAGTCAACGTGTTGTGTCTTGCACCGTACGACGTTCGTACCACCTACGCATAAAAAATAGAATTAATATGTATACAATTAAATTAATCAGTAAACAATTCCAAAATAACCTTCAATAAATTTAATAGGAAAAATTCTATGAATTCGTAGCAGAAAAGTCAGCTGTCAAACTGTTTTAATACACAAATACTAGATGGCGCTACAAACAAGTCACGTTGGTTTGTTTTATTTACGCATCATCCTAATCCAAGATTAGGTCAGCTCTAATTTCTAACGCGCTACCAGGCAAGCATACCTGCGAGGTGGTCGGCGTTATTTGTATGGGCAGCGTGGGCATCGGACGCAGCTTTGTACTCAAGTTAAGAGTACGCGGCGGCGAAGCCTCCATCTGAGCGGTGGATCGTGGTGGCGAACTGGTAATCTAAAATTGAAAATAATATTTTAAAATGGAGTTTTAAAAAAATTATAATAATAAATAGCGGTTAGTAATTACTTACACTAATAGGAATTCCTAAAACTTGCCCGTTGATAGGCTCTTCTCTATCTTTTTTATCACAGGTAGGATCTGAAAAATGTTTAATAATAAAAATAAAAAACACGAAACATTTTTGCTTATTTTTCAAGCAAACATTAATTAATCTTAAATTTTTTGCAATTTTAATGGCAAAAGCCCTGAAAAAATATTTTTAAAATAAGGGACAAGATGATTTTAAATAAAATGCAATACATATTTTCATTAAAATGACAACGTTAAAAAAAAACAAGCGAACATCGAATGCCGAATGTTAAATAATTTTGATCGGCGGTACCAGGAGCGCATAGCGTATGAGGAGGTCAACGCACCGATACTCCGCGGACGGACCGTGGCGCGCACCGACACCTCTCTCTTGAGCGCCGCCAGCCTCTGCTGCGCCGCAATCTTCTCGCGAGCGAGCCTTTCTATTTCGTGCTCACATTCACGCTCCTTGCGTCGAAGCACCTGCAGACAATGTACCAGGCGGTCATAAACGACGCAGAAGTTCAACACAAAGTTGAAATGAAGTTCGTTTAACCGTTCGTCTCAAAGTACTTTTAAACAAAATGCAGAGCGCCCATTGTGTAAACTTTGAACAATTGAAGAAACTTATCAATCGAAGCATGATTACACAAAAGTAAACTGAATTTCGAAATTTTACTGAAAAGAAAGTTTTGAATAAAATCAAACGGGTCTGCCCTGTAGTCGTTGAAACAATGGCAGAACAATTTATACGTAAAGAAGCCGTAATGTTCATCTTTTAATTACGAAATTTGGTTGCGTAGTTGACTGTTGCTGGGCACTGACGTATTTTTCTGTTTGTACAATCATTTTGTTTCGACAGGACACGAAGTTATCAACAAAGGGTTGACGGGCACATGCGGGCTTCTTTCTTTGTAACTTTCTCGTAACGTCAACCTCCAATTTTTGAAACCTAGTTTACCCTCAACTTTGTTTTGTTTTTTCAAATTTACAAAAGCATTAAATTAGTACGGCTTCGCTAGAATGGTTAATTTTCATGTTTTAGCTTAAAATGCAGAGAATGCTAGCTGTAGAAATCTGATACTTATTTTGTAAAATATAGACAACTTTTATCTATCTAATTATCTTTATAACGTTTTCGAATTCAATTCAATAACAGGTATCCAACGTTTAGTCGCAGATAAAGATTATGTATAGAATTTCAATAATATCTTGATTTTCGCTATAAATCCGCCAGCTTAATGCCCTCAATTTATTTTGCTTTCTACAATTACAAGAGAAATAGTGAACAAATGAACCAGAGAAATATAATTTATAATTGATGTCCCCTTACTTTATCTTTATTGCAAAATAGCCTTTCATTTGCATTTATGGCAAGCCTCGTCGAAATAGAGTATCGAATGGGAAGAGAAACTAATTATTATAATAACAGCCAGCCCTACTGGTTTTACAGGCCAAAATTACACGAATAATGCAATATACGCTTTTATCTTAAACATCTCGAAAGCCCACATATTTTTACCCTATTTTACGTCATAGGTAAGGTACCAGGATCGCATAGGCTTGCGGAGTTTCGCTGTTTCTGTTCCCACAACTTTAGACACAAAATGTATAGTCTTTTGTTTCATAGAATTTTCTAGAAAACCAACGATACCGACCTGTATATACCTAATCGCAGAGCCCAGGATGGATAGGTTGGACGTTTTCTTGTCGTCAGGCGTGGCGGGCAACTGCCTCTTGAGCAGCTCGAAGCACTCTTTGAGGTGCGCTCGGCGGTTCTTCTCGAGCTTGTTGTGGACCTCGCGGGTGCCGGCGCGGGGGGTGCTGCCGACGCTGCTGCCGCTGCCGCTGCTACTCACCGACGGCGGGGAGGGGATCTGGGACGGCCTGAGGACAACATACAAACTGATTACTGTGACTTGACACTGAGATGACGATACTCTAAGATTTATATAACATACAAATTGATAGATTTGGTACTTGAATAAATTGTTTTTAGCTCGAAACCATACTAGAAGTCAATAATTATATTGAAAACAGAACGAAATTTTTATTTGAATTTATGAATCTAAGCCTACAGGATACAATGAGATGACAAACGTTGCACGTAAAAGAGTTTTGTGATATAGAAGTAAAAAATACAGTCACTATGATTTTTAACCTCTCAATAGCCAATATTATCAAGCTACATAAGAAAACAAATTACTCAATTCACCTCACATAATGTATTGAGGAAAATACGACACGTGTTGGCGCGATACATAAATAGTAATTATCGCATTAACCGACATTAACAACGTTGCGCGCTGTAATTAATGCATAGATGCACCGGATCTTTGTAACACTATAATTTGTAACTATGATAATAAGTCTAAGTCAGACACTATTTACGTTAACACACATAACATCAGTTCATTTAACATTTGCAGTAGCAAATTATGCAAAAATACTCTACAGCCGAGAGAGGTTAGGTCTTCATCCGCTATGACAGCCTAGTACGATTTGGTGGACTTCATGCGATTAAATTACAGATTACGTTTAATTTCAAAGAAAAGACTGACCATTGGGACAAACATTTGACGTAATCAACAAATAACTATTCAACACTAGTACGAAAAACATGTTTTGATATGCCAAAATCACAATTCTTATTTTGTCTTTATCACCAAGTTAGATAATATGTTAAATTTCACATAATACCTCATTGATCTCTCATCCATATCTAAAAATATCGAAATTATTTAGATAAAATCCGCCTACGTCGGTTACATAACTGAATTATTTAAAACAAAACTCAACATTGTTTTTGCCACATAAATCAAATGATTTACGTCAACCAAAAAAAGTCAGTAAATAATTGCTTTATCCAAGAATACGGATTCTCACATAGTGCAAATTATAATTATAGGAATTTGTCTACCAATCCTTCATACAAAACAAAACTCGCCACATTTAATTTGTTAGTTGGCTATTTGCCTATCTATTGAATGCAATCTGATTGAATTAATTTCTAAGGTCCGCGAAACATCACGATGCGAAACACTCACCTTGATACGCACGTTCATGTTATGAATGATGTATGGAGTACACTACAACAAGGTCTCCTCGCAAATGAATACAAACATAGGCTATGAACGTAGGTATCATCAAAAACTAAAGGGAATTTTTAAATTGCGCGCGTACTATTTTAGGCTTTAAGTCGTTTCTTTTCCCTTTGTGTAGAGGGCGTTGTTAGGAATACATTTTCAGGAAAGCTTTGTTTACATCTAGCACGCGACGGACAGGCGCCCTTCAGTTTAGTACCTTTACTAATTTAGATTACTTTAAAGGTACTAAAGAGTTTATACTGCAAAAAAATACGATGGTTTTATACCCTGTAAATATCGCTGTTATCCGGTGAAAAATTTAAAAAAGAATAACTAGCTAAACTGGAATGTAGTAATAAATGGATAGATACAATTACAGACACATTACTCCTTGATCGTACCTAGTATATTCTATTCGTGTTTAATATCCGAGCCTTGACAGCGTTCTGAAGAAATGTACGCATCACTAAACCTATTATAGGGCTGTACCAGTGTACAGTGTACACATAACAGTTACGTAATTCTAAACACTCGTGTTCCCAGTCCCGCGTATTCGGGAGAGAACTTATCGCCATTTCTCTAACATTTCCAGACTTAGTAGTAAATTCACTTCTTAATGTAATATCTATACAAATTCTAATGTAACTTTTTGAACAGTTGGTGGATTTTGAGAATCAGTAGACCATAGTAATGTTTCTACTAAGTTGTATTAGATTTTTTTTACAAGCAAGTTTTTGGTATACCCATTAAAACTTCTTGAATTATATTCATGCTCTAATCTTTATTTATAAGCAAACAACATTGAGTACACCAAGGTTTATTATTTATTATGTGGTTGAGCATTGTAATTTTATTTTTAAACTAATGTTTAAAATATCTTAATTAAAGTTTAAGGCCAGTCTTTAAATACTTAGTGAGTTGTCGGCACAGGTGCCATACATTTGCATCTTAATTATGTAAGTCAGGCTTTGAAGAAAACCAAAAATGTATACAAAATATAATAATATACATAGCGCACTTTTTTGTTTTACGTTTTTCATTTAAAAAAAAAAACAAAGATTTTCAATACCATTGACACCCCTATACCAGGACAACATAAAATTGCAAGAGTAGTAAGCAAGGATGGAAATTAAAATTTCCATTCTGACCCACATACATTATTTAATTTCTTTACCTACGAATGATCCAGATTAAAGATATGGCTAAGGTGTTGTCATGCTGGTAACACCATTATTATTAAATTAAGCGGTTTGAAGGTCACACTAAACGTACTAAGGCAAAAGACAGCATTTTATTCACTATTGCAATGACGTGAGCTATGAACTACATAAATGTGACTTACACCTGCCTTCAAAGTAAGACACCAGTAATACTTTTAAAAACAGAGAATTCCAGTATGGTTAAAGTTTATTGTAAAATATTTGCAAAATCTCAACGTTAGTGAATAAAATCGGCTAGAATAATTGTTGGTGTGAAGATTTTAATTTCGCTCAGAGGAGATACGAGATGCTAAAAGGCTTCTATTATAATTTACGCAACTAAAAGCTTATTTTGGATAAACTTTTCATACTTTACGTTTGGAACTAGAAAGCAGTCGAGGTAAGATAAAATAGTGGAGTTATTATGGATATGAATATTTGCGTTGGTAATGTAACACAAACATGAGAAATAGTTATAATTAACAGGCCAACGAGTGAGCGAATTCGTACGACAAACAATGTAACCGCGTGCTATTGTCAAATTGTTTGGTAAACATTCTTCTACACGTACACACACTCACGCACACATGAGTAGTAAGCCAATGTTATCTTTTATGTAATTACGCATCAATTTGGGTAGACTTTGGTCCTCTCGTTTTGTTAAAGTAATGAAAATTGCTCATGATTTATAAATCTATACTAATATTATAAAGCTGAAGAGTTTGTTTGTTTGTTTGTTTGAACGCTAGGATCTCAGGAACTACTGGTCCTATTTGAAAAATTCTTTCACTGTTAGATAGCACATTTATCGCGGAAGGTTATAGGCTATATAACATCACGCTACGACCAATAGGAGCGGAGCAGCAACAAAGAATGTTTCAAAATCGGGAACATTTTTTCCTTTTGGTGAGCTTCCGCTGCGTGCGCTGGGGAAACGATTAAAGTTTCGCTAAAGTAATGTATGACAGAATTGTTCCCCTTTAAAAGTTCTAAAAAAAAGTCCGCGACAGCATATGTCTATCTTTTAAGGTTGGCTAACTATAACGTTTTTTTATCTTAAACAAATTTATCTATACTAATATTATAAAGCTGAAGAGTTTGTTTGTTTGTTTGTTTGTTTGTTTGTTTGTTTGTTTGTTTGAACGCTAGGATCTCAGGAACTACTGGTCCGATTTGAAAAATTCTTTCACTGTTAGATAGCACATTTATCGAGGGAGGTTATAGGCTATATATCATCACGCTACGACTAAAAGGAGCGGAGCAGCAATAAATAATGTTTCAAAATCGGGGACCTTTTTCCTTTTTGTGAGCTTCCGCTGCGTACGCTGCAGAAACGGTTAAAGCTACGCTAAAATAATGTATGACAGAATTGTTCCCCTTTAAAAATTCTAAAAAAAAGTCCGCGACAGCATATGTTTATCTTTTAAGGTTGGCTCACTATAACGTTTTTTATTCTAACCAAATTTATTTTAAATAAAGCATTATTTGTGAAGGTGTTTTTACAAACATGATATTAATCCTTATCCAAATAAATACGTTATTCATTACAAGTATTTAATACAAAATAAATATGTCCTTTACATCATTTGATTTCAATGAGTATTTTAGAAGATATCGCAGTTTCAAAATAATGATCAAGCGCGCAATAATGATACTCAAGGCGTCGACCAGCGCGTTACGGTTTCACGTTGAAACAATTTGACCGATTGTATGATTTTTGTATATTTAAGTAAATGGGGCTCTGCGGAGTAAAATACTACAACTTATTTTCTTTCTGAACCCAACCCTGTAGTCCACGCAGACGGAGTTGCGGGCAAAAGCTAGTTTAAAAATAAAGCATTATTTGTGAAGGTGTTTTATAAAGATGATATTAATCCTTATCTAAATAAATACGTTATTCATTACAAGTATTTAATATAAAATAAATTTGCCCTTTACATCATGTGATTCTAATGAGTATCTTAAAAGATATCGCAGTTTCAAAATAATGATCAAGCGCGCAATAATGATACACAAGGCGCCAATCGACGCGTTACGGTTTCACGTTTAAACAATTTGACCAATTTGTATGGCTTTTGGTATGGACAATAGGGCAGGACTCTAAGGAGTAAATAGACTATTTCTTATTTTCTTTCTGAACTCAACCCTGTAGTCTACGCGGACGGAGTCGCGCGCAAAAGCTAGTCTTAAATATTATAATCTATACTAATATTATAAAGCTGAAGAGTTTGTTTGTTTGTTTGTTTGAACGCTAGGATCTCAGGAACTACTGGTCCGATTTGAAAAATTCTTTCACTGTTAGATAGCACATTTGTCGAGGAAGGCTATAGGCTATATAATATCACGCTACGACGAATAGGAGCGGAGCAGCAATAAAGAATGTTTCAAAATCGGGGATATTTTTTTCTTTTTGTGAGCTTCCGCTGCATGCGCTGCGGAAACGGTTAAAGTTTCGCTAAAATAATGTATGATAGAAATGTTCCTCTTTAAAAGTTCTAAAAAAAGTCCGCAACAGCATATGTCTATTCTTTAAGGTTGGCTCACTATAACGTTTTTTATCTTAACCAAATTTATTTTAAAATAAAGTTTTATTTGTGAAGGTGATTTATAAATATGATATTAATCCTTATCCAAATAAATACGTTATTCATTACAAGTATTTAATTTTAAATAAAATTGCCCTTTACATCATTTGATTTCACTGAGTATCTTAGAAGATATTGCAGTTTTAAAATATTGATCAAGCGCGCAATAATGATGTACAAGGCGCCGATCGACGCGTTACGGTTTCACGTTTGAACAATTTGACCGAATTGTATGATTTTTGGTATGGAGATAAATAGGACTCAGAGAAGTAAAATAGACTACAACTTATTTTCCTTCTGAACTCAACCCTGTAGTCTACGCGGACGGAGTCGCGAGCAAAAGCTAGTACAATATACAGGGCTTAATTCTCGCATCTGTTTATTTTTCATTATACCTTTGAAAATAATAAATCAATTAATGTCCCTAACATAACATAATAACATTATTAGACCATTCAATAAGCATTACGCGCGTTAAAATACTACACATGCACATGTGAATATGACAACACACTGCGAATCTCCAGCTGTTCGAATCAACGTTGGTACTAGGAGAACATACCCATGACTGTTGCTCGTTGTACGCGGCCTGGAATGTTCTTGTGCGAAATCGAGGAGTGGCGCGGGGGGGAGCGCCGCGGTGGGTGCGGGGGCGGGCTCGAGCGCGGGAGCGGGCACGGGCGCGAGGACGGGCGCGGGCGGGCAGGGGGGCGCCGCCGGCACGGGCGACGGCGGCCTCACCACGCCGTTGCTGCGCGACGACACCGGCACCCCCGTCACCACTCGCACCGACACCGGCGACTTCGGCTCCTCCTCTGTAAACAAAAATCTCACGTCATCATACGTTCGATCATCACCCGCCTAATTACGATTACGACTATTTTGCTTCTCAATCTGCAAACGTTCTCAGTTGAGCTATACGAGCGATTCGCCGGTACGCCGATCGGTCGGCCCTTGTCAAACCCGTGTCAACCGCTCGTCGACGGCTGCAATCCGTGGCGGTAAACTACCAGGAGAACATGAACGTTAAGAGCTTGTTCGGATTGAGTGAGCGAAATGACGACAGTGCGCGGAATGAGACAACTATACGCGCGGGAAGCGACCTCGGCAACTGCCGCCAAGCGACAATGAACTTTATCTGCTGTAGATAAGGTTGATAGCACGAAAGCAATATAAAAAATCAGTCACGCTGCAATGAAGAGCCAGAGATATGGCAAACACAGACGTGTGCGAGGGAGACAACGAAGGGGGCGCGGCCTATCGCGGAATTACGTCAGTACATGTGGTCGCGCGCGTGCTTACCGTTTGTTTGGCGTTTGTAAGCGCCACACCGCGCCGAAAATCAGCTGCTCGACGATGCGCCAGAAAAAATAACGAGCGTAACTGGCCCGTGAAATGACTCGCGTCGCCGATCGCAACTAGCCGGACTCGGCTCGTGGCACTACACGGGGCCGACGGTCTCTCTCGCATTATCGTTCGTGTTACGAATAAAGATAAAAATGATAACGATTGTGATATAGATAGATAGTTATATGCGGCATTTTATTTTAATGCCGTAATTTGCACGTATTTTATTTACTAGACCTCGCGATAAATGGACAATACAATGACAAAATAACACAGAAATTACGTACCACGTACATATTTCACACGTACACATACATTTGAAAATACGGAATACTTCATAGACTAAGTAATTAGACGCAATGCTCTCTATCGCTTCACGTGAGCCCAGTATCACAATAGTAAAATCTAATGTGATCTCCTCGAATGTCATGTTGTCCTAGTAGTGTCGCCTGATCAGCGGGCCTGTGACGCGCCGGTCATCGGCCCGCCGTGACGTCATCGCACCTTCGAAGGAACACGGGCGCGTATAATAGGAAAACATACAAGGCGCAGTGGTTATTGACCGATTTATTCAAACGTTTCGATGTTGAATTAGAATTGTTTAACCGAGGTGACCCGGCTCTCGGCCCGTGACTTTGAAAAATATCCTTACTTTATACTGCTTCCCAACAGAATAAACTTAGCATGAATCGAGGGGAATATACTCAAACTTACAGCCTCGCTTCACAATGTAAAACAGTTTGTATTTGCTTACTTCAGTATAGGCATATGAAAGAAAAAAATTCAAAGTATAAATTTAATTCTTCATTATAAAAAGTAAAAGCTACAATTTAATAAAATTGGAATCATAAAAATATTAAATATGGTAATGAAAAACTGTATAGCCACGCTGTTTCATTTTATGTAACTGAAAACAATAGACCGGACATGGTCTTCGAGCGTTGGATTTAAAGCTCCTACTATCCGAATAAGGAGTCGAGATTCGAGCGCCACACCCCCTCCCCTCGCCGCCACGAGGGAGGACGACGGTCTAAGGGCGTACTTTCGTCATTCTTATGCTCGCCTGGTACTATAATTTTGTTAATTAGGCGGTATTTGTTGTCATTGTTACAGATTGACTGATGGAATTTTAAATTATGGTTATGTTAATGTTTAATCTGTTCTTTGAAATTGTAAAACCTTTTCAATCTTCTTCAAGAAGTAATAATCTACTGGCCTAATAATGATTACTCTTTCGTTCCACCAACATTACGAGGCCAATAACAAACACATTACAAAAGCTACGAGACTTTACTACTATGTTACTATTGTAGGTCTAATTATAGAACGTGGGCTACATAATTGAACAATGGTGTATTATCACAAAGATCACATGCGACACATCACGTTTCACATGCAAAACTGACGTGTGTTTGAATTGAACCCACGAATACATTGTTCGAATGTAACTCCTAAAATTTACTGCGTTACTTTTTGTTATTAAAGTGAATAAATTTTCAAATATAATTTGACACAATATTTGAGGTCCGACAGATAGTTCCCGAAGAAAATAACGTACCAGTTATACTCTTACAAAAATCAACTTGCTTCGTAAAGAGAATGAATAGAATAATGACAGCCCCCGTGGCGCAGTTGGCTAGACACCAGCTTGCGAAACGAGAGGCCGCGGGTTCAATCCCCGCACCGAGACAAATGTTTGTGTGATCCACAAATATTTGTTTCGGGTCTGGGTGTTTGTGAGACAGAAAAAGTCTCTCGTAGTGTCTGATACCCACGACACAGGTCATGTAACCTAGTGTGGGTTCAGAGCTATGTGTGTGACTGTTGGGTGTATTTATTTGTATTTATTTATTTAATCTAGAAGAATATTTATTCACGCACATGGAAAAAAACGTAATAATATTACAACATCCAAGTGTTACATATTTAACTGAATCTTTTCAGGATCCTATGTATACTTTATCTACTATTTTTGGTGCAAATTTCAAGAACGTGAACAAATAAAACAGATTCAATGAAAAAGATTACCAAATCTTTTTGGCGAGTTTAAAAGACCATACGATCTAGTGTATAAGCAGTCCATTAAAGCACAAATTATACAAATTATCTTTTGTAGGTAATAAATCAGAAAAGCCAACAGATAAATTTATACGATTTTCGTGGCAATCTGTTACGAATAAAGCAGATTAAGAGCTCAAACGAGTTTTGTAATTCAATTAGAATAGCGTCGAATTATCCATACGTGTTATTGCGAATTTATTTGGGCTTAAATATGTTTGTTTAATTGATCCTATTTAATTTGATTACACAATATCAATTTTTTTACTAGCATTTCGTCCGTAAACTTATAAGGGAGATAAATCACAAGCTAAAATAAACTTGCCAAATTCAGAACCCTGGCGCTGACAACAAATCTACCAGGTAAATTATTCAAATAAAAATATTGAAATACAAGAAAAATATTGAGCAAAAAGGTTGATGTGGGCTCGGCTGTCCAGAACAGGCGTGTACCAGGGGAGCATGGGGGCGGGAGAGTTATGCAACCCCGAGCCGATGACGTCCGCAGCTCTCGCAACACGCCTAGAACACTTTGGAAACAGGAAAATATGGAGAAATTGTGAAGAGTACGTAAAATGTTTCAAGGATACGGATTACACGCGACGTTAGAGAATACGATACGCTGAAGGGCTTCCATATTGGGTAATTCGAGTTGGTATCATTTCGGCACATTTTTATTTTCCTGTTTATGTTGCTAGCGTATTGTGCTATATTCAGTATCGTTAGAATATCTTAGTTTTACGAATAGATCCGATTCTTGGGCATCAAAACTTTAAACAATTGTAACTTTAGAACTAAGTGAGGTTTAGAGATTTTAATGCTTGCCGTTTTAAAAACAGTTCGCAAAACCAAATTTTATCATCAGTCAAAAAACCTACATACATACACGCCAATACTGGGTAGCCTTAGTCAACCACGCTGGCCTATTACAGGTGGGCGGACCTAAGAAATTCCCAAGAATTTTCAGATATCTCACGATTTTTTTCCCTGTTGTAATGCTTATTACGCATTTATTCATAACTTAAAAAAATACAAGTGTATGGCGGTAATTTGAATTCGCGATGTAAAAGTGTGTGGTTGTAAATTGGAAATCTCGTAAAGATTCTGTTTCGAACGCGCGCCTTAACTCTTGCACAAACCAATATTACTTTACGTTAAATTTCCCCTGCAAAATCAGGTGGATATTATTGTCAGGCTGAGCATACATTTGGATCAGTGTTCGATATATTTTATTCGGGTACAGTACCCAGGGGGAAGTCGGAGTGAAGTTTGTTATTGACACGTAACTGAACGTCACCGGATCGACAGGAAAACGATGATTGTTTTCCTCGTGTTGTTTATTGCACCAAGTAGACACATTCTGACTTACTTCTTGAGCCTAGTTGAAAGTAAATTATTGTTATAGTTATTTCATAATAGTTCGCGTTTTAGAAAATGTAACAATTAAGTTCAATCAATGAATATACCCAATAGTTACTGAGTCAATTTTATATTTAAAAGTTTCATGTTATTATAGAATAGTAGTAGTGACTAAGATTTCAGTCAGTCCCGAAAAAAATATGTACCATTAATAATTAAAACACATAACTACAAACATTTAGACAGTTGTAGAGTTTTGAGAAAAAAATAAGTGAACTAAAACAGAAATCAATGACGCCCTAGAAAATGCTTATCAAGCAAAACTGACATTCAATGTTCGTTTGAACGTATTGAAGCCAAAGTAATTTCAAGTTTTCGACAAACTGGTTTATTATAAGTAGCCTATCTAGTACTACCACGCGAATGGCATTGAGTGAAACAAATATGTTGCATAACATATTCCATAAAATAATGTAAACAAAAAATCTGCTTGGTTTGTATTCCGCCAATCAGAATCATTAATGTGTTTTTATGACAATATACAGCGTGATCGGAAACGAAGACAGGTAATAGCTACTGAATACAGCTTGTATTCAAAATACTAGGCAAGATATTTTGTAAGTAACATTCGCGGCATTGGCCGAGCGACATTTCACGCGCACTCAGTAAACCGCATGTGACGGCCGAGCGCCGAGCGGCGAGAAAGAAAAATAAAACTACTATTGCGTCATGGGCGCCTGGTATCGGTGCGCAAGTCGCGAGCGCGCCTACATGCCAATAAACACGCAAACATCTCCCACGGAGCACCCACACGTGCGAGGAGGTTCGGCCCTCCCTGGCTGCCCCCTCCCCCGCCGGCCCCGCTCTACGAGGACCTACATCCAGACACATTTCCTCTCAGCATTTCTTTTTTTAAAACCATTGTTCCAAGGCACTCAGACATAGGTTTCCTGAGTCTCGAGCTGGATTAAAATATTTTTTTCTTATTGTCGCAAGATAATATGACAAGATACTAATCAGCTGTCGTGTCTTTGTTTAACACCGAAACCATTTAGCGCTTCATTTGTCATAGTTGGTATGTTAATGAGATACGACTAGTCTAGTCAGTGAAACCGGTTCGAACATTACTTTCTTCCAACAACCAGACATCGCTCATAACGCACAGTTTTATGACTAGACCCCAGACAAACGTTGCTCCTCTAGTCGATAGTATTGCATTAAATAGTAAAACCAACTAAAGTCTACTTGCAAAACCAAACATTAGGAGTTCAAACATTTAACATAAATAACGAAATAACGTAACGAATAAACGTAAAAAATTCACGTGGTTGATAATTTTATCATTTGTTTAATTTTCGATAACCTTCGCAGCCGGGCTTGTTTTAAAGTACTAAATACGGATAAGTCGGTACAAATGACGTGTGTGTCATTAAACGCTTGTTACAAACAGGCAGGCCGAGTGGCCGCGGAACAGCGCTCCGTGCTCGGGCGAACCTTGCTTGTGGAACAAAGGCGTTACGTGTAAATTATATGATGCAGCGAGTGCCGAGCGAGAGGTCTGCAGAGGGCCACTGGTTCGCAACTGAGAGGGGGATGGGGAGATTCGGCCTCTGGAACTGATAAGCGGGCCGGTGCGGTGGTGGGGGAGGCAGGAGGCGGGGCGCGGGGGGGTGATGGAGGAGGGGTCCGCACCGCGCCAGCACGTGACAAGCCGTCACGCGGCGCGAACTTGCCCGAACGCATACGATGCAACGCACTCGAACGGGGGAAAGGGAGAACAATGTACCGAGCGCGGCCGCGGCCGGAGCGCCGGCGTGCACACCTTGCCGCACCACCACCCGCGCAAGGACATCACCCGGCGAAATGTTAACACCTCACAAATCATTCCGTCTAACCGAAGAAAACCCACTATGAGGTTGCCATTTCGATAGCAACAACCAAATTGAAAAGACTCAGTTTTAAATACTCAGATTTACGTATAAAAGATTTTTAAGAGGCGTCATTACCTCGAGTGATAAAAGGTTGCTAGGATACAGGGAGATTATACTCGGGTGTTGCTGAGGACAGAATAATAATATTGATTGAGGAGATTCGGTGTCAACAACATTCATGTAGGTCGACACGCTTCGGCTCCGGCCGATAGGCAATTAAAGACAAAATTTCGCAACACAACACAGTGATTTTACATCAGGTGCGATAACACATTATCGCAATGTCAATAACCCCGCGAATGCGCGAGTTGTTCCACATACTGCGTATTTTTACAGCGCTCACTGGCGCGCTACACGTGTATTGTGCTCATAGGATGAGTCTCGACAACCTCAGCCTTGACACTTCCACAACGACGACGACGGATTGGGCGCCAACGGTACATTATGTAGATTAAAATAATCGAGGGATGTGACTTTCTATGTTCTGGACGATTGCGTAACGACGCGTAGGAACGACGCTCGTTAGTAGTGTATTACAGGGAGGTCGCGAAACACATTTCTAGAACAAAGAGCGCATTGTATCCGACACGCGGCGAGTCGCCGAGTCGCCGGCGGCCGCGGTACGGACGCGCTATCGAAGTCGGCGGAGCGTTCACTAGGCGATTACGGCGCCCGGACGCGGCCGCGCGCCACAGTGAAAAAGAAAACTGCGATAAGATACTGTTTATGAAAACAAAACACTGTTGCGATAACCAAATCATTCAGCACTGTGGAGCTGTGTTTTTACGCGCAAAACCCTGTGAACGCAAATTTTGTAGTTGTAATAGTTAATGTGTAATGTAATGACGATAATAAATGTTTAATTTAAAAAATCATTAAAACAATCGCCATGACTACTCGTAAGAGTCACATTCGAAGGATAAATCATCAACAAGTACCAGGCTATCATAGGCGCGACGCGACGCAACTTTGCAAATGAGGAAACACGAATTGGGCGCGAATCCTTGACACGTCGTGTTGCCAGCAAACCTGCCGATTTAAGTAGTTAATCTCATAAAAAAGTGTATAATATTGTGTATTGCGCAACACGGCTCGGAGTACTATCGGCGCGTCCGTTTATTGGATTACGAGAGACCGATGGCTGTTTGCTGTGTGTCATCCGGCGGTCATTACGTAAATGTATCGCTGTTTCTTTCTATTTTAGCCGGTGATTAAAACGGTGCAGGTGACGCGTGTACTGCGACGACACTCGATTATTTTCCGGTGTAACGATTCATTCCGATGAATCGTATGGTGGTTTTCGTATTAATCGACTTCTTCACCATGATTTGACAATCGACTATTCCGTCTGTTAAGGGAATGTGACACGGTATGCATCGGTAGGATGACTATAAAAGTGAACAGATTAACCTATAACAACCTTATGTCGGATGATAAGTATAAGCTAAAATAGTGTCATCAATAAAACACTAATGTGTCATGGAAAATGTGATTTTTTTTTTTTGTTTCAATATTTTAAAGTAAATCGTCTCTCAATCCGTCGATTTTCTTTCCCAGTGTTTGTATTTTATTGCGTACAAACGTAAACAAAAAGTAAAACCACATATTTGCAAAGGCTTCCTCCACCACGACAGAGCACCTGGGGTTGTTAATTCCATTGCGTAATGTCCACGTAACGAGAGCCAGCGCGCTCCATCCGACCTTTTATGTAATCGATCCAATTTGTTATCTCCACACTCGACTTTTTAATCTTAAAGTCCCTAAAAGAAAATAGTTAGACGCCCTATTATACGGGATATAATCGCCTAAATTATGCCAAAAATAGTTAAACTAAGCCTTAAAAAATTTAAAGTTTAAAATCTCTTTTTATCAATGCATTTTTTTCTTCCTTCCTTCAACCAACCTTCATCAACCAGTCCGATCAGTTCCAACAAGAGCATTTTTAAAGGATATTTCAATTGATAGAAAATAAAAAGTTTAAAACTAAATAATTTCATGAAAGATATTTACAATACAGTACAGGTAGACTTAAACTTACAAGACAAGAATAAAAACCGTGATAATGTATGAGATCCGGCAACATGGCCGCTCGGCCGTATTTACGTTAAACAGAAGAGGCCCAAAGTAAATAAAGTCCTTATAGAAGTCGTTAAAGTTGGGCCGGAGGATTTACAACCTTTTTATGTAGAAAAACTTTTTAGATACGCCAGCGTTTAGGAGAAAAAGCCCCGGATTATATACTAGTACATTGTTATGCTAACTACCAAGAGAGGTTTACGGTTGCTATACAAAAAACGCAATAGAATGAAAAGTGAGATAGAGATTAATGTGTTGAGGTGTTCGTTGTGCTAGCATCTGAGTGATTGCCTTACTGTCAGTACAAGCGCATTAAAATTAAAATGTAATATTGGAAGGTAATATAATTACAATTATCTCACGCCTCTCGGAATAATTTTACGCACCTATTCGATATCAACCCGCGTGAAGCCGTAGGAAAAAATAATAATTAAAAAAAGTTATAAAAATGTGCAAATTAGGCAGAATGGATTTGAATGAATTTGACGCAGTGATAATTCATGACATGGATTAGAATATGTTTTTCGTATACTGTTGAATTACTCTATAATTATTAATTACATTAAAAAAATACACAATATTAATAAAGCTATTATTTCTTAAAGAGCGTTAACTAACAATGTAACGTAATAGCGGTAAATATGTACATATGTTACTCGCTACTAAACTAACTTAATTAAGTGTTATGTGACCTAAACATGTTTAACTTTGTCTAACTAAGTTATGTCAAGGCAAATATTTCAAGGCCTAGACAAGTTCAAAGATCTTGATTATCGAAAGTTGTGTTACAGTTCCTAGTAATTAATGTAGCCTATATTCCTGAATGGGTAGCAATTATTCAGGAAATCTTAGGAATTTAGGTCAGCGAGAGAAATGACTATGTTGCAAATACTACTATTACTAATAATTTCATTTATTTTTGTTTTTTTTTGTTTCTAACCGACTATTTGTATGTAAATTCGCTTAAATCTCAACCGTAGAGAAAGCCTATACGTATTGCAACAGACTACAATCACACTTATGTCTTCGAAAAGGAAAGGAACGTAAATTCCATACGTGCAATTCGCCCCAAGTTTCGATTGTTTAAAGGCTCGTAAATGTATCCAGACTGCATATGACAGAATCAATGCCACTTTACCGCACCTTACTAGAAACTGGAATCTAATTCGATTTTAGTACTTCAAACTCGAAATGGAGGTTATTCTTACTCACTGTTCGGGGCTATAAATAAAATTGACCAACGACAGTGATTGCCGCACGTGTCCACGACGCGAAGACGCCAAATCAGCAACATATATGCATATGTATGTCACAGGCCACATGTGGCGTCGCGTTACGACAGCGGCCTTAACAACAAGAACACCTTGACGGCACTTCCACGTTTGCATTGCAGTCGTGTGCTGACACCACATCTTCCTGTCTTCTGTTGTCCTAGTACTTTGAGCTTGTGTTTATGCTTGTGCAATGAACTATATTTTCAATTTGTTTTAAATAACTTTTGAAAAGAAAATGCAATTGCAATATTTTTACGGTGGTAATTCTGATATAAATTACTGATTAGACCTACAAAGTAATCAAGCTGGGAATACTGATCAATTAAGCTTAACAATAATATTTGATCATAATATTTTTCCAATGCAAATTCCAAAAGACAAAAGAAACGCCTTCTTTATCCTTATTTTAATAAATGGTACAAACTAAAGGTAGACCTGGTATCATTTACTAGGCTCATTTAATTCACCAGGACTTCAAAGTCTTACAGTATGATTTATTTAAGGCAAAAAAGAGTACTTTTTATAAAGGTATAAAAATTAAAGCAGTACAATGAATTAATTAATATCACGACTGTTCACAGCCTTGTACAAAAAGTGTGAACAATGTGCAGGACCGGTACTACAGCAAAACTGAGCCGGATGTTAATTCTCTTATATAACCTACTCCAAATCATTGATATTTGGGGCGAAGCGACTTCTGGCATTCATTTGACGTCAATATAAACATTCAGACATAATGGAAACCAGAAAAAATATTAATTATTATTAAACAACTATGTAAATTGGAGTCCGTTTATTTTATAATTTTATTTATCAGTTGTGCCGATGTGATACGGCCAGTACGGCCAGAACTGGTCGTCACAACGGCATTAAACTAAAAATAAAAGCAACATTCGCGTCCAAGTGACGTTATTTTATTTTGTCATAGCGTAACGAATCCGCACTAAAAAACTGATACCTATTGGTGACACTTAACAATCGGTAGCAATATTTTTACGTCGTTTTATTGGAATGAAAAGAAGTGCGCTATCAATCTTGTTCAGTTTTTCATACTTGTGTTATAATAAGTGATAAATATAAGCGTCTAATGGGCGTGTCCGTCGTGATCTTGGATCGCGTTGTGCAAAAACAAGCCGAGGTCAGCCATAAGGCCGGGAGTTGCACACGCCTGCAGCCGCTGTGACCTATCGAGCGCCGCGCCGTGGGCTCTTAGTTTCATTGTATGCCCGATGTGCAATAACAACTAATACGTAAACATACAATTCACTATTTAGATAATTGTTTTCGGATATTTCGATTTATATCCGTTGCCTGTTTTAAGTAAGAGTCACCTTTGGATTACATCGACATCTGCCAGCACAGATAAAACGCGAGTAACAATTTGCAACAATTTAAATTTAATAATACGGACTTGTGTTGCAAAGTTTTAAAGAACGGATAAGTATTGATGTAAGACGCAAAGAAGCTCGCATTAATACCACAGGTGTGGTAACAGCAAACGAAACAAAACTGATGCGTCCAAATAAATGTACGACATGAACGTTCAGCAAGCAACTCACCCAAGTATTCTTTAATCCATTTTTTCTTAGGCGGAGGTCTAGTGACCTTTTGAGGTTTAGTGTCGTCCGCGGCGGGGCTCGGTTTGAAGGTGGAGGTGGTGGGCGCGAGGTGCGGGAGCGAGCGCGGCGCCACGTGGAGCGCGCTGCCGACCGCCGGCGGGAACCCGTAGCCGTTGAGCGCGTGCGCCGCCCCGTACGGCTTGTACGCCTTCAGCGTGATGGGGATCGGCTCCACGATGCTGCCGAACTCTGTCTCCCTGGTGTTGATGGCGATGGTGTGCAGCGTGTCCGCGTAGTACTCGCCGGGCGCACCCATCGCGCCGAACACTTGCTCCGCTCGCCCACGGCAGCCACCAGTGCCCAGTTTCACTTCACTCGTTTCCATAAGTATACCCATTCTACGATGGGCCGAAGCGATCGTTAACTGCGCACGCGACGCCTCATTGTCGTTGGCACATTTGTGTCCTCAACATTTTTAAACTATTTACTGTCTGCACTTTTTATAAGGTTCACATACTCATCGTACTGTGGAACATAAAAACATACTTTCACATGGACTCCGGCGGTGCATCGGCGCGGACGCGGGTAAAAATGCCGCTCATAAACCTCGAAACCTCAAGATTTTGTGTCCGACAACTTCGACCTACTCAATTTTTTCGGGAAATAATGACGGACGGATATTTTTCGTAATCGATGGCCCATCTTCCCAGAGCTTAGATAAATAATTACATGTGCACTTTAATAACAAGCACAATGATAAGGAAACGTCTAGAAACAATACGCCGCTCTGGCCCAAATATTGAATTATCGATCGACGACTTGCATAAACTTTGATCGAATCAATCAACCGAGCACAGACGAATGCATGTGCAATTGTGCGCGCCGCGGCCCACTGTACGCGGGAGGAGAAATACGAGTCATTATCATATTGAGCAAATATGACATTTAGCTTAGTGAAATCAATACGATAGTCTCCGGCGGCACGTACTCGACACCCGACACTCGTACAGTGACACTCGCAAGAATGAGATGGAGCGCGTGCGGACTGCGAGTGGCGAGGAGCCGGAGCCGACGGTCCGCTAGAATGGAGAGTGTGGCGCGAGTCGGCGCGGGGCCGCCGCCACCCGCTCGCTCAACAAGTGCGGCCGCGGGGAGGGCGTCGAACGCATGGCGCGACCCGCTGGCACGTGCATTCATACCCCCCCCCCCCTCCACTGTACCCCGCACCTGCCGCCGACTCAGCGCCGCACTGCCGCCTGCCAGCCGCAGACACTGACTGTTAGTACTTCCACCCACAATATGCGGCCCTGGTATCTCGCACTACCGAATTGGCAGACATTGTGGATTTCTAGCGACGAAACATGAAAAATATTTTTCTTACGTTTGCAATTTTACACGATATATCGTGTTTTTGTTGTTTCATTTTACTATCAAAAAAGGTTTTGGCAACCGAATCTTCATATTCATATGATTGTACTACATATGTCAAACGTATATTGAAATTTGAATGTTTGAACTGAAATTGTCCAGATGTTCATAAGGAATTTCGTTCACCAATACTATTCATACATAATATTTGCAAACGAGCACGTAGAATATTGTGCCATATCCGAGTTGTTTTTGTCACACGTCAAGGTTCTCTGAATGCAATGAACATTATAAACCAAATTTCGATTGACCCGTCCATGCCGTAGTAACAGGTGGATAAACAAAAATAAAAAAAAAAAACAAAGTGGCTGGCAGCGTTATCGCGACACTCAGCGAGGGCTACACGTGCTATGAAAGCATTGATATCGCGCTCGGCGTAATAACAAACTTTACACAACGCACGATAGAGAAACGTTCTAGATCGTGAACAAAAAATCCGTCGATAAAAACTGCGAATACTCTGACATCATATCTACCTAGCAACATTGTGAAAGCGTATCTCGGATTCAAATGACAGAAAAATGTTAATGGGAGATTGTTGACAAACGATTGAAGGTCGGTCGGGTCGCCATGGACAAGACCCATCAGACTGCATAGCATCGAAAAAACTACCAAGATACCATGAGCGCGAGAAGGTCAATAGTTTGATAGGTCCGGAACGAGCCCGCGTATCGGCTAGTGGCGGGCGGGGGCGGGCGCGGCGCCGCGAGCGTAAGCGTACACGCGCGGATTATATAAGCGATACGAGCAACGACACGTGTCGGTGTTTATATTATGTAACTGTAGTTACCTACCTACCGCTAGCTATACATATACACTATGACTACACAGTAAAGTCAACATAGCCCTGCCCGTCCCGATAGTTATTATTTCCAATGGTCGGAGCGATTATTGTTCCAAAGCGGAACCGAGATCATTCTAGAACCGCCATTAGCCTTTGTATGCATTGTTTAATTACTCCCCAAGAGCCTCCAAGATCTGGTTATGTTGGCGTGTAATTTTGTGTGTTTTTATCACTGCCGCATCATTTATGTAACTGACAACGCCTCCGTCGGAATCCAGCTATTCTTAGAGTAATAGTTTGTTTAATGTATTCTCGTGGAGATATCGTAATTCGTGTGTCGTTTGTATAGACATTTTTGAAGAATATTTAAAACACATTTGTGATGCTAATGTCTCTAATGTATAAAGTGTTCAAACCGGTTGAAACTAGTTTTTGCACAAATGAATTGTTTTAGGAATATTATTGTCGACAAAGTAGTTCGCGACAACAAAACATATACAAATACAAAAGAATAATTTTGATGACACTCATATTGAGTGAATGGTGAAATTGCTTACAAGTTATATTTGACGGAATATTTCCAATGCACTTGGTATAGAGGCGGTGCGCGAGATACATTCAATGTTATTTCTCTACATAATGAAACTGAAAGTGTTTTTGTGTGCGAAGCGCCAAGCGCTCTTCCACAAACGATGTATTTAAGGTCGTTATCGCCTCGTCAAAATACACAAAAACCGGCCGAGACCAATTAATATTAACCGAGTGGAAATGGCTACAAAACAACTTTTTGATTGAATTTGGGATGCCAATCACACCATGCTAGAGTTTACTATTGCGATGTCCTATTGCAGTTTGTACCTCCCAAAAATCATACAAGGGCTTTAACTACTGCCTGTGCTTGTAGCGATCATGAACAAGGAGGTACGTTGAGGTCCTCAATAAAATATATTTTTTTATTTACCTATTTTGTTATTTACCGAACATTACAAAGTAGGGTGTAAAATGTTTGCCCGGCGATTTAATAAATTAACTTCTTACAAATTCAACTCAGATATTTTCAAAATCTTTGTATTTTCATATTTTTCAAACGAAAACATGTACATAGTTATAAAATTTGTAATGTTCGAAATCAAATTAATTAGATTAATCATTACAATAATACTGCTGATTGAGCAAAAACACGACGAGCATGCGACAGATGCATTTTTCGATATTGCGCAAAAATACAGTCATAAAACTCCGTATGCTGATTACACAACATTCTATTATTTTGACCTTTAATCCTTATTATTTAGGGACAGTTTTATAACATCAAATTTTAATTTATTTGCGTATCTTTTTCTATAGGTAAACAAAACCTTATACTTAGCCATACTAATCCTAAGTATCTGAAAAGTATTCTAAGTTCAAATTTGAGTTAATTAAACCCAAGTAGAGAGCAATAGTACGAAAGACAGCACAGATGGTAACACAAACCTGCTTGCAACTTATGTGAGCCTGGTACGTTATCGCGAACAATAATGGCGTCTGTATCGACCTCAATCGACTTTTATAATCCTCTGGGACTTATTCTTCATCAACCCATATACGCCCACTGCTGAGCACGGGTCTCCTCTACCATTGAGAGGGTTTTAGGCCATAGTCCGCCACGCTGGCCTAGTGCGGGTTGGCGGACTACACACCTAAGAAATTCCTAAGAACTTTTAGGTGTGCAGGTTTCATCACGATGTTTTCCTTCACCGTTAGAGCAAGTGATAATTCAATTTGAATACACACATAACTTCGAAAAGTCAGAGGTGTGTGCCTGGGGTTCGAACCCGCGACCGCCGAGATTCTCGACCGCACGCCTAAACCTCGAGGCCATCACTGCTTCAACTTCTGGGACTTATTATTATGATATTATTAATTAACTGTGAAGGAAATGAACTAGTTGTTGCCAATATAATAATATGATTATTTATGTTTCTATGGAATATCAATAGAGTTATTTGATTTGTTATTTTCCTTTTATTGTTGGTGTGTCAGTCCTTAAAATCAATAGATTGTTTTAAATATCAGGACGAGCACCTATAGAGTACACTACTAAGTACGGATGATGAAATATCTACAAAATACTTGTAATGGAAGCAAAATTGGCAAATTTTACTAACCCCATTTAAATTTTACTATCCCCATTCTACTTCGTGTCGCCATAACTTTTCTTTTATGACATTAGCCTCATTTTTGATGACCAACATATTCCTGACATTTGCCCAAAAGAATGCGCAAAGAACCTGTTAATTGTTTGCTCTTAGCAGAATTAATTCTTTCTTAATCATATTAAAACACCCGACGGAATCAAATGAAATTATGCTTATAGTCCAATCAGCTGACTTTTGACCCAGTAGCTGTAAGAAAGTATAAGGTGGCTAAATGTTACCGTCTCTACCTTTTCAATCATTAATTTGTCATTAGCATTATTGGCAATTGTTTGAAAGTTGTCTATGGTAGAGGGGAAGTAACATGTCAGTTAATCAGAGACAAGTTTTTCGTAGTTTCTATTACCAAAGAGTAAAGTTTAACAATTTGTTGTTGTTCGTGTGGTTCAGGTGTTTTCTGTCATATTATATGTGTTATGTATATATATTTCTTTGTATTTCATAATAATATTACAGATGTAAAGTACAATTAGGAATTGTACTTCAAAGACTTTATTAAATTAATAATTTAGTGATACACTGCGTATATTGTCGAAAACATAATTGAGCTCGTCAAAATATTCTGAGTGACGAGCAGATGAATAAACAGTTTAAAATGTAAAGTCTACATTGTCATTTAGCACATACATAATTTTAATATGAAAGGCGTGTGCTGTTGTAACTATAAATTTTTATTCAAGAAGTTTAGTTGAAAAGTGAAATCAATGAAACTATACAAATTGTGTCTTCAATTCCAGAAACCATCCTTTTAAGGTTGTATACTTATATACAAAAACATAAGTTTCATACTTTTTTAGATGTTTAGAAGAATTACCGTGTAATAAACCTCTAAAAAATCAGAGGAATTAACAGAGGAATAAACATTTGAATGCAAACTTTACCCTTTCCATTGTTAAAATTGATTAAAAGAATTGCTATGGAATAACAACTTGTAGATGCTAAATCTTTTAAAAAATATACTTTATCATTGTAGGCATCCTAAAACGCAATTGCTAAGTTCTAAATATAAAAAATTACATGAGGTCTATAAGCTGACTATAACAAAAGTTTTAAAGAAAGAAGTTGACGCAAATAATGATTAAATGGTTTATTAATGGACACCCGGTGACTCGTCGCCATACAGAATGACCAGTCTAAAATAAAGTGTCATTTCTCGATTTTTTATTTTTTAGGTTAAATAAACCGATACCACGATAGAATTGCTTTACAAACAATTGAATTCTACGTCGAATGCAACACAAATATCCATAGAATTGTGCAGACATTCTAACATAGTACTACATCTGCGAATACATTCACCACAGATGAGACGAGTGGCAGCACTAAGACAATGGAAATCCTTGATTTGAGCAGTCGAGTGTGCGAGTACAATAAGGCATCTGAACCGACGGAAGTGCTGGCTGGCCAACGCCGAGTGTGGCTACTAATCTAACGCGCTATCATATCGTTCCACCAAGATATCCGTCATTTTGAGCAACATGCCTTGTTGCCAACCTACGTCATTATGTAACGCATTTCAACAACATTACTAAAGTCGGACGACACTATCCACTAATCAACAAATTCGCAGTCAAAATTCCAAGGGAAACGACGCATGATCGAACATAACACTGACATATATCATGATATATCAGAGACATTCTGCCCTACAGCCCGCTTTCAAAGTTAAAGAACCGGCCGAGGTTTCGAGGTTTATCGGTATTCGCAGAAGCGGCTCGTATCAGCGCCACTTTATAAAGACGAGACGTGCGAGTATTGATATCGGTCGGAGGTTTACCAGTTACTGTTAGCGCCGGCCGGGGCGGCAGGCCCCGCCGCTCAATTATTGGATATCCGAGGAACAGGTCGTGGGGCGCGAGCGGCCGAGAGAGCGCAGGGAGCAGTTGCTGCCGACACTCCGTTAATTGTCCGGCTGCAGCCGAGCGCGGCGCGTGCACGTGGGGCGCGGCGCGGACCCGCGCAGGTGCCGCCGACCTCGCACTATCTCGTCTCGACGTTCGAGGTCGCGATGATAACGCACGCTATTTCGGAGCGACGTGGTCAGCTCCCGGCGCGGTCGTGACCGTCGCCGCCGCACCGCCGAGTCGGCGCAACACTCCCGGGACGCAGCGCACTGCACACGAGCGGACCGGTGGCGCTCGCACGCTGCGGCGCTGCTCTCTACACGCGACAGCCGAGGCGCTGAGTCGACTGCCGTCGACGCAATCCGCTCGACGACTGACTCGCCGCGACTCGCGGACCGGCTCCGTCTCGGAGGGCGGAGGAGGCGGGAGGTGCGCGACCTCCGGAACCCCGCGCCGCCGACCGCCGCCAGTGAAACCGACGGCCGACGAAATCGCGAGGAGTGCGGCGGGCGCGGAGCGCGGCGGCGGCGGGTGCGCGGGGGAGGGGGCGGGGGGGCCGCACACGCGGTCGAGCGCGACGCTCGCCGCTGCACCGCTCTCGGCACTTTACATAACGCGGTGCAGGGCGCGCTCGGGGCCGCCCGCGCCCGCCGCGCGAAACGAGGTCGCCTCGGCCGCCGCGCCGCCGTGCGCCGGACACGCACAGAATTTAAAGAGGCTCGCGCCGCCGCCGCCGCCCGCCGGTCGCAGGTGATGAAACGGCGGCATTAGCACGCAGATGACGCGCGCCGACAAGTCACTCGGTCGCCGGCGGAGTCACTGAACCTCGCCGCCGACGAATAAGGTGAATGGAACGTTGCAACCGAATCGCGGGCGCGGCGGCGCACCGTCGCACCGCGCGCCCGAGGTGTCGCCGCCGCGCTCCTCATGCACAATGCCATTTAGCTTTCTAATGGAACGTGGCGGGCGTGCCGCGCGCCCTCACCTCCCGACCATTTCGCTGGAAAACTGTGCCGTCACCGGTACGAACCGAACTCTGGTGGTTTTACGTGGACATGATGCTCGTCCATGGTCCGTTCGCAAAAAGCATTGGTGAGGACCGCGGTTGCGTGAAATCACACGTGAATCACAATCGGCAGTAATGCGCAAAACCGCAAACAAACACATCGGCCGCAAGCGGCGCGTACTACTGAAGGTACTCGTCAGTAATTAGGCGGCGCGGCGCGGCGTGTCAATGGAGCGCGCATTGCGTCACCGTTGCTGATCTTCTAAATAGGATTTGTCGGGTGCGCTGTTTGCGGCGTTGTGGCTCCGGCGCCTCCCGCCCGGCACGTGTTATCTACTCTACGTTTGTTTATACGTCCGAGCGCTAGAGATACGCGCCCAGTTATCGATGTGTACGCCGAAAATAGCCGAACACCACAACACTTTCGGAACCCTGAACTCTAAACGGTTTGCGGAAGCATAAAAAAACGACTCAAGCTTTTTGTTGTGTGCGCGACACGTTGATGTGTAGCGCGAATTGTGAGCGGCGTCGTCGCAGCGGGGCGCCAGACTAGCGCTCCGCAGTTCAGTCGCGAAAATAGACCCAAATATAGACGACACGCGGCGGCCGCTCGCAGCGACAGTAGCGTTGCACCGGCCGACGACAGGGCGCCGGGCGACACTTTCTCAACAGGCTCGCTCGTGATTTACTCGAAACTCGTATGTAGTGGGCATGTGCAGAACATAAGTACAAACTGTACCACGAAACGAGAGGCGACAAACGGTGCTGCAGAAGCACATTGCGTTTGTCCATCCGACACAACGGTGCAGGCTCACCCTTAAAAGGCTGGGGAGCGAGATTCCTGGCTCGGCCGAACGCGAATGTGAAGTGACAGGAACACATAAGTGCCACGAGTGCACTCCGATAAGGTGTCCGGGAGGCGGCGGCGCGCATGCGTGCGCCGGCTGACCTTGGTGCGGTGCAGCGTGCAGCCCGGGCCGAGTCCCCCTCCCCCACCGCACTTCCTTCCTCGGCGAGGCCCTCCGAGCGCCGCGAGAAACGCCGCGAACACTTCCCCGCGCTTCTTTTACCTTTTGCACACCTGCAAGTTTATCAGGTTGTCGCCATGCGAGCCAGCCTGCCTAGATTCTATTTCGGGAGTTAAATCCTTATTGCATGGAATGCTCCGCTCGCCTTTGTTGGCTTGTTAGGCTTCCGCACTTGAAATTTCACATCACTTGGAGTTTTACACGTGTTATGACTCAGCTGATATTTGCATTAAAATGTATTTGATATACCGACTTATCTTGATAAGCATACATCAGCGTTAAAGTGATTTAATCCACGGCCCCTTCAACAATACTCAATTAATGACGAATGGTTAGCAAAACGGGAGTCGAAGCGGGAACTGCGCGTCGGCGACCACTCCCGACCGGACGCGGAGATAGGAACCCTCCGGTGTGAACCGAACTGATTCCTGCGCCCGACGATTATTATAAATTGTATACATTACTTGACGTACCCCTGGGGGACGGCGATCGCGATAACTGCGCCGTTTTGGGGTAATAGACCTAAAGGTTACAGTAAAATAACAATAAAATGATATATGAGTTTATACCAACTACAGCCAGTCATTTCGCCATAATTTCAATCAAAACCTGTTCAGCAGTTTTCACATCATTGAGAAAAAACATGGAAGCTGTTACATATAAAATAACAATAGGTAGAGAAGGTAGAAAATATGATTAAAGTCGAAAAGATTTGCTTAGTCTTCACAAACGGTCATATGTTTATCGAAAATAGTGAGATCGTTTGTTTTTTCATTTGGTCCACCAACTTAAAAGATCAATTATCAATGTTTTAAATTATAAAGAATTATATGTAATATTACAACGGCGTATTACATAAAAAAAGGATTTTAATATAAATAGCTGTTGTAATATTTTTTGCATTAACGTTTTTTTTGCTAGAATCAATCTTACTTCTTTACATTATACGTGTAGACATCTATTATGAAGAAATAGCTAATTAAAATACACTTCTTTGTTCTTTTTTTTTTTCACCGTATTAACAAATAATTTATTTGCGATTCTTAGATGGTAACACTCAACGTAATTGTGTCGACTGGTGCAAACTCCGAACCAGTAATAGTCATTTCTCACCAGTCGATCTGTTACTCGAATTTGTCAGTCAAAAAAACATAACACAAAACGTCCATTCCTGGATATTAAAGCTGTACTAACAAAAGACATTACATTTAAAATTACAAAATCGTAAATAGATTTGTAGATAGATAGATATAGAAAAGATAGTGAGCCCTCTATATCTTAAACATTCGTGGTAACCTGCAAAAGATTACTAACCAGGATACATAAGATTTAGTAAAGAATAAACAATAATTTACTGCGAAAGATATTGACTTTTCAGCTTACCCCAAGCAATTAAAACACAGTTCCGCAGTCGTGCAAAATGATATGTAAACACGTGTTATTTTAACATTTTAAAAGTAAAAAATCTGGCTCATTGTAAATTTGGACAGGTAACGGTAGTCTACGGTACCGTTGCCGACTAATGCATAGGCAATTTGGACACTACCGATCCAGGATATTTACAATTCCAAACACATCCACCCCTAAACTTCGCAATGAATTAGTCCACGGTAACATTTAGCGAATTAATGCTATGGCATTCTCATCATGTGTCAAATTAATTCCATGTGAAAAAATATGTATAAATTTTATAGCGAAATTGCGCTTCAAAGTCCAAAAACGTTAAGAGCCATGGAATTCGACTATTATAAGTCTATGTATATCCTGCTAGCCACGAGTCCTTATACAAAAATTTGTGACTAAAGATTTCTATTGATTGGGTTTGGCCTCAATGAAACATCGATATTTATATGATGTAGCACTAAGTGTAAAGATTTTTTTGTAGCTAGTCTAAGTATTTCAAACATTTTGTAAGTTTTAAAAATAATATAATACTAGATAATCTATGTGAGCAAATGTATTAGAAAATACGAAACAAAAAAACAGAAGCAGTAGTAAAAAATACAGGATGCGAGCTGAATATTTTATTCATTAGTTACCTGACAAATTCACGCAAACGAGGTATTTAGGTATTCATGCGTAGATCATTACCACGCAACAGACAGACTTTACATTGTAAATGCAATTCACAATTATTTCAGATAAAAATGCTATTTTATTGTTAGTAAAAGTCACAGATAAGTTCAAAAAATGTCTTTTTCGTTATAATTTTCTGTAGAGACGCAAACAATTGTCACGAGTTGACATTGACAGCATCCGTACTCTTGAGTAGAAAACTTATCAATAAGACAAGTAATGAAACAAAAAAATATTTTCTAATGACTGCGTTGATCCCGCGACATAAATATACAGTATACCATACAAAGATGGGCAAAGCGATTTTTTCTTATTAGAAATTTTTAAGTAGCACAACGGAGTCCGGAAACATGAGACAGTAAACAACGATAAGCTTTTCGCATCACATGGTACTTAATATCATTGCAGCGACAAAAGCATGTTAAAGAAACCTCTATCTAACCACCATTGAACGTAGACATATGAATCTCTCTCCCTCAATAAAGGTGTTTTGCAATTTTTAGCATACTTTTTAACACTGACGCGACAAAGCGAACATTGCACATAATTATATATTTCACCTGCCAAGACTCTACCACTCCTTTCCACACCTTATTACTAGCCCCCCTCATCAGCCACTACAACAAATGAACACATTAAACGCTGCTGATGTGCCTAATTGCGTGGTAGGCGCGGTACAGTACCATCAAGGCTCGAGGAAGGCCAGCGGTGAAAGGCGCGCGGCCTCGCCATCTGCGGCCGGCGGGGCGAGTGACGCACCGCCATGGGACACAGGGGGGGGGGGGGGGGCTAATGTTTAAAAAAAATGTACTGTTGCACTGCTATCCTAGGATTAGGCAGAGGTGTGAAAACAAACGATCGGGAATATAGTACAATGACATTCATGATCTGGGGTGAGGAATAGGTATGCTGTGAAATTCGTGATGTTAAAAAAAAAAGAGGTTAGCGTCTTCCTTAAAAGCACTTCTTTTGTAGGATAATAATTTAAAAACATGTTAAGTAAAAACGGTGTTGACGAGGTGTCAAGTCGCTAGAGTTATTTATCTCTCCTCAAGCGACAACCATCTAGGTTATACTTTCGGGACCCAGGATTAAGAGCTGAACCCGTGCCCGGCAAATTTGATATCACGGCGTGATGCCAATACAAGAAATTAAACAGGACATGAAAATTAACTAGCTATTTCTGACAACTTCCTTCCCGATGAAGTCGCTTCAATGATTTTTTTTTAGGTCTAGCTTTAGCTATATCTTATCTAGTGTTTGTAAAAAAAGGTTTTGAATCGGTTCCGCCGATTTAAATAGCCCGAAACGGCAACAGATATAATAAAGCTTGTGAATTTGTCTTCCTATATATTTTTTTTCTCCTTTCGCTTACACGCTTTTTAATTCAATTCCGTATGAATGTAGATCGCTTACTCATTGGCCAGTTTCGTAATTTACAAGGCGCTTAATATCGCCAAGTAGTAAGTACGGCGAACTTTCTTCTATCTATGAGGGGCGACGTTTATCCCTTAGCAAGACGTCTTTGTGTGGAGAATGTACTCTGAGCAAGTCCCCGGCCGCTCAAGCAGGTTCATGCACACGATAAGATAAGTTGAAGTGTGCTCGCGTCGAGTACTCATAGAAACTTCGCCATGTGTGCCAACGATAAAGTTGTTGCCAACAAAACTATTTGAGACGAGTTATATTCACTTAAATAGACAAGTAGGTACAATCTAGTCGAACGACCAAAGAGTTCGGTTATAGTTATTTAGATATTTGTATGTTATGTTTAAACCTTCTAAAGATGTGGACTTATTTCATTAAAACACGTGAGAAAGATGGAAATTATATATAAAATAATATTACTACACAATCGTAATCACGCTATCCCATTCCACAAGGAATAGCTCTTAGTAATCTACCCACATTTTATTAAAACTTCAGGAGACAGTCATTCTGGTTATTGCTTTGATTCTCCACTAAAGAGGGAAAGTAGAAAAGAGTTTTTAACTATGACAAATTGATCATATTGATCTTAAAATGATCAAATGAAACATTGGGTAGAATGAATCTTTTCTTATTTGTGATTAATTAGATCTAGTGTTGGTACTAAGCGGTAGAAGGCACTTTGTCCTAGAATAAAAACCCATTAATATTTAATGATCATATAAAAAACAATGGCGAAGCTGTATGCAATTATATCCTCAGCTGTCAAATAACTATAACAAGACTTAGAAGGCTTAGGCGTTAATGTATTATTATTAGCATGATGTATGTTTTGTTTTTATGGTAATTGACGATGATACCTTAAAAAAAAACATAGCCATAAACATGTTCTGTGTTATTATGGGTATAAACAATTATAGTGCAATAATTTCCTGAACGAATTAAATAAATTAAAAATTCATTTTTTAAAATATGTAGCCGGCTGTATAAGCTAAGCGCCTTAGCTTGGACCATAAATTGAAAAACGTGAATGATTAGCAATTGTTGTTTGTTTAAGAAACACTGTTTTGTTGTTTCAACGTTCAGTTAAATCAGCGAATGGCGGCGCATAACTGTGCAGTGCATAATAGGACATTGCTTTATGAACTTGCTGTTTTAGAAAGGTACTGGCTAATGCAGTATTATTTCGAACAAACAACTGAAGGCAGGTCAGTGTGCATAATTCTTAAACTAAAATTGTTCAGTTTTCGTTAGACGACCATTTTGAAATAATCGAAATTCGTAAACCCTTTACTTCATTTTTCATTAATGAGTTACTGATTTATGAAAAGAAATTATTTCAAAATGTGGTTTTAAAAACAGAATTGATTGTTTTGTATTATAAATCCAATTACAGATTTAAATTGTTTTTGTTGTTTAGACTTGTTAGTACGGCGTGATTGCTTGCCTTCCATTTTGTCACTACGTAAAGCGATTAAAAGACTGGATAAAACCGAGTTCCATGGTTAGTTTACAACCATAAGTTTTGTTACAATATCGCTAAAATTGTTATATTTGACAATACTTTGATCCCAATGAGCATAAATAAAATCAAAAACATCGTCTTTTAATTCATTGTGATTTGATTCTTTCCAAGTTTCAAATATTTCAAATCGAGGTAAGAATTTTCATATAAAAATTCGCAAAGCAGCTACCGAGACATATTTACTGAATAAGGGCTTTGAGTTAGTAATAGTACATGCGAATGCAATAATCTGGGTCCGCAGACAGCGGCTGCCGCGTGTATGTACTGTTGTGATAAGTCTGGCCACGATAACAAGCAGACTCGTCGCGTGCCGTCGCCCTTGTGAAACTGCAGTGTTCGCACCTACTACGCGTGTCGCACGATGTTGTCACACATCGCACATGGAAAAATACACGCAAATACTTTCAAATATCGATTTGCAGACGAAGCTAATCACGAATTTAGTAGACAAATTATCCGAGACATTAGATTGTGGAAATGACACTGGTGGAAATAGTTTTTTTTTATGTTTAAAGTGTGCGCGAGCTACTTAGTAACACATGCAAGTATGTGAAAGTGAACCATTCGATTGGCGAATGCTCAAACGCCCACAAAATAAAAACATTTCGTTGCGGCGTCACCCTAAACCCGCTGTTCATTGTTTTGACCCTTAAAAACCAGAGTTGGTCACGGTTTTACGCTCTTATGACAAAAAAATCTATTTTATAGCGTAACTGTTGTTACATTAACCAGTCGTGGGATAAGATACAATGTATTGATATTTATACTTTCGGCTTATTAGTGTACGTGACATGCTTATCTGTCTGATTGAGCGCAATAAGTGAGTGTAGTTATATGTGGAGATATTTAGTAGAGTTTAGGACGTAACTCGCGCGGTATTGTTGGAAAGCTGGTTATAGTGCAGCTCACGAAACAATATATGCTCGGTTATTGGTCATTGCATGTTTACTACATTTGGTGATAGTGTGCGGTGTGGCCGGCGGTTGTCGCGAGCGCCGCTACGCGCGCGGTGAGTTCACGGTGTAGCGGCGTCGCGCACTCCGAGCGCCGCGAACAATAGCCGTGTGCAAGTGCGCCACCGCCGGCCGCACGCACCGTTACGCAACCCTGCCTTGTGCTAGTTTTTCTTCTGCTAAACAATTTAAAATCTATGTACTCCACTCGGTACTCGGTTGGGATGACGACTTAAATTTACTTTAAAATGCATACAGCAAAGTGCATCAGTTGTGCCTTGTGATGCGTGTGCACACGTACGCCCCCGCTGCCGCGCGCCGCTGCCGACACCCCGCTAGTGCCGGCAGCCGGTACACCCTCCCCGGCCCCCGCCGCCCCCGGCCCGCGCCGCGCTCTCGCCGGGCACACGCGTCGATCAGCTGACCGAACTCACAAGCGCCCCCTGCCTGCCTCGCCGTACCAATGCGTCATGCGTTATGTTGACGAACTCGCTCCACGTACACAGACCGCTTTACCTGCCGCCCACTCGTGCCAGCGGCGCACGTAACGCGAAATTAACTTTTATTGTAGGAACGCTCCGCGGCGATTTTTTTATAATGCGAAGGAACACGCAAACGTGTCTCAACTCGAGGCTGCATGTACACGCTGACGACGGACACCCACGAGCAAACAGAGCGACGGGCATCCCCGTCGGCATTCGACGCTCGCCGCAAACGATAAGGCGGCGAGCGCGGCCGGAGGTGGACGTGCGCCGCGTGGCGTTCGCCGAGTGAATTTCATGCTTCCTTTGTTTACGCGGGGCGAGGCCGACGCGAGCCGGGAGAGCGAGGGGCGGAGCGGGGCTGCGTGCCGTTCAAGGTCAAGAGCGTCGGGCGTCGGCTCGCTGCACCGGCGCGCCGGCAACTGGACGCCCGCGAATCGGCGCACGCCCAGGGACCGGTCGGTGGCGGCGGGCGGCCGGGGCGGCCGGCGGCAGCGACGGCGGTGGTGCGGCGCTACTCACCGGCCTGGAGGCGCCGCTCCTGCAGCTCGATGTATCGCGCCGCCTCGAGTAGCGTGTCGAGGAGGCTCATGTCGACCCGGGCGGCACGGCCGCGCGCGGTACAGGCGCGCCCGCTGTCACGCCGCGACTGGCCACGCGCGTCGCGCGCCGCTCACGTGGCCGCCGCCGCCGCGGTCCAATGACGCGCTCGAGAGCCGGTCACGTGAATGCGACGCTCAGCCAATCGGCTCACGAGATGCGGCGACGTAGCACGGGGCGTGCGCGATCGATGCCATTGCAGCGATCGAATGCATGCCCCCGCCCGCGAGCCGGTGACGCGGCACGCTTCGCCGTTGTTTATTTAATATTTCCCCAGTGATCGCTACACAAAATTGATAATAACTGATCTCGGCGGATATTTTCACTGGAAGTGATGCCACTACATTCGTGATGCGTCCATTTGTAGTGTGACAAGTTTGTGCACGTGCGTAACTTCGGCCGCGACTTTCACTTCCTCGCTAGCCGCTGTCAACTCGCATCTTGACTGAAGTTTGTGTAAATATGGTTCTTTCTTCTGGCCGAACGTACGGAATGGGTAAACAAAGTATGTAATCAATGTTTCTCACTGCAAATATTAAAAATAATGTTTGTAAATTGTGGTCAAAAAACGACAACGCCTATGTTTTGCATGAATTTCAACACGTGTCTTTAGCAGCAACGAAATATGTTCCTTGTGCTCGTGTGTAGTCGTGCGAAATTTGCTTGTGGTGAGTACGATAGGTTAGAGAAAGTTCCCAAGTTTGCCGACAGTATCGTACCCCGTGGAGTACACAAAGTTTTAAGCGTGGAGGTTCCATGATGCCGGCACATAATTACGCCCTCGGTCGAAGAGCAAGATTACAGGGTCCCGTAATTGTACTGTGGTAGAAATGAACTATTTTACTATATTCTTGGGAAATGTGATAGTTGTTGTGCACAATGATTCTTTGTATGGAAAAGCAAGATTTCAACGAATTCGTTAGATGATTACTTCTTACGTACATTGATTATATAGGTACTTAGTACTAAGTATGTACCATTTGTGTTTTGCTATATACGTACTTTTTTCGATGGTTAAATGATTTCTCTACCAGTAATATTTTGAATCGCATTATAAATAATTAGAATCAGAATATAAGTGCTTTTAATACGTGTGTTAACTGTTAGATCAACAATTAAAGATTCAATCCTACGTTCAATAGCTTCTAGCTTTAGAAATAAATCCTTTCATTCCTTTAATTGAAGAAACCGAAACGAAAATGGCATTTGGCCTCAATATCAAAGACACTACCTCTTAAAAAAAAAACATCTAGTTCGGTTGCGAAATACATCTGAGGGCCCTTCTTAAGCGGAATAAATTAATTTAAAAAAATGATTAGTTATGCTAATGATGTACGTATTCCAGAGAAATATTCTATACGAGCATAAACTATATATTTTATTGATTGTAAATAATTTGTGGTCTTTTTGGAGCTAGTTTGTTCATAATCGTTTAATGAAACAAAATCTTGCCTTATATCAAAATAATCATTATTAAGTATAGAAATTTAGTTTCTCTGATACTGATTTACGTCCAGTTTTTTTTTAAAGTGCATTTTGGCAAAACATACATCGACAGTTTGACAAAATATGATGTTAATCACTTATTTATATAGTGTATACAACTAACGCATATTCGAAAACTGCGAATAACAGATAGATCCTCCTCCTCACGTTGTCTTCGTCATTGCTGAGGGTCGTGATCAGTGAACAGATGGATAGTGGAATAAAAAACATACATCATAATTTCAATTTATTTTAAAATATAATAGAGGAGTATAAACTACTGTGATAATTTTGTCTAAAAGCCGTCTTTACGTGTCGCTACACAAATCACACATAAACACATTGTATCAAATATTTTATTTAAACATTTTATCTCATGAACAGTGAAATAGCGAAAAAAGATTTGAATAAACCTTCTTGTTTAAATAAAAATTGTCTAAAATGTTTCGATAACAAAATAAAACCAACTAGACAAAGGTAAACATGTTTTTGTAATATGATATATTTTTTGGCATTTCACTGTACAAAAATCTTACATTCATAACTCTTACATAATTTACAACACACATTGGCAACATTCCGAGTAAAAACATTTCTTCTTCTGTAATATTAATATAGGTTTTAAAAAGGAAATTTTAAAAACTTTTCAGACAACACAGGGTTATGACATAATTTAAAAAAATGTTTGTTTTTTGAAAATAGAATCCTTCTAATATTGTAAAGATTTACTTAAAAACAATCTGAGAATCAAATTACATACCAAAAGAAAAGCAAAAGATTATTAACCATATATTAAATGATTAAAAAACTGAATGAGTGGCAGAACAGTTATAACAAAACAAAACATTTTACTACACACATCATGCAAATACACAATAAATTATGAACAGTCATAATTAGCCACAGCATATAATATTTATACTGATCAATAATTAGTTTATGAGAGAAAAGGTTTTCATATTATTTTTGTACTGGCCAAAAAAGTAATTATTAAACATAACATTAGTTTAAAAATACTCTTTTATTGGTAATTTTTTTAAAGGCAAAATGTACACTTTTGATAACAGAAACACTTATTTTAACATGCATCTTATAATCTCAAAGAACTGTAAATACATAACTAAATATGTGCATACATACATACATATTTGTTTCAATTTTTTACACACTTAACTAGATATATGAAATATATCTACATACAAATAAAGATTGAAAGAAAGAACAGAATTTTATAAACAGTAAACTTTAATGAAGTTAAATTTGAATCATATACAGAATATTGTCTATGATTTTTTTCAAGTAATTAATTTCCAAAAAAAAACAGTTAAATGATTACACTAAAATTGCCTTAAGATATACACACAAAGTTTGAGATATTCCAATAATGTGTGATGATAAAAGTTGTTATAAGTTTTGCGATTTTTTATAACAGGCAGTGGCTTGGCTGAGCCTCTTATATTGTCAATGGTCTAGAAAAATAGTAGTGTAAAAAAAGGGATTGTGAAAATTATTTTTGTATACATAACTTCATGTCTACACACCTGTAGCATGATTTAAGCTTTCATAAGATGGAAAACTTAAATAAATAAAATCGAGTTCAAAACCCACGAAATTCTAGTTGTGTCGTTTAGAAATTTGGCAAGAATATGTTTAGAAAAGCATACATTTTTTCATTTTACATGACATACATTGATTATGAACTGAAATAAAGCATTTTTTTTTTAAATAAAAGTGTTCATGTAACTCGAAAAATGTAAACAAAAATTCGTAGACTGTATCCATTTATTCAGGCAAAATTCCTAATTTATATTGGATCAGAAAAAAATATTGAAGAAATTAAATAATTGTTAAAAATTTTCATAAATTAATTCAAGATAATTTTTAAAGTTGTTTGAGAGAATACATAATTTTCTTATAGATTTTTCATTTCGTTGTATGATTGTTATGGTTTTCTTTATGAACATATTGTAGGTACATTACTTACGTGAAATTCAATTTTGGTTCAAACTCACGGTTTTTTCTGCCTAGCCAAGTTCTATATCAATTTATGGTTATGTTGCTAATCAGTCTAACATTAAATTCATTGTTTATACAAAAATAACGCCTCAAAATCTGCCAACATCCATATCATCTAAGGGTCTAACTCACAAATGAAATATTAAAATGCACCAAAAACTAAGAAGGCACCTCAATTCATTTTTTATTTCATGGAGGGACTACTGAGCCTTAACAACTCTGTGTCGATTATAATCGATAATCGATATTGCTTTTATATTAAAAAGGAAAAATACACACAAATTCTCACTGTAACATTACTTATACTATACATACTCTACATCTAAATGTGGACCTTAATTAATGAGAAAACAATTTACAAATTAGAGCAAACTTTATTGCCTTCGTTCCAAGACATGTTTGTACTATACATATTCACTATATTTTGAGTTGATTGATTTAGATGTTGCCAGTAAAATTCATTAAACAATCCTGCATGCATATAAATACTGAATTCTATAGTCTGGCAGCCCTGAAAAACATTAGGGCGCATTGCCGTAGCTAAGGATTTTGACGGAATTACTAACACCACACGGTCCAAAGTGAATAATTGATTTCTAATTATGTTAATCGATATCTCGTAAAAATGTACACTCTAAGGACTGATTTCTGGATTTCTTGTTTTTTTTAAACTGAATGTTATGAGCTTGGCAAGCTCGGTAGTGATGAAAATAATAGAATATCAATAGCATAATAGAACTGATGCCTATAATAAACACCGTAGCTACGGCACTGCTAATCTCTGTGGTGCAGGATATGCCGTAAAATAATCTATTTTTAGGACTAGCATTGTTCTACATCTGGCAACACCGATCTCTTTATGTCAATTTATAATCATTCATATTTACTGATTCCTTCAGTAGAATCCACTTTAAGCAATCGCTTAGTTTGTTGGTCAATCCTTCACTAAGTGCAGAGAGGCACTTTATGGAGTGAATTGTAGATCGCTACAATTAACCTACGTCACGCGATGCTCTTCTTTCTCGTCAGAGAGACCTGTTCATTAGCTCTGCAATCCTGGTAGCGGTAACCTCCTGAAATAAAACAATATTTTTGTTATAACATGTGTTTATTTCTATCCCTATTTTTATGGCTTTATATTATTAAAAAAAAACAGACGAATTGATAACCACCTCGATTTTTGAAGTCGGTAAAAAATTGAGTACCAGCATATGTATATTCTAAAATGTGCCCCGGAAACGGCATTAACCTCATATCCTTTACACTGGACATAGAACACAACTGGCGTAGTAAGACACCTTTTTTCAGTACAAAATGCAATTAAGTGAGAAGATACTCTTTTCTACAGGGCGCATTCAGACTGTGATCGGAAACCAAGGCAGGTATTTTTTATTTCTCATACAGCTTTTACTTGCTTTAGTTTTCGATCCCGATCTGAATACATTCTGTATAAAAACGATGTTTTCTAATAAAATGGTATGAACATAAAAGATCTCATCAGTGATTAAAATAGAGTAGTAGAGTACTGACCATAGAATAGAGGAGTACAGAGTCGGCGTGTGACTCTCAATACGTGGCTATCGGCTGAGGTTGCTCACGTACAAGCTCTTGAGCTCCGTCTTGGGCATGTTCTCGAACAGCGCGGCGCGGTTCTGGCCCTCGCCCTTCTTCACCCAGTGCCCGTACACGCGGAACGCACACCCGTCTATTACCTGGAAGAAATAATTAGGTTTTATGTTTTAAAATTGTAATGCTTGTTTTGGATCGTATTGTAGGGGAAAGGCTGTTATCAAAGTGACTTTTATTAAATAGAGTGGTATGGGAATAAATGGATTAGAATGTAGGTTGGGTATTTTAATCATCAGCCTTTAATTTTTTCTACTGTTGGACACATGCTTCCTTTACTACTGAGACGGTTCAGGTCTCGGTCCACCACGCTAGCCTATTGCCGGTTGGCGGACTACACACGTATGAAATTCTTAAGAACTTTTTAGGTGTGCAAGTTTCCTTACGATATTTTCCTACATTGTTAAAGTGAGTGATAATTAATCATTATGAATAAATTACTAGGTAAATATAGTTTTTTCATGACACCAGTACAATTTTATATCATAATTATTATCATAAACAGCCTTTATTTTGTCTCGGTCTTTTTTGACTCTCCTCATCCAACTGTTACCAATTACACAGGTCAACAAAAAAAAAAAAATTTTTGGGTTTCTGTTCTAATGCTTCGATTCTGATTCCAAACATCGAAAAATACTCGGATATCAATTTTTAGGTCTTAAAGTTTGCTTTTGTCTGATTTATGTTGATAAGTTCGTTTGAAGATTTTCATTGATTATAATCATAAACAATGGGTGGTAGCACTTTGATTATTATCTTAATTGCAAATAATTATTTCTAAATTACACTAGTGAGTGTTTACTTGTCCATTACTATTAAAAAAAATCTATTACAGTTATAACAACCGACCTTTATGTCGTATTAAGATAGAAAATGGCAACAAGACTGTGTAAAGAATATGTTGATTCATTCTGTTTTATTTGCGGTGAATTTATCAAAGCAAGGATAAGGCGGATAAACCAAATATTCTTGTCACCTATGCTTATGGGATAGCAGAGCAGACTTAAAATATTACCAACGGCGTATATGGCCTGATCGACTTTAATTTCAAATTGGAAAACATAATATGAATGCTAAATCAATCGTAAAGCCCAAAGATATATTGATACCACCGTAATGTATAAAGTTAGGTCTAATGAAGATGCAACCCCGAGATTGGCGGCAGAGGACGTGACCTCTTAACTGTCGCGGACGTTCCCGAAAGGCGAACGTCCAAATAGATTAAGTGGAGGGCATACCAAGCCCTCCCAATTTGGAGGGGTCCAAAATTGGACGGTGCGCTGGGCGGCAGCGGACCATTTAGGGCACTTCTGGCCCTGAGATGCCGCAAAACCGCCCTAAATGCGTGTGATGGTCACCGAGAGGTTTTAGTCGGTATGCTGGCGTAGCCAGTGACCCCGACATACCCCTTACGGCCTCCCCCGAGGTACCGAACAGGGGAGCTTAAGGCGCTTTCCTCTCGTGAAAAAAAAAAAAGAAAAAAAAGGTCTAATGAAGATAATTTTGAAAGCTCTAGATCATAATTCGGGAGCTTTTAGATATTTAAAGAGATTCTTTCCTAAATTATCTAATGCTAAAGTCCAAACTGGTATTTAGGGGTTCATACGAAAAAAGCCAATGCATGCATAAAAGATCAACTAAAAAAATCGTTTTTGAACTCGACTTTTTGTTATTTTCTATTTGTTTGCTATTATTTGTCATATTTCTTGTATAAAAACACTTTTTGTGTTTAATAAAAAAAAACCTTATTATAATTTTAAATAAAGTTAAAGAGAATACATAAAAAATTGTATACATTTTTTAAAATTCATAAAATTGCTCTATTTTCTACAAAAGCAAACTTTGATCGGAATAGATATTTTTTTATTTATTTGTGACATAGGAGAAACTAAAATTTCATATTCAGGAGCCAGACCCAAAAATCGTGTTGACCAGTGTTATCTTACGAATATCGTCACTTCACCTACCCAGAGGGCGTTCCACGTTTGCCGAGCTATGGTCTCCAATCCAGAACGATTCAATTGTAGCTTACCAGTTTGTTATAAGCAAACTATACCGTATATCTACCCTACACAAGAGCCACCTTACCTTCCGGAGCACGCGCACGGCGTACGGGTCCCGGGCGGCGTCCGCGAGCGGCGTGGCCCTGGGCGCGGCGTGCGGCAGGCGCCGGAGCCGCACGGCCGCCAGCACCGACACCAGCGCCAGCCGCAGCTTGCCGCGCGCGTTGAACCCGCACCTCCTGTGCGCCTGGGGTGTGGCGATATGGGGTTATGTGGTGGTGGTATGTATCGCACGGTTATGGATATAGTGAGCTAGTTCAAAGAATAGGTTGGAAAATCTAAATTTTTGAAGTTCTTAGGGGTGAAACATGTTTTAGCAAAAGAAAGTGTATATTACATAAAAAAATACATAATGTAGGGGGACCAAAGATTTGTATAATGAGTTTTTTTCAGACAAAATAATGTGTTTTTTAATAGTTATTTGTCAAATTTCAATTGTAAACAAAACTCAGACCATAATTGAAAAAAAAAAAAATTGAGTCAAAATTTTGAAATAGGTCACTATATTAATTCTAAACGTGCGAATATGTGTGCACAAACCATTGTGCAAAACCCAATGTCAATAAATAGACCAACCTGATGGGTAATCAAAGACATTCTATAATAATGTTATGCAAGAGGACAATTTTTTTTTCATTGACAGGTAAATCATCACATTTATATACTTCATGCAAGTTACAACCGAGTAAAAAACCCACGAGCCATGAATTAAAAAATACCCTATTTGCAATAGTCTAACAATGGTAAAAAACGGTTTGACAAATTTCTTTTTATAACAATGATTTAAAAGCTCTCCATATAAAAATACGAAACAAAAAAAAACAAGCAACAAACACGCACACATGCAAGCAAGCACATAGAAAGCTAATTCAACAAGCAGCTGGGATATTGAATTGTGACAAATAGCTGTTTTCACGAGCAAATATTTCGCAGTAATAACTGTTTTTAGAGTAATGAGAATATTAATCACTTATTTATTCTTTAATCAGTACCGAAATTAGCAGTTTTGTATTACAAGTTTGTGCAAATGTAATAACTGCGAAAAAATCTTCGTGTAAACAACCTCATAGAATGTATTTTTGTGTATCTGAGTGTGTATGTGGAATACGTAAACAAAGTTTTTTTTTTATTATTGATAACGCCAACAATATTTATAATTTAAGCAAAAGCAGAAGTATTTGCTTTTACAACTATACTTATTGAATTCAAAATTAATTTCAAATAAATTTAAAACCCTTACATCAACCAATGCGCCCATTTCTTATCTGCTAATTACGTTCTTTGCATATTTTTAAGGCAAAATCAAGTCATTAGGATTACATACAATCAACATTAAAACACGGGGGACGATAGACACTTTGAAATACGGTATAAAAGTAATTAGCATTAGCATCCCTTGAACAAGCCTGTATAGATTCACGCAAAAGACTTGACTATCAACCGGCTGATATGACAATGTAACAGTACTTTTGTACTATATTATAGGATTTTTTTTCCTTGGTACTATCTTTTTTGACCAATTTTGATATTAAAATTTTCATTTAAATGTTTGTGACCAAAATTTTCCCTATCTATTTCCCTATTGTCATATGCGCGTAAGTTGAGAGTCGGGTCGTTACCACTGCGGTGGTTACCAGTGCCAACTCGTCGATCCTAGACATCCGGCGGCTGCTGGACGCGAAGCTCTGCTTGATCGGCTTCATGTCCTGGTCCCACAACTAGCGCGCCAGACAACATTGTATATGTAGTACAACAAGTATACGCTCTGCGCGGGTTATGCGTTCCTAGTACATTAGGTTAAGCAAGGTCCTTATTTATAGGCAAAATAGCTTTTGGCAAGAATTTTTTAAAGTGTAAATTAATTAACTTAAAAACATCCAAGTCTCATAGAAAGACGCATTAAAGAATAATGTAAATTCATTTAAAAAATTGTTTGCCATCTCGCTAATGTTACTAGGAGCACATAAGAGCGTCGAAAGAAAAAGCATAATCTACAGTGAGACATGCACAATTATAACGGTGCATGTAGTTTTGATAAGACTTAGTTTTCGAGTACGCATTAGTCACTAAGCTTCGGAAAGAGATAAAATATTGAAAAAAAGAAAATAATTTTCAAAAAGGAAGCGTTAAGTAAATGCCAATATGAAGAAAAAGAAAATTGTTCGGCAATCGATACTGTCGCAAAGAATATGTCGAAAAAATATTGCCTACAAAATAAAGCTAAGCACACATCGACAGCAGTTCCTTACCGTTTATGTTGGAAGTATAAAAATTTTGAATAAAGCTCATGCCAAATAGAAAACTAATCTCATCACTATTATAAAATATTAAAACAGAATTAAAAGAAAGTGTATTAAATACCTACTAATCACTCGAATTGATATTATACTTTAAAAAAAATTACACGTTTATAAATAGTATTAAAAAGATAAATTATATTACTTAATCTTTGATGCAATCATAAACTTACTTTTTGCTTACATAAATATGTAGAAATATGTAGAGGTACTAACTGAAATCTTCGTACATTGAACGAGTATTATAAATCAATTGTACTAGGACAACATGAAGCAAAGGAAGCAAACTCACCACGGTGTTGAAGAAGGAATGATTGAGGGCGTCGTGGATATCAATCCTTTCGCTTGGTTCTACCACAAGCAACCTCCTAATCAAATCTTTGGGATCCTCTGAAAACATAATATAACGTTTTTTTTAATAGAATTTTCGTCTGTATTTTATTTATGGTCTATGGTTTAAGCCTTAAGGTATCTGCCCGTCTTTCGAGTACCAAGATATCATAAATGCAGCTAACCTGATATGTCTGCCCATTCCGGACTCGTGAAAGAGTATTTTCCCTCCATGATGTTTCGCAACATGACCATTTGTTTTCGGTGCCAGAATGGCGGACAACCCACCAACCTGTAATTATTTGACAGTTCTTGAATAAAACAGTTTTATTATCATCACATTGAATGAAAATTCTGCTTTGGTTTGATTTCAACAGTTCCATCCTTAAAAAGAAGATAAAGTCTCATATACACGTATACTAGAAATGAATCGTTAAAAACGTATGACATCAACTTACAGCGTAAACATTATGACACCACACGCCCATCTGAAAATAGAAGAAAAGATAAAAAATAATGACTATGAATAAGTGATGAGCAATGAATAACTTTACCGCTTGGTTTAACTACCCTTCAACACGGAATCGTTACATTCAAACTGAACAGACTCATACATAATATTAAATATAATTATGTTGAAGTTTGCAATCTGGTTGAACATTGGTTCAAATCGCGAAGTTCCCATTTAGAAATTATCTGTCAAATTATAGCGAATGGGTTTTCTATTGAGAATTTTTTAGTTGAGTATAGTCTTACATAAAAGGTAAACGGCCAAAAGTCTATAAATAAACATATATTATGTAAAATCATAAATGTAGAAGTTTAAGTGCGATACACTCATACTTTGCCCAGAGATCGTCGTATTTACATTTCCAGACTTTATACTTCAAAG